>CM027841.1:9565861-10788507 GCA_016097545.1 Eucalyptus victrix | reverse complement strand
TTTCCAAGGATTCCAAGCGAGGCAATGAAACCTAATGAAGTGCCACAATGAAATTCATAAAAGATGAGTTTGTTACAAGTAAAGTTGTTTTTAGGAAACTACTCTCAAACTTTTCATGGATATGAGAAAATGATTGAAACTCTTGGGCTAAAATACAGAAAAAATGAATCTCTCTTCTGCAAGAAGGTAAATCATTTTCGTGAGGATATCCTCACCCTCACCATTATCATGCCGCTAATGCAGCACTGCACAAGTCTCTCTCTCTCTCTCTCTCTCTCTCTCAACTGTCATCATAATATATATATATATATATATATATATATATATATATATATTTATCTTTTCTTTAGTTGATCTTCAAAACTACAACTCTAATATTTTCTCTTTTCTTTTGAAATCATTTACCGATCTTCAAAAACAACTACCATAATTTTTCTTTTGTTTTTCTATTTTTAACTTGAAAATTGACAACAAATTCATATCAAAGTTCAATTTTTCATAAATTTTGTTAACTTATTGGTTTTCATTATGAACATGTAAATATGACTTATTCAGGCTTGTTTCTTTTGAGGATCCATAACAGTTTGTCTTTACTTTGTAAATTTTTGTTCTTCGTTAATAAACATCATAAAACATTTTTTCAAATTGCGTTTTCAATAGAACCAAATACAGGAAAACAATTCATTTTCTAGAAAACCGATTTACCAAGAAAACTTTTTTCAACAATAATGAATTTTCAATGAAACAAATGGACATTGAATACATGAATGGGCTCGATGTCTCTTAAGAATGTCAAAAACTTAATTTTATTCAAAAATCAATTGATCAGAGGGCGGAATGTGTATTTTTTTTGTCGTGCCTATAAGAATGCAGAAGAAAATATCCCCTTAGTAGCTGAAGAAAGGGATGACAGATGCAGAACAACGTTGACACGGTGAGGTGGTCATGACGTGTTGGAATCAATTGCAACTTGCATCTAGGTGAAACATCAATTAGGTGGACTTTCTTTGTTACGTGGTCTTGTTTCACCTTCCATTTATTTAATCTCTCATTTTTTTCATTTCGAGATTGTTGAATTTCTTTCACTCGTTCAAGATTCATTCTTGTTAAGTACGACATTTTCCCTTCTCTTAAAAAATGTTAAATGAGTAACAAATTAGCCATAATACAACACCATGTCAGAGCCCAGGTAATTAGTGCGATTATCTAACACTGAAATAAATCGAAAAGAAATCATTTGTAGAAAGGGGGTTCCCCCGAGCAATACGGATAAAAATGTATGGTCTGTGTTTTCTCTAAATGTATTGTTTATTTGTGAATCCAAAAGTACAAATAATCAAATTTAATGCAATATGCACTAAGATTCGGTGAACCAATATGATCTTATCCTAAATTCCCTAGTAATAGTATGATTTAGGTATCGTTTGCAAGATTAAGAATTTGTTTATTTGTGAATCCAAAAGTACAAATAATCAAATTTAATGCAATATGCACTAAGATTCGGTGAACCAATATCATGTTATCCTAAATTCCCCTATAATAGTATGATTTAGGTATCGTTTGCAAGATTAAGAATTAAGGAAACTTATACCCAAAAAACAAAAAAATTACCTGAATTGGAGCACCCTTAGCTCCACTGCAAAAACTCGTCATATTTGGTAACTTACGCAAATCTAGACGCCGTACATTAGGCAACTCAACCATGTCATCAACAGCAACTTCTACTTTTCCTGCATCACCTGTGATAATGGCTTGTAATGAGTCACATTACAAGCCACTTCAAAGTGCTTGCGACCGAGATAATCAAAAGAGGCAAACCTGCGAGCTTCTTGACCACTTTAGGCGCTATTCGTCTCAATTCCTCATCTTTGAGCTTGTCACCAACGGTCTTTTCAAATAGCTTGAAAGCTTCGTCGTTTTCTAAACCTTCTAGGCGAAATGTTCGATCGGCAAGCATCTTTTGCTCCGGCACATCTTTAAATCTCGATGTTAGCAGCAACTTGCATCCCATTCTCTCGTCTCCCAAAGGAATTCCGACTGCCTTCATATCAAGTTTATCCCACAGATCGTCCAATATTATGAGAATCTTCTCACTCGGATCCTTCTGTAATCTCTTACGCAGAAGATCTCTTCTTCCTACTTCACTTGGCTCGTCCTTCAGTTTTAGACCGAAGAAGTAAGCAATATCATCTTGGATTTTATTCAAGTCCGGAGTCTGCGATACTTTTGCTTTGACGATCACGTGGAACGGTCTTCCCTCTTTCTTGAGTTTCTTCTCGACTTCCTCCAGCAGAGTAGTCTTCCCCACGCCGCCAGGCCCGTAGACCCCAATCACTTTTTGCTTCTCATCATCCAGAGCTTTCATTATGTCCTGAAAGATGGAAGCTCGCGAATCGGTGATAGTGTCACCCCCATCACCGACCGACAAATTCACGTTGGAAGCACCCGGTACATGCCCCGGTGGAGCTCTCTCGTAGTAGACCCTCTCGAATTTACCCTGCGGAATGAGTGCCTGGATGGCCTGGGCTGTCTTCCTCGCGTCCCTACCGAGACAATAACGCTCCTTCGGGTTGGGAAGGCACCCGCAGAAGCAAGTTTTATTGGCTCTTCCATCGTTATCCAGCACGCTGCGCGCCTTGTCGGCAGAGTTCTCTGCATCATTCTTCCATCTGTTAACGTCGAGTCTTATCTCCATCATGTTGTTTTCAGCATCATTGACGGAGCGCTGCACCCCAAAACTCACTTCATCAAGCTTCTCGAGTTCTTCCTTAAGTTGGCCAACGTAGCTGTTGGTGAATATAACGTAGCCGCATTGACGGCCGACCGGAGCCACCAGGTACTCTGCCACTTTGGAAGCTACAGACAGAACAATATCCGTCATTTTCCCCCCTTTTCGACTTCCACTTTTGTGGTTCTCTTGTAGGAGAAATGGAAGTTGAGAAATTATATATGCTGAGAAAGGCGGAACAGACGGAACCCGGTGATGAAACGAAATGACCGAACAGGAAAGATTCAGCACGATGAATCCCCAGCCACGAATAATTAGGTGAAGAGGGACAGCTTCTAGCAATAGGCGTAAATGGAGATGGAAATGTAGAGCGAGAAAGTGATCACTTGGAATTGCAACGATCAGAAAGAGGAGCACGTGGCTTTAATAGAGGCAGCGTTACTATGTTACGCACACATAAACCCACCCCGGGGCTCATGTACGGTGACATTAATTTTTAATTTCCGGAAGATGCCATCCCGTCCTCCGATGCAGGCAAGCTGTCCAGCTGTCGCCATCGCTTTATGCTTAGAGGTGAGTGAGTTCATACAGGGTCTTCCATTGCAAGATGTTTTTTCGAGTATTGAAATTGATTTCTGCAAAAATATATATATATATATATATATATATATATATATATATATATGTGAAATTTTACGGGACAAAGCGTTAACCTCTAGTGATTGAGAGCTCCGGCAAATATGCATCTGTTTTGATTCGAGCAATCCATGCTGAACTATGATGAAACAATATAAGTATTTCTCTAAGATTAGCCTATTTTTAAGATCACAATTTCCCAATTAATCATTTCCATACTTTTTTTTCTTTTGGTCAGACATTTCCATACTTGAGTAGTATCTGTTGCAAATCTAAATAAGTGGAGTTATTGGAAAGTCAACTGAGTTTTAAATACATATAGATGTTGTACACGAGGACACCTAAAGATTAAACATCGCAAG
Source organism: Eucalyptus victrix (assembly GCA_016097545.1). Taxonomy (NCBI): domain Eukaryota; kingdom Viridiplantae; phylum Streptophyta; class Magnoliopsida; order Myrtales; family Myrtaceae; genus Eucalyptus; species Eucalyptus victrix. Next base: position 10,784,781 of record CM027841.1, on the reverse strand, counting down.
TCTACTCCATCGCAAACACATTACTTTTTACGGTATTTAGTTATCAAAGTAGCTAATAATTGACACATAAATTTGTCCATAAAAAATAGGTTAATTTTTACCTCAAAAAATTAAATAAAAATTGCATGACATATAGTTTAAGAACATTTATTTTGTTTTGTTTTGTTTTATTGGACCACCGATGAGTGCGGGATTTTTCATATATTTCGCTGAGATTTTTTACATATTCAAGTAATATACATTGAGATAAATATTTTGAGCAGGAATGAAATTTTCGGATGGAATATTTGAAAAATACAAAAGAGAATATTGCGTGGAGTATAACGATATATTCAGGAGATTATGCACAAGTGAAATTGGAAACAAAGTATACAAAAAAAATTTAAGTTTTTCCTTATGAAAGGTGTGATGCGTGTACGGAGATAAGCCGAGGAATTCGAAATTTTTTAGAGCAAATACGTGAGGAAATTTTGGGGGACTTTTTTGGGTTTTGGAGCTGAAATTTTAAAAGGAAAAAAAAATCTTGTCGGTGAGGTCAACTCACGAAAAGCAGGAGAGAGAGAGAGAGAGAGAGAGAGAGTGACAAGACTGGTGAGTGACGTGAGAGAGAGAGAAAAAAAAAAAAAGGTGCGACTGTTCATCTTCCTTGGGAGGAACCCCTCCATCGCGCCGGCCCCGCGGCCGCACCAGCCGACGCCGGCACCACCTCCGTGCCTCCGCCGCTGTCGCCCCGCCAGTCGCCGGAGATCCTCCTCACCCGCGAACCCGTGCCAGTCCGCGACGTCGCTGCCGCTCGCCTTCCTAGAAACCACGAGGCCGTCGACCACCGCCGCGTCCTGCGTCGCCTCCAGCCCGCACCGGTCCACGGCGTCGCTGCTGCTCGCGTTCAAAGAAGCCGTGAAGCCACCAGTCCCCCTGTGCTCCACCTCGCCTCGAGCCCGTGCCGACCCGCGACGCCATCGCTGTCCCGATCTCAGGCTCGGGAGCCCCGACGACGGTAGATCTGAGCCGGTCGTTGCCCCATCGTTGAGCGAGCCGACCCACGCCTTCGCGCTGCTGTTCCGTCCGCGACTGCCAGTGCCCGACAGCCTTGCCTGCTGCACCATCGCCGCGACCCTCGACGAGTTGCTTCTGCTTGCTGCCTCTGCTCGCCATCGATTGCTGCCGTCGACCAGCCCTTCCCCTGGGACGGCCAGCAGTTGCTTCCGCTCCGGCCCCCGCTGCGACGGCCAGCTCCGCTTCCGCTCCGGTCCTCTACCGCGACGACCACCGCCGTCCACTTCGTCCCGTTACCCGCACCGGACGCGTTGCTCACCGTGCCCTCGCCGGAGCCCCGAGCCGGCCGCCAAGTTTTTTTTCTTTTTTTATTTTTTTAGAAGAGAAAAAAATTAAATTAGGCATATTTACTTTATTTTATTAGGCAAGTTTGTCTTTTTTTTTTAAAATATTTCTTGTTTTCTTATTTGAAATATTTCTCTATGTCTAATTGGAAATTCTGACATACCACTTAATTTGCAACCGTATGTGGATTTTTTTATTTTATCTATAATGCTTTAGATGAAATAATTAATCAAACGGAAATAAATTTGATATTTTGATTTTTAAGGTTTAAGATCAATTTATTGATTTTATTAGTAAGATGTTATCTCTTAATTTGAATGATACATGATATTTTGGATGATTTTGAATGGTCTGTCTTGTCTTGATTATTTTATTTATCTGAAATATATTTGAGTTAGAATATTACATGCTTTAGGGTTATTTGCATATTTAGAATAAGAATTTTATTTATCATGAATTTAGGATGTTAGATTTTTGTTTCATTAGCTTAAATTGCATGTTTAGTTATTTGACTTTTTTATTTCTAAATTAAAAAAAATCAACAAAAATCATCATACATATATCATGTAGAATTAGGGCATCATTTGTACATCATTGCACATTAGGATAAAATTGCATATTTCATTTTAAGTTTAAATTGATTTAGATAGACTGCATCTTAGATTAGAGATTGCTAAATTAAGATAATATATTGGTTTTAATTAAGGTTTAGCCTGACCTAATCCTTAATATAAGTTGGATAGAATATTAATTTAGTTAGATAATTTTCACATTTTTCTAATTTCGAATTTCATAAAAAAAATACAAAAAATGACTTAGAATAAATTAGTTTCATTTTCTAGTATAGATTGCATGTTTCTTTTTTAAGAAAAAAATAAAAATGTCATGTGCATGTCATATAGAATTATATTCATGAAATGCATATCATTTAGTAATTATTACTAGATCCATTTAATTAGAAATTGCATGTTATTAGAATTAGGTCATTTAGTTATATTGCATTGCATAAAGCATGATTCTCATTAATTAAGTGAAAACATAAAAACATTGCGCGTTAATTAGAAATCATATCTAGGGTTGTTTATGTGAATTCTAATCTAATAATGCAAATGCTTTTGTTACCACAAGGTAAGTTCCGTAATTTATTCATTGCTTTCTTAAGTGTTAAATTGATGGTTTGCGTACCCATATAATCATATCGCATGTTAGGAAAATAGATTTAAAATTAATCTAAGCTGCCTACAAAAACATTTTTGAAATAAAAGAAATGGTACTGAAATGACATTAGAGAAGTCTAGTATAACTAAGTCCCTGTACCCAAAATCTCTAGTTCGTAAGAATAAAATAATTCTCAATTTATTTTACCTAAGTGTCTAATCAACTTACCGTAAACCGATTAGTAAAGACTCATAGATAAAATCCATTTGCATGTTAAGAAATTTCAACATAAGTCACTTAATTGATATGGATTTGGAAGAGCCCGAGCTAAGTTTATGCTTAGTAATCCATTAGTCAAACTAAGTGGTTCACCTAAAATTTTGATCGCAACACTAATATATATATTTGGAATCTACTCCTAAAACTTTTGGAAGAAAGCACTCCTCATCAAATGAAGCCTTTTGATTTCTTACCATGGTATTTTGTTGCCAGACACTGTTTATGTTTATGCAAGGCACGAAAAGGATTTTTTTTTTCTAATTAGATGTAATATCATTATCCACCAAGCCAAAGACAAATGATATGGTCGACCAATGCTTGCTTTTCCCCCATCATCTAATTTTTCGGAACTTAGCAACAACATTTCCTAAACTTCCTTAGGGGAATCACCCTTGACTTCTTTTACATTTCCCCTTTGTCTACCACATCGATGTATCTTCACAATAAAGAAAGGAACCAACAACCTCAAGAGTCAAAAGAAATTTTTCTAAAGTTGAAATGACATGTTCTGAGAGACTATAACAATCACTCGAAAGCGAGTCTTCTATAAACACAAATCTGTTGAAAAACTGGAAGGCTTCTTGATTAATGTACATTTCCCCTACTTCATAGAAAGAAAAAGGGTATAAACACACCCTCTATGCCCAAATGGTAATATCTGATGACATAATTCATTATGTGGCTATCCTTGATCGCCCCTAGAAGTAAGCCAAGTTGACAGAGATTTGTACTTTATTATATATTTGTTGACGGAAAAATCTAAAGCTTTTGAAGGTTCGTGTGAATTGTTGAAAAGAGTCCCCAGAAAGTGGACGAAGAAACAGTGAAGGTTGGTGTGAAATTTTGAAAGCGAAGTTATGTATGTCCAGATAGTCAGCAGATAGACGCATGCATAATTTTTTTTCTTGCTTTTTGATTTTGAGAGTTTTATCAAAATGGATCGAAATTAAAATATTTTCTTCAATTGAAAACGTTCACTGAAAAGTTGAGTACTCTGTGCCTCCGTAGTACATCGTGATTGAATGCACAATGTGAATATACATAACCCTAAAATATTGACGCTAAAAGAAAGGTAAAATAGAAAAAGTTAAAAAGTCAGAAGTAAAATCAAACATCGGACGAACATCATTTTCTGCTAGAGTCAATCAAACAGAATAGACGAGCCAAAACACGTTCAGGGTCTCAATTAAGTATTTCTCGTGAGTTTGACAGCTTATTTTCCCTCCTTGCTTAAGAATGTCATGGTAAGGCTTTTTGTTTCTTTCTCACAATGACCTTCTCGCCCCACAACTGAAACAGATATCATAAAGCAAAGTGTGCCCCTTTTTTGTCTTCTAGTGAGAGAGCTCTTCACGACCACAATTGAAGACTTATTTGAATCAAATCAACGGCTCAAACTCGAGCCAATAATTTAGCAAAGTCTTGGTGGTCGAATGGAAACTCATCAAATTAGAGTCATAACCCATCATTGACGGGCATCGACAGTGACCATACTTTTTTGGCTGGACGACTTTGTTTGGAATTTCTCCAAGCCACTACAATCTTTCAGAACAAACAAGTGAATGCATTTGCCACCAAATATTGTTCCATTTTGCTAAAGTTATTCACATACTAATTCAGTTCCCCTGAAACTGAGAATAAATTGGGAAATCTAATTTGCGATCTTAGAGTTGCAAATCATGTCTTGGACCACTTAACAAACCATTTGATTGGTTCTTTTAGTTGAAAATTTCTAAACATTGGCATTATCTGAACCTATGCTATTCTCAATATGCCTCACATGATGATGAACTCAGCGACAATGAGTACGCTCTAAACAGTGAATACATATGTTATACATGTAATATGCTGCTTACCTTACCATGATGTTAGCTTAAATTATATATGAGTAGTAAAGATACAACATCGTGTCACAAACATACGATTGTAAAACTTTGTATCTAAATGATCTTCCGTGTTAAACACTCATCAATTGTTGGTTGAAGGTTATCTATGAAGAAGAGAGACGGCGAGAATAAAGGATCAATACTAGTAATATTGAGAGAGCATTGGAATATATGTGTCATAGAGTTCAAACTCAAGCTTACCATTCCCAAGACGAAGGTATACCTAATATGTGTGTCACTAGTTGATAACATTGAGTACATTGCCAAAAAAGTTCAATTCAATCATAAACCTTTTACAATTTTACATAGTCAGTCATAAACCTTTTTGCAATTGTGTCAATTCATTTTATCTCACCAAATTTGGTCAATCGATGCAAGCCGTTTGGTCAACGTTGACATAAACAATTTTTAATCATTTTTTCTTTTTCTTTTTTTCCCCTCATTTGGCTAGATTGAGCCTCACTAGCCCTTACCTCTAACTAATCGTCAAGGTTTGGATACAAGCTGGAGGAAGAAGAAAGAAGGGAAAAGAAAGACAAAGAAAAAACTAAGTAAAATTATAAAAAATGTATTATTAAAAATTATCCACATTAGTGTCACCAGCCAAATTTGGCTAGATAGATTGAATCGACATAATTACAAAAGATTTATGATTGAATTGACACAATTACAAAATATTTATGACTAAATTGGCCAAAAAAGTTTGGGACTAAGTTAATAAAATTACAAAAGGTTTAGGATTTTATTGGTAATTCTCTCAAGAACAAAGGTTAACATGACTGCCCTGGTGGCTAGCTGGCTAGCTTGCAAGGAAAGGTCGCAAATAATAATAATATCTGTTCTAATACTAAAATTTTTGGCTCACATGACTATTGTTGAGTTGCATGCCATTGTTTAAATACGGAAGGAAAGGTTGAGCAATAGACAACAAAACGTTAAAGCAGTAAGGATGGACTTGAGAACCGGACCTAACTACCCAAAATCAGCCAGTGTGGTCCGGTCCAATCAAGTTCCAAGCTTGGATCAAAATCAATACACATCTCTTGTACTTATATCCTATCTTTTCTGTAAAAGACATTTCCCAGAAAAATCTTATTGCCTTTCGTGGAAGTTACCTTCCACCAGCAATGAAAGAAAACAAACCCATTTTCAAAGATTGTCTTGCTCTCGGCTTGTTTCGAGGAAGTTTCCTTCGACCATAAATTACAGGATAAAAAAAACCATTTTCATTGATTTTGTTGCTCTCACTAGAAGCCGCCACCACTACGTTATTCGTCCAAGTTTGAATTTGTCTTTTTATTAATTTATTTTTAAATGTAGTTTAGTTGTGGCAATGACAAAGAGCCAATGTCGCCGGTCGAGAGTTTGTTGAAAACCAATGTTTTATGTAAGCTCTAAGCCATTGTTATTTGATTAAAATAGTCATAATCTGCATTATTGATTGCCACCAATTTGGCCCTACCCTGCAATGAAGACTACGTATATTCCCTTTCTGCTTTGTTGTAAAGCAACATGCTACGGATTTTCCTTATGTGCAATTTTACTTTTCTACCGTACATTTTTGGACCAAGACCAGCTTCTAGAGTTGGACACAGAATTCACCGTTATGACTTTGGCTGTTGCACTTTCACATGGATTGCAACTTTGTTTTATAGAGTACCGAGTATAGTTTTTATTTATTCAAGGTACAAAAAGGATTTGTCTCCTATAATTACATGCAACATCATAATCCACCCTACAAAACCCAAACAACACAATTGAGCAATTATTGTTTTTCCCAATAATCTAACTTCTTAGAGCTTATCATCAACATTTCCTGGACTTCCTTGGTGAAATCATCCGCAACTCCTTCGTGTTGAGGTTTTCTCACATTGGTTATAGAAGGGGCTGGTAGACCAATGGGTGAGAGGGAAATTATTGAGGTTGTCTCGCATCGATTGTGAAAAGGGGTTGGTGATTGGTATACTAGTACGAGAGAAAGTCTCACCTTCGGGCTAACTTTTGGGATGAAAGAGGCTTAAGACTACCTAATACTTCAATGTGTCACAAGGAAGAAATGAACCAATGACCTCAAGATCCAAAGAATATATTTGGCTTGGGCCCATAAGAGAATGGCATGTTTTATAAGATAAAGCTAAACACCTAAAGTTAAAATAAACGATGTCTCTCCAGAAAAGATAATGGCATTATACTACTTTCCTTAATTATTATTGGCTTAGTCTTAGTCTACCCTAAACTACTATTAATTCGTGGACAACGACGTCTCAAGATAAGCCCATGGTGTTTTTTATGCATATGTAGCCGTTACATTATATTTTGTCCCAAAACAAACCCTTATTTCATGATAAAAAGAGAAAATCTCCTTAGGCAATAACTCTTAAATATATCCAAATTAATAAATGTAGAATTTGGGCGAGTATTAAAGACTTGTTACTGTATGGTTTTTATAAAATTGTACGTATATCTTGGAATATCAATTGAAACTCATGACCGTCACTTCTTAAGACGTAGGTTATGCACCTGCCATTGCCGCCCTTTAACTTCTCGAAATGACATGTTTCAGAAGGTTGGAGTAATCATCTGGAGGGAAGTCTCTTGTAATCGCAAGTCTGCTAAAAAGCTGGAGGGCTTGATCGAAGTACATTTCCCTACCTCATTAGAGGAAAAAAAGAAAAGAAAAAGAGAGGCTATAAACACGCCTTCAAGGCCCGAATAGTAATTCTTGATCACGTAATTCATTACGTGGCTATGTCCAAGATACATGCAGACCCATGAATCTTCGTCGATATAAAAGTCAGGCTTCGTCTATATGAAAGTTAGGCTTCTTCCCTTGACTTCAGTATTTTTGTAAATGCTTAGCTGTTGGATAATATGTTTTTTGACAGAGACATCTAAAGCATTTTTAATGTTCGTGGGAACTGTTGAAAATAGAGTCATCGACAGTAGATGAAGACAAAAGCTAAGCTATTTACATCCAAATGGTTTGCAGATGGACGCGTGATTTTCCCCCACTTTTCGATTGAGAGTTCCCGTTAAAATGGGTCGAAAGTATAAAGATAGTCTCGACCTGTTTTCTAAGTGGAAAAGTTGCCAATCTCGAAACCAATAAGGCCAACTTTGTCCATCTGGTAAAAGTTAATGGATTTAGTCATAGAAGAGTGGAGGTAGCCCCATCTAAAAAAATGTCTCTGAAATACTATTTTGAGCTACAAAAATAAGTGACCCCACTCCACTATTTCTTTGTACCAAAATTGCCTTTGAGCCCCACCACCTATAAAATGTGAGAGTCGTTCAGCTGTCCCGCAATATCACCCTTTGTGAAAGCTTACCATCAACGTTTAATTTACACTTCCCGTTTGGAGGAAGTTTCCTTCACCTAGCAAGATATGAAATAAAGCCATTGTAAAGATCGTGGTGCTCTCACCAGTAGCCACCATCACTACATCATTTGTCTGCATTTCTTAATATTTTTCTTTTATATTTGTATTTGAGCTGTGGCGATGACAAAGAGCCCAACATGTAAGATCGATAGTATGTTGAAGATAACTGTCTTATTTAAGCTTCGAGCTATTGTTATTTAATTAAAATAATCAGAATCTGCAATATTGAGATTCCCATTTTAATACAAGAGGAGAAATCATGTATCTTTTTAATTTTAGTGCAGTGGTAACGTTAACACCAAAATTCTAAAGATTAGATCATGCATTTTGAATGTGGATCAACATGTTGAGAAAAAAATATTTATGAACGAGTGTAAGTGATTGTAATTCTATTTTGCTGATTATATGGAAATTATCTCATCAATGATATATTCCCGAACCCGTCATTACGAAATGATTGAGCAGTGTAGAGCAAAACCAATCAAAACTCAGCATTTTATATTCACGTCAGATATAACTTGTGAGTGGCATTTTATTTTTTTGGGGCACCGAAGGAAAAGCCTATTGAAACATCGCAGTTCCCTCTGCTATTCTCCAAGCTACACGTGAACACAATTCCCCATTGGTGGAAATTGCGAAGTGATAGTGTAGAAGACTAACTCAAATTATACTCGAGTCAATGATGAAATGACAACCTCGCTCAACGGTGCTCTGTCAATGCTGAACCGTTCTGACAAATTCGTCCAATTTCACGGGCATCTCGCTTTTGGATTCAACTGAATTTATTTTCAGGTGAGAGACAAAACAAAATTCAGCAGCAAACTAGGACAAACAAAAAACTCGAGAAAACTCTCACGTGAGTGATTTTCTCCCTTATTGTTGGCCAAGGTACAGAAGAATCTACTGGGAATCCATCCTTTTCCAAACATAGATGCCGTAGTGGAGTGCTGCTTCATCATTTTCATATGACCAACAAACCTACTTAAAAATTCACAAAGGACGACCCCGCCGGCCAAGCTGCGCTGGCTTCCGTCAGATAAATCTCAGACAGACCGTCTCGCTAGAAGACGATAATCACATACTTCCGTTGGCCGGCGCTTATGACACTGTTTAGCTGTCATCAAATAGGATTGGATCTCCTTAATTGTCTTCTTTAATTTGCTTACGTGATGCTTCAATTCAGCTTACTTCTTGTTTTGCATTTTCATATTCTGGCGTTCGAAAAGGATCGTTATTTCCGTGTTACACGTAACAATCAGTATGGAGAAGTATGAAAATTGAGTAATCATGCATAGACCAAACCAGTTCAGTATGGGAAGCCAGGAGGGAGAATGCGTGACCGCAATCGAAACTATAATAGGCAGGAAGGTCAAGTACCAAACGGACAAGGGAGCCCCCCATTATAATTATCAGGGATCTGTGAAGCAGGATGCTCGGCAAAATTATCCTCCTCAACAAAGTTATGGTCCCATTTGTAGAACCTGTGCAAGTCTAGATACCAATATGACCGATTTTGTCTATCTAGTAAAAAGAAATGGGTTGACATATGAGGGTGGAGATAGCCCACCTCAAAAATATTTCTATTCAATATCCGCTGATTAAGAACAAGCTAGCCCCCTCCACGATTTCTTTGCATTGAAATTGCCTTTGGGCTCCATAACCTGCAAAATGCGAGAGCTGTCTAGCATTATCATCCTCTGCGGAAGCATATCATCAATGTTTAATATATCCTTCAACCAGCAATGAAGGAAAATTAGTCCATTTTCAAAAGATTGGGTTACTCTCACAGGAAGTCGCCATCACTATATCATTCGTCCGCGTTTGAATTTGTTTTGTAATCTTTTCCAAAATATAGTTTAGTTGTAACGATGACAAGAAGCCGACGTGGAAAGTCAATAATTGTTGAAAAGTAGCGTCTTATTTAAGCTCTAAGCTATTATCATTTGATTAAAATAATCAGAACCTGCATTATTGATCGCCATCAGCTTGGCCCTATCTTAAAAATTGAGATTCCTTTTATGATTCAAGATGAGAACTGACGTATATGTTATAAATTCGTGGAAAATGCTGGCAATAAAATTAATTAAGACTAGGTCATGCAAATTGAATGTAATCAACAAGGCGAGGATTTTTCTTATGTGCAATTTACTTTTTCTATCGTACTTTTTGGACGAAGTTCAGCTTCTAAAGTTTTGGACACGGAATTCATAGTTTTAACTTGACCGTTGCACCTTCGCGTGGATTGCAACTCCTTTTTTTAGAATACCAAACTATGTTTTTATTTTAATTTTTAAATGCAAAAGGGGATATGTTTAGATGATATATCACCATCTTTGGTGCAGTAGGAATCATTTAGTAGTTAGGAAATTACCTAATTTAAATTAGAATTTAATATAAATTATCTCCTAGTTAAAGTTGGTCATCATACACTTTAGCTAGTTTCGTAATTTGACTTTCAAAAAATCTCAAAAGTATCTCATGCACAATCCACATGGAACTAATTTCATCAGTCCTTGTCATACACTATATGTCATTATTAATAATCACATCCAAATAATTCATGTCATAATAAATCAAATTGCATATAATACTAAATTAATTCATGATTCTCTTACTTGTCATTATGATTAGTTTGCAATAGATTGCATCTAAATAATTCACGTCACATTTCATTAGCTTAAATTAGAAATCTTGTAGACGTAACTTAGACTAAGATTGTATTTATTAAAAGGGAAAACCCAAAAAGGATTAATTGTCATTGCATTTAAAAATCATGTTTAGGTCATGCAAACTTTTTTTTTTCCAATTAACATGTTGCAGAACAATCAGGGTACTATCATAATGTAATGCTTTGCTAAATGCATTATGGTTTCGCCCTTTTTTAGTATTTTATTTATAAACTTTGATTATTGAGTGTTATATTCTTGTTTGCGCACACGTATTTTAGTAGGGATAATTAGCAAAAAAGGCATAAATGTGTAGCACTTGTGCAATTTAATCATAAACCTTTCAATTTGACTAATTTAGTTATAAACATTTTGATAATTTACCAGTATAATTCATTTGGTCAATTTTAACCTGAAATCACTAACATTGACATTAATCGTTTTACGTGACACAACTAATAACAGATGCTGACAAGGGTTGTTGAAGCTCAACAACCACTAGGCAAGGGCCGTGAAGCCTTTGCCAGCCATTGGCTAGGATCGCGGCCCTCACTTGGCCTTACCCAAATTAAAACTTATCAAAGGCTGCTTGCAAATTAATTTTTAAATAAAGATAAAAGATACATAAAGGGCATTAGATTTATTTAGCATAACTATGTCCCTGTACCCATGATATATCTTGTTCGTAGAAGTAAAATGTTTTCCCACATTTTATTTGGATTTCTAATTGACTCATAATAAATCGGTGGAGACTCTTGAGCAAATTAAGTGCATGTTTAATTGATAAAATTAAAACTCTAAAGTTACGATTGGTATAGATTTGGGAGAGTCCACGCTAAGAGTAAACCTGATAATTCATTAGCTTTCCTTTGGTGGTTCACCTTTGTTTCGACACGTCCACATATTTTGAATTATTATTAGCAAAATGTTCCATTGGGGAAGTCATTATAATGGGATTGCATGGGATTGCAGTCATATAAACCGTGAATAACTGTGCACGCATTAAATAATTTTGTGTGTATGAGCAGGATAGTTTACTGGGTTAAATAAAAGAGAATGACTCCTTTATAAAGTATGGAGAAATGCACAATAAAACAGCGAGTCTGATTTAGGGTGCCAAATCCTGATGTGCCTCCTCCGTTTGGATGATTAGTTGATTAATGACCACAGAAATCAAATGGTTAATTAATTCCATGTCTGGGTAGTAATCTTCTCTTAAAAAGATATTCCCCAAAAAATATCTTATCATTTTTGGAGGAAGTTTACTTCCACCGGCGACGAAAGAAAAAAAAATCCATTTTCAAAGATTTTGCTCTTGACTTGTTTTGAGGATGTTTCCTTCGACGAACAATGAAAGAAAATAAACCCAATTTCAAAGATTGTGTTGCTCTCACTAGAAGCCCCCATCACTATGTCATTCGTCCACATTTGAATTTGTTTTCTTTTTAATTTATTTCTAAAATGTGGTTCAGTTGTCACGATGACAACGAGGCAATGTGGACGTGCCACAGTTTGTTGAAAAGCAATGTTTTATTTAAGCTCTAAAGTAATTGTTATTTGCTTAAAATAATTAGAATCTACATTATTAATCGCTACCAGCTTGGCCCTATCGTACAATTGAGATTCCCTTTCTAATTCAAGAGGGCACATTACGTATATTTAATCATTTTAGTGAGGTGGGAAAAGTTAACAGTGAAATGAATAAAGACTAGGTTAGGCATTTTGAATGTAGAGCAACATGCTATGAATTTTTGTTAAGTGCAATTTTATATTTCGATCGTATTTTCTTTACTTAATTGTGGCATTTCACATGGACTGCACCTTCGTTTTCTAAAATACCAAACATAGTTTTTATTAATTCAAGACACGAAAAGGATTTGTTTTCCATAATTAGATGCACTATCATAATCCACCCTGCGAACCTAAACAACATATCCTTTTCCCATAATTAGATGCAATATCATAACCCACCCTGCGAAACCTAAACAACACAATCCAGAAATACTACTTTGTCCTCATAATCTAACTTCTGGAAACTTATCATCAACATTTCCTGGGCTTCCTTGGGATAATCACCCGTAACTTCTTCGACGTGTCTATCCACAGTGGTTTGTTTTTATAAGAAGGATATGAACCGATGACCTCAAGAGCCAAAGCAAGCATTTGGCTTGGGCCATGAAAAAATGACATGTTTTATAAGATAAAGCTAAACACAAAAGTTAAAATAAACAATGAGATTAATCAATGTCATTTACTCTTTATGAAAGTAGACCTTGGCCAATGTAATAAAGAAAATGATGATAAGCCCGTGATGTAGCTGTTGTTACTAATTAATATGTGTACAACCATGTCTCACTAGAAGATAAATTGGCATTATTCTACTTTCTTCAATTGATTGATCAATTATTGGCTTAGTGTTAGTCTACCCTTAAAACTACTATTTAATTTGTGTACAACAATGTCTCTTGATTAGCCCATGGTGTTGTTTATATATAGCTATTACATTATATTTGGGAAAATTCCAAATAAGGGCTTGAAGTGATCTTATTTTCTTAAATAAGAGTCTAAAGTAGCCATGATTGTTTCAAATAAGGGCATAAAGTGGCAATAGTAGTTTCAAATATGGGCCTAAAGCAGCCATAGTTGTTTCAAATAAGGGCTTGACTTTGCGGTCATCGGCCAACTAAATATTTCGACCAATCGGGGCGTTTTCATCCAATTACAATTTTACTATAAAATTATTTTTTATTATTTTCTTTTCTTTCCTTTTTTTTTCACTTTTTTTTTTTTTTTTTAGCAAGGGTCAATAGCAGCTAGCCAAGACTCGGCGACCCTTGCTAGCTACTAATAAGGGTCAATGATGGCTCTACTAGCCTCATCAACTGCTTCTAAAGGCCGACAAGGCCTACTAGCCTTTGTCGGCCACAGATAAGGGTTCAACGACCTTCGTCAACCACTAGTGAGGGACGGCCACCAAGTCCTTGTTGGCCCTAAGCAAGGCTAACCCTCGCCAGATCAAGAGAGGGTGACCTCGCCTGCAGTTGACGAGGGCTGGCAAGCCTTGGCCAGCCCTTGCTAATGGCCGACAAGGGTGGCCCTTGCCAGATCAAGCGAGGGTGACCCTCGCCCAACCCTTTCTAGGATCACTGATGGACGATTGGCCATCGGGCCCTTGACCAACTGAAAAGTCAAGCTTTTATTTGAAATAGACATAATTAATTTAGACTCTTATTTAAAACAAGATTCATTTTAAACTTTTATTTGAGAAAATAATAGCATTTCAAGCTCTTATTTAAAATAAAATCCACTTCAAGCCCTTATTTGGGGAAATGAAGGCACTTCGGGCTCTTATTTGAAATTTTCTCCATTATATTTGATTCTAAAAAAGAAAACCCTTTTTTGTGAATAAAAAAAAAAACTACCTAGTTATAACTCTTAAATTTTGTCTAACCAATAAATGTAGAATTTTAGTGAGTATTGAAGATTTGTTAATGAATAGTTTTTATAAATTTGTACATTTATCTTTTCTAATATCAATCAAAACTCGTGACCGTCGCTTTTTAAGATGTAGGTCATGAGCCCATCATTACCGTCCGTAACTTCTCGGAACAACATGTTCTGAGAGGCTGCAATAGTCGTTTAGAGGCAAGTCTCTTGTAAACATAAGTCTGCTGAAAAGCTGGAGGGCTAAATCAAAGTACATGTTCCCTGTCTCTTTAAAAAAAAGAAAAATGGAAAAAGAGAAGCAGCTATAGACACACCTTCAAGGCCGCAATAGTATTACCTGATCGCGTAGTTCAATACGTGGTTATGTCGAAATTACATGCAGACCCATGATGCATTTTCGTCAATATAAAAGTTAGTCTTCATCAGCATAAAAGTCAGGCTTCTTCCATTGACTTTAATATTTGTTATATATGTTTAGCTGTCGCATGATATATTTGTTAACAGAGACATATTATAAAGCTTTAGAATATTCAGGGGAGCTGTTGAAAATAGAGCCATCAAAAGTAGACGAAGAAACAGGTTAGGCTATGTACGTCCAAATAGTTTGCACGAAGATGCATGACTTTTCCTTGCTTTTCTATTGAGAGTTTTCGTCGCAATGGGACGGAAGTAAGAGATAGTATGGATCTTTTTTAAAGTGCAAACATTGACTTAAAAGTTGAGCTCTCTCGGCCTCCATGATGCATCATGATTATGATTCTGTGCGAACATTAATTCAGTACTAACATTTATAATCCAAATATAGATGCTAAAATAAAGGGAGAATTCCCAAAAAAAATTCTAAACCTATTATAATTGTGCCAATTTAATCATAAACTTTTTTTTGCAATTTAGTCTTAAACCTTTTACAATTATGCCAATTTAGTTCATTAGGCCAAAATTGGCCGGTTAGCGCTAACGTGGACGCTTGATCATTTGGTGAAAGCCGACATGGCAATTTTTTTAATTTTTTCTTTCGATTTTTTAAATGATTTTTTGAATTTTTTAATTCTTATTTTTTTCACCTTCTCCTTCCTTTGCCGGCCGGCCGGCGAGGTTAGCCTCGCTGGCTAGTGGCGAGGCTCGTCCCTGCCGGCCATTGGTGAAGGCGAGCCTCGCCTAGCGATAGTGAGGTCGAGCCTCGCCATCCTTGGGCGAGGAGTCTCGCCAGCCACCAATGAGGTCGACCCTTGCCTTGGATCTAGCGAGGCTCAGCCCCACCTAGCCATGGCGAGGGTCAACCTCACCAGTGCCGGTGAACTCGGCTCTTGCCATGGTTGGGTGTGGCCAAGCCTCACCAGATCTGGCGGGGCCTCACCCAGCGACGGCGAGGCTGGCCTCACCGGCCCTCACCTCTAGTCGGCGCCGGCAGGCCAGAGGAAGGAGAAGGTGAAAAAAAACAAAGAATTCAAAAATTCAAAAAAATATTTAAAAATTCGAAAAAAATATTAAAAAATTGCCATGTCGCTTTCACCGATGGACGGTGTCCATGTCAACGCCGTCTAGCTAATTTTGGCCGGATGGACTAAATTGGCACAATTGTAAAATGTTTAGGACTAAATTGGCAAAAAAAAAAAAAGAGTTTAGGACTAAATTGACATAATTACAATAGGTTTAGGATTTTTTTGGTAATTCTCCCAAAATAAAGAGTAATATCTAATTAGATAAATGTACCTTATGTGGTTGATTAGGACTCACTTTATCTTAACTAAACTATATTACTACCATCTCTTATCTTCTTGTGACGGCTCCGATCAAACTGGATAGTGATTTTGCCTCCCCCCTCTCTCTCTTTCTCTCTCTCAAACGTGAAAAGTAGACTTGTCCTCTGAACTAACTAAAGTTACGCAAGCATCTATGGGTTTTCCCTCAATAGGGACCATGCAGTTAAACCAAATTTGGATAAATTAATTAAACTGACTAGAAATTGGCACCAAGGTGAGCCAAAACATGGTCATGCTCTGAATTGAGTACTTCTTATGCCTTTGACAGCTTATTTAGTTTTCACCCTCTAAACATGGAAATGTCATGCTAAAGCTTTTTGGAAATTAATGCTCTCCCTTGCCCCTTATACTAGGCCAAGGCACAAAAGAACCTCGCGGGAATTCATCATTTTTCAAACATAGATGCCTTAGTGGAGTGCTGCTTTGTCACTTTCATTTAACCACCACGGCTATTTAAAAACACTCATGATGGACGATCGTGCTGGCCAGGCTGACCTAGCTTCTGTTGGATGAATCTCGACGGGATTGTCTCATTAGAAGATGATAAGAACATACTTCCGTAGGCCAGCTGCCTAGGACGCTGTTTAGGTGTCATCAAGTAGGATTACATCTCCTTAAGTTTCTCCTTTTGTTTGTTTATGTGATGACTAAGAAATATAACCAATTCATCTCACTTGTCGTTTTGGCTTTTCATAATCTCGTGTTAAAAAAATGATTATTATTTCCGCGTTGGACGTAACAATCAGTAGGTGAGAAATATGAAAATGGAGTAATCATGCATAGACACGCGTGCTGCATATCTAGAAATCACTGATGTCGATTTTGCCTATATAATAAAAGCTAATGGATCAAATCATACAGAGTGGAGAAAGCCCATATATAAAAATAAAATCTCCGAAATCCTGTAACCCTATGATTAAAATCAAGCGAGCCCAGTCCACCACCTTTTCGTGCTAAAATTGCCCTCGGGCCCACTGCCTGCAAAATGCCAGAGTTGTCCGGCATTATCATCCTCTATGGAAGCTTATCATCAACATTTAATATACGTTTCCCATTTGGAGGAGTTTCTTTCGACCAGCAATGAAAGAAAATAAGCCCATTTTAAAAGATTGGGTTGTTCTCGTCGGAAGCCGCCATCGCTAGGCCATTCGTCCGCGTTTGAATTTGCTTTTATAATTTCTTTTAAAATATAAATTAGTTGTGGTTATGACAAAGAGCCAAAGGTCCATATTTCTTGAAAAGTCACGTCTCATTTAAGCTCTAAGCTATTGTTAGTTGATTAGATAATCAGAATCTAAATTATTTGGTCGCCACCAGCTTGGCCATTTCTTAAATTTGGTGTGAAATGCTAACAATAAAATAAATTAAGACTGGGTCACGCATTTTGATTGTTCATCGACATGCAAAGGATTTTCCTTCTGTGCAATTTTACCTTTCTACCGTGATTTTTTGGACCAAGACCAGATTCTAAAGTTGGAAGAGGATTCGCTGTTATGACTTTTTTTTTTTCTTTTTCCTGTTATGACATGACTTGTTGCACTTACACATGGATTGCAACTGCACTTTTAAAAATAATTGATCACCCCTAAATATTTTCCAATAAATCAAATACGCATTTTTGTAACAAAACATAATTAATAAAAATCTGAATCCATTAGAACCACCATATCGACCCTTTTCGGATTTATGAATCTGGCCCGAATCCGTAACTGGCCCATGAGAGAATTTTTTCAGACAGGCCCAATTCGCTCAATTTAGTCCATAGATAAGTTTGGCCCATTTCAATAAACCATCAATATATGTCCACACAATAGAGAGAGTTCACGGACTCTTTCTTTCGTGGAGGGCGTCGCGTTGGTTTTTTTTTTTTCCTTTTAACGAGACAATCCCGTCGAGAAAAACGTTATAGAATTTGCTGAGCTGGATAGATACTCGTTATAGAATTGATTTTGCATTATTGTACATATTTTTTATGGAAGAAAATAGAGGCCTTTTTTTAAATAAAAAAAAGTGATAAACTCATGTCAATATTAATGTATGAAAAGCTAAACTTCACGAAAAAGTGATAAGCACATAGGCAACACCATCAATAAATTTTCATAAAGTAAAAAAATACACCATCGTTTTTTTATGGAAAATATCTCTTTTTTTCTTTCTTTCTTTCTTTTTGGCGCTTTTCTTTTGCTCCCAAAACCCAATTTTGATTATTCCTCTCATGCATCAGTAACTTGTGTGACTAAACGAGGCTTTCCATGGACTTATGTTCGGGCTGCCGAGCTTCCTCTGTGGAAGCTTATGATCAATGTTGAATAAACTAGAGCAGTGAAGAGGACATTGATCCGACCTTGCTGATCATATGGACGTCCGAGCAAATGGGCTGGTTCTTGGAGAATGGTTTTTGGACCTATTTGAAAATGGCATTAGACATGAAATAATCGGACATTTGAGTGACATAATGTTTGTCAAAAATATTAAGTGTATATCACGTGTAATGTTTTAGGGAAAAGGACGTTCTTACTTGGAAAACCCAACCGGTCGAAATGGACATTTCCAGACTAAACTCAGAAGAATAAATCCTAAATATATTAAATTTCGTTTGCAAAATTATCATGTAGTTATTGACATGACATATTCACATCATATAGTAATTTTTCCAAGATGAGCATCCGTATTGACTAAATTTCATCCACATCGTACTTTGACACTGTCAACGTTGGCTAAATTTTTCCACAGTAGCATCCATGTAGGAGTCTAAGATGACTGCGTTTTACCCTTGTTATAAATCAAGCATTGCCTAATGGCCACATCAGTGTATTTGGCCCGAATTTGGTGTTCGATGGACATGATTATTGTATGATTTATTTAAAAGTAGAATAATTCGATTAGACAAATTAAGATTGCATAGAGTTAATTAAGAAAAAAAAAACGTGCAGATAAAATGACGAGATGGTTCTAGAATATCTATGGACTAGGATAGTGAATACCCTCGCAAGAAATGGGCCAACAAACTCTTCACGGGCCTACATGAGCCAGCCTTGTCTCTGTCCTTTAAGTTTTCCCCAATAAAAAAGACAATGCGCGGGAACGAAATCGACTTCGGACCTTTTCAGTGATGCTGTTGGGATTTAGATCGAGGGTGGACGAGATTCACCCATGAAATATGGAGTCAAAAATAATGTGTATTGTAATCATTAACAAGTCAAAAATTACAAATCTCGAATTGAAAATTTTGTGAACGTGTTCTTAGAATATTCTCTACGAACTTAAATGGTTATCTTAACAAGATTTTTTGCTTGATGAGTATAGATGATGACAATATGTAACTTTAATATTGTGTCTAACAAGAAGTTCTTTACTAAAAATATTTTAATTAATGATGGTTTTATCATATATAAATACTCTTTTTTCAAGGACGGAAAATTTTACCTAAAAAAGATGGACCATTGTATGTACAAAGCAGTAAATATGCCGAGGAGGCGGCAACATAAGGGAAGTGGACGAAAATCTCTAGTTGTTTTTCTTTAAAAGGAAGAATAGACCATTGTTGCTTGATAGAGCAAGAAGAGTGTCTCAGTTATCAAGTCTTTTCATAAATCTTAATTCCCTCAAAAAAAAAAATTAAGTATGGTCTCAATTTTGACCCTGAATTTTGTCATCTAAAAAATAATAACAAATTTTTACTCTAGTCCCAAGTATGCCCCCACATCTAACAATCGCCACTGATTTCCTCAAAATTATCGATATAAAAAGGCTGCTGTTATTCCATAGGAAGGTAAGGATGATGATGAAGACATGTTCTGGTATTGAACATAAAACTGGCCCTACTAATGATAATTTTGAAAAAACTAGTAGTGATTATTGGATGTGAGGATACATTTGGGACTATAGTGAAAGTTTATGATTTTTTTAGACAAAAAAAGTTCGTGATAGAATTGAGATTAATGAGTTCTGATTTCATGTCTTAATCAATTAATGTGATTGGAGAAAGTATTTCATGAATTTGAAATTGACAAGTTACCTCAAATTTAAGTTAACCGTATTCTTATCATTAGAATATGAAGTTTTCTTTTATTGACAGAACAAATTTTTTTTTAAAAAAAGGAAAATGTCAAAAAAGGGCTTGTAATGATTAATAAAATAAATACATAAATTAGTAAATAATAGCAGGAGTATGCCAAAATGAATGAGCATGGACATCCAAATTTTGAAATGCAAACTGTTAGTGGCCCCATTTTGTTCTGAAGTACTCGGACGTGCGACTTGGTTGACAATACCATTTGTTTTCAAATGTGCCCAAAGCTCAAGTCCATTAGATTAATCAAGTCGCCATTTGACCTAAAAAGGAAATTGGCCAGAAAAGTCATGCTCCACTGAAAGACGTTCCACATTAAAAAATTGAAAGTCCAGGTGAGAATAGCAAAAAATTAGCTAATGCATCCAATGGATTAAAATTTACAATATTATGTAGGGACCAATTTTCCTGCACGGCGACAATTTAACTTTAGGTGTGAGTTTCGACTCCCATGTTCTGTTAGGAGACAATATAAAAATCTAAGAGTGAGAATTAGAGAATGAGTAGAGTAGAATCAATAAAAAAAAAACAAAAGAAAAATGAAAAATGAAAAATGAAAAATGAAAAATGAAAAAAGAATTGGACATATTAAAAATGGAGGCCATATCTGTTCTAAACATGGACTTGCGCTCAGAGAGAATAAGGCAGTGCTACTCCATGCTTGGGCCACCTTGCGCCCTTGCCCCGCTGCCCGCTCCTCAGGGAGGCGCCCCCTTATGTATGCCCAACAGGGCCACGGTTGGCCAGACTCGGGTGATCCCAACCTGCGAGAACCCCCTGTGGGATGAGCTGTTCTATATTCCCAAGGCACACCCATTCGTGAAGGTGGAGTTTTATGTGAAGGAAAATGACATGTTTGGGGCTGAGCTCATCGGGCCTGTGGAGATACCAGTGGCCAAGGTTATGTCCAGCAACATGATCAATGACTAGTTCCCGATAATCGGCAACTTCGGGAGCCCCCTCAAGTACATTCATACCAAAATGCCAATAACGGTGTTTGTACATCTTCCATACGTTCATTCGCACCAAAATGCCAATAATGAGACCCCTATCACTTGGACCATTTCTCCATTTACTCTCATTTCTTCATAGGATGTGTCTCTCGATCCTTTTGTATATTTTCATTTTAGGCAAGGACGATAATGCGATTCGTGAATGAACTTCCTTGACCAAAGAGACATACATAATGACGGAGACAAGGAGAATATGAGATGGAGGGGGTGAATTCGCGATGCATGACAAAGAGAGGTTAAATGGATAAACTCTCTCTCCTTATCTCATCTAATCTTTTCATCCCCTCGTTGTCTTTAATCATAAATGTTCATTATCAAAGCGCTTACTCATTCCCCCCACCCCCCCCCCCAAATAAAATTAAAAAAAACAAAATAATTAAAAAGGATATATCATACGCCATGGAAAGAAGCAATAATGTCATGAATAGGATGTCAATGGAATAGGGATCGGCATCATCTATTATTTGATAGAAATAAACATGCAATAAGAGACATATAAGGACTGGAACAATTTGTGCCTAGAACTCTTCAATCTATCAACATTTCATCCATCTCATGCACCATATGCCAACGATAAAGTCCGCATTTAAAAATTACAATGAAAAATATACCTTTTTTTAGAAGGTGAAAAGTCAAGAATCAAGCGTAGTCGACAATTGTCACCAATTCGATTGCCTAGAGTACTAGAGTCAATATTATCCTCTATTTCAAGTTATTGCAATTCCTAGAAACAATCTTAGAACGTACTAAAAACAAAAGGGCGAAAATAATTAGTAACATGAATTGACTATCTGTTTATCATGAAAATTCTAATGAGACAAAAAATGTATCTTTGAAACATTATTCTAAATAGTAGTGACCAGTGGACACTCTGAGGAAGAAAAGGACATCATAATTGAGTAGCTCGCAATTGGTGTTGTGCACAATATGTTGGCAGAAACACACATTGAAGGATCGGTTAGGTCCAAGCTATAGCTCTTATAAATAAAGCCTGGAAATTGGTGAGCATCGAAGGAGAGGGAGAGAATATTGGTCTTTTGATGGCAAGTGTCATCCACGCAATCTTCTGAGGCAGGTTTTGTTGAGAGATTATGGGGAAAAAGTGAAAAAAGAAGAAGAAGAAGAAGAAGAAGAAGATGTAAATGTATAGGGAAAACAATTGGAAAATTTAGATCATTTTTAGAGTCAAATCTAAATGATTTGGAATGAGGGTGATTTAAATACAAAATTTAGGATCTGTGAGGGATTTAGAAAATAATATTATAATTATGTATATTGACCTTGTATCAGCTACATGATTTAGCCTTTAAACAATGACTAGATCATGCATGAGCTACGCGTGTGCGAATGACGAAATATTTAGATTATTTTGCCAATTGTTAGTTTTTCGGAAACCAACTGCTTTCATTACTTGAAGTGATACCAGAAATACATGACATTAGCCTCCAAGCAAACAGGGTCCGATAAAACTTGCGAAAGATGAGGGACCCAATTGCAAGGAAGGATTTTGCAACAATGAGACTTGGTAATTCAGTGTGTCACTTGATTTGCTATCCGAATGTGCATATAATGTGCAATTGCACTTAGTGAAAGTGGTCGCACTTCCCAAGATGGCAACTCGCAATCTATGATTGCACTTATCACTCACCTCTTTCACAAATTTATCAATTAACCTCTCAATCTCGTCACAACACATTCCAACTATACTTCCCGCTAAATCTGCGATCGCAAAGGACCCGCCTATGTTAATTTTCAATGCTCTCTCAGATGGTTGGTTCCAAGCCACATGTGAAGTTTCTTGCCGTCATTCTTCCCTTTTCCTTCCTTGGTTCCACCACCCATCTTAAGTCTAGGTGTGGCGATAGGAAACCACTAAATATTTTTTCCTAACCAATGACCGGAAGATTCCGCACACTGGTCTAAGACATAATTGTTGTATTATTTCATATATTTTTGTCGACATGAATTTTTGGAGGAGAAGTAATATGCAACGATTATAATAAAATAAATATTACATCAAACTATATATTACGGCTGTGAATTCATTAATTATCACTAATTTGAAAAGTAAAACTTCCCTTGTCATCCAGATCCTTAATAAACCAGTAGGGTTTGCCCTAGTGGCCACCCTTCCAACTTGGAAAGGGGAGATGAGGGGTTTGAATCCCCATCTTCTGAGGGGTGGTTGGAGTGGGGACGATTTTATTTTAAGAGTGGGTTTCGACTCTCACGCTCTGCAAGGAGACAGAATAAAAGTCTGAGAGTGAGAGTTAGAGTAGGAATAGAGTATGACTGACAAAAAAAAAAAATCCAGATCCTTAGTGGAATGTGGTCGACAAAGAAAGAGACAGTTTCCAAGAGAAGACGATTGATTGACTGACGTGGTAATAACATGGGTTCTGGGAGCGTCAAAGGCGAAATTAAGGTGAAAGTCCTGCGGCCAAAAATAATAATTAATAAAAGAGAATAAATTCGACCCCATCACCCAAGCATTTCAGTCCGATCTGACCCATTAAACCATGGCTATCTCACACCCAGCCCAGCTCCACAAGCTTCAGCCTCACCCTTACGCTCAACATGATTACTTAGGTAATGCTCGTCGGGCGTTTGATGATGTGCTGTTCTGAGACATAGGCTCATGGAATGCAAGGGTTTTTGAGTATTGTTAGAAACGGGACGTTGCCGAAGCAATAAATATTTTGCATTCTAT
This sequence comes from Eucalyptus victrix, assembly GCA_016097545.1. Taxonomy (NCBI): domain Eukaryota; kingdom Viridiplantae; phylum Streptophyta; class Magnoliopsida; order Myrtales; family Myrtaceae; genus Eucalyptus; species Eucalyptus victrix. The sequence goes on along the minus strand of CM027841.1, from coordinate 10,761,066 downwards.
GAAGTTGTATGGAATAGAGATGGATTCTTCTTTAATTCTATATATCTGCTCACCATTTTTTGCTCAGTTTGACGATGCAATTGAAGCACATTACTTGGTGGAAAAGTGTGAAGGGATTTCTCCAAATAAAGGGAGTAAGGAGAAGAGATTTTTGATCTGATTTTTATACAAATTCATCAAAAATAATCAGGAAAATCAAACATGATTATGATATCAGCCGTGTGATCGATTTTTTCCAGAATTAAGTGAAATTTCTCACTAACAGTCACAACCTGCAGGTGGAAATCAAATAGGAAAACAAGACTTTTAATTGAATTCAACAATTTATTCAGAGAAAAAAAAAACTAAACACAAACACTTGCTAAGTAGAAGTTACTTACTCTATTTATTTAAAGCTATTATTCTATTCAAGATTTTACTGAGTAAATGAAAAAAAAAAATACCAACAGCTTCGCCACCTCTCTCTTTTTTTTTTTTCCCCTTCGTTTTGTCACTTGCCATGGCACCCATTTTAGTTCCTCACCAGCATCAACAGATTTTCCCGAGAAAATCCTAGAGGCCTAACAGATGGGACGCCCTCGAGGAGAGTCATGGCATAAAAGTGTCATCATGCTAGAAAATAAATTTATCTTTAAAGATTCCGGGCATGTTTTGACAAAATTCCAACTTATTTCAGCAAGACTCCGGTATATTCAAGCGAGTTTCAACAATTCCAAACAAATTACAGCGACTCCAAGTAAAATTCTAGTGAATTCTAGCAAAGCTACAATAATCTTCCGGCAACACCTCGACAAAAATTCGGCAAATTCCACCTCTTTCCGGCAAACAATCAAGGGTCCAGTTCATGGAATTTCATGATCCGACTTGCAATGCGAAGGACAATTAATTGCACCACCACTTTAGGACCAAATATCGACAACCTTTTCTATAAATGGAATCCTAGAATAAGCTCCGGTCGGTATGAAAAGCTATGGTCCGGGCAAGCACACGTACCTCCTGAGCAAATGCGGTTCCGGCCATCTCGAATGTGTACACAGAGGAAGGTTCGATAAAGGATGGGGTCTTTCGGTCGTTTCATCGGACACTTCCTGAGCAGTATCCGTACATTCATTCGACGCGAGGACGACTCTTGGGCTTGATTTAGAATATGAAGTGGAAGAGCTCAGTCGGTAGAGAGAAGATTCGAAAGTGACGGTTGGGAGTCAACTGAGCCGGGGCGTCCTTTTCCATGGGATTCGAACCTACCCGCAAGCTTCCACCGATCACCGAAGCGCAAGAACGAATCGAAGGAGCGCCTCGCAGTCAGAACACCACACGATCGGAACTGCAACCAGACGACACTGGAACCCGCAATCGAAGTCATGAACACTGGAATCGACGTCAATTCACCTCTGGCGAACCTCGAATCAACGACAATGAACTTTGAATTCCAGTTTCCAGCTTTGTTTCTCCCGTGCGCGTATTGTGTCCCTTCTTCGTGCGTCTACCGTGGTCGGAGACGGAAGGCCGGCGGTGGCTTCCCGTGGAGTCGGCGGCCGGCGGTGAAGCTAGGGAGGATGGGAGAGGCTACGGACGCGAAGCGGAATCGAGAACTTCCTCCTCAAATGACGAAAGTGCCCTGATTTAAAACGACGGAAATGTCCTTCTGGTAAATCGTTGGTGGGCCCTAGGGAATAAAAAATTCTATCGTAATAGCTGATCCGACTCTCTGACCCGACCTGTGTCTGATTAAAACTAAATTTTTAAAAAATATTTTTATGGATTTTCTTCGATTTTCGAATTTTTAAATTCCTTTCCTTTTTTTTCCTTTTTAGTCTTTTTCCCAATTTTGTGGTTTTCCCCTGCACTTCTCCCTCAGATCACGCTCTCTTCTTTCTTGAACGTCTTCTCTTTCCTCACAGCAACCCTACATTCTCTTTCCTTGCGACAACCCTACATTCGTGGTAATTAAGCTAGTGTTTACATTTAGCACTGTAATAACATGGATATATTATTTCCTGATCATGAGATCTATGTCCCCAGGCAACCATGGCATGATCTACATGGCAAAGTTGAGATGACATTTGATGCTTGTATTTCAGTTTGGAGGAAGCAAAAAAGAGAATTTGTTCAGGTAGCGCGACCATTAATTTGGGGTTTCAAGCTATGATGACTGGAGCAAAATCAGAGCAACTCAGAGGCAAGTGTCTTTAATAAGTTTCCCATTGCAATCAATGAATGATTAGTAATCGCATCATCATTGTGCACCGACATATTGAGCTATAAACAGATCTACTTGTTGTTGAGGAATAGATCAACAATCTAGTAATGAAGGAAATTCTTGGTCAATACCTGAATCAAAATACGCACTGATTTAGTTCAAGAATTTCATCAAACAGGAGGTATACATTTCGGCTGAGAAGCACCGCTTCAAATCATCAGCCTCAATTAGAGCCAATTTTCACAAACGGTAGGAATAGATCCCAGCCTCCGCTTCATTTATAAAGCATTGGAAAACAGAGTACGTGGTTTTGGTGATTGAAGTACGATTAGCTACAGCAATTGACATCGGATATAAGTAATGAGATAACAGAAGCAACGTCCAAGAATGGCGTTGTCAAAGCAAATGACTGAGTTTCAAGAGCACTTCGGCATTACACACCTTCACGGTGGCGAAACTGCTGGTGGCGATCAAGAAGCAGTGACAATCAGCAACGAAGTGAGAGGAAAAGGATTCAATTTGAAATCACCGAGAGAGTTGACTTATGGATCTTCAAAAATCATCTGAGTCTATTTTACAGATCAATTGGCGGAAGCACATGAGTAGTTGTCGTGCTAGTTGGTGGCCTTCCCAGTCACCAAGGGCTTGGTCTGGCTCCGCTCCACAACTTACTATACTCAAGTCTCGCAAGGATGGGCAGTTCTCGGGGCACGGGAATTTCAGAGAGTATCTCTCAGGTAAGAAGCTCTTGAATTTCGGCAACTCGAGAAGTCTAAGAACAGTTAGCTCGGAGAAGGTGATTGTCGTGCCGGTTGCTTCTTCTGCTTTTTCATGGCCAGCAATTTGTTTCATATCTTCACATGACTCGACCATTAGCTCTTTGATTTGCTGGAGAAATTTCACTGTGAAGGTAGTGAAAACCATTTCCAAACGGGGGCAACTCACGGTCTCTATGTCTCTCAAGTTTGGGAACGGGACGTTTGGGAGATCGTTGAACTGCCAAATGTGCCTCAAGTTCTTGAGATCACGCAAAACCAACCTCCTCAATTCACCACCCTCTATGTCCATCCCATCACCTTCATATATGATCTCGATTGAACAGCATGAAATCACTTCTAGATTCTCAAGACAACACTGTAGCCTCTTCCACATATGGGATGGGGCAATACGTTGGAGATTGTCACAGCACTCCAAACCAAGATATTTCAATTTCCAAAAGGAATCGATAGGAATTTGATTGTTCCATAGCTCTTTGCACTGAGGGCCTTCAATTTTTAGACTTCTTATATTGGGAAATGTAACCTGCACGAGGATAATGTGAGAAAATGAGGATAAATAGGACAAATTTATTACATTGTTTGATCTAAAACATGAAATGTAAGAATACGAAGGATCATAATAAGGGATAGAGCGAACCATCTCATTGAACAACGTTTGTGGCAATTCATCCTCTTCCACGGTCTTGCTTAATGGCCTTTCGACACTTGTAGGTCTTGGGATGAATGCTCCAAAGTTACGGCACCCCTCAATTCTTAGACTTCTTAAGGAGGCAAAATCATACGAACGACATCCTAAGCTGAAACAAATTAGGTTATCAAGCTTCTGAAGTGATAAGTAACTTAAGCAAGGGAAACTAATCACTTCCACCTTTGATTGACCACCTTCTTCCTTGGGAATCACTTCCTTCATACGTTCACATTCGCTAATCTGCAAGTCCTCGAGTTTCCCTAGAGTTGTGGCTGTATAACTGGGGAAGACATATATTAGCTCGGAGCAATTTTCAACCTCGACTCTTGTTAGACTAGGAAAACCCAAAACCGTGTGGGAGTCGCTCTTCACCATGTGTTTGAGCCTTCTTACTCCTCTCACCTCCACTCTTTCCAATTTGAGGAGCGATAAAATGTTTTGTTCTGTATTTGAATTAAAGGATCCACAGTCAAATAATGATTCCAAGCATTTCAAGTTTGAAACTTTGACTTCTTTCAGGTTGTGCAATCTTCCTATGATTGTCGAAGGGAAGACGATGAGCAGCCCAAAACAATTTTCAAGGGTGAGGGTGGCTAATTCGCAGAAAGAACTTTTGGGAAGTTCATCATGCCATATCCTTTTGAAGGATCCTACTAAGCAAAGGCCTCAATGCTCCAAGTGTGGTAAACTAACCTGCTCATGAGAGTTATGCATTAGATCATAGCTATGAAACATCTAACGATTTGGCATAATCTTAACAATCTATTTGACGCAACGGAAGAATGAATTTTCACTAGTGGCCTTACTTTGACAAATGTAGTTGTAAATAATGAACACATTAAAACCAAATTAAAAAAAAAAATTCTTCAAAGAGCCACAAAGTGTGTGCTTATGACTAGTATGTGTATAATCTCGAGAGAAGGGATTCGTACCTTTTGATCAAAGAAGGAATTAGAATAAGTATCTTGTGAATTTGAAGTAGTGGTTATTGACTCTTTTTTTCCATGAGGATATGAGAAGAATTTCTCTGTGGGACAGTAGCTTATAGTTAGTCGATTCAATAGTGGGAACTCTATAATATCAACAGTCCCTTCATCTCTTCCTTCTTCATCCACAATCAACGCCTTCATATTTGGACAGTCCTTCACTGTAATGTCTCTAATTTCTCTAAGACATTTAGCCACAGACACCGAAAAGAGAAATGAGAGCCTCGTATCATAGACATAGAGCTTCTCTAAGTTCCGAAATATTGATATTACTTGTAATTGTACATCTTGTTTCAGGGTGAGGTTGGCTAATTTGTTGAAGGATCCTACCGAGTCGAGTTTTAACTTCTCCAAGCTTGGTAAACTTATCTGCTCATAAGAGTTATGCATTAGATCATAGCTATGAATATTTTGACAATTTGGACTAATATAGATCTATCTAATACGGTGGAGCAAGGAATTATCACTAACGACCTTACTTTGACGACAATTGTAGTTATAAATTAGAAAAACATTTTAACTAATAAAACCAAATAAAAAATCTTCAAAGAAATATTATTATTTGCCCCATAAATCGCGTGCCTATGACTATTATGGGCGTAATCTCAAAAGAAAAGATTTGTACCTTTTGATCAATGAAGAAATCGGAATAAGTATGTGAATTTGAAGTGGTGGTTATTAACTCTTTTTTTCCATGAGGATATGAGAAGAATTTCTCTATGGGACAACAGCTTATAGATAGTCGTTCCAATAATGGGAACTCTATAATATCATCCATCTCTTCATCTCTTCCTTCTTCATCCACAATCACTGCCTTCATATTTGGACAATCCTCCACTTTAATGTCTCTAATTTCTCTAAGATATTTAGTCATAGACACCGGAAAGAGAAATGATAGTCCCATATCGTTGATAGAGAGCTTCTTCAAGTTCTGAAGTATTGATATTCCTTGCAATTGTACATCTTGTTTCCACATGCACCGCAAGTTTGGCAACTTAGATAACTCCAATGTACTTAGCCAAGAGAGAATCTCGACTTCTCCAGTGACTTTTAGCTCCTCTAGGTCGAAAACTACTTCTGATGATGGAGAGCCCGCAATTTCCATTGACTCCAAATTTGGCAGCTTCAGTATCCAATCTTTCGGAATACTCAACGTGGATTTAGATTCTTCTATCTTTAGCGATTTCAAATCATTGTATTTTATTGAGGGTTCACCGTAGAGTATCTTTTCTAGGCCAAGGAGTCCAACCATTACTAGGGATTCCAAGCGAGGCAATGAAACCTAACAAAGCGCCACAATGAAACTCATTAAAGGTTTGTTACAAGTAAAGCTATTTTTAAGAGAAAATAAGTGAAACTCTCAAGCTAAAATGAGTTGGCAACTTGGCATGACATGTTGGAATCAGTTGCAAATTGAATGTTAGGCGGGACATGAATCATGGGGATTTCTTTGTTATGTGGCTCCTCACTCGCCATACATTTATTGAATCTCCAAATATCGCTTTCTTCATTTTGAAATTATTCAGTTTTATTTATTCATTCAAGATTCATTCTCACTTTCATTCGTTCAGCACACTAGTATTTTTTCAACTCATTAAGAATGTTAAATAAATAATGAATTAGTCACAATGGAAACCCAAGTTATCAGTGCAATTATCTACCATTGAAAAAAAAAATTAGTTGTGGAAAGAGGCTTCCCTCGAGTTGTAATGTGGTTTGTGTTCTATTTGAGAGGATTTTTTTTTATTTGTAAATCAAAACGTGAATCCAATTGTACAAATAATCAAAGTTAAATGCAGTACGTACTACTATTGAGTGAACACCAGTATCATCACATCCTAATAGGACAAATTGACTAAGAGAAAAAAATGAAAAAAATTACCTGGATTGGACTGTCCTCTGATGTCCTTTCAGCTTTGCTGCAAAAGCTTGTCATATTTGTTAACTCTCGCAATATCAGACGGTGTACATTAGGCAAGTCAACTCTGTTATTGGTAGAAACAATATCTTCTCCCGCATCATGTGTGACAATGGATTGCAATGAGTTACATTTACACACTTCGATCTCTTCCAGCTGTACGAGTCTTCGTATATCTGAAAGATACCACAAGTATTTCAATCGGTCGCAATGTTTGACACTCATGACTTTCAATTTGCTGAAACACTCTGGTCCGATGGGGCCATGGCATATCTTCTCCAAATTAATAAGATTTTCAAGGAACAATGACTCTAACTTCCTAAAAGCAGTGAGGGGGAGGCCATGAAATGAATTGGCAATGTACTTGATTGAGGGGCTATCTTCAATTTTGAGGTACTTCACTTCTCGGAATCCTTGGGTACACAACTCGTGAGCGCTCTTTTTGAACCCACTCAAATCACATAAATATAAGTATTGAGTCTTCTGTAGAGTTTCCTGAATCCATTTTCTTGAAAGAATATTATCGCACCCTTCCAAATTGAGCTTCATAGTTCTCGAACCTTCAAATTCTCTCCCATCAACATTTCCTATTGGATCAATGGTGATACAAACAATTCCTATCTTGATCCAAAATTTGCTCAAGTTTCCAAATGGCAGGTCATCATCCTCCAAGAGTATGGTGGGATCACAGATTGATATTTCTAGAGAGGCTATCTTTCTCAAGCTCTTTAGCTCGGCAAGCCAGCATTACACAATTTCGATGGTATTTCATCCTTGCCCATCCATTGATTAAAGCTTCCCTTCATATGTAACTCTTCCAAGTTGATTAAGCCTTTTAGAGCTCCAGGCTCGATTACCTTAAGCGAGTGGCAGTCACTTAGATTCAACGATCTTAGATTCGCCAGTTCCCCGATATCTTTAGGCAGCCTAGAAATTTTAGATCCTACAAAGCTAAGAATCTGCAATGCTTTGAGCTTGCCAAGATTTGCCACGTCTCCCACCTTGCAATGGTCTAAATATAACGAGCAGAGGTTCCCGAGGATTTCCATAGAGGAAGGTAAAGTGGTGATATGCATGGTGCGGAGATATAGGACTCGGAGCTCCTTCATGTATGTGAAATCTAGTCTACAGCAATCTTCCTGATCATGTCGGTGTGCAGGTCTCCCCTTCCAATTTTCCGGTTGAGACAACATGAGTATCTTCAATTCAGGAAACACACACCGCATTAGTTTAGCAAGCCTATCACTATCAACATCAACTTGGCGTATTGCCCAACATTTCTCAAGCTTTTCCTTGGGCCATGAGCCATAATTGCTGTTCATCATTAAGGAATGCTGACCACTAAATGTAGTTGAGACGACCACCTCGCTGTAAAGATCATGTATGGTCACATTTTCCTTGTCGTCGCCACCATCCAGCAACAGACAAGTGGAACGGAGTTTATCAAGCAGCTTATTCAATCTATTCCTTGAATCTTGTACTGTGTTGTTGAATCCCTCAAACAAGCCCAAACCCATGCCTATTCCCAGTAGACATTCGACTTGAATGGTCCCACCAATAAGACCACAAAGCCAGAATAAGCATTTGGCGTCCTCACTCTCCAAATGGTCGTAACTCCACTTCACCATTCTCTCAATATTTGGGTCTTCTATTTTTATTGTCATGTTCTCCCATGTGGACACATCGCTACATTTTAAGGTACTGGCAACGGAGGTAATCAAAAGAGGCAAACCTGCAAGCTTCATTACCACTTGAACCGCCTTTAGTATCAATTCCTCATTGTCTTTGAGCTTGTCGCCGACTATCTTTGCAAATAGCATGCAAGCTTCTTTGTCGCTTAAACCTTCAAGACGAAATGTTTGTTCGGCATGCAGCTTTTGCTCCAGCACACTTTTATCTCTCGAAGTAAGCAACAATTTGCAGTTCCTGCTCTCATCTCCCAGAGGAATTCCAACCATCTTCAAATCAAGTGCTCCCCACAGATCGTCCAATATTATGAGAACCTTCTCACTCGGATCCATCTGTAATCTCTTGAACAGAAGATCTCTCCTTCCCTCTTCACTCGGCTCATCCTTCAGATCTTTTAGGCACAAGGCGTAAGCGATATCGAATTGGATTTTCGTCAAGTCTGGAGTCTGCGAGACTTTCGATTTGACGATCATGTGGAACGGTGTCCCCTCTTTATTGAGTTTCTCCTCGACTATCTCCAATAGAGTAGTCTTCCCCACGCCGCCAGGCCCGTAGACCCCAACCACTTTCACCTTCTCATCATTCAGAGCTTTCATTATGCCCTGAAAGATGGAAGCTCGCGAATCGGTGATAAAGTCGCCCCCATCACCGGCCAACGAATTCACGTCGAGAGCAGCGCCAACAAGCCCTGGCGGAGGATTCTCGAAGTCAACCTTCTCGAATTGACCCCCTGCCATGAGTGCCTGGACGTCCTTGACCGTCCTGCTCCCTTTTGCCGAGATGATATCGCGCCTTTGGGTTGGGAAGCCACCCATAGAAGCAAGTTTTCTTAGCTCTTCCGTCGTAATCCAGCACGTCACGCGCCTCGTTAGCGACGGTCTCCACGTCGTTCACCCATCTCTCGACCCTGGTTTTGATCGGCTTCATGTTGTTTCGAGCTTCATCGATGGAATGCTGCACCTCATCCCTCGTGTCACCCAGGTTCTTGACTTCATCATTAAGTTGGCGAACGTAGCGGTCGGAGGACATTACGTAGCCGCAGTGCCGACCGATCGGAGCCACCAGGCACTTTGCCACTTCGGAAGCTCCGCACAGAGCAATCTCCTCCATTTCCCCCCGTTTCGACTTCTTCTACCTTTCTGGCTTTCTTTCCTTCTTCGTGGAGAAACGAGAGTTAAGAATTTTTATATTCCGAGGCAGGCGAAACTGATGGAACCCGGAAACCCCAATGACTGAAGAAGAGGAAAGATTCAATACGATGCACACACGGCGGTTCCAAGAAAGAGAAGAGCCGCAGAAGATCAGGTGAAAGAGAGGGGCTTCTAGAGCGAGGAAGAAATCATTTAGACGATACAATGGTGGTCAGAAACAGGTGGCACGAAGCGTGGATAACATATGTGGCGTTAGTTACTATATTGATGTTCCCACAGATGCCCCTCGCGTGGGCTATACAGAGATGTCATCTAATCGTATCTCCATTTGATTATGCTTGACCTTAAGGACACTGATTTAAAACAAGTGGGCCCCACCCCTCCATTTCTTTGTGGACTAATATTGCCTTTTCGACTCCACCGTCTGCGGAGTGCGAGAATTGTTTAGCTGTCTGCCATCATCACCGTTCATCAATCATTTCATACGTACAGAGCTCCAGCGATTAGCAGCGTCGGGTTCCCGAGTTCTGAGCTCGCCGGAATCGGGCCTGAGCTCAACAGAAACCGGGCAGCTCGAGACTAGCCATGACCGGTCGCTGGTCGTCGTCACCGGCGTCCGATTCAGATAGAAGAAAATGAAAAAATAAATTCGAATTTTTAAAAATAGAAAAAAGAAAAAGAAAGAAGAAAAAAAAAGTGGGAACTAGTAAGAGTTGTGAGATAAGAGAGAGCGAGTGAGCTTATTTGAAAAATAAAAATATTTTCTCTTATTTTAGAAAAATAATTTCCTCTTTATAGAAAGTGTTTTCTTCCGTCAATTTTTTTCGTGAAACGAGGAAAATTCAATAAACATTTACTGAAAATAATTAATTTTGTTCAGTTTTTTCCAAGAACCTTACTTTAACGGTTCTAATGAAAACCCAATTTCATTGATTTATTACACCTCATTAACTGTCTCAGTGAATATAAAGTGTATTTGTATGTGAATATTTACCAAACCTTGCCAGGAGTTTAAAAAAAGGGAGGGGGGCTTAGCTCCCAAGTTTAAAACGGTAAGCTGCCAAAATCAATAAAAAAAAAGTTTCAAGTGCGGCAACTAATACATTTTGTAATATAAAAACAGTGTGTCAACGTTAATTATTCGGTGTGTGTGAAATGGGGGGACCGGCATGCCTTATAAAGATTAATCGAATGTTCAAAAAGTTAAACACTTTATTGAGAGAAAATGAAGGTTCATGGAAAAATACCTTTTCATTTTCTTTTTATAGAAATTACTAACTATCATCATCATTTATTTCTCATAAACCCCACTTTAATAGTTCTAAGAAAATCTAATTCCATTGATTGATTACACTTCGCCAACCGATCCCGTAAATATAAAGTTTACTTGTGTGTCATTATATGGTCATTATATGTATGTTTAAGGGGATCATCAACTCCATACCAGGGCTGCTTGCACTCGACAATAACGTCAGCCTATTTCACGGATTATATGGGAGCACCTCTCTTTCTCTCTTGCTCGCTCTGCGCTACTAACTTCCATGGAATGTCCCTCTTTCCTATTCATTCTATGCAAAAGCGACGGAACAATTCACAAAGCCGATGCTTCTCATGTTGATTCCCAGATCCTTACGGGTCTCTCCCTCAATAACACGGACCAAACACACCTTATCTCTCTCTCTCTCTAAAATGCAGACGAGGAGGAGAGGAAGAAGACAGCGCAAGATGACGATAAGAGTTAACCGGGGTGGAGTTAAGTTGCTTTTTGACCATCATCGGTCCCTTGGGATTTATTGAAGCTTCGTATTGTGTTAACCTAACGCCCACGGACCCCATTCCGTCCGTCCTCTCTTTTTGCACGTCGTCCAGCCCGGAAAAATCCAAGTTGAATTTTCTTGTCCCACGGAAGGGCACAACGAAACTGCACTGTCCGAAAAAAAGAAAAAACTTCACTGTCCGATAAAAGTGACATGCAAGCCCGTCTCAAGAAAGGGGACAAGCTCTCTGGCCTGTCCTTGTCCAGTGCATGTGCTTGTCTTGTCCTTTTCAACCTTTACATGCCTGTTCCTAGTAATCTAGATTTGCTTATTTATATAATAAACGTCCTCTAAGCGTATAGAATATGGATAATCATTGTCCTTTTCTGGCTCCAATTTGGTCCACCCTAAACCTAGGGCTTAACATAGTCACTAAATCTCTTTGGCTCGAGATCGGAACATATGGGAATTATTCTGGTAATTTTCACTATATCTCATCTCTCCCTTAGAAGAAATCATTCATTTCTTTCAGTTTTTTTTTTTAAAGTATGCTATTAGAGAAAACCATGCATTAATTACACTGTCTGTGATGATTGATCCATGGAAGAGAACCAAAGAGAAAAAAATTTCCTGTTGGTCCACAATATAGTTCCTTTTACTTATGAGAGAAAACAGAGGGAAATAAGAGAATCCAAGGTGGTCGAATGAGTTTCACATTAATGAGACATATATTCTTCCTGAGGCATAATTTGAAAATTTTATTTTATTTTCCTGATACCATGTTGTCAGGTTCATATCCTATCATTGTTACTTTGCTTCATGATCAAATATTTGTGTTCTTCCACTATAAATTGTTGTTTTAAACATTGCTTCATTTATGTTCTTAATTATTGTTTCGTCTATTCCTTTGTTTCAACTTCTACAATATTGTCAACCTCTATACGAGATTGCCGCCAATTGCACCTCTCATTTAAGGCTACGTTCAATTTCAATCTAGAGTTTCGGTCACAATTTCAATTTAATAGACAGAAAAATAGACGTGTTGCTGAATTAAAATGAAGACAGAGAAAGTGATGTTAATAGCTAACCATGGTAAACTTAAAGTTGCTTTTTGGCCTTTGTCGTTGACGTAGCAATTATTAAGATTAGTGTGATATCAAGCTCATACACCAGCTTTACCAAAAAAAACCTCATGCACTAGATGGCGGTACAACCTCATACACCTACTATCCTAGATGTCGTTTAGACATCATACATATGAACGCTAATATTAACTTCATCACGTTAATGTGGGCACGGCCATGTAATGATTATATATCTAGTCCCAATTCTGCACCTATTATTTTACGAATAACAACAAATATTTTGGAAAAAAAAAAAAAAGCAACCTCTTAATTCGGTCGATCAACCGAAACCAAAAATGAGTTTAACCAATGGTAAAATATACTTACCCATACAATTCAAAATATAAATATCTTAATATAATCAAAATAGTTAGCATATGCGTATAAATAGCGTAGTGCCGCTATATAAGTTGTTCTTCTATTGACCGCATACAAAATAAAAGTTCTAATTACAAAGGTATCGTATATTCGGTGTGTAGCTGTGAAATTCAATTGTTATGGCAAAAACAGGCCGCATAGGATTAAATAAGAATATATTGATTAACACAAAAATAAAAAAAAATAAAAACCTCTCAGCCCTGTATAATGTATCTTCATGCACCATTGTAGAGAATGAATACGTTGCATTGTTATTCCACTTTGTTTCTCTATACAAACCATCTACAGCTCATCTTCTTCTTTCTTATTATGGATTGATGAGCCTAAGCCAATGACAAGCTATAATGTTAGTGCAAAATATAATTTGAGTTGAGATACTCAACTCATACTATTGACGTACGCAAGTGGACGTTGACCTCTAATAGTCGAGACCCTTCATCAATATGTGTTTCCTTTAATGTTGGCAATCCATTATTTAATTTAATTTTGAATATCTGAACTTCGATGAAACAAGACCAAAATCCTAATTCATCATTCAATACTTAGGTAGCATTACTCACAAAATTGAATAGGTCGAGTTATTGATATCCTGAGTTTTTAATGCATTCACAAGCCGTACAAAATAATTCCTAAGATGAAGAACTAGAGTCCATGACACCTAAAGATTAGTTAAAATATTACAAGTCTACCACAACCACATCACATATCACGGCGTTTTGTTACCACAATAACTACTACGGTTGTTACACTTCCGTCTCTATCTTGGTTGATCTCGACACATTGGGCGACACATTTTGAGAGGTCCGTAACCTTTGGTCTCCAAGTACTTTAAAGACCGTGAGCCATTGCCGCCTTTCATGGGTCTTAGCTTAGGACAGCGTTTCGGTTCAACACACCTTAGCTTCTTCAGCTTGCATAGGATATGTAATCTTTCAATTGAATCGCATGCAACAAAGATCTCGATTCCCCTAAACCTTAAACCTCAACAACTCTTTCTAAATAAGATAGTGCGAAGGATTGTACATTCCTCAAGCATGACAGATTAGGTGTTCTTGTGGGCATTTGCACAGAATAATTTGTAATTTCCTCAATTTCACCAAGCTTTTCTAGATAGGAAAGTGTACCGGAGGATTCATTGATGACGATAGCCAACAAGTATTGCGTCTCCGTAACACCTTATTTGATTGACAAAATGCAACAAAGACAAGATCCACAAGAGTTGTTCTCAATTTCCCTATTGTTATTTAAGCTAATTATGATGCAATCGTCAACCAAAAGTTCTTCCAAGCCCGCGCCCTAAAACTCCTGCCGTTAGACATTAAATAATCATGCCTCATCAGTTAAATCAAAACTTTAATCAAACTATTTTTCGGCCTCATAACTATGCAAGGATTACATCTTAGTTTTTTTCTGACATGAAAAAAAAAACATATATCATGTGAGATTAAGTTTATAAATAGATAAGTTATAGTTTCTAGTATAGAGAAAACATTCACAAAACCTTCCCAGGAGAATTTTAAAAATGAAAATAAAAAAGGAATGGGAGCTCAGCTCCCAAATTTAGAAGTCAAGCTGCCAAATCAACTTCGAATAGAAATTGAGATAAAAATAAAAACAAATGTGGCAACTAAAAGATTTTCAAAAGAATGTAATATAAAAATTGCTTATCTCTAGTAATTTTCACATATGCATAGATTGAAGGACCATTGCACTTAATGAGAATTAGTCGGATAGTCAAAAAGCCATGAACACTCTGTCAATATCTAATAGACACTTATTTATTAATCTTGTGCATTTAGGTACTCCATTGCGAGGAACTGAAGCTTCATGGAAGATACATCTTCATTTTTTTTGTATAGAAGTTACTAATTACAATAATAATTTTATTTCATGGAACCTCACTTTAAGAGTTCTAAAACAACCCGATATCATTGATTGATTATATCTTGTTAACGGATTCAGGGAATATGAAGTGTATTTGTACGTAATTATCTCTCTCTCTCTCTCTCTCTCTCACCTCTCTTTGCCAATAATCTCAACCCAATGACCCTCTTTCCAGGTCTGTAGAAGTGAACAATTCTCTGCTAACTCCAACTCCTTACGTGTCTCTCTCCTTCCCTATCAAGTATCAACCAGACCCGTCCACACAAGTTGCTCTCCCACTCCCCCTCTCCCCCTAAGACACAGACGAGGAGGAGGAAGACAGAACAATGGGCGGTTAAGAGTCTCAAGTTCTCAAGGGTAGAGTTTAGTTGCTCTTTGGCCATCGTCGGTCACTCTGCAATTATTACAGCTTCGTATTATGTCAACCTCTTCTGCAGATGGGAGGACGACTTGGTGCATCGTGGGTCTCATGATAATTTAAAGCTTCTTGTTATGTCAAACCTCCGTCCAGGGACCCAGCTCCACCGTACCGTCCTATCTCTCTTTTTACACGTTGTCCCAGTCCAGAAAAATCCAAGTAAGAGTTGGAAGGGCACAGCTCTGCACCAATCGACAAAAGAGATTTAAGCCCGTCTCAAGAAAGGGTACAAGCTCTCTGCCTTGTCCTTGCGTAATGCATGTGCTTGTCTTACCATTGTCAACCTTACATACCCGGTTCCCAGTAATATTAGTTTACTTAATTATGTAATATAAGTCCTTCATGCATATGCCACGTGGATAATCATTGTCCTTTTCCGATTCAAATTTGGTTCCCCCCAAACCTAAGGCTTAACATAAGCACTAAAGCCCCTTGGTTCGAGATTGGAATACGTGGAAATTATTCTGACAATTTTCACCTCATTTCATCTCTCCTTAGAAGAAACTATTCATTTATTCTTTTTTTTTTAAATACGGTATTAGAGAAAACCACGCATTGATTGAACTGTCCATGTTGATTGCTCTAGTGAAGACAATGGATGGAAAAATTCTCGTGAGCCCACAAAATATTTCCTATTAAATGTGGGAGGAACAAAGGAAATGAGCGGACTCAAGGTGGTTGGTCCGGTTCTACATTAATGAGACCTACATTCTTCCTAAGGCATGATTTAAAATTTTTTATTTTCTTCCTAATATCATATTGTCAGGTTTCATTTATTATTCTACTTCGTAAACAAATATTTGTGTTCTTCCATTTTAAGTTGTTGTTATGATCATTGCTTCATCTATTACATAAAATGTAATTAAGTTTCTTCAATGGTCTTAATTGTTGTTTCATCTACTCTTTCGTTTCAACTTCTTAGGTATTTTTAGCCTTCCTACGAGATATCTGCCAATCATACCTCTCATTTCAAGCCACGTTTAATTTTAGTCTAGAGTTTTGAGAAAAAAAATAATACATATATGACGTGAGATTAAGGTTAGAATTTAGATAAGTAATATTTTCTAGTATAGAAAAAATATCCACTAAACCTTCCCAGGGGTTAAAAAAAGAAAAAGAAAAAGGAAGGGGAGCTCAGCTTCCAAATTTAGAACGATAAGCTGGGACTTTGAATAGAAATTGAATAATAAATAAATAAAAAAGAAGAAAAAAAGAAGATGAAGGCAAATAACAGATTTTACAAATAATGTAATATAAAAAATTATGCATCTCCAATAATTATCTAGTGTTTATGAAATGGAGGGACTGCCACACCTAGTGGAGATTCGTCGGATACTCAAAAAATCTTAGATACTCCATTAATATAAACACCTATCTATTAATCTTGTGAATACATATAGGTTTTGAGCTACATACACAACTCCATTTTGAGAATGGAGATGTTCATGGAATATAGCCTTTTCATTTTTTTGTATAGAAATTACTAATTATAATCATCATTTATTTTTCAAAAACTCACCTTTAAAGTTCTAAAAAAACCCAATTTTATTGATCCATTACACCTCGGCAACGGATGTAGGGAATATGAAGTGTACTTGTAATAATCATACGTACTTGTACGTAACTATACGTACGTTAGGGGGATCATTAACCCCATATCATGGGTTATATGGATTCGTCGCTATTCCATGGTTGAGCCTGACTACCTCTCTCTCCCTCTAACCTCTCTTTGATAATAACCTCCACGTGATGAACCTATTTCTGATCAATTCTCTGCAAAAAAAAAAAAAATGGAACATGGACATTTCATCACGAAGCCGACGCTTCTCATTGCAAACTCCCAAATCTTTATGTGTCTCTCCCTCCCTGACACGTCTACCATCGTCGCTCTGGTGCTGCTCTCTCTCTCTCTCTCTCTCTAAAATGCAGACGAGGAGGAAGATAGAACAAAGTGAGCTGAAGGGTTAACCAAGATTGAGTCAAGTTACTTTTTGGCCATCATCGGTCACTCGACAATTGTTAAAGCCTCATGTCATGTCAACCTCATTCATGCTGCAGATGAAGAGTACGGCTTGGTACATCGTGTGTCACGCTTTTTTTTTTTGGTCGAATCATCGTGGGTCACGTTGCAATTGTTTAAGCTGCTTGTTATATCCTTGCTCAAAAAAAAAAAAAAAAGCTGCTTGTTATATCAACCTCACGCCTGAGGGGCCCCACTCTACCGTACTGTCCTCTCTTTCTGCACATCGTCCTTACCAACTTCAAGTTAACGTGTCCTTCGTACAAATTGCTTTACGAAAAACAGCAATAAATATTCTACAAAAAAGCAATCGGTCGACCACCCAAAACTAAAATAGCTTTAATCGATGAGAAAACATACTTATAAATATAATTTCGAATTTTAAATAACCTAATAAAATCGAATAATCATCGTGCACGTATAATAATTGTAGTGTCGAACTAAAATATGAACTTGCTAAATAAACTAATTTTATTATTTTTTTTGGGAATAAATTTAAAATATAAATTTATTTGATAAATTTTTTTTTCCAAAAATAAATTTGAAAAAGAATTAAGGAATGAAAAAACTTGCTTCTTTATTCTCAAGAATAATTTCATAATCAAGTCAACCCAAATTTCTTTTTCCTCTTTTTCTCTTCTTCTTTTTTCTTGCTATTCTTCCTCCTCTCTTCATCTTCTTCCACTGTCGCCATTGCTGTCCACTGTCGTCAGTCGCATATGACCAATTAGGCGAGGTCCATGAGCCTCGAGTGGCCAAATGAGCCTCGCCCTGACCTTTCTTGGCCACTGATGAGCCTTGGCTGAACGAGGTTGAACTTGCCCAGCCACTGATGGGACTTGATCTAGTTGGGCCACCATGAGGTCAATGTCGCCCAACCAAGGCAAGGCAAACCTTGCAGTGGCCTGACGAGTTCAAGCCTCGCTGGCGGCTAGGCAAACTCAACCTCGCCAGATCCGAGCTTCACCCAATTGTTGGTGAGGCTCAATTGACGAGGTGCAACCTTGCTAAGGGCTGGCGACGCTTCAATGAGATCATCGGCCCTCATCTGGCTCAACGACCGACCAAAGCTTGAAGAAGAAGAGAAAGAAAAGAACAAGAAAGAGTAATAAAATTATTTAAAAATTAAAAGAAAATTATTTAGATTAGAAATTTTGTGGACGATATAAATGTAATTTTATTCCGTGAAAAAAAAAAAATTTTAGTTATCAAATGCCTTTAAATACTTAGAAATTATTTTCGATAACAAAATAAAAAAAGAATTATTTTTTATCAAAAATTATTCTTGGAATAAATAGTTACCAAATGTATTCTACTATTCCATTGACTGTGGACATAGTAAAGTTTTTTAATATATTAGCCATGACATTTAATTTTGCTTTTGAGAGCAAGATCCATAACAAACCTAATCGGGCTATTCCATGGAATGAAGTGGGTTTTAGGAATTGGGTGAAAAGAGGGGAGGCAATAAAGATCCAAGAAATAGAAAGGAACGGTAGAGCAAGATTTTTCCAGTGAATCCGCAAGACATTTTCCTCAAAAAAAAAAAGGGAGGAAATAGAGGGAAACACAAAATTGAGTGCCTTCCCTTGAATCAACAAGTTCAGTGGGGCCCATAATATATATTGCATTTTCTAGACTCTCTGTCATTACGAGGTGGGACATGTGATAGATGTTTGAATGAGATGAATTGAAGCTCCAAAAATATCTACCAAGGTGTTGGCAAAACTTTCAGCGAAGGATCCCCTGCTTTGAAAATAATTGTTAGGTCCTTCCGAATGTGCATGAACCAAAATTGATCTCAATTAGGATGGCTGGCGCGCCGAGCCAGACCGGACTTGTGCTCCTAGGCCGAAAAGGGGCAGCCCTCGGGCACTTTGGTGTCGGTTACTAGTGAGGTGAATGAATATCCCGGCGAAGATGGCAGCAACTACATTGAAAAAGTCGACAAAGACAATTACGACCTTTTGGTATGGTGGAAGGCCAAACTGTTGTGTTTTTCCCATTCTTTCCATGGCTGATGGTGGCGTGCTCACTCCATCGGCGTCAATATTAGTATTAGAGTCCACTTTTAATACTAGCGAATGGATTATTAAAGATCATAAGCAAATGTTAAGTTACCAAAATATGGAAATGACTATCGCTTGCATCTCTTGGCCCATCGTCAATGTGCGCAGGCTGTATAGTGTGTCATCTAATTATCCACAACATCTACGACTTGAAATCTCTCTCTCTCTCTCCTCTCTCTCTCTCTCTCTCTCAAACTGAACACGGGACAAAAAAGAGTTTAAAAATAGTTAAATTTTTGCCATCGTAGTCACTTAGGGTGTGTTTGTTTATGTTCTTTTTTTTTTCCTGTTTATGAACAAAAATTCTTCTTTTTTTTTTTTTTGTTTCCGGGAACAAAAAAAAGAATAGAAATGTGTTTGTTTGCATTTTTCTCGGGAACAAAATTCTTCTCAAACAATTTTTAAAAACTCTCTCTTTTCTCTCTTTTTTCTTCTTAAAATGCAGACGAGGAGGTGCGAAGATAGGACAAAGCGGAGGGTAGGAGTTTAACTCGGGTAGAGTTAAGTATTCTTTGGCCATCGTTAGTCACTTAGCAATTATTGAAGCTTCATGCTATGTCAACCCTTTCTGCATATGAGAGTACGACTTAATACATCGTCACATGGCAATTTAAAGCTTGTTACTGTGTCAGGCCTCACTTTTTGCATAATGAGAGTACGACTTGATACATCGTCACATGGCAATTTAAAGTTGTTATTGTGTCAGGCCTCACGTATGAGGACCCAACTCCAGCATACCATTTTTTCTCTCTTTTCACACGTTGTTCAGTCCAGAAAAATCCAAGTAAGAGTTGGAAGGGCACAGCCAAGCTGCACCGACTGACAAATGTCACATGTGAGCCTATCTCAAGAAAGGGGACAAGCTATCTGGCTTGTCCTTGTCTAATAATGCATGTGCTCGTGTGATCCTTTTCTATCTTATTTCTAGTAATCTTAATTGAAGCTCCAAAAATATCTAAGAAGGTGCCGACAACCCTTGAGCGAAGGATCCTCGGCCATCTGAAAATATTCTAAGGTTCTTCCTAGTGTGCATGAGCCCAAATAGATAGATTTTAGTTAGGATGGCTAATGGGCCGTGACAATCCGGACCCGTGCTCTCGGGCCACATGTGCCCCCAAAGAAAAGGGCAAGCCTCAAGCACTTCGGTGTCGATTGCTAGTGAGGTGGATGGATATCTCAACAAGGATGACAGGAACTACATTTGAAAAATTGGAGAAAAACAATGTTGATCTTTTGCAGTGGTGGAAGGACAAAGCTTTGTGTTTTCCTAATCTTTCCTAACTTGACTCACTTTGCTTTACACAATTAAGGAATTCAATTGGAGATTTTTAACATTGAAATCCTGTGGAAAAAGTCTAGTGCATATGTATTTTCTAGAATTGTAAATTTTTACGAGACTTTCCGTTAAAAATTGCCACATGATCGCTATTTAACCAGTGAACTCCATGAAGTTCCATCTTCCTCTCAATAAGCATTATGATATAAAGAGAACATCAATGCATCTTCTCTTAATGTACTAGAGGAATTTTCTGAAACTCCTAGGTGACGAGTTCATTTGTTGCTGTAAGAAGAGAACCAAAGCTCGACCGGACCAGCTTCAACAAAAAGATGGATCAAACTCTAGTGATTGCTGAATATAAACTAGTGTGAAAGTCAATCTGGAGTGACTGCTGAATATAAACTAGTGTGTAAGTCAATTTGGAGGATGAAGCAACAACACAAATAAGATTTTCAGTAATAATGCCTCATCATTTGAATCTAAACTTTAAGGAAACTAGTTTTTCACTCCCGTAACGACGCATGGGTTACATCTTAATTCTTTCTTTTACATGGTAAAACCAATGTATAATGTGAGACTACCGTTAGAATTTAAATAAGTAATATTTTCTAGTGTAGAGGAAATATTCCCCAACCCTTGCCGGAGTTATAAAGAATAAGAAGAGCTCAGCCCACACGTAAATCAAGTGTGGCAACTTAAAAAAATTTCAAAAGTAGATAGTGTAAAACTACGGTCACAATGACGGTTATCATTTGGGAAATGAAGAACTCTCTTATAAGGAAAAGATCAAGAGATTTCATTTTATATTAGATCTGTTTAGTTTTATTCCAAGAAAACTAAGCGATAATTATGTTTTAACCCCAAGAGGTTGTTCAAGTGGCAAGTGTGTTTATCTTTCTTGTCAAAGCTTGTGATCAAATCATGACACTTGTACATTCTCTTGTGGCCACTCCCATGAGCACACATTTGTGAGTCTCCGGTGATTACCCAATGTGTGTGAGATGGAGGGACCATCACGCCAAATGGAGATTAGTTGGA
This sequence comes from Eucalyptus victrix, assembly GCA_016097545.1. Classification (NCBI taxonomy): domain Eukaryota; kingdom Viridiplantae; phylum Streptophyta; class Magnoliopsida; order Myrtales; family Myrtaceae; genus Eucalyptus; species Eucalyptus victrix. The sequence continues at coordinate 10,739,688 of CM027841.1, read as the reverse complement.
TGCTTAGAGAGTTCTAAACACCTTTATTGATATTAAATAGACATCTATCTATTATTCTTGTGGCAATGCATAGGTTTTGAATTACATATATAATTGAATTGGTAGGGCAACTTCATATATGTGAATGCTAATATTATTCAAGTAAAGAGTATCTTTTTATTCAAGTATATGATACCTAGTAAAATAGAAATTAAAAAGGAATTGCCGAAAAAGCTTGAAAGTGTCATGTTAATGTGTGCATGACCATACACAGTTATATATTTAGTCCCAAATTTCTACAAATTGTTTTACGACTAATAGCAGCCAATATTCTTCAAAAAGCAACCCTCATAATTCGGTTAGTCACCCAAAACAAAAATAATTTTAAAATATACTTACACATGTACTCTGAAATTTAAATAACCTGACATAATCGAATAGTCAGCATATATGTATAAATATTGTAGTGTCACAATAGAGGTTGTTTTGTATTGATCGTGGATATAATAAAAATTCTAGTTAAAAAGGTATAAATTACATGTATATCCGTGATATGCAAATTCTATACTGAAAAATAGATTATTTAGGACAAAAATTGAAGTATATTGATCAACAAAAGAAATTAACAGATCCTCATGGGGCACTAGGAGGAAAGCCATTCTTGACGTCGAGTAAGCCCGAATTGAGTACACGCATTTGAAGGTGGAATCAAAGCAGTAGCGAACGCACGCCTCAATTCGAGGGACAAGATAAATGACAAGATAAATATTAAGGGCATTAAGCCCCTTACCTCCCGGATCTTAGGGTGAGATCCAGACCAACTAGGCTAAGAGGTTACTTACAAATTAATTTGACATAAGTAAATTAATAACATCGTTAAAAACTTATGAACCATGTCTAATTTTTTTTTTTAAATAATGCATAATTTTCTAATTTATTTTGACATTGATAAATCTAATTTATTTGGATATTACTAAATCCCTTACAATGTTGATAAGAAGTTGGTAATTTATTAATCCATTCGTATGTTGGCAAAATTCTTCAGAGTATTGGTAGTTTATGACCACGCTTGTAAAATATCAAGAAGTCGGAAACCGAATCCTTCAGCAAGCTTTGAATCTTTTTTTACAGAATTGCAATTTTCAAAGTAGCTGTTGAAGAGATGGTCAAGGTGCTGTTGGACGGAAGAGCAAAATCCCCGGCCCGCAACTGGCCATACAATTTTCGATTGAAAATAAGTGGACCCCTCCACCATTTCTTTATACTAATATTGCCTTTTGGGCCCTACCGCCTCCAAAATGCTAGAACTATCCAGCCATCTCGCAATCTTTTTCTCCATGAAAGCGCATCCACGCTGGACAAAAAGTAACTGCTTATCTGGCACCGAGGAACCGCCGATTGTCCCTGCTACTTAGCTTGCCATCGGCTATAAACCCCGCTCCTCCTATGCCAACGATCCAGCTTCCGGGCGAGGGACCACAGCATCCCCCGCGTGGCATTAATGTACTCGACTTGGTCGTTGAACAGTAAGGCCCGCTGGATATGAAAGCCACAGATATGGAGGAGATCGTGGACGAAGCACTGCGTCCCAGGTACAATTGAGGTGAGTCTTACATCGCAAAAAGATTTTTCAAGAATAGAAGTCGGTTTGTGAAAAAGCAAAAGTGAGAAATTCCTCAAGAAGACATTTTGCATTAATAACAATCAAAAACCCCCCTTCTCTTCAATGCTCTCTTTTAGTCTTTATATTCAACTGCCAGGATCTAAGCTGACTTGTAGGTAGAATTTTTTTGATTAAGATGTGGGTTCTTTAGGCCATAAGAACAACTGCTAGGATCAAGCTAACAACATGGCAGCATCTGCTTCTAACTGCAACATAGTTTCATGTGCAAATCTTAACTTCACGTATAGACACATTAATTCATCTCAATTTATTGTTTATGAAGCAAGGTTACACAATCTGGAGAGAGTGATTAGATGAGACTATAAGAAGTCCTGGCTAAACAATAGAGAAGTTAATCACAAAAGCAAAAATGACATTTTTGCCTCATCAGTTTATCCTTGTTTAAGGACAATAATTTCAAGGGGTCATCTACTGCAGAATGATGGATGAGTAACACCTTACCCATGGCTCAGAAGACTCGAATCAATATGCATAGCACTTTTCATCTTCACAGAGCTGAAAGTACAAAATGAATAGATCAAATGAATGAAGAAGGATCTGATCATTCTAGCTGTCATCTGTCATACATTCCGAAAATGTTTGTTGAACACATAGCTGCATCAGCAATGCTTAATGATGCACAACAAACAGTGCAATGCGGAAGAGTCAACATTCCATTAAGTTTTCGGATAGGGAAAATATGAGAACAGTATGTGGATGTAATTCTTCCGCACATGATCGCCAATCCCAGCAGGACATCAAGCTCGCATCTTTCAGCAAGAATAACGCATGAGATGCAAAACCATGAATTGAAATGAGCTTTGACATTGAAGAAGATAGCTATCCATCCCCGATTCAGAAGAACCAGAATCAAAATCAATCAAATACCTTGAATGCAGTCGATTCATTGAGAATGATCCTGCAGAAGATGCTATCTTTGGGCGAGCACTCATCCTTGGGATCACAAGACCAGCAGAGTTCAGAATTGGTTAATTAAAAGCTCAACAAACCAACTTTCTGGAGCGTGAGTCTGTTCGACGAATTGAAGATTCCCAAACGCAAAATTTGAATACTTTTGTCTGCAGAATTGAAGAATCCAGCTCTAATTGCTTCGATTTTTCCCAAATTGAGCATCATTTTGGTGAGTAGTTAGCTGACATGAATTTACAACTAACTGCCACATCAGACCTTCAACAGTGATTTTGGATGGCAATCAAATGGGGGCAAAATTTGGGACTTAAGTGGAAGTTGATTTTTTCTAGACAAAAAGAAGTTCAAGTCAGAATAGGGAGTTGACCTAAAGTTTGTGCTTTTTTAGGGAATGAAGCCGATGTGAATATTCACAAGTGAGTGTTGACCCCTAGGAGTTAAGACCCTTTGTTAATATGTATCCGTAGTGATATGCAGTCCTTGATTTCATTCTAGCGGCACTAATAGCCAACTAGTGCCATCTGAACATGAGATATTGACAAGGAACTTGAACACGTGATATCACTTGCCCACGGGCAATAAAAAAGACAACCGAGCTAAGACAAAATCCATCTAATCTGTGCTTAATCCACGACTTCCAGCACGCAATCAGAATTATAACAGAGCACACAAGACTGCAAATCGTGATTGTTTGATGACAAATTGCCATGAAATTGAAGCCATATCTTCCCACAAGCACATATGAATCTACTTGATCAAAATGGCATCAATCCATGACCAAACTACCCTCAAGTTGGCATGAGATTCACTATATTATTTCCTAGCACAAACATATATGATCACATAACCAAACTAGCCTCAAGTTGGAATCAAATGCACGCCCAATCATGGGTTATCAAGACATGGTCAGCATCCAAGGATCGATTTCCAGTAGAATTTGATTCATCCATGACATAATATCTTTTCCAAGCGAACATGAAATTCACCATAACACAATCATATGTCACTGCACATGCTTACTTAAGTGGAATAGCATCAAATGAAGGATCAATGGACATTAGCTCAGGGCCGCAACAGTTGTGAATCAACATGTATTGACAAGGTTCCAACAAATCCAAAGCAAGTTCAAAATGGAATGCCTACAATTTTCGATGAAGAAACAAAACACAACTAGGCTGATATGACCAAAATTGATCAAAAACCTAGTAATGAATGAAATTCTGGGTCAAGACCTAAATCAAAAACACACTTATTTAGTTCACGAATTTCATCAAATAGACGGCATACATTTGGGCTAGGGAGCTTAGATGCAAAAGTAGAGCAATGATTCACATCCAAATCATTGCAAATGAAATGCAGCAAGTTCAACTCATTAATAGAACCTCAATGACAGTCCATTTTCACATAGACGGTGGCAACAGCTCCCAGCCTCTGCTTTGTACATAAAGCAACAGAAAACAAAGCAAATGCAGTTTGGTTGAATGAAGAATGATTAGCTATAGCGATTGACCTCGGAGAGTAAGGAGATAACAAAAGCAACATCAAGGAATGGAATCATCGAAGCAGGCAATTATGACCGAAGTTTGAGTACTGTGGCATTTCAGTCCTCGGAACTGTTTTTTTTTTTTTTTTTTTTTTTTTTTTTTATCTAGGGAACCCTGTAAGCCGACAGCTAGTGGGCAAACCCTGGGCCGACGCTAGCGGAGGAATCACCACCCCGACGTCGCATTTAAGATCCCGTGCGGCCAGCGGGATTTGAACTCCTCTCCTTCTCGCAAAGGATCATGGGCTCCAACGGGGCCACCTCAGTCCTTGGAACTGTTGGCAATCAAATAGGTGACTAAAATTATTGCTTGTGACCAAGCTTCCCTCCTCCTATTGGTGATAATCTTCTGTTGTGCTCCTTTAGTGTTGTTGACGCAGATGACTATCAGTATATCATGAGCATTCCAATGAAATGAGAAACATATCTTTGAAACATCATTCTGAACAGCAGTGGCCAGCGAACTTCGAGGAAGGAAAGGACAGAGAGATATATTCCCTCATCTGCCAAATTAGAATTCATAACCAAATGTGAGTTCTAGCTTCCCTGAAGATATTTCCAGTAGTGTCAATAGGTCACAATTGGTGTTGTGCACAGTATATTGGCACAAGCGCATGCACTTGACGGATCAATCAGGTTCAAACAATAGCTCTTATAAATAAGCCTTAAATGGTAAGCGTCGAAGGAGAGGGAGAGAATATTGGTATTCTGCTAGCAAGTGTCGTCCACGCAATATTTTGATGGGGCCTATGTGACCAGTTTTGTTGAGAGATTTCCTCAAATCTGGCTAGTCTACCATTTCACCTTTAATAGAAGTCAGTATTCCTCAAATTGTTTAATATTACAAAATATAGATGCCCCGAGCTTCGAAATTGCAAGAATCAAGGAATTAAAGTTCAGCTAACATCGGAGTTCTCTAATTCAATAATCAGGCCAAGACTCTCATGGCAATATCAAGCATACAGACATCAATGGAATCATGCAATTGCCATCCAAACGTGTGAAGTTGATAAGGAACTTGCACACACCATATCTCTTATCCATCTAATTCATGCTTGTTCCACAACTTCCAGCAGACATTCATAATTGTAACAGAGCATAAAAGACAGCAAATTGTGGTCCTTTGGTGATTAATTGACATTAAAATGAAGCCATATCTTCCTACAAGTGCATATAAGTCTACTTGATCAAAATGGCATCAATCCGGGGGCAAATTAATACCGAATTTACACAAAGCAATCACGGTCAGCATGCAATACTTCGATTCTAACATATTCAAATTTGGTGATGACCCAAATTCTCGAAAATGGGCATGAGATTCACTACAATTCTTTCCTAGCATTAGCATATACAATCCCATAACCAAACTAGCCTTAAATTGGAATCTAATGCACACTAAATCATGGATATCAAGACACAGTCAGCATAGAAGGATTGATTTCCAGTAGAATTTAATTCATTCATGACATAAATCCCTTTCAAGGGAACATGAAATTCACTACACATGCTTACTTGAGTGGAATGACATCAATATCAAGGACCAAATGACATCAGCTCAGGGCTGCGATAATTATGAATCGGCATGTATCAACAGGTTACAGCACATCCAAAGCAAGTTCAAAATTGAATACCTATGATTTTTAATGAAGAAACGGAACTCATATACGCTTATATGACCGAAATCAATCAATAATCTAGTAATGAAGGAAATTCTCGATCAAGACTTGAATCAAAATACAAACTCACTAAGTTCAGGAATTTCATCAAACAGGTGATTCGCATCCAAAGCATCACAAAGGCAGTCGGCAAGTTCAATCATCAATACAGCCTCAATCGAAGCCATTTTCGCACAGACAGTAACAATAGCACTTAGCCTCTGCTTCGTATAAGAAGCAACGAAAAACAGAGCAAATGTGGTTTAGTTGAAAGAAGAATAATTAGCTATAGCGATTGGAATCGTCGAAGTAGGCAGTCGCGACTAAAGTTTGAGAACTTCGGCATTACAGACCGAACTGTTGCGATCGGGAAGCGGTGACGATCGGCAACGAAGGGAGAGGCAAGGATTCGAAAGAAATCTCCGAGAGAGAGTGACTTATGAATGCTCAAAAATCACGCGAGTCCCTTCAATTAGGGCTAGAGAGAATTTGTGGAGCTCCTTTTGCGTGTGTGAAGGTGGCTCTGTTTATGTTCTGGCCCCACTTTACAGAGCGCGCCGAGCCTGATCTCGAAAGGGAATCGACTCAGATCATTAGATGTAGAGAGAGACAGGAAGAGAGCGAGTGAATTCTGTTGAGGGCCACGTGATGAGGCCTTGTTAGCCAGTGAATTCGATCGAGAGAGAAGAAACCTGTTTTGATCTTACTCATGAGACAAAATTATTAAAAGTGTGCTTAAGTCGGTAAACTCGTGTGTATGGAGTTCATCTATTTTGTGAAATTCTTGAAAGAGCCTAAAATCTGATATATATAAAACAGTAAAATTGATTTTTGCACATTAAATGCATTCATATTTAATAAAACGGCTTTTTTCTTTTCCAAATAAAATTTGAAGAGCATTATCAAGAGAAGAGTAAAATATAGGCAGAGAACCTCTTGGTAATATATTATATCATAAGTGCTTTTTCCTTACTAAATGTCTTCACTATTAATGAGTTTAGGGCGAAATTTCTTGTTAATGACAAGTAAAATTGACTATATGAACAAGAAAATACCAAGAGTAACTTTCTAAGTTACTAATCATCAACACCACATTTTAAAATATTTTTGTACCTTAAAACATAGAAGATATTTGTTTAGTATCGGTGATTTGATACACGATGCAAATAAACACATTTGTAAAATTTTAGAAAAGTTGATAATTCATTAATTTGTTTTGGGCGCTCGTGAAATCCTTATGATGATGGTAATTTACCATGGGGTGACCTCGAGAAGCAAGTTATCGGTCATATCTTTTTATCAACAGGACTGAAAAATTACTAGCAATTTTCAAATTTTATTAACATGGATATTCGTCAACCACGAAGCAATTATCCCATATATTTGCCTGTTAATGCAAAACCACTATAATTTCTCGAGACAAATTGGATGCAATGCACTCGTTATATTTCTAGAGATCTACAACCTTCGGTTTCCAAGCACTTCAAAGACTTGAAGTTACTGAGGCCTTACGTAGCTCTTAGCTGAGGACAACATTTCAGTTCAACACAACTTAGATTCTTCAACTTGCGTGGCTTGTGTAATCTTTCAATTGAATCACAGTTTGTTTCGTCAAAAAAAAAAAAATCACAATTTGTTTTTCCCTTTTTGTCTTTTTCCCAATTTTGTCCTTTTCCCCTACACCTTCTTCTTCTCCCTCAGATAAAACGCCCTCTTCTTTCTCGAACGTTTTCTCTTTCCTCGCAACAGCTAATATTTCCCCTGTACAGAACCACCATTGACGAACTCGATTGAACTACACTACACAAGTTCACGCCGGAATCTCTATCGGTCCGACGTCAATACCTGACGTCCAAATGTTCCCCCATCAGCCACGACTCTGGCGAAGACCGAGCCACTCCGGCAAGGAAATTATGAGCTCCAAAATCGCACAAAACAGTATAAGAATTACATAGGAAGCATACTAAAACAGCAAAGAATGCACTGACTTGGTGGCCTCGAGCGGCGGCCATCACCGGCGACGAGGTTGAGAATAGCAACTCCAAACTCGTGTCCATAGATGACCGGTACAAGGAATCGCAAGAGCACGACATAAACGTAAGGGAAAAACACAGATTCAGATTCAGTTCAACAACTAATGAAGTGGACATGAATCGACCATGAATCTAAACACCGTCGGACAACCGATTATGCAAGAAATGGCGTGCGCTTTCGAATGCAAGTTTCAGAAAGTTTAGTGTTCGTCAATGAACGAAAGTTGACGACGTCGATCAGCCGTGGCTCCGAGATTTTAGAAGGCGCTGGCTTCGCTCTCGTCACGGCTCGTCGCTCACAGCCCCACTCCCGCGCAGGCGCAGACACACCCTCCTCCGTCACCCGCACGTCACTCTTGCTTCTCTCTTCCTTGCGTCACCGACGCTCTTCTCCTCACGGGGGTGAGCATGTGCAAGGAAAAGGAGAAGATGGGCTGGGCTTCTTTTTTTAGGCTCTGGTGTGCTTATGGGAACAAAGAAACGATGAAAGAGATGGGCCAAGGAGAGTGAATTGTACTCATGGGCCAAAAGAAAAAACCGAACTAAAAGAAATGGGCTGAAAGAGAGGGGTTAGGAATGAAAAGGCCGAAATTGCCAAGTGGGCTGGACAACGCGAGCCCTCTCGATTTTTATTTTTATATCCTTTTTTTCTCTTTCTTTTTTTTTTTCAAAAAATTTATTAAACTTTTGCTATCTCTCTCTTCTTTCTTGTATATATATATATATATATATATATATTTGGAAAAAATGCAGACTTGAATGGTCGGCAAAATCCGGGTGTTAACAAGTGTATAAAAAAAATTACCTTTATTGGTATTCATGCATTGTTGGCAAAATTCAAGTGTTAACAACCTCGATTTGCGAGAACTCCCTACAGGACTAGTGGTTTTGCGTTCCTGTGACACACCCGGTCTTGCAGGCAGACTTCCACGTGAAGGACAATGATGAGCTCATTGGGGTCGTGGAGATACCGATGGCTAGATCATTATTGTCAAAAAATATTTTTTTTTTAAATTATGATTCTATGTGTGAAGGGAAGTCTCTCAAAATCATCATGGAAATGGAAAATTAAACACATACCCGATTCTGTTCAATTGGATTGTCCCATTTTTTGGGCCCATTTCTCATTGATCTAAAACCAACCTTGGCCCTTGGTTACTAAAATTTGACACAACAAAACTTATAGCGTCTTGTACTTTGTTCTCGATGTCATCATGTTCTTCTTCAAATATTAAGATAAATATATTTGAAACTGTCGACACTTGAATTTAGTCGAAAAATTAAGGGCACGTTTTTCTAAAAAAAATGGTCATGAAAACAATGAATGGAAGTTAAAAAGAACAAAAGAAAAAGAGCAATAAAAAGATAAAAATAAATAACAAATAGAAAAGGCCAAGTTGGTCCAACTGGCATGGCCCACAAGAGCAACCCACTGATTTGATCTGCGGCCCAGACCCACCAGCCCCATTACTCCCACCTTTCAACCTTTTCCCCTAGCCTGGCCTGGCCTTCTCTCTCCCCTCCTCCGCCCTCCGCCCTACGAAGACAGAAATTCCAAGTCACGTTCGTTGTCTTCGGCTTGCAATGTCTCTACCAAAAGACCTTTAGGGCCGGTCGGATGCAGATCATTGCCGCCGCTGCTCGTTTCCATGAATTCAAGCTCCAGCTGGTGTCATTCCAGTTGCTTCCTTCTTATTCGGTCGGTTTGCTATCCAGGTGAAACTGCTTTTAGATGATGTTGCTAGTATCAAAATGGCACATCGATGATTACCGTTACGTGTGATGCATTGATGATTATTGTTCTTCGTGGAAGGTTTTAGTTGACTCGATACCTCTGACGCAGTGAGCTGCGCAAGCGGAATTATTGAAAGCAATCGCGACTGCATCTCCTCGGCTTCTGCCGTCGTAGTCCCGCTTCTGGCTTTTGGCGATGAGGAGTGTCTCGGCACGACAACGCAGCAAATGTCTGACGATGAAGCAGTCAAGTGGAAGGCGAGGGAAAAAAAAAAAAAAAAAACAGAACAGAGATCAAGAGAGACGAGTCTAGAACAAATCGAGACCAATAACGAGGCTTAATTGGAGAAGAGACGACCTGATGATTTGGTCGCGAGGACGGCGTGAGCACAACCTCACTATCATAGCATTGATTCTAACGGCCACCAACAGGACAGAATAACGGATGGATTCCTTCAGTCATTTCGTTGAACACTTCCTGAGCAGTATCCGTACATTCATTCGACGCGAGGATGACTCTTGGGCTTGGACTAGAGCAAGAAGTTTGAAGAGCTCGATCGGTGGAGAGAAGATTCGTAAGCGATGGTTGGAGTCAACTGAGACGGGGCGTCCTTTTCCATGCGATTCGAATCTACAGCAAGCTTCCATCGATCACTGAAGCGAAAGAACGAACCGAAGGAACGCCTCGTGGTCAGAACAGCACACGATCAGAACTGCAACCAAACGACACCGGAACCGCAATCGAAGTCATGACTAGTGGAATCGACGTCCATTCACCTCCGGCGAACCTCGAATCAACGACAATGAACTTTGGATTCCAGGATCGAGCTTCGTTTCTTCTGTGCATGTGTTGTGAGCCTTCCTTCGTGCATCTGCAGTGATCGGAGACGGAAGGCCGACGGCGGCTTCCGGTGGAGCTGGCGGCCGGCGGTGAAGCTAGGGAGGACGGTGAAGGCTACGGACGCGAAGCAGAATCGAGAACTTCCTCATCAAATGACGAAAGTGCCCTGATTTAAAACGACGAAAATGTCCCTTCGGCTATTGCTGTCATAACCGAATTCAAGAGAGGAGGGAAAATCGGCTGTCGCGTATGACAAAAGTTTTATGATTATTGTTATTCTTCTTTTTATTGTTTCATTGTTGGTACAATTCATGTGTTAATAATCCCGACCTATAAGAACCCCTTGCAACATGAGCGCTTCTGTGTGAAGGACCACGATGTGTTCAGCTTGAGCTGATCCTTTTGAAGACAGTAAGACTAGACCATACTCACATGTAATAAATGCTAAAACATGTAAATGTCTTTATGATTTTCGGGATGATTAGAGTACTACCGGGTTGGGAAAATTTGCCTGCCTGTGGCTTCCATCGCTATCAATTTGTTGGGCCACTACAGTAGAGTAAGGATCATCCTTTTATCAATGGTGCGCAATCAGTGAAGGATTTTCCTACTTTTACTGTCGGCTTAATGAATGTTTACAGTATAAGAAGTTTTCTATTTTTTTCGACACAAATTCTTGACCTCTAATAGTTCTTTCTTTCGGCTTGCCTTTATAAGATGCAACTGGAGAATATGTTTTAGCTGCAAAGCAAGTAAGTTTTAGCTGCTAATACCATGCTGGTAGATTTGCAATTGGCTGTTATATGTGTATAACTTGGAAAGTGTTCTTACATTAGAAAGTCACTCTTCTTTTTTATGCAGAGTCTTTAGTGTTTTTTAGTAGAGATTGAATTCCACATTGATAATGTTGCTTCTTTTAATCTCTTCATGGTTGCAGAATCTTATATGTGGAAAGAACTTGAAAGTAGACAAGAGTATTCACACGGCATATGTGAAAGCAATTAGATCGGCATAACACTTCATTTACATTGAAAACCAATATTTGCTCAGCCAGCATACAAAATGCAGGTATAAGATGCCCATTTCTATTCATTTTGGCTGACTGAATTGAGCAAGCAATAACGCCTCGAGTAAAGAGTGTACAGATTTGGCTCCTCCTGGGGATTGTGTATCATCTAATAATCGCTAGAACTCACTGTACAAGACATTAAGAGTGCATTCTGATTCAATATGTTATATTTCAGAGACCGACTCTCCGAACTTTTTAAGAATAAGTAATTTCATGTAATAACGGGAGCATATTTGAGAAATCCGTAGCAGGAAATAGCCACACCTGCCAATGGCTCCAATGGCGCACCTGACAAAGAGAGTAGCAATAAGGGTGAGTATAAGTTTGTCCAGTTTTCTCTCTAATGTACTCCTCTTGGAAGGAACATTCGCAGCATTCATCATAACCTGCAAGCGCCAAAAAGAGATGGACCTAATAAAATCAATGTTCTCAAGAGAGGTGGAGAATGCCTGTCACAATTCAGGGCATATTTGTATTACAAAGATACCATTTTCACATCAGCAGAATTAAATCTGTTTCATCTAATCAGAGATCTCCACTAGTAAGGAAAGTAACAAAGGACCAAAACAGAGATTTCTGGAAGCATACCTTAGTCTCATGACCAGTAAAATTGACAGCACCAACAATATGTTCAGTGTTCCTAAGACTGCATCCCTGAGAACAAGTTATGCCACGGTGCCACAGTTTAGTGAATGAAGAGTCCAAATCAACATAAATAACATTTAGAAGCAGAAGAATAGATTAAATCCACATTACTTGAATGATCAAACGTATTTCTAAAGCACATATTTACAAGAGATGCAGAGAACTTGAGTAAGAGGTTCAAGCGTCAAAAAACTTTACAACAACCCAATGAATAAAAAAATGAAGACCTAAAAAGTAAATAAAGGACAATAAACAAGCAGAAAAGCAACCATACCCACAACGGAATTTGATTTGGGGGAGAGGTGCAGTTTGCTTTTGATGTGTAAGATTGCCAGTGAACATGTACAACGAATTGTTTGGTTGTTCACAATGCACTTCGCCTGCAATTAGCCAAAGAATTTCATGATTTTTTTTTTCTTTTCCTGTTGGAAGGTAAATCTGTGAGCTCTGTAAGGCAGATACGGAGAACATGATGATTGCTTAGTGCATGCTAGGAAGCCATTGTTTATGCTTGTGGTACAAGTGCGTAAACAGAGCGCATGTTAATTTTAGTTCACAGAAGCAGAGACGACAATAGCTACTTAGACCTCACAAAAAGCCAACCGGAGGGCAAATGCTTGTGGTTTAATCTACTACACAGCAAGCAAAAGAATGCTTCATCACAAATATTCCGAAACTGGTCATAAAATCTATAATTTGATCCATCGGCATTCCAGCATTGGCGCTCCAAGCAGGTCTGTGGGTATAAGTTCCAGATCTTACGTCTCATAAGTAACAAAAATACATGTCATTTTGGAAGGAAATTCTAGACATCCCAACCCATCAACTAGAGCACCAACATATTTGGTTCCTTAAGTGGGTTTAAAAAGCAAAGCTAACTGGAAGTAGTATCAATGCTGTTTTGTTGGCTTCAAAAGGGATTCTGGGAAGAATAAAGATCATATAAAATGGCTTTTCATCTAAGATTTATTGGCATAAGAAAATCAACCAGCAAATAACAATGAATGAGACATGTCCATGTACAGCACATCAAAGGATGGGTTAGAGAGGTCATTCACATCTTCATGTTTCATTCAAAACTATACAACACCATCATGAAGTTCCACAACAGCCATCAGTGATCCTAGAGCTCGTCATATGGAGATATCAATCAGAACAGCATGAAGCTGTAAAAAGCAAGCAAAGGAAGGGAAAGGAGAGATATGTCAAGGCTAGAAGCTATGCCCACCAGAAACTTTCCAGCAAAAAGAATAAAGCAATCTCATCTTCCCACTACTATATTACAAAGTTGAAGACAATGAACAAGCTATGTCCACTTAATCTTCGAGCACACGGACTTGCACAAGAAAGGGATGAGCTTATTGATTCAAACGAATATATGGAACCTACACCAAGTGGCATAGTTGATCTTTCCAAAAAAAAAAAAAAACATATTGGAGAGTATTAGAAACCTGCGGCCCTTATTTAAGAGTTCAACCTTTAGGCTCTTGTATATCCAAACAGAGATTCTCTTGTAAAACAGCGACTAAGTTCCTTTCTATTTGCAGATTATCTACTGGTTGCCTTGATTTGCGTCCAGGGTCTTTCTTTCATCCATACAAAGGGCTTTCCTCCTCTATTCTCCTCCTGTGATGTTAATATTCATCAGATAAAAAATAAAGTATCTTTTACCAACATGATCAAAGGTAAAAAGAGTATAATTCCACCCCATTCTAATAAAGCAGGAGGTATAGGAAACTTTTGAGAGAAGGTAAGTGAAATTTGCAGTGTGTGAGAGAGAGGAAGAGCAGAGCCAACTGTCGAATCCTTCCGTGAAAATAGTAAAGCCTTTTTTAATAGCATGAAGTTGTGCTAATAAGGGCTCTTAAAGTGTGGTATGCAAGAAGTTATACGGCAAAATGACAATTGCAACCAGTCCGCATTTGGCAATGTTCGGTGAACAACTGACTTAAGTTTTATAGTTGTCTAGTAATCTCAGACTCCAAAGTATTTTTAACAAAATAACATGATCTTATCCTTGAAAGTTTAAAAGCCTAATAATAGCACAAAACAACAAACATTTTGCTTGAAAATTGGTCACGGAAACATATAAATGACCGTATAAATGATATCCAAGAGAGGGATCATTGGAAGGTTGGGGTTGGTCTCCCTTACTATTCGTATTATTCAATATAGTAATTATAGATATCCCACCGTACACCATAGACCGAGTATACACCTACAATAATAATCATGAGTATCTTTCGGCACTTCCCCTCCTAGTGCGTATAAATCAAATATGTCCTTTTTGTCACAAATAAAATTTAATGAAGTCATACGGAATTATTAATAGTAAAGGAAAAAGAATGAGCATGGAATCCGTGGAAAGACAGAGAATTCGACAGAGAATTCAAAAGAAAAATTCGCCTTGGAATTCCGACGATATCTGGGTATTATAATCCCATGTCCTCTCTGAAGCCATCCGGATTTTTATGGTTGTTTCGCCATACAAATTTGCAGTCTGAAAATTTGAAAAAGCAAAGCCAAACATGACAAAGATATATAACAGCAACGGAATGCAACCAGCTCATCGAGATTCAAGAACGATTGATCTTAAACCTCAGAGTAGCAGACACCATGAGCATTTGTCCTAGCAAGAAAAAGCAGATCTGCGGGAAGGGAGTCATCCTGTTTCACCACAGTAAAAAGGAAATCAGAATATGAATCAGCCATTGCCAAAATTAATGACATTTATTGATACATGGGGAAACAGTCATATGCAGCATTATTGAAGAGTACAGCCAACTGAATGCAGCATTATTGCACTTCTAGGAGAAACTACGCTCCTACAATAAAGGGTTCTCATAGCAGGTTCCTCTCGGTTTCAAAGCTACACTCCCACAATACGGGGATGTCTACAACGACAACAAGAAAAGCCTTATCCCTCTAGGTGAAGCCAGCTACTTGCACCGTGTCTTCTTTCTTATATAACCTCTTTGTGGTCCAAATCTTTGTCATCTCTTTCCCCGTCTTTTAGGTCTTCCCTTCCCACTTCTAACCCCAGTCTTCGTACCCAGATTACCTCTCCTCATTGAAGGACCAAAAACCTTTGTTCAATGTGATCAAATAATCTCAGACGAACTACTCTCACCTTATCCTTAATTGGAGCCACATGATTCTCAGTCACCGTTCCCCAGAATTAGAAGAGCAAGTGGCTTCTTCCAAGCACCAAAATCTCTCAAAGGCAGAAGACAAGCATAGTAAAGTCTTAAACGCAGAAGACAAGCTTGGATGTCGGAGAGAGATATATATTTAGAATTTGTGGAATAAACAGTGAAGGCAGTATGGCTATAGAAGCTCAATTACCAATAATCACCCCATATAAAATCGGAGAGCTAACACAAAATGGTAAAAACTGTGTTGCATGATATTGCCGATTCCAACATAAAAATAACACTCCGAAGATGACACCCTTCCGCACACAAATGATTCACTTCAATAAAATACAGGTTCTTTCACGGGAAGAAACACAGTCACATGACAGTATCTCCAACTTGGAGCTTTTCCCAGGGGATGGGCTCCCAACGTTGATCTCGCAACACATCCACCGTTAATCAAGTCATTTTAAATGGGTCGATATATCATCAACACCTTCCTGATTCTATTCAACTCAATTGTTCCATTTTATTTTTTTTGGTCAATTTCTCCAATCGATTTGAAATAACTCTCACCTTTGGTAGGTAAAGATTTGACGCAACAAAACATACATCTTGTACTTTGTTCTCAATGGCATGAAATTCTTCTTCAAACATTAGAGTAAATAAATTCGAAACTGTTGACACCTTAATTACATTTTTGTAAAAATTAAAAAAAATAAAAACAATGAATGGTAACAAAAAGAGCAAAATAATAAATAATAAACAAAGAGAAATAAATAACAAATAATAAAAGGCCCAAAGTTGGTCCAACTGGAGTGGCCCATAAGAGCAACCGATTGATCTGATCCGCGGCCCAGACCCATCAGCCCAATTACCGCAACAGTTGATCTGACCAAAGAAAGGAGCGCTCGCTCTGCCTCGACGCTGAGTTCGGAGTAGACAGAGATTCCGAGAGTTCGTTGTCTTCGGCTAGCAATGTCTCTGCCAGAAGACCTTCAGGCGCACCAGATGCAGATCATTGCCATCGCTGCTGGTTTCATGAATTCGAGCTCCAGGTGATGATGTCCTGCCGTTGCTTCCTTCTTATTCGGCGGTTTTGCTATCCAGGCGAAACTGCTTCGAGATAATCTTGCTCGTATCGGAACGGCACGTCGGTAATTTTCGTTATGTGTGATGCATCGATGATTATTGTTCTTCGTGGAAGGTTTTAGTCGGCTCGATCCCTCTGATGCAGTGAGCTACGCAAGCAGAATTATCGAAAGCAATCGCGACCGCATCTCCTTGGCTTCTGCCGTCGCAGTCCCGCTTCTGGCTTTTGGTGATGAGGAGTGTCCCCGCGCGACAAAAAAAATAATAATAATAAAAATAAAATAACAAACAGAACAGAGATCAAGAGAAGCCAGTCTAGAACAAATCGACACCAGCAACAAAGCTTAATTGGAGAAGAGACGACCTGATGATTTGGTGGCGATGACGGCGTGAGCTCGAGATGACGACTCAGCGACTTCAAGACAGCGAGCACAGCCTCACTATCATAGCATTGATTCTAATGGCCAGCAACGGGACAGAATAACGGATAGAGTCTATCGGTCATTTCGTCGAACACTTCCTGAGCAGTATCCGTACATTCATTTGACGCGAGGACGACTCTTGGGCTTGATTTAGAATAAGAAGCTGAAGAGCTCAATCGGTGGAGAGAAGATTCGAAAGTGATGGTTGGGAGTCAACTGAGCCGGGGCGTCCTTTTCCATGCGCTTCGAACTTATCGCAAGCTTCCACCGATCACTGAAGAGAAAGAACGAGCCGAAGGAGCGCCTCGCGGTCAGAACAGCACGCGATCGGAACTGCAAGTAGACGACACTGGAAACCGCAATCGAAGTCATGAACACTGGACGTTGATTCACCTCTGGCGAACCTCGGATCAACGAAAATGAAGTTCGGATCCCAGGATCGAGCTTTGTTTCTTCTGCGCGTGTGTAGTGTGCCTTCTTCGTGCGTCTGCCTGTCGTGGTCGGAGATGGAAGGCCGGCGGTGGCTTCCGGTGGAGCCGGCGGCCGGCGGTCAAGCTAGGAAGGACGGGAGAGGCTACGGACGCGAAGTAGAATCGAGAACTTCCTCATCAAATGACGAGAGTGCCCTGCTTTAAAACGACGAAAATGTCCTTTTAGTTGTTGCTATTTTAACCGAATCCAGGAGAGGAGGGAAAATCGGCGCTGGGCCTAGGGAATATGACAAATTCTATCGTACTAGCTATGGCGCATGGCAAAATTACTCTTATGGTTATACGTGCATTGTTGGCAAAATCCATGATAAATGTTAGGAAATATTGTACATTAAATATATAGTCTATATAATAAATTATCATTTTTATAATTAAATTAGTTGGATTCAAATCCATGAATAAAATAAATAATAAAAATAGCCTAATTTTGGAATGGCTGGGTATATGACTTTTATATATATAAATTATAGATTTACATTTTTACCCTTAACTTATTAAAAATGTTTAAAATTGAGCTGTGCATATCAAAATGCATGTGAAGATGCTAGACTCACGCGGCATTAATGTGTTTAGAGTGCTAATCATGTGTTGGATGTTTGATATTTGTCGGTCACACACGTTGATGTCTGACACGTCCAACATGTGTTCAACACTGACATGGAGGTCTTTGAAGAGTGTCCATGCTACCTAGGTGGTCAATGTCTAGGCCGGCAAAGTAGTGGTAGAGCCATTCATCGCCGCGAAAGTGGAAGTCGGCAGAGATGACAACATCGGAGGTCGGCAAGTCCAAGACGTGTTGCTTGGGGTTTCTCTGTTTGCTATTTCTAAGAACAGTTGTGTTTGGTTTGGTTTTGATCGAGGAGGACCAATGCGGGAGAGATACTTTCTGGTTGAAAGTAACCGAAAAGAAAAAAAGAAAAAAAAAGAAGTGGGTCGTGCACAGACCTTGCCAGGCATTTTTCCACTACACAATAACGTACTATGCAATGACGTACCTCTCATTAATGGACAAGTGAATATAAAGTGCATTAGTATGTTTGCATTTGTATGTCAATTGGATCATTAACTCTATATTGGTGTAAGTCTATTTCATGGATTGTCTGGATCTCACGTTTTTTTCAATGGTTGAGCCTGATCACACAAACCCAACACCCCCCCCGCGGGGGGCTTTTCTCTTCTCTCTCTCCCTCTCGCGAAGCAATTTAAGGTCATATCAGGACCACTCTCCCAGATTCATTCTCTGCAAAAGTAACGTTACAACTCACAAAACCGATGCTTATCATCGCAAACTCCAAATCCTTACCCTGCCCAATTCATCCACCATTGCTGCTCTGATGCCTCTCTCTCTCTCTCTCTCTCTCTCTCTCTCTCTCTCTCTCTCTCATGCAGAGAAGGTGCAGAGAAGGAAGACAGTTGCGGTGCTGGACCAAAAAGAAGAAGAAGTTATTATAATCAATCGCACCTAAAACAGACCAAACTTGAAATCAGAAAATAAATACAATAAAGTTGCTTGGAACAGTATTAAAATATTGCTAATGCAAAACTGCAATTAGAAGGGAATGGAAAATTGACCAAATTTCGTATTTTCAAAAGTCATAATCTACATTTAATACTAAATGAAGTTACATGCTGCTTTTGAGAAGTTACACACGTCTAAATTAGAGGGGAAAGTTTGAAAATAATCAATCGATAGAGAGCAAAACGTTAAATCTGTAAGGATGGGGATCTTTTGTCAAACAAGGATTTGTAATGATAAATAAGAATAAATGAATAATTTGGCATAATTATGCCAAAATGAATCATCATGGGCATCCGAATTTCTCAAAGCAAATTATCCTTGCTAGCAAGTGTAGTTAGGCAACGTGTATGACTAATTTTCATTAACTAATCATATTTAAAATTATCTCTATTAAAAAATAATTCAAAAAGATAATGTAACCTTAAAAAATCATTCCATAAAATGGGGGATCTCTATTGTCTACTTTTTCTCGATGCAAATAAATTGTTTTGGGAAACAACCACAAAATAACGGTTTTCATTGACGGGCTGGACCTATGCGATGGCCGATATGACTCTCCTGAGCACAGGCTCTATAACAATCTTGACACCTTTAAAAATTGACATTCATAACCCCACATCACGGTAATTGAGCTAATGTTTACGATTTAGCATCGTAATAACATGGATATGTAATTTTCTGGTCATTAGAATTGATTGCTTTTTGTGATGACATTTGATCCTCATGTTTCAGTTTGGAGGAAGCAAAAGAGAGAATTTATGCATGTAGCACAACCACCGATCAAGGGTTTCAGGCTGTGATGACTGAAGCATATAAGAGCAATCCAGAGGGAATTTCATCATCGTTAGGCACTAATATACTGAACTATATAAATAGAACTCCCTGGAGATGTCTTTATATTACCTGATTCCTACATTGATCCCCAAAACAAGGAGTACGGAGGTATGACTTGGCTCCACAAGAGCATCTACTATACATCTCTGTCAAATATTTTCAGTCATTTAATCCATTCAGCCTCTAATTCCACAAGCTCAACTTTCCAATATGTCTATGATTTGTGATCCTGCACCGCTGCTTGTTTTATTGAACTTACTTAATCATTAGGCGACAAGTATGAAAATGGAGTACTTAGTCACAAACCACCCCCAGTTCAGTATGGGAGGCTTGGAGGTAGAATGTGTGACCACAAAAGAAACTACGGCCAACCTAGATATGACCAGCAAGGTGGTCAAGTGGCAAATACACGAGAGCCCTCGATATGGTTATCAACGACCTATGCAGCAGGATGCTCTACAAAATTATACTCCTCAGCAAAGTCATGCTACCCTTGGGCAAGGTGAAAGAAGAAATCCCATGCTAATGAGCAATATGGATTATGCCCTCGGTGGAAGGGATCCATACCAAGAACAGAAGAGAGATCCGGTGCATTCATACGAGGGAAACTACAATCAGCAAGTTCATAACAACAATTCCCGTCAGCAACAGAGAGACCTGCTACAAGGAGATAGATGGAGCTCTGCACCCCCAGTGCAGAATGGTTTATAGGAGACACCATTGGAACCATGCACCTACTCTAGCGGAACATATGGCCAAGGTCCTAATGGATTTCAAGGGCAGGGTATCAGTAGTGCTGGCAACTAATCTTCCCTCCCCCATAGAAATTCGCAAAAGCAACCCTCTTAAGTTATTGCAGTAAGCTATGAGGCCGCCTTGCTTGAGGGTTGCTTTTGCGAATTCTATGAGGGAGGGAGGAAAACAGAAATCATATCTTTGAAACGTCATTCCAAATGGCAGTGGGCAGTGAACACTCCGAGGAAGGAAAGGACATCATGAATGAGTAGGCCACAATTTGTGCTATGTAGATGTACAGTATGTTGGCACAAACACATGCACTTAAAGGATCAATTAAATATAAGCAATAGCTCTTCAAACAAGCCTAGAATGGTGCGCGTCTAAGGAGAGGGAGAGAATTTTGGTATTTCAAGTGTCGTCCATGCAATATTTTGAGGGGCCCCAATGACTAGCTTCGTCGAGAGATTTCCTCAAATCTGGCTAATTTATTAGATCATCTTTAGACAAAGTTGGTATTCTTCAAAATGTTCAATATGACAATAAATAGATGCCCCGAGCATTGAAATCACAAGAATCATGGAAATAAACTTCAACTAACATCGGACTTCTCTAAGTCAATAACCAGGCCAAAACTCTCATTGCAATATCAAGCTTCAATCTCATCAATTTAATCATGCAATCACCATCCAATTATGTGAAATTGACAAGGAACTTGAACACAAGGTATTAAAAGGAAACCAAACTAAGACAAATCCATCTAATCCATGATTATGACACAAATTCCAGCAAATGATCAGAATGGTAATAGAGCATACAAGACCACATCGTGATCCTCTGATGACTAATTGACAGAACTGAAGCCACATATTCCTACAGGCACATATGAGTCTACTTGATCAAAATGGCATCAATCCAAGACTAAATTAATACCGAATTCAAACAAAGCAATCACTATCAGCATGTAATGCTTTGATTCTAGCATGTTCAAGTTCATGACTATAATTCTCGCAAAATTGGCATGAGATTCACCATATTACTTTCCTAGCATGAACAAAAATGATCCCATAACCAAACTAGCCTCAAGCTAGAATCAAAAGCACACCCAATCAAGGATATCAAGACAGAGTCAGCATCCACAGATCGATTTCCAGTAGAATTTCATTCATTCATATACCATAATTTTTTTCCCAAGTGAACATGAAATTCACCATAACACAACCTTATATCACTGCACATGCTTACTTGAGTGGAATAGCATAAAATCAAGGACCAATTGACATCAGTTCAGGGCTGCAACAGTCGCGAATCAGCATGCATTGACAAGGTTACAGCAGATTCAAAACAAGTTTGAAATT
The DNA here is from genome assembly GCA_016097545.1 of Eucalyptus victrix. Lineage (NCBI taxonomy): Eukaryota > Viridiplantae > Streptophyta > Magnoliopsida > Myrtales > Myrtaceae > Eucalyptus > Eucalyptus victrix. Next base: position 10,718,011 of record CM027841.1, on the reverse strand, counting down.
GAATACCTATGGTTTTTTTTTTTAAGCAACGGAACTCAAATACACTTCTAAGACCATAATAGATCAACAATCTAGTAATGAAGGGAATTCTCAGTCAAGAACTGAATCAAAATACACACAGACTTAGTTCAGGAATTTCATCAAATGGGTGGTACACATTTCGGCCGATGAGCACCAGTTCAAATCATCAAGACACCTAAATCACAGTCGATTTGCATATAGACAGTAGCTATAGCAACGGGAAACGGAGCATATGTGGTTTAATTGAATGAAGAACGATTAGCTATAGTAATTGACATCGGACATGACTAACGAGATAACAGAAGCAACATGGAGGAATGGAATCATCGAAGTAGGCAGCCATGACTGAAGTTCGAGCACTTCGGCATTACAGACCTTCTCCGCGGCGGCAAAACTGGTGGCAGGAATCGGGAAGCAGTGACGACCAGCAACGAAGCGAGCGGAAAAGGATTCAATTGAAATCACCGAGAGAGTTGACTCATGGATGCTAAAAAAATCACCCGAGTACCTTCGATCACCGCTCTTTGTTCTTTGCCCCTTCTCACCGTGCATGTCGGGCGGCGGCTGTTGGTGGATGGAGGGCAACGGAGAGGAAGAATGACGAAGGAAAGAAGATCAAGGGATGCGCTGCCACTGCAACCACGGATCCTGAGCATAAAAGGGAATCGACAAATCTTTAGTAGAAGAAAGTAAGGAAGAGAGCTAGAAATAGAAAGGAAGAGGGCCACGTCATGTAGAGTGGATGTGGGTCCCACCGAGAATTTTGCATTAGGTAAGACCAATTGACTTTTTGATTCAAAGGGACGGGACAGCCAAACCAAAAAGCAATGAAATATTGAAGGAATACCAGATCCCATGGTGACTTGAACCTTAGTCGTTCTAAATAGTGTTTTTTCCAGTCAACATTGACTTGGTTCGGCTCTGCTCCACAGCTTTCTATACTCCAGACTTTCAAGGATGGGAAGTGCTCCAAGTCCTCAGAGCACGGGAATTTCAGAGAGTATTTCTCAGATAAGAACCTCCTGAATTTGGGCAACTTGAAAAGTCTAAGAGTAGTTAATTCAGAGAAGGTGATTGTGATGCCAATCGCTTCTTCCCATATTTCATGACCAGCAATTAGTTCCATATTTTCACATGACTCCACCACCAACTCTTCAATTTGCCCGAGAAATTTCACTGTGAAGGTAGGGAAAAGCGTTTCCAGACGAGAGCACCTCACAACCTCTATTTTTCTCAAGTTTGGAAACAGAATGTTTGGGAGACCGTCAGATTGCCAAATGTGCCACAAGTTTTCGAGATCATGCAAATATAGCCACCTCAATTCACCACCTTCTGTATCCATCCCATCACCTTTATATATTATCTCGATCGAACGACATGAAACCACTTTTAGGTCCTTAAGACAATGCTGCAGAGTCCTCCACATGTGGGACGGGGCAACACATTGGAGGTTGTTGCAATCCCTCAATTGAAGAGATTCCAATTTCAAAAAGGAATAGGCCGGATTTTTTTTGTTCCATAACTCTTTGCACCGAAGGCCTCCTAAACGTAGTCTTATTATATTGGGAACTATGACCTGCACGAGGATAATGTGATCAAGTAGGATAAGTAGGACTACTTTATTACATTATTCATCCTAAAACATGATAATTTGAGAATACAGATGATCAGGGTAAGGGATAGAGAGCAAACCATCTCATTAAACAATGGTTGTGGCCATTCATTATTTTCTTCAGCCGTTTTGCCTAACTGCCTCTTGGCACTTGTAGGACTCCGAATGAACGCTCCAAGATTAGGGCAGTCCCAAAAAAATAGATCTCTTAAGGAAGGAAAACTCATCACATCTGCCTTTGATTGACCACCACCTTTCTCGAGAACCACTTCTTTCATCTGGTTGCATCCGATAATTTCCATCCTCTCGAGTTTCTTTAGCGTTGTGGCTGTGAAATTGGGGAAGAGATACCTCAGGTCCTTGCAATTGACAACATCAATTTGTTTTAGACTAGGAAAACCCAAAATCATTCGGGAGTCAGCCCTCACTATGCATCTCAGCTTGCTTACTCCATTAATCTTCATTGTTTCCAATTTGGGGAGCAATACAATTGTTTGCTCAATATTTGCATCAAGGGACCCACAATCAAACAATGATTCTAGGGAGTCACAATAACAGATAAAAATATTTTTCAGGTTTTGCAATCTCCCTATGATTGTGGAAGGGAAGACGTTGAGTGGCCCTTTGCAATATTCAATTGTGAGGGTGGCTAATTTGCGGAAGGAACTTCTAGGAAGTTCACTGTGCCATATCCTTTTGGAGGACCCTCCCATCTCAAGAACCTTGGAAAGGACTAACATGTTCAAGCTAGGTAAACTCACCTGCTCATGAGATTTATGCGTTAGATCGTAGCAATGAAAATTTTGACAATTTAGCCTAATCCTAACCAATCTATTTGATGAAATGGAAGAATGAATTTTTACCAGTGCCCTTACTCTGAGAAGTGTACGTATAAATTATGAACACATTAACTAATGAATGAAACAAAAATCTTCATAAAGATTTTATTAATCGCCCCACAAAAGTGCTTGCCTATGGCAATTATAGGTATAATCTCAAGAGAAAGGATTTGTACCTTTTGATCAAAGAAGCAATCGGAGTTAACATCTTGTGAATCCGAATTAGTGGTTACCGGCTTTTTCTTTCCATGAGGATATAAGAAGAATTTCACTGCGGGACAATGATATATAATTAGTCGCTTTAATAATGGGAACTCTATAATATCGTCTATCCCATCACCTCTTCCTCCTTCATCCACAATCATCGCCATCATATTTGGACAATAGTTCACTTCAATGTCTCTAATTTTTCTAAGACATTTGGCCACAGACACCGGGAAGAGAAATGACAGCCCTATATCATTGACATTGAGCTTCTCTAGGTTTCGAAATATTGATATTCCTTGTAATTGTACATCTTGTTTCCACATGCACTGCAGTTTGGGCAACTTAAATAATCTCAATTCCGTTAGCTGAGAGAGAATCTCGGCATCTCTAGTGACTTTTAGCTCCTCCAAGTCAAAAACTGCTTCTGTTGATGGAGAGCGCTCAATTTCCATCAACTCCAAATTCGGCAGCTTCAATATCCACTCTTTCGGAATACTCAATGTGGATTTAGATTCTTCTATCTTTACCGATTTCAAACCATTGAATTTTATGGAGGGTAGTATCTTTTCTAGGCCAAGGAATCCAACCATTACAAGGGATTCCAAGCGAGGCAATGAAACCTAACAAAGCACCACAGTGAATCTCATTGAAGGTGAGTTTGTTAGAAGTAAAGCTATTTTCACGAGAAAATAACTAATACACTCGGGCTAAAATACCAACAAAAAAAAAAACTTGTCTTCCTTTAAAAGTGAAATCACTGTCATGAGGATATCCTCATCGCTATCATGCTACTAACGCAGCACAATTGCGAACCGCACAACTCTCTCTCTCTCTCTCTCTCTCTCTCTCTCTCTCATCATCATCATAATTTTTCTCTTTTAATTTGAAATCATTGACTGATCTTCAAAACAACTACCATAATTTTGTTTTCTTTTGTTTTTCTATTTTGACCTTCAAAATTGAAAACAAATACATACTGGAGTTTTTTTAATAATTTTTTTGTTAACTTATCGGAACCCAGTCTTTGAACCGGCGCCATCATTTCCCTGTACCACGCCCCAAGTTTTTTAATAATGGCTGCCCTCTTTTTTTGAATCTTTAACTTATTAAGGGGTCACTCTCCCTAGGGAGGGTTTTTGCAGTTTAAGGACTTGCTTAGGTCCGTTCCATTATGAACAAGTAAATATGACTTATTTGGACTTTTTTCTATTGAGGATCCGTGACAATGTTTGTCTTTGCTTTGTAAAGTTTTGCGCTTCATTAATAAACATCATTAAGCACTTTCTCGATTTGCATTTTCAGCATAACCAAATACAAGAAAACAATTCATTTTCTAGCAAAACGATTTACTAAGAAAATATTTTTCAGCAACAATGAATATTCAATGAAACAAACGAATCCTAAATACATGAATGGGCTTGACTTCTCTTAAGAATGTCAAAAACTCAATTGATCAAAACTAAGTATTTAAAACTCAGTTGATCAGAGGGCGAAATGTGTAGATCTTTCGTCGTGCCCGAAAGAATGGAGAAGGAAATATCCCTGAAGTGGCTTACGAAAGAAATGTCAGAAGTAAAACGACGGTAGCATGGTGACGCTGGGGAATCAATTGCAACTCACATGTAGGTGAAACATGAATTATGTGATGTTACGTGGTTCAACGTTCGCCTTCCATTTATTTGATCTCTCGGTTTCTTAATTTTGAAATTGTTGAATTTTGTTCATTTGTTCAAGATTCATTCTCGTTCACTACAATGTTTTTTGTTCTCATTAAAAATGTTAAATGAATAACAAATTAGTCATAGTAAAAACCCAAGTTAGAGCCCAGGTAATCAGTGCAATTGTCTAACATTGAAAATAAAATGAAAGAAAAAAAACAGTCTTAGAAAAAGGTTTCCCTCTGGCTATCGTTGAACGTGAATAAAAATGTATGGTCTGTTTTCTTTAAATGCATTGTTTATCTGTGAATCAAAATGTGCATCAAATTTAACGCAATATGCATTAATGTTTGGTGAACACCAATTTCATCTTATCATCCCCCTGTGCTAGTATGATCTCGGTATTGTTTGTGAGATTAAGAACTAAAGAAATTTATATCCTTTCAATAACATAGACTGATATAAGGAGAAAATGAAGAAGTTACCTGAATTGGAGCACCATTAGCTCCCGTGCAAAAGCTCGTCATTTTTGGTAACGCCCACAAACGCAAATGATGTAAATTAGGCAACTCAACTGTGTCATCAGCAACAACTTCTATTTCTCCTGCACCATCTGAGATAATGGCTTGCATTGAGTCACAAAAACCAACTCTAAGCTCTTCCAAATGTACAAGTCTTTGTATCTCTGACAGGAACCACAGGTTTTCCAATCGGTGGCACTGTCTAATATGCACATCTTTCAATATGCTGAAGCACGTTGGTGCGACAAGGCTATTACATATCCTCTCTAGATTAATTAGATTTTTAAAGAACAAAGACTCTAAAATTGTAAAAGCGGTGAGACCATTAGATGAATTGGCAATGCACTCAATTGAGGGGCTGTTGTCAATATCAAGACACTTTAGTTCTCTAAATCCTTCACTGCACAACTCGGGAGTATTCTTCTTGAACTTTTCCAACCCGTCCAAATGTAAGTATTGAGTTTTTTGCAGAATTTTTTGAACCCATTCCTTTGAAAGAATAATATCCCATTCTTCCAATTTGAGCTTCATGGTTCTCAAACCTCCAATTGTCCTCCCTTTTGCATTTCCTATGTTGATCCAAAATTTGATCAGATTCCCAAATGGAAAGTCATCATCCTCCAAAAGTACAGAGGGATCAGGGATCGATATTTCCAGAGAGGCTATCTTTGTCAAGCTCTTTAATTCAGCAAGCCTGGCATTACGTGGTATTCCATCCTTGCCCATCCATTAATCAAAGCTTCCCCGCAAATATAACTCTTCCAAGTTGATTAAGCATTCCAGCACACCAGGCTCAATTGTCCGAAGCCTGTGGCAATCGCTTAGATTCAACAATCTCAAATTTGTTAGGTCCCCGATTTCTTTAGACAGCCTAGAAAGCACGGACCCTGCGAGGCTGAGAATCTGCAAAGCTTTGAGCTTGCCAAGAATTGCCACATCCTCCACATTGCAATGGTCTAAGTATAATGAGTGGAGGTTCCCGAGAATTCCAATCGAGGAAGGTAAATTGGCGATATGGATGTAGTGGATATATAGGACTTGGAGCTCCTTCGTGGACGTGAAATCTAGTAGTCCCGAGCAATCTGCCGTATCATTTTGGCGTTGAAGCCCCCAACGCCAATATTCGGGTTGAGACAACATGAGTATCTTCAAGTTGGGAAACTGATACTTCATTAGTTCAGTAAGCCTATCTCTACCAACATCAGCTAGGCATATTGCCCAATATTTCTCAAGCTTTTCCTTTCGCCGCGAGCCATAATTGCTACTCATCATTAAGGAATTATGACCTCTAAATGGAGTTGAGACGACTACCTCGCTGTAAAGATCATGTATGGTGACACTATCCTTGTCATTGCCACCATCCAGCAACAAACAAGCGGAACGGAGATCGTCGAGTATAGTATTCAATCTATCCCTTGATTCTTGCATCGTCAGTCTTGATTCCTCAAACAAGCCCAAACCCATGCCTAGAACCAGCAGAGTTTCGACTTGAATGGTCCCGCCAATAAGACCACAGAGCAAGAATAAGGTCTTGGTGTCCTCACTCTTCAAATGGTCGTAACTCAACTCCACTATATCCTTAATATTTGACTGGTCTATTTTTTTCAAAGCGGTTCTCCATGCAGCCACATCCCGATCTTTCAAGCTATACGCGACGGAGATAATCAAAAGAGGCAAACCTGCAAGCTTCTCGACGACTTTAGGTGCTATTGCTTTCAATTCCTCATCGTCTTTGAGCCTGTCACCGACGGTCTTCTCAAATAGCCTGAATGCTTCTTTGTCCTCTAAACCTTCAAGATGAAATATGTTCATCACTTCATTTCTCCAGCACATCTTTAAATCTCGATGTTAGCAACAATTTGCATCCCATGCTCTCATCTCCCAAAGGAATTCCAACTCCTTCAGATCAAATTCTTTCCACAGATCGTCCAATATTATGAGAACCTTCTCACGCGGATCGTTCTGTAATCTCTTGAACAGAAGATCTTTCCTTCCCTTTTCACTCGTCTCACCCTTCAGATCTTTTAGATCCAAGGCGTAAGCAATATCGTCTTGGATTTTCTTCAAGTCCGGGTTCTGCGAAACTTCTGCTTTGACGATCATGCGGAACGGTCTCCCCTCTTTCCTGAGTTTCTTCTCGACTTGGTTTAACAGCGTACTCTTCCCCACACCACCAGGCCCGAAGACCCCAACCACTTTGTTCTTCTCATCATCCAGAGCATTCATTACGTCCTCTAAGATGGAAGCTCGAGATTCGAAGATAGTGTCGCCCTGATCACCGGCCAAGGAAATCACGTCGGAAGTGCCATCAACGCGCCCTGGAGGAGGATCATCATAGACCTTCCCCGATGGAAGAAGATCAATGAGTTTCTGGATGTCTTCGGCTTTCCTCCTCGCCTCCCTGCCAAGACAATATCGTACCTTCGGGTTGGGAAGCCACCCGTAGAAGCAAGTTTTTTTAGCTCTTTCGTTGTAATCCAGAACATGGCGCGCATCCTTGTCGCCTTTCTCCACTTTGTCCACCCATTCACTGACATAGGCTTTGATAAGCTTCCCGTTGTTTCGAGCATCATTGATAGAATCCTGCACCTTTTGCTTCGCAACGCCCAACTCCGCAACTTTGGCCTTAAGTTCGCTAACGTCACCTTCGTAGGATATCACATAGCCGCAAAGACGATTGACCGGAGCCACCAGGCACCCTGACACTATGGAAACTGCGCCCAGAACGACTTCCGCCATTTTCCCCCTTTTTGAATCCTTTCTGGTTTTCTTCCCTTGTCTGCGGAGAAACGAGAGTTAAGAATGTATATATGCCGAGGGAGGCGGAACGATATCCGCCATTCTCCCCAATCGAATTGCTTCCACCGAAATACTTGAAGACAAAAGCCAACAACGGAAAAATCAGACAAGTGCCGACTATTCGTTTCAAATACTTCCACATCATCTCCAATATTACTAAGCATTCGTTTTCTGCTAATCTCCCCGGTTTCGCGGAAACTTCCAACCATTCGTTTCGCCTCGGACTGAAACTCAGTGCTAGCCTAGACAAACCAACAGAGTGGCAAAAACAGCAAAGAAAAAGAAAAGAAAGGAAGAGTACAAAAATTAGGGAAAGAATCAACTTACTATTATGAGCCGCGAATGTAGCAGATCCAAAGCCAAATTGGAGAGAGCTAGAACTTCTTGTTGCTTGGAGTCTGCGACTTACAGCAAGAGCATTCCTCGCGGTCTTGCGCAGGGAAACCACCCCGGAGCAGAGGGCGGAGAAGGAACACAACGACGAAGGCCCAAGAAGCAACGAGCTTTGGGGGTAGAGAGCGAAGATGACCCGGCGCCGGAGCAAGGAGGGGGAGCAACGTGCTCTTGGGCCAGAGAGCGAATTCTCACCCAAAATTTTCACGTGAGAAGGAAAGAAAGGACGAGAGACAAAGCTCCTTTTAATGTGTGCTAGGGAGGAGAGAGAAAAAAGCAGCAGCAGATCTATTTAATGACTGTAAATTTTTAAGCAGAAAAGGAACCATAATATAGTTTGTGCAGAAAAACCAGTGGAGCCGCTAGCGCATCGTGGAGCCACGCGTCACTTCCTCATTGGTCGGGGTATACCCTGGCTTGGCAGTCGGGGTATACCCTGGCTTGGCAGTCGGGACCCCCAAATATTTTCTCCCATGATTATGCTTAATCATTTAACACATCTGACCTCAGCTCCAGAAATCAGCAGCACTGCAGCAGCGATGCACCAATCTCCACTTGGGACCGAGCTATGGTCCAGATTCCGATTCAGATGATGCACCTCAATATCATTTATTTCGGAGAACCTCAATTTAACGGTTCTAAAAAAACTCACTCCACCATTTCTTTTTGGATTAAAAATTGCCTTCGGACCCCACTGCTCGTAGAATGCGAGAATTATCCAGCTGTCTATGACTATCATTGTCCATCAATCATTTCATATGTGCTCGGCTTCAGCTATCAACAGCGGCGAGGCCCCAATCTCTGTAAGTCCAGAATCCGATTCAGATGATGCACTCCAATTTCAGTGGCTTCATGAGCTCTTTTTAAGTATCAGCTTTAATAAAGTTGCACAACAATAGAGTCCGCTGAGTGCAATAAGGCTTTCTAATGTTGTATTATGTGGAGACCATCAATTTTGACCAAAATACTTTTCTCGTCCCTTCTTCTTCATAAAAGTTTGTATCATTTTCATACAAAAGCATCTTACAGTGCTTGTGTAATTGTATTGTCATAGCATGTAGAAGTTTGCAATGCCCTAGCTATACAAGGTTAATTTTGAAAAAAGGTCACCACATATGACGCTTATTTAAGTATCATAAATTTATTTTTTCTGATCATTTAAATTATTTTAAAACCTCTAAAAAATATTCACTTGAGCATTATAACATTTTAAAAAACATTGCCCAATAGTGCTAGCATCATGACACTTGTGATGATGGGAGTTGTAGTCTTTAAATGAGCAACTGAAGGCCATGACACTTAAATGAAATTTTTTTAAGTCATGACACCCACTTAATTGACAAAAATTATGATACTTTTTAAGTCATGACACCCACTTAATTGACAAAAAATTATGATACTCGGGAGTGGGTAACCGTTATATAAAAGGAATGTTACCGGAACGGGGCTCCCAAATTTAGACCATTAAGTTGCCCAAACCAACATTCAAATAGAAACTGAGATGATAAAATCAAATGTGGCAACTTGCCCTTTTCAAAAGAATGTAATATAAAAGATAAATTTATGACCAATATATTAATAAAAATTGTTTGTCTTCGGTAATTATCCGATATGTATAAAATCGAGGGACCACCGCATTTGATGGAGATTCACGAGATGCTCAAAGAGACCTAGGCACTCCGTTAATATCTAAGAAACACCAATCTATTAATCTTTTGAACGTGCATAGGCTTTGAGCTACATACATAACTCCATTGAGAGAAATTGAAGGTCCATGAAAATTGTCTTTTCATTTTTCTTTTGTATAGAAATTGCTAATTATGCTCATCATTTATTTCTCAAAACCTCACTTTAATAGTTCTAAAGAAAACCCGATTCCATTGATTTATCACACCTCGTTAGCAATTTAATGACCCTCTTTCCGGTTCTCTGTAAAATCCAAATCCTTGGGAGTCTCTCTCCTTCCCTAATATGTACTGACCACACGGCACACACCTCCACGATCATTGCTCCCTGCTCTCTCTCTAAAACGGAGGAGGACAAAGCAAAGTGATGTTAAGAATTTAACCTCGTGATGCAGATGGACAGTATGACTTAATACATTGTGGATCATGTTGCAATTATTAAAGCTTCATGCTTTTTGAACCCCACGCCGAGGGACCTCACTCCACCGTACTATCCTCTCTCTCTATCAATTTAAACGTTGTCCCACTAGCTTCAACTTAATTTGTGCAAAGCCATATATGATTAAACGTTTGGTCCCAAATTCGTACAAATCGTTTTATGGACAAGACCGACAAATATTCTAAAGAAACCAACCTCTTAATTGGGTCAATCATCCTCACAAAAAAAAAAAAAACACATTCGATTGATCACCCAAAACAAAAACTGCTTTATACAACAAAAATTGCTTTAAACAATGGGAAAACATATTTATAAATATGACAAAAAATTTTAAATAACCCGATATAATTAAATAATCATCATGCATGTAAAGTTATTTTAGTCTCGTAGTAGGATTTGTTATTCTATGGACCTAAGTAAATTTCTAGTTAAAAATGTATATATTCCATGTGTAGCCATGATATTCAATTTCTATATGGAAAAACAGATAATATAAGATAAAAAATTACAAGATATTGATCAATGAAAGAAATGAAAAGAACGTCTGTCTCCTATGTAAAACATCTGCATGCACCATTGCTAAGGATAAATACGTCGCCTTGTTCATCCACTCTTTTTCTTTGTATAAACCATCAACATCTCGTCTTTACTTTATTTTTTAATGTAGAGTGCAAAACATAATCTGAGTTGAGAAGCTTGTTGATATTATTGACATTTTGTTGAGTAACATCTACTAATGCAACTATAGCCGAGTCTATACATATTATTATTATTAATGAGGATATCGATACTTGTGAGAGAAGTCTTACATTGCAAGATATTTTCCTTTGGAAAGTGCGGAGAAAAGAGCGGGAAACGCAAAATGGAGCTCTTTCTTTTCCTCAAATGACGAGCTCAGTGGGCCCATAACATGTTGCATTTTCTGGACTCTTGGTTATTTGGAGATTCGACGGGGGCGCATGTCTGAATTATGGTGAAGGACAGAAGACAGTGAGGACACAAATTGAATCGGGAGACGGGAAATGTGGATAGATGTCTGAATAAGATTGGTCGAGGCTCATAAAACGTTAACGAAGCTGTCACTCACAATTTTTGGTAGTGACTGCCAGATGGGAAAATTTACAGATGTCCGAATTGATGGATTGACGTTCCGAAATTATCTGCGAAGCTATCGGCAACACTTTCGGTGAAAGGCAGAAGACTGTGAAGGACGGAAATAAAGTGCACACGAGATGGGAGATGTGAATGATTGTTCCAAAGGGATATGCTGAAGCTCCAAAAATATCTATGAAGCTGTCGGTAACATTTTTTTTAATGGAGGATCCTCCACTCTCAGAAAATGGTACATGAACCCGAATGGATTTTAATTAGGATAGCCAATGGGCCGTGCCAGTTGGGACGGTGCTCTCTCTCTCTAAAACGCAGAGGAGGAGGAAGATTGAACAAAGTGATGTTAAGAGTTAATGAGGATGGAGATGAAGTTGCTGCTTGGCCATCAGCAGTCGCTTGGCAATTATTAAAGTTTCATGTTATGTCAACCTAGTGGTGCCCATGGGCAGTACGGCTTCATGCACGTGAAGGCTACTCAGCCAATCACCGAGGGACCCAACTCCAACCGATTTTTTTGATTACGTTCAGGGGCGATTCTAAGCATTTTAAGTAGTTTGGTAAGCTGTTCAAAATTTTTTATTCGGAATAAATTGCGTTTGGTGCACTTGTTCATTAATTCATTTCCAAATCAATTTCTTTTAATTTTTAAATAATTTTTTTACTTTTTTCCTTTGTTTTCTTTTCTTTTTTTCATTTTTTTCTTTTCTTTTTCATTTTTTTCCTTTTTTCTTTTCTTTTTCTCATCTTCTTCTTCTTCTTCTTCTTAGGTCGCCGGACCGCGACCCATTAAACGAGTGGCGACCTCCGGACGTCGCCGGCCCTCAGCGAGGGTCGGCCCTCGTCGGTCGAGCCTCGCCCGACGGCCGGCGAGCTCGCCTAGCCCCGCCGAGGCTTCAGCCGAGCCCCGCCGGTGGCCGAGGCCCGACCTCGTCGGGGTTGGGCGAGGCTTGCTGTGCCACCGGCGAGGCTAGGGCGGGCCCCGCCGGTGGCGGGTGAGCCTCGCAGCCACCGGTGGGGCTGGGCGTCGCGAGGCTCGCCCAGCCCCGGCGAGGCCCACCTGGCCACCGGCGAGGCTCGGCGTCGCCGGTGGCTGGGGTTGCCTCCGGCGAAGCTCGGTCGGACCTCGCCACGGTGCGGCGAGCCTCGGCCAGCTTCGTTGGGACCGGCGCGGCGACGGCGGTGGACGGCGGTGGTGGATGGTGGACGGTGGCGGGCGGTGGTGGACGGCGGTCGCGAGATGGCCGGGGAAGAAGAAAATTTATTGATTTTGATTCTCAAATTCGTTAGAACAAGAATCAACTTTTTTTTGTTCTTGATTACATTCCCAATGTTAGGGAACAAAAATTTTACGGAAATGCGATTTTAGGCGAAGCTGGTCGGAAACAAAGAATCGGAATTTGGCCATGTTTTGTAGTTACCAAACAGGGCCTAAACGTGTGCTACCTACGTAACAATTCACAAAGCCGACGCTACTCATTGCCGAACTCCAAGTCCTTACGTGTCTTCCCCTCCCTGACACGTCCATCATCGTTGCTTTGATGCTGCCCTCTCTCTCTCTCTCTCTATCCTTAAAACGCGGAGGAGGAGGATGAAGACAGAACAAAATGAGGATAAGAGTTAACCAGGGTGTTGTTAAGTTTGCTTTTTGGTCATCGTCGGTCACTAGACAATTATTATAGCTTCATGTAATATCAGACTCATTCATTCTGCAGATGGGCAGTATGACTTCGATCACGTTGCAAAGATATTTTCCTCCAAAAAGTGGGAGGAAATGGAGGGAAATGCAAAATGAGTTCCTTGTTTTCAATTGAAATGCAAAATTCGAGTTCTGTCCAATTATTCCTTACAAGTGCTGCCTATCATGAAACTCGTGGTGTGGGAGTTATAGAATTTAAATAATCAATTAAAAGTTATGATATTTAGGTAAAAATATTTAAAAAGTAAGTTACTCAAGTGAATTTTTTGAAAAAGTTATAATACTTATTAATAAAAATAAAAAAACATGATACTCAAATAATTGTCTTTACCAAAAAAAAAAATAATAATTGCCGTACAAAAGTTACATCGCTAGTTGTATTCTCATCTCGGCTAACTTCTATTAGAAGTTGCATAAGAATTGGATGGTGTTTGAATCAAGATATGCACTATTCAATGGCCAACTACATTCTTCAAGTTACACAAGAGTTGAAACTAGCAGATAATTGGCTAAAGATAGCAACACCAAAATCATCTTGCCCTTGCCACCAATGCTTTATATTACAGCAAAGGGTACCCTTTCAGATTCGGCATCTAATAGTCTTCACTATGCCTTCTTCTTGATCTTCAATACGACCAGATGATCAGTGAACTTATGTTTGACCTTCAGCTTAACCCGAAGCTCACGAACGATCAATTTGATGAGTTCCCCGCGTCAGTCTGCAGAGAAGAATTGCCAAAACAAGTCAAATGAAGAACTATAAAATAACATTTTAATGCAACTTCCAAGAAAATATGGTATTTGAACTTAAAATATGAAAAGTCAATGTGCAATAATATCTCCTGTACACGCAGCGCAGTGCAATTTTGCACACTGCTTCGAGTATTGTGGTCAGGTATTTTAACTATTAAGCTTGGCCCGTCCTTAGGAGAATCTGATTATTTTGTCTATAAGCTTTTTCCATTATTGAACCCAAATTTCTCATAACTCCTACATAAATTGTCATACCATACAAACAACCATTATTGAAAATTTGTAATTGTTTGTGTGATATGGCAATTGTGTATAAATTATGACACTGAATTTGGGCTCGATAAGATACAACAGGAGATCGACTTCTTGTGTGACCTTCGAAGTCTGGATAAAACGTGCAACAAGTTGTGCAACTATTGACTTGTTATCATAACTAGAGTTGTCTATAATATGTGATAGTTGTTTTGCAAAACCCAGTGACATCCACTCAACTAAATATTTGTAAATTTCTGGAAACTAGGGAACTCAAGGAATGACATATGGCAACTAAAGAGGACATATTGCAGCAAGCCTAAACCTTGTGGCTCAGCAATCAATAGCAATTAGCACTATACACGCCACCTCGATTGGGGCCACTTTCCACTGCTTCGGTTCATCAGAACCAAATTATATTCCATTCTTAGTTAGGTCATTTCTATAGAGTTCGGTTTGAAGCTTAAAATCATTAGGCTCAATGTCGTAGATTATGGGAGAATATCTTTCTTCCCACCTAAATTTGACATCCGTTCCACACATAGACAATTTAAAAGATTAATAAAAAAATTAGAAAATTAACCATGTCAGGACAGTAGACATCCACGCCATCGATTTCCAATTAAAATTGACTGAGATGACTACATTGAGAAATCGTTAAAAGATTTTAGACTAAATCAACATAAATGAATAATTTAAGACCGAATTGACCATTGTATAATAAGTTATGACTTTTTGAGCAATTATCTCAATCATTAATAATGACAACAACAACAACCACCACCAAAGAAACCATTACCTAATTTTCTTACCATCGGTCACTAATTAAATTCAAGGACAAGCATTTTGTCAAATATATTAATCCCAAGAATAGATAGATACCTCTATAGATGAGTCTCTTCCACCGAGTTGCATACACATTAACCATATTGTATTTGTGCTCTTGATACTTTCTATTCATACCATGAGTACAATTCAGACTTGCTTGATTAGAAAATGTCCAAATTAAGATCAACCATCAAACTGATAGATACCTCATGAGGAATCAATTTTCATAAGTTGCTCCTTCTAGGTGGTAGCTCCAAGAGACATCTAATCTGTCTCATTTTTGGTCGATCTCGAAACCTTAGGTAGCACATCTCGAGAGATCTACAACCTTTGGCCTCCGGGTATTCTAAAGACTCTAGGCTATTGCGACTTTCCATGCTTCTTAGCTTATGCGGCTTTCCATGCTTCTTAGCTTAGGACAACCCTTCAGTTCAACACACCTAAGCTTCTTCAACTTTCGTAGATTAGGTAATCTCTCAATTGAATTGTAGTAGGAAATTGTTAGGTGCAACAAAGATCCCAATGCTCACAAACCTTGATCTCAACAAGTTTTTCTAATTGAGAGGGCTCCAAGGATTGTAGCGTTACATATGAGATGTCCATATGAGGCATTTGCACCAAGTAATTCACAGTTCCCTCAACTTCATCAAGCCTTTCAAAACAAGAAAGTGGTGAGCATTCATCGATAATGAGAATTGACAAGTTTTCAAGTTTGTTTGAAATATTTGGCAGTGTTGTGACAACATGAAGTTTCGATGTAGACAAACTAGAATGGTGCTGCCACGGGGAGAAATGTTCCTCCAACTTGCACCTCTCCTAAAAAGATAAAGATCCATGAGAGTTGTACTCAATTTCCATATAAATCTTAATATTTAAGCTAATTATGCCGTGACCATCAACTTCAACTTCTACCGAGCTCGTGACCCATAACTTTTACCATTAGATTTTAAATCATGCCTCATCATTTGAATATAAACTTTAATGAAATATTTCGAATATAGAAGAAATATTCTCCAAACCTTCCCTTGAGTTAAAAGGAAAAAAAAAGTGGGGCTTAGCTCCCAAGTTTAAAACTTGTGATATGGGCATTAAAAATCCTAAAACTTATCATGAAAATGCAATCAAGTCATAAAATTTTAAAAAATGCAATTAAGTTTTGAAACTTGTCATAAAAGTACAATTAATTAATAAAACTTTTAAAAATGCAATTGAGTCCTAAAACTTATTAAATTGGTTCAATCAAATCTTTCCATTGATTGCATATTTGGTCATAACTTCCCTCTCACATTTGTGAAAATCCCAACACTGTTATCGAGCATCCCGTGATCTTTGGTCAATGTGATGTTATCTTTCATCAGAAGCTTGGCAACTCTTACCTTACCGGTATTTTTTTGCACTACGAACCTTGGCTTCATTTCGTACTTTTGTTGATGGATGAAAGCTGCCTGCACTTAAATGTATCGCGTAAGGCTTAATATACCAGAAGATAGGCGATCGTTAACTACTAATCCAACTATAAAGGATAATATACGTGTGTATTTGTAAATAAATAAATAAAAAAAAAACCAAGAACCATGTACATATCAATTGCTTGAATATCCTATAAATGAATAACTTGATTCTAGTTATATCTTTTTTACGTTGTATTTCTCTGATGTATTCATATTCGTATGTCAGCGTATGGTCCTATCATCTTTACGCAACATCTACAGAATTTCCAAAAGAGCAAATGCCTCCATGTGATCACGCTTCATTGAAAACAAGAGGGCCCACTTCTTTTGTACTGAAAATGACTTCAGGCCCTGCCAGCTAAAAATTACGAGAGCAATGCTTGGCCCTAGCAAATCAGCAGCAGCCAAAGTCCAAATTTCGATTCAGAAGAATGCGCTCCAATCTCAGTCACTTCCCGAGCTCTACAAGCATCAGCTTTAATAAAGTCGGACAATAATAGAGTCCACTTATGCCTTCTTCTTGTACTATGTGGCCCCAAGATGCTTTTCTTATCAAGAGATTGTATTATTTTCCTCGTAAGAGCATCTTGCATGCAATAAGTTTGCAATGGCCTAAGGCTAACTTCGGAAAAATGTCATCACAAGTTCCTCTTATTTATTTCTTAATCTAATTTAATTAATGGAATATGCATAAGTTTTGACATACATGCACAACTCCATCGAGAGATACTAAAGGTTCATGGAAGATGATTTTTTTCATTTTTTTTTTGTGTGTAGAAATTAAAAATCATAATCATCATTTACTTCTCAAAACCACACTTCAATAGTTTTAAAAAATCCCAGTTTTATTTGATTGATTACACTTCGTCAGCCGATCTAGTGAATATGAAGTGTATTTCTATGTAATTACATGTTTATGTTACGGCGATCATTAACTCCACATCAGTGTTGCATGCACTCGATAATGTCAGCTTGTTTCATGGATTATATGGATCTTTCTCTATCTAATCTCTCTTTGCTAGTACCCTCCACGTAATGACACCCTATTAGATTCTCTACAAAAATAAGTAACGTAACAATTCACAAAGCCGACGCTTCCCATTGCCAAACTCCAAGTCCTCACATGTCTTGCCCTCCCTGACACGTCCACCATCGTTGCTTTGATGCTGCTCTCTCTCTCTCTCTCTCTCTCTCTCTCTAAGATGCAGAGGAGGAGGATGAAGACAGAATATAATGAGGTTAATAGTTAACTGGGGTGGAATTAAGTTTTGATTTTTGGCCATCGTCGGTCACTTGACAATTATTAAAACTTCGTGTTATGTCAATCTCATTCATGCTGCCAATGGAAGTACGACTTTTGATGCATCATGGTCACGTTGCAAAGATATTTTCCTCCAAAAAGTGGGAGGAAATGGAGGGAAATGCATAATGAGTTCCTTCTTCTCGATTGAAATGCAAAATACGTGCTCTTTCTGGCTGTTCCCCACAAATGCTACATATGCACTTGTGATGGAAATTATAGAATCTAAATGGTCAATTAAAAATTATAGTACTTAAGTGAAAAAAATTTTAGAAGTTAAGTCATTCGAGCGAATATTTTTTTAGAAAGTCATGACACTTAATTAATTAAAAAAATCATGACACTCAAATAATTGTTGTACAAAAATTACGTCATTTGTCATATTCTCATCTTGGCTAACTTCTATCAGAAGTTGCATAAGAATTGGAAAGTGTATGAATCAAGATATGCACACTTCAGTGCTAACTACACTCCTCAAGTTGAGCAGATAACTGGCTAAAGATAACACTGGCAAAGTCATCTTACCACCGCCA
Source organism: Eucalyptus victrix (assembly GCA_016097545.1). Classification (NCBI taxonomy): domain Eukaryota; kingdom Viridiplantae; phylum Streptophyta; class Magnoliopsida; order Myrtales; family Myrtaceae; genus Eucalyptus; species Eucalyptus victrix. The sequence continues at coordinate 10,699,914 of CM027841.1, read as the reverse complement.
CCAAACCTGTAAATTACAACAAAACGTGCTCCTTCAGATTCGGCTTCTAATAAGTTTCACTATGCCTTCTTCTTGATCATTCAATACGACCCCATGCTCGGTAATGAACCTACGTTTGACCCTGCAGCTTAACCCAAAGCCCTTGAACGATCAATTTGATGAGTTCCGCGTGTCCGCCAGGAAGAATTGCGAAGACAAGTCCAACGGAGAACTCAAAAAAAAAAAAAAAACATTTGAATACGACTTTCAAGAAAATATACTATTTAAACTTGACTTGAACTGTGGAAAGTCAAAGTGCAATAATATCTCCTGTACAGACAGTGCAGTGCAATTTTCCACGATGCTTCGAATGTTCAGGTCGGGTGTATTAAGCTCTACCCATCCTTAGGAGAATCTGATTTCTTTCTTTGTTTAAAAATTTTCTCTAACTTTTTTCGGTTATGGAACACAACTTTGTCGTAGCTCCTACACAAATGGTCATACCATACAAATGATTATCACTGAAAATTTCTAAGTGTTTATATGGGACGATACTTTATGCAAAAATAACAGCACCGTATTTGGGCTCGACAAGGGATGACATGAGATTGGTTCCTCAAGTGATCATAGAAAGCTGGATAGAAATGTGTAATAAGTTGTTTGGTGATGGACTTATTGTCGTACCTAGAGTTCTATACAATAACTTTGTCATGAACTAAAAATTTCTTAAATTTTGAAAAATGTCTTAAATGTCTTAACCGGGGAAAAGTACCAAAAAGTCCTAAACCTATTGTATTGGTACCAATTCAGTCCTAAACTTTTCAATTGGACCAATTTAGTCCTAAACCTTTTGATATTGGTACCAATTCAGTCCATCCGGCCAATTTTGGCCGGCCGGGCCGACATGGACGTTGGCCGTGACCGAACGCCGCGTGGCGATTTTTATGATTTTTTAAATTATTTTTTCGATTTTTTATTATTATTATTATTATTATTTTTCTTTTTTTTTTCCTTTTTCCTTTTCTTTCCGGCGGTGGCCGGCAAGCCTCGGTGAGGCTCGCCGGCCCAGGCAAGGAACGCGAAGCCCTCGCTGTTCTTGGCGGCGAGGGTCGCGGTCCTCGTCAGCCTCCCGGGCCGCTGGCGAGGCCATCGCGGCCATCGCCGGGCGGAGGCGAGGGCCGCGAAGCCCTCGCACGCCCACCGACGAGGCCTCGCCGGCGGCCCAGGAGAGGCCGACGAGGGCCGCGACCCTCGCCGGCGGCGGCGAGGGCTTCGCGGCCCTAGCCCTGCTGGCGGCGAGCCTCACCGGAGGCTTGCCGGCCCCCGCCGAAAAAGAAAAGGAAAAAGGAAAAAAATAATAAATAATAAAAAAAATAATTAAAAATAATTAAACAAATCGAAAAAAAATAATAAAAAAATCAGAAAAATTGCCACGTCGTCCGGTCGACGTCCACGTCCAGCTGGCCCGGCCGGCCAAAATTGGCCGGATGGACTGAATTGATACCAATATTAAAAGGTTTATGACTAAATTGGCCCAATTGAAAAGTTTAGGATTTGAATTGGTACCAATGCAATAGGTTTAGGACTTTTTTGGTACTTTTCCCGTCTTAACCATATTACGTAAAAACCAGAATAAAGGGAGTAATCATCTCATCGTCTCAAATTGTGTTGGCCCACCGGATCGATGCATAGGGGATCTTTGAGAGATACGAGTGAAGAGGAAGATGTGGAGGGAAGGATTGATGATGCCGAGGGGGTGGAGGATTTGCTGTATCTCCAAGAACTTTGCCACAATCTAAAATGTCAATATATGTTCTGTATCTTGTTGTCTTAGACATACCGTCTTTGCCCACCAGATCAGCGCCGAGGAAAATCGGAAATAGAAGTGGAGACTGAAGAGACCGCCATTTTCGCAAACTAAGGTGAAGGCCAGCTAGCAATCATCATATGTAACTCTTCAACTTCCCCATGACATTTGATAAAATCCGGGTACTTGTTGTCAAGGATCCCGTGATCTTTTATCAATAAGATATTATATTTCATTAAAAGCTTGATAACTCTTTTAACTTACCTGTATTTTTTTTTTTGCATTGACTTTGCAAAACTTAGCTCCATTTTGTACTTTTGTCGATGCGTGCAATCAGGCCACGCTTACATATATCGTGTAAGGCTTTGTCTACTAGAACACGGGTATGGCCTCCGAAGTTATTCTAAGTAGGAGAAGCTGAGATTCAAGCATCCGTCATATTTAAACACGTGATCGTTAACCACTAACACAACCGTAAAGACGTCGTCATTAATAATATATGTGCGTGTTAGTAAATGGAAAAGAAAAAATCGAGAGCCATATACATGTTGATAGCATGAATATCCAAATAAATGAATAATTTGATTCTAGTTATATCTTTTTTAAGTTGTATTTATCTTATGTATTTGCATACGTGTCTCAGCGAGTCATCTGATCAGCTTTACATCTACGGAATCTCCGAAAGAGCAAGTGCCTCCATCTGATTACGCTTGATTAACAAGTGGACCCGTTCCACCATTTCTTTTGTACTGAAATTGACTTCAGTCCCCACCAGCTAAAAATTAGGAGAGCTATGCTTGGCTCCAGCAAATCAGCAGCAGCCGGAGTCCAGATTTTGATTGGGATAATGCACTCCAATCCCAGTCACGTCACGAGTTCTTTGTATCAGCTTTACGAAAGTTGGACAATAATGGAGTCCCACTTAGTGCATTAATGTTTTCTCCTATTATACTATATGGTCACCACCTATTTTGGCCAAAATGCTTTTCTCATCAAGAGTTTGTATCATTTTCCTTGTAAAAGCACCTCGCAAGTGACAAGTTTTAATGGGCCTAACAATATAGGGCTAACTTTGGAAAAATGTCATCACAAGTACTTTTTTATTTTTTAATCTTATTTAATAAATGGAATATGTATAGGTTTTGAGCTACATGCCCAACTCCATCAAGAGAAATTGAAGGGTCATGGAAGATGCATTTTTCATTTTTTGTATAGAAGTTTACTAATTATAATCCTCATTTATTTCTCATAACCACACTTCAATAGTTCTAAAAAACCTAATTTCTTTTGATTGATTACATCTCGTTAACAAATCCAATGAATATGAAGTGTATTTATATATAATTATGTGTTTATGTTAAGGGGATAGTTAACTCCATATCAGCATCGCATGCACTCGATAATATCAGCCTATTTCATGGATTATATGGGTCTCTCTCTATCCAATCTTTGCTAATACTCCGCACGTAGTGAAACTCCTTCCAATTCTCTGCAAGAAAATAAGTAACGTAACAATTCACAAAGCCGACGCTACTCATTGCCGAACTCCAAGTCCTTACGTGTCTCCCCCTCCCTGACACGTCATCATCGTTGCTTTGATGCTGCCCTCTCTCGATTGGTGGAGGCTCATAAAACGTCAATGAGGCTGTCACCCACAATTTTTGGTAAAGGATAAAAAGGACCCAGAGTGACTGCCGGATGGGAAACTTTACAGATGTCCGAATTGATGGGTTTTTTTTTTTTTTTTTGTCCACACCGAATTGATGGGTTGACGTTCCGAAATTATATGCAAAGCTGTCGGCAACACTTTTTTTTTTTTTGATCTATTGTCAGCAACACTTTCGGTGAAAGACAGAAGACTCTGAAGGACAGACATAAAGTGAACACGAGACGGGAAATGTGACGGATGTTCGAATGGGATGGGCTGAAGCTCCAAAAATATCTCTGAAGCTGTCGGCAACATTTTTTTTAGTGGAGGATCCTCGAAAATCAGAAAATGGTACATGAACCCGAATGGGTTTTAATTAGGATAGCCAATGGGCCGTGCCAGTTCGGACGGTGCTCTCTCTCTCTCTCTCTCTCTCTCTCTAAAACGCAGAGGAGGAAGTTTGAACAGTGATGTTAAGAGTTAACCAGGATGGAGATGAAGTTGCTGCTTGGCCATCAGCCGTCGCTCGGCAATTATTAAAGTTTCGTGTTTTGTCAACCTAGTGGTGCCCACGGGCAGTACGGCTTCATGAATGTTAAGGCTACTCCGCCAATCACCGAGGGACCCAACTCCACCGAATTGTCCCATCTTTCTTTTACTTAGATGCTTCGTACATGTGAAAAGTAAAGACTCAAATCCACCGAATTGTCCACTGAATTGTCCCATCTTTCTTTTACTTAGATGCTTCGTACAACAATTGACATGTGAAAAGTAAAGACCCAAATCCACCGAATTGTCCCATCTTTCTTTTACTTAGATGCTCGGTACGACAATTGACATGTGAAAAGTACAGGAAAATGTTCAGCCCCCTACATCAATCCTCCAGAAGATAGGCATTGCGTCTCTAATAGCGCCCAATTTATTTGACAAAACATAATGAAGATAAGATCTACGACAATTGCGCTCAATTTTCCCATCAATCTTAATATCTAAGCTGATTATGCTACGACCATCAAATCATAAATTCTTCCAAGCTAGTCGTTAAATTTTAATTGGTCATGCCTCATCATTTAAATATGTGAACTTTAATAGAAGTAGTTTCTCATTCCCAACATCTTAATTTTATTTTCACATGAAAAGAACATGAATAATTTGAGATTAAGGTTAGAATTTAAATAACTAATAGTTTATAGTATAGAAGAAATACTCACCAAACCTTCCCAAGAATTAAAGGTAAAAAAGGGGAGGGGGGCTCAGCTCGCAAGTGTAGACCATTAAGCTGCCAAAATCAACTTTGAATAGAAATCAAGATGAAAAAATCAAGTTTGGCAACGTGCCCATCTTCAAAAGATAGTAATATAAAATGTAAATTTATAATAAATATATCGTGAAAATAAAAACTACTTATCTTCAATAATTATCCAATCTGTATGAAATGGAGGAAGCGCCACGTTTGATGGAGATTTGTCAAATGCTTCTAGGCACTCCATTAATATTTAAAAGACAACAATTTGTTAATCTTGTGAACATGCATAGGCTTTGAGCTACATACACGACTCCATTTAGAGAAATTAAAGGTTCATGACGGACGCCTTTTTTTTTTTTTTGTATAGAAATTACAAATTATACTCATCACTTATTTCTCCAAACCTCACTTTAATATTTTTAAAGAAAACCCGATGATTGCATTGATTGACTACACCTCGTTAACAATTCAATGACCCTCTTTCCGATTCTCTACAAACTCCAAATCCTTGCGTCTCTCTCCTTCCCTAACAAGTACCGACCACACACGTCCACAATCGTTCCTCTGATGCTACTACTGATATCTCTCTCTCTAAAATGCAGAGGAGGAGGAGGAGGAGGGAGAAAGACAGAACAAAGCGAGGTTAAGAGTTTAAACGGCTTAAAGTTAAGTTGCTTTTTTGCTGTGGATCACGTTGCAATTATTGAAGGTTAGTGTTATGTCAGCCTCGCGATGCATATAGACAGTACGACTTTATACATTGTGGATCGCGTTGCAATTATTAAAGTTTCTTGCTTTTTCAACCTCGCGTCGGGGGAACTCGACTCCACTGTACTCTCCTCTCTCTCTCTCCCAACGTTGTCCCGTCTAGCTTCGACTTAATATGTGCGTAGCCATATATGATTATATATTTGGTCCCAACTTTGTACAAATTGTTTTACGAATAACAACAACAAATATTCTAAAAAAGGCAACTTCTTAATTCTGAAAAAAAAAAAAAAAACATATTCAGTTGATCACCCAAAACAAAAACTGCTTTAAACTATGGGAAAACATACTTAAAAATATGACCAAAAAATTTAAATAACCTGACATAATCAAATAATCATGATACACGTATAATTGTTTTAGTGTCACAATTGGAGTTGTTATTCTATCAACTATGGAGCTAACAAAAATCTCTAGTTAAAAAGGTACATAATCCATATGTAGCCATGACATTCAATTTCAATATTTAAAAACAGATAATATAAGATAGTTAATTGCAAGATATCGATCAACGGAAGAACTTAAAAGAACCTCTCGCTCCTCTGCAAAATATCTCTATGCACCATTGCTGAGGACGAAGACGTTGTCTTGTTCATCCACTTTTTTCTTTGCGCAAACCATCCACATCTCATCTTTACTTCATTCTTAGCATAGCTTGATGGACCAGAAAAAAGACGACAGGCTATAATGCCAAGTGCAAAACATAATTTGAATTTAGAAGCTTACCAATGTTATTGACGTTTCTTTGAGGAATGTCTACTCATGCAACTATAATAGACAAGTCAATATATACTATTATTAACAAGGATATCAATATTTGTGGGAGAATTTTTACATTTCGAGTTTCCCATCAAATGAAAGATGTTGTTTACGGACAAGGAGCCACTCCAAAAAATTTGCTACCATGATTTTTCTTTTGAGAGCAAGACCCGTATATATAAATCCGAGTGGAGCCATCCGTAGTATGAAGCGGGTTTCAGGAATTGGGTGAAAAGAAGCGAGATAAATAAAGATTCAAGGAATACGAAGAGAACCGTAGAGAAAGATTTTCCTGTGGGGGCCCACAAGATATATTCCTTCGGAAAGTCGGGGGAAAGAGAGGGGAAATGCAAAATGAGTTCCTTCTTTCCTTAAAAGACAAGTTCAGTGGGCCCATAACATATTGCATTTTCCGGACTCTTGTTCGTTTCGAGACAGATGTCTGAATTATCGTGAAGGATAGAAGACAGGGAGGAACACGGATTGAACGGGGAGATGCGAATTGTGGATAGATGTCTCAATTAGATTGGTCGAGGCGCCAAAACGTCAACGCAGCTGTCACCGACATTTTCGGTGAAGGATAGAAAGGACACAGAGTGACTGCGAGATGGGAAATTTTACGGATGTCCGATGGATTGAGGTTCCGAAATTATCAGCGAGGCTGTCGGTAACACTTTCGGTGAAAGGCAGGAGACAGTGAAGGAGGAACATAAAGTGAATGCAAGATGGGAAATGTGATTTTATCTTCGAATGAGATGAATTGGAGCTCCAAAAATATCTCTGAAGGCGTCGGCAACACTTACTTTAGTGAAGGGTCCTCGACTATCAGAAAATGTTCTAATATCTGTGCATGAGCCCAGATAGATTTTAGCTAGGATGGCCAACGGGCCGTGCCACTTCGGACCCGTGCTCTTGGGCCACATGTGCCCCAAAAAAGAACGGCAGGCCTCAAGCATTTCAGTGCTGATTGCTGGTGAGGTGAATGAATATCTAGGATGATGGGAACTACGTTTGAAGAATTCGAGGAAGACAATGTCGACCTTCTACAGTGATGGAAGACCAAAGTATCGTGTTTTCCTATTCTTTCTACAGTGGAACATGACATGCTCACTCTATCAAACGTCAATTGTACCGTTCAAAATCCACCTTCACTACCAACGGATGGATTATTAGAGACAGTACACAAAAGGTTGAGGTACTATAATGTAGATTGTTTGCATCTCTTGGCCCGTTCTCAATTCGCACAGATTGTCCAATGTGTCATTTGATCATCTTCAACATCTACATAATCACTAAAAAAAAAAGGCGTCTTTTGATTATGCTTGACCTAAAAGAATCCAATATTATTTTTTGAAAAAAAAAAGTCTTCCAAATCCTATGCTCCGCTAATTAAAAACAAGGGAGGCACTGCACCATTTCTTTGTACTAAAATTGCCTTCGAGCCACAATAGCTACAAAATACGTGTTTTATTCAACTGTCTCACACTATCATCCTCTATAAAAGCTTATCATCAACATTTAAGTCATTGTTATGACTTGATTGTTGCAATTTCGCATCGATTGTAACTTCGCGTGCTGAAATACCAAATAAAGTGTATACTTATTCGAGAGAAGAAAAGGATTTTGTGTTTATATAATTGGAAGCAAATGAAATCTCAAGGGTCAAATACTCAGTGCCGACTACTCCACCATATATTTGCGTTTTTCCAGTATGGAGGCAAAATTGCCTATTATTGTTGTTATTGTCGAAAAAAGATTGTTGTTGATTATGCCATTGCGCATTAAGGAAATTGTCTCGACTTCATGGTGGAAGTGGAAATTCGTCAAAGTGGAGTCACAGCCCTTCATCGAGGGGCATCAACGGTGACTCAAATGTTTTTGCTGGAAATTCTATTTGAAGTTTCTCCAACCCACAACAATCTTTGACCCCAAACGGGTGAATGTGTTGGCCACAAGATATTGTTTAAATTAATTCCGCCAAGTTCTTGCATAATTATCCCAAAATGGATAATAGATTGGGAAATTAAACTCGCGACCTTTGACTTGCAAATCAAGTTTTGGACCACTTGACCAGTCACTTGGTCGGTTTTTTTAGGTGAAACTTTATAAACAATAGTTTTATTTAAACCTATGTTATTCTCAACATATTTATTCATTTCTTTTGCTTCTTTATCGACCCTTTGCCATGTTTGATCATTTCTTCACTTTGAGAACCTTTAAATAATTTGGAAAAGAATCCTCGAATAGGAAAAATAAAACACGAAAGAATCATCTTTCACTATAAAAAGCCATCTCTTTCTCTTGCATTGTACCAATCTTTATTTAATCTTCCACTGATTTCTGGGACTTCAACCCACCAAATGGGCGAGTTCAAATTGGGTCCATATGAATCCAAGTCATAAATGAAGTCATTGAATAAATATTTCGTCAACACATACCTGATTCTATTTGATTGTATTGTCCCATATTTTTGGCCCATTTCTTCCATCGATCAAGAAACTACTCTACCTTTGGTAAGTTAAGATTGGATGCAACGACACATACAATGTCTTGTTGTTTGTTTGTGACAGCATGATATTCTCCTTGAAGATTAGGTAAATATTTTTAAAGCTATCAACCCCTAAATTTTAGTAGACAAATTAAGCATACATTTTTCTAAATAAAAAGCATAAAAACAATGAATGGTAGTAAAAAGAACAAAAAAAAAAAAAAAGAATAATTAAAAGATAAAAATAAATAACAAATAAAAAAGGCCAAGTTGGTCCAATTGGCGTGGCCCACAAGAGCAAACCCATTGATTTGATCTACGGCCCAGCCCTATCAGCCCCATCACTGCAACATTTCAGCTTTTTCCCGACCTGGCCTTCTTTCCCCTCCTCCTCCGCCCTACAAGGACGTCGCTGTTGATTGACCAAAGAAAGGAGTGCTCGCTCTGCCTTGACGTTGAGCTTGGAGCAAACAGAGACTCCTAGTCACGTTCGTTGTCTCTAGCTAGCAATGTCTCTGCCAGAAAGACCTTCATGCGTATCAAATGCAGACCATTGCCATCGCTGCTCGTTTCCATGAATTCAAGCTCCAACTGATGTCATTCCAATTGCTTCCTTCTTATTCGGCCGTTTTAATATCCCGGTGAAATTCCTTTTAGATGATCTTGCTAGTATCAAAATGGTGCATCAATTATTATTGTTATAATTATCATTCTAGATTGTGTCGTTTTGTTCTTAATGGAAAGTGTCGCGACCTAACCCCTTAGGGGAAAGAGAGTTATGTTTAGGGGTGTTGTCATACTTTCCATTGACCTGGGTTCTCCCAAGCTCATACTTCACACAATATCGAAAGTTCAACTTTTAAATCAATTAAGCATACGCAAATTTTGACAAAGGAGTCGTCGTTAGCCTTTTCAATCGACTAGAAGCTAAGTAAGATATGGAAGGATATCTTACTTTTTGTAATCAAATATTCTAGACTCGAGAATTTGATTACGTTAGCATTAAGACTAATACCCTTTCAGTACCTACTCAATTATGTGCTGACGAACGCCGTAACAGCCTAGCCAAAAGAAATCTAAGAATCGTCTTAACCATTCTAGAATAGAAAAGTAACACTCAAAATATTGAAATGCACAATCAATTATAATCGTAAAGGAAACTATACAAGCATTCTAATATCAGCCCTAAAAAATAAAAAAGGCAATGCAAAACAAAGAACCCTATTTTTTGTTTTACTTTGATATTTTTTTTAGAAATTTTCCAATTTTTGAATTTTTTTGGAAATATTATTTTTTGATGATTTTTAAAATTTTTAATGATTTTCTAAAATTCTAAAATTTTATTGATTTTTGAATTTTATAAAAAATTTTAGTTGTTTTTTCAAATTTGTAATTTTTTTTATCATTTTTATTATTTTAAAATTTTTTGAATTTTTTTACTTATTATTATTATAGTCGGGGAATGGTTTCGGATCGTAAACCCGATCCACCCTGTCTACCCAGATCCGACCTGGTCGGATTTACAAAAAAATATATTTTGAATTTTTTTTATTGATTTTAATTTTTTTTCCTCTTTTGTCTTTTTCCTTATTAAGTCCTTTTCTGCTGCACTTCTTATTCTTCTTTCCCTTTTCTTCCCGAAGCCATTTTTTCACTCCGAACCTTCATCTTCTTCTCCATTTTTTGAACCCATACAACTAGCGGCCATCTACGGACACCGGCGCTCACACCACCACACACCATCACCAGATTACATCTCCGGCCGTCATCGGCCTATCGCCAGCGACGGCCGAACCAAGTTCGGTTTTGCATGGCCGTCAACGAACATCAAAAGGTGGGCCGTGAAATCAAACGAAAAACATAGCAAAACACGAAGAAAGCAGATGTCCGTCAACAACATATGCGCAATCAAGCCTCGAACTAAATTTTTAACGTCGATCGGATAACATGGATTTGGGCGCATCATTCGAGCATTTTGTCGAACACATGTTGTGCAGCCACGAGAACAGGTCTTTAATTCAGCTTTGACACTATTTTCCAACCAAAACACGACGCGACAGGTTCTAGACATCATTATCTCGCACGAATATATCTCGTTTTCGCGGGGTTGAGCCGCGAGTATTTCGATGAAGATTCACGCTCTCGGATCTGCTTCCGTCACAGCTTCCTTTCTCATCCCTCGCTCACGGGCATTTGTTCGGTGGCCGTCACTGTACCTTCTCTCCTCCTTGCGTCACAGACGCTCCTCTCACGAGCGCGCGCGTGCGCAAGAATGAGTGATGGGCTGGGCTTCTTTTTAGGCCCTGGTGGGCCGAAGAAAAAGAAGGAAAATGGGCCAAAGAGAATAAAGTAAACGGGAAGCCCGGTTAAGGGGTGAGCCGTAAAAACCAAGTGGGCTAGACACGCCGGCCCACGCGACTTTTTTATTTGATCCATTTTTATTCATTCTTCATTTTTTTTTTTCCTTTTTTTGCTTTTTATCTTTTTTTTTTTTTTTTGGCGAAAAAATGGATATTTAGAGCATCGATAAAAATTCGGGTGTCAACATAAGGTTTTAGTCGGCTCGATCCCTTTGATGCAAAGCAAATGAAATTGACTCCAGTTCCCTTCTTTCCTCGGATTTGAACTTGAAAATTTTTGAAGTCAGTAGTTTGAGTTTCATTTGTTACCGAGAGAAAGATAGGCTCGATTATTGAGATTTCCTTTGTATCTCTTACCTCTATTTTCTACACTCGGTTTCTCTTTTCGGTAAAATTACATGATTTTTTTTTAAACAATAAACAACTCGAGTCGAAATGCAAGAAACTGAAATCACAAGCAAATTAAAAGTATAGGTGAAAATTAGAATAGGAAATCTAGACTTGTACTGAAATCAACAAACATATTTATAGAAAACTAAAGGCGACCAATAAAATTTATGGATACCGAGTACAATTACTTACTCCATTTATCACAAGATACCATTCTATTTAAGATTTTACTAACCGTATGAAAAAAAAATTACTAACAGCAATAGATTTGCTTTAAAATGTCGTCTTGCATGAGGGGAACTAGAAAACTATCTTTGAAAGAAACAGATTATTATTTGGGAGGCAACGACGTAAACGTGGTTTGCTGGACGAGAGAGAGTAGAGCGGAATCGTTTTCCGCAAGAGAGAGAGAGTGGTAGGGAACGAATTGAAGCTGTCAACGGGGCTTTGACAGGCTACGGTGGGGCTCCCGGGGGGGGGGGTGTTGAGAGGGCGGTCGCAATGGCGGAGATGGCGGCGTTGTTCGTAAGGTTGCCTGAGTGGTCTTCCACTGGTAGAAGGACCCAGTGGTCGATGTCTGGGCAGGCGAAGAAGTGGTGAAGTCATTCGCCACTGCCGGAGTGGAAGCCGGTGAGTCTGAGGCCCACAAAAGGCACAAAGAAAGAGCGTAAATTGATAAAAATTACCATAGAACGGGTACCTCGATTTAATATTTGTACCAGTTATTGTTAGAAAGATATCTTAGAATAATTATAATTCGTATATAATTATATTGAGTATATCTTAGTGAGTATATATGTTAAATAATAAGTGCAAGAAATGGATAATTAAATAAATGAGACTTATTCTTCTTTATCTTTCTACATGAAATATAGAAATATACATATGATAATCAATTATATTCTTGTCTTTAAATTAGAATTAAATTCTGATTTTTATTTTATTAAATAAATAAAGAGTTTCTTACAAATTCACGAAGGATTCGCTAGAATTCAATCCTACAACAGGTGTCTTAGTAAAAAAATAGAGATTCTCAGAATTTATAGTAGAAAGAAAAGATAATGTTGCTCGGGTTTCTTCTTTTGCTAATTTTGGGGAAACTTTAGATCCCTCCTCACCCACAATCAGCCCAAAAGGGAAGGACTTTTCCCTATGGGACTACGAAAATCAAGGTTGTGTTTGGATGGAGGACCAAGCGCGGGAGGGAGGGAGAGAGAGAGAGTTCTCCACATGATATTCTTCTTCAAATATTAGGTAGCCAACAAAAAGTATTTCATTACTAAAATTGTCAACACCTAAATTTTAGTCAATAGACAAATTAAGCATACATTTTTGTCTAAAAAATTTTGCTCCCTTTTGTTCATCAGATTTAAAAAAAGAGCATAAAAACAATGAATGGTAGTAAAAAGATAAATTAACAAAAAAACAAGAATAATAAAAATATAAAAATAAATAAAAAATAAAAATAAAAAAGGCCAAGTTGGTCCAATTGGCACGGCCCACAAGAGCAAACCCATTGATTTGATCCGCAGCCCAGACCCATCAGCCCCATCACCGCAACATTTCAGCTTTTTCCTATAACCTGGCCTTCTCTCTCCCCTCCTCCTCTGCCACCCTGCAAGGATGTCGCTGTTGATTTGACCAAAGAAAGGAGCGCTCGCTCTACCTTGACGTTGAGCTTGGAATAGACAGAGATTTCTAGTCAAGTTCGTTGTCTCTGTCTAGCAATGTCTCTGCCAGAAAGACCTTTAGGCACACCGGATGCAGATCATTGCCATCGCTGCTCGTTTCCATGAATTCAAGCTTCAGCTGATGTCATTCTAGTTGCTTCCTTCTTATTCAGTCAATTTGCTATCTACACAAAATTGCTTTTAGATGATCTTGCTAGTATCAAAATGGCACATCAATATTGTTACGTGTGATGCACCAATAATTATCGTTCTAGATTGTGCCATTTTGTACTTACTGGAAGGTGTCGTGACTTAACCCCTTGGGGGGAGAGAGTTATGTTTAGGGATATTATCAACTTTGGGTTGACGAGCTTCCATTAACTTGTGCTCTCCTAAGTTTATACTCCGCACGTGACATCGGACATTTAAATTTAAAATCAATTAAGCCTACATAAATTTTGACAAATAAGTCACCACTAACCTTTTTGATTAGCAATAAATTAAGTAAGATACTAGAGAATATCTTACTTTTTGCAATAAGAGATTCTAGATTTGGGACATTGACTATGTGCTAAAACTAATGACATTGATTATGTATCTACTTGAACGCCATAGCAGCCTATCCAAAAGAAATCAAAGATTTGTCATAACCATTCTAGAGTAGGAAAGTAACACCTAAAATATTGAAATGTGCAATTATATAATGTAAAGGAAGGCATACAAACATCCTAATATTGTTCCCTAAAAAATAAAAAAAAAACTAATGCAAAACAAATAACCTTATTTTAAAGTTCCATTCTTTTGGTTTTACTTTTTTTTAGAAATTTTCCAATTTTTGAATTTTTTGGATTTTCTAGATTTTTTTATGATTTTTCTGAATTTCAAATTTTTTTTAAATTTTTTTTTTAATATTTTCTATTTTTTTTGAATTTTCAGATTTTTAAAATTTTTAATTATTTTCTAAAATTCTTTCTTAATTTTTTTTGTTATTTTTAATTTATATTATTTATTTATTTTTTTTATTTTTTATTTTTTTTTTATTATTATATTCGGGAGAATGGGTTTGGACCGTCAATCCGATCCGACCCGTGACCTGACCCGTCTACGGATCCGATTCGGACCAATCGGATATAGAAAACGAATTTTTTCAAAAATTTTTAAAATTTTATTGAATTTTTTTTTTCTCTTTTGTCTTTTTCCTCATTAAGTCCATTTCTACTGCACCACTTCTTTTTCTTCCCCTCTTCTTCCCCGAAGCCATTTTTTCACTCCCAACCTTCATCTTCTTCTCCATTTTTTGAACCCGTAAAACTAGATGCCATCTATGGACACGGAGCTCACACCACTACACACCATCACCAGATTACATCTCCGGCCGTCGCCGTCTGCCTATCGCCGGCCACGGCGAACCAAGTTCGGTTTTGCATGGCCATTAACGAATATCAAAAGGTGGGCCGTGAAATCAAGCAAAAACATAGCAAAAAACGAAGAAAGCAGACGTGCGTCAACAACATATGCGTGATCAAGCCTCGAACTAAATTTTTAACGTCGATCGGATAACATGGATTTCGGTGCATCATTCGAGCATTTTGTCCAACACATGTTGTGCAGCTACGAGAGCAGGTTTTTGATTCAGCTTTGACACTATTTTCCAACCAAAACACGACGCGACAGGTTCCATTATCTCGCACGAATATATCTCGCTTTCGCAGGGTTGAGCAGCGAGTATATCGATTAAGATTCATAGGTTCTTTCTCATCACTCGCTCACGGGCATTTCTTCGGTGACCGTCACCGTACCTTCTCTCCTCCTTGCGTCACAGACGCTCTTCTCACGAGCGCGTGCGCGCGCAAGAAGAAAGAGTGATGGGCTGGGCTTCATTTTTAGGCTCTGGTGGGCCAAAGAAAAGAAGGAAAATGGGCCAAACCCATGTTTGAATTGAAATTGAGGCACTCACATAAGTTCTTCTCTTCTGAATGGGAAGCCCGGTTAAGGGGTGAGCTGAAAATAACCAAGTGGGCTAGACACGCCGGCCCACACGACTTCATTTTTCATCATTCATTCATTTTATTTGATCCATTTTTATTCATTATTCTTTTTTTTTTTAATTTTTTTTATTTTCCATTTTTATCTTTTTATAAATTTTTATATTTTTTTTGAAATAAATGGATATTTAGATGTTGATAAAAATTTGGATGTCAATAGAACGTTTTAGTCAACTCAATCCCTTTGATGCAAAAGAGCTATGCAAGTGAAATTGACTCCAGAGTTCCCTTCTTCCCTTGGAATCGGACTTGAAAATTTTGAAGTCAGCCATTTGAGTCTTATTCGTTACTGAGAGAAAGCCAGCCTCAATCACTGAGATTTCCTTTGCATCTCTTACCTTTGTTTTCTACACTTGGTATTTGTTTTCTGGAAATTACATGATTTTTTTTTATGAAACAATAAACAACTCGAGTCGAAATGCAGGAAACTGAAATCCCAAGCAAATTGAAAGTATAGGTGAAAAATTGAATAGGAATCCAGACTTGTACTGAAATCGACTACGTATTTAGAGAAAACTAAAGGCAAACAATAAAATTTGTGGATGCCGTGTACAAGTTACTTCATTTATCTCAAGTTACCGCTCTATTTAAGATTTCACTAACTATATGAAAAGAATTACCAACAGCAATAGATTTGCCAGAGAAAATCGTTGAGGTCTAACAAATCGGATGCCCTTGGAAGCCAAAGCTTTAAAATGTTGTCTTGCATGTGGTGAACTAGAAAATTATCTTTAGAAGAAATAGATTATTATTTTAATCTACGATTCGAGTGTGCGGATGGCCTTGGCTGTCCTCCTCCCCTCCCTGCCGAGACGATAATGTGCCTTCAAGTTGGGAAGCCACCCGCGGAAGCAAGTTTTCTTAGCTCTTTTTGTCGTTTTCCAGCATGCCGCATGCCTGTCTACCCATAAACACAGGAAAACAGCATTGAGCCGCATTCTACGGTCAATTCTCATAGTTGAGACTCATTCAGCAACAACTGAACTTGTATACAAATTGCAAAATGGACAAAGAATCAAGCAAAGCATTCGGTCATGGCATAAAAAGCTCACTATGCACTTAGCCATCGAATGTCAGTTTTGACATCAAGGAATGGACTTCAGAATCTTTAGTTAACGAAGAAAATCAAACAGGTAGAGGCCATGCATTCGCCTAAAAAAAATGAATCAAATATTATTGACATACAGAAGGTATTGAGGTATCAATGAACGGATCCAGAAATGCAAGGCATAATCATCCAAGCATACAAAACCAATTACTTTCAAGATCAAGCAAAGGATGAAGTTCGGATAGGAATTTACTAAAGTACACAACACATGATGCACATTTCAAAGAAGGATTTCACCATTTCCAGTACAAGGATGGTAATTGTCTCGAATGTTAGAATAGCCACATACAAACATCGTAGATTGATATAGATAACATAATTCCTAGTAAATTAAGCTGACACGACATGTTCAAATTCTAGTCGTGGGAGCATTGAGCACAACTTTAGAAGTTCAACCAACATCAAGGAAAATAATGTCATATAAACTGGAGAACTCTCAATTTAAGCACGCCATTGCTAGATAAATATCACGATGCGAGAATGCTTGCAAAATACACATGCTAATACCGTTCAGGAATTCAATCAAACATGGGGTAAGCGTTTCGGTAGGGGCACCTAAATGCAATGATAAGGAAAAGGTGTGCATCCAAAACAATCACCGAATCAATGAAACGTGTATGAGTTCATCAGGACAATCTCGGACTCAACCGGATTTCACGCCTGCAGAATCAAGCACTCGGTCCCCACCTCCAGCAGAGACAGAGCATGCGAAGTTTACCTTGATAAGAATCATGATGATTCAAATACTCAACCCAGTCAAAGAAATCCTCATTATGTCCGATTCCAACTCACATTCAACCTTCGTCAAACTCGAAATCATGATACTATCCCTCAAACTCAAATGGTTTCAGCCTCAATCAATGTCAGAGAGAGAGAGAGAGAGAGAGATAGGAGGAGGAACATGGGCTTTCCTAGATTGCAATCTCCTTGATCTCCTTCTTCCACCTGCGACGGTTGTCATGAGGTAATTCATCACTTCGATTGCTTCCATCGGATCATGAAGCAATCGAGTTTGTGATTTTGGTGGCTAATTCATTATAAATTTATACGGAAAGAAAGATTTCTTCAATAATTTTTCGATCCTGAATCACACATTTTTTAAATGCAAACGAGCAAATCATGTGCAGATCAAGATCAGATAGGTCATCTTGCAGAGGCAAGAGAGGTTCGTGGGCTGCGACCCAAGGAAGAAGAAGACGTTGGCGTGCCGCAACCATCGGTGCAGGGTGGTGCTGACGTTCTCCGACACCAGCACGTGCAAGGCGTGCGGCCTCAAGGTCTAATTAATTTTAGTATAAAGGATTGAAATTGAAACCAAATCAGGCTAAATTGACAAACTTGTGATCCTACATTTAACCGGAGTAGATATGAACATCCTTGTGGTGATAATTTTGGTCACGTATCGAGGACACATGTTGCTATGTCATGGCATAAACTATCTATCATGAATACTTGAATTTTTTTTTTTATTTCTTAAAATTTTTAATTTTCTTTACTATCTTTTTTTTTTTTTCCCTTTACAGGGTGGCGGGGCTGTTGGTCCTTGGCCAGTGACCAGTGGACTTGCGGACCTTACGAAGAAACAATAAAATAAAAAGAAAGAAAATAAAATAAAAGAAAAATAAAAAATAAAATTTGTTTTTTTTTAATTAAACACAATTTTCCACATTAATACCAGCCTTTCATGTAGGATGGCTAGCACTAAGTAGAATGCCACATTAGAAATTTCCAGCCAAAATTTTCCGAAAGGACTACATTTATAATTTTAAAAAAATTTAGGATTAAATTGACACAATTGAAATATTTATGACTGCTTAATACTAAATTAATACATAGATTTAAAATTGATTTATAGATTTAAAATTGAATTGATCGCCCTATCATAGATTTTAAATTTTTTGGATAATTTTTCCTCTAACTAATGAGAATGCCATGATTTGTCAATTAAAATTTAGGACAGCACATTTCCCATGCTGTGAAAATCGCTTTTTCAAAGGGAACACAAATCCGTCAGCAAGGTGCTCGTTGCTCATTGCTCATCGTTAAGTGGCGCCCCAATCTCTGCATCGACCACCTCTGTCAAAAGACCGGCAACTCCTACATAAGGCCGATCAAGAAGCCGAAGACGACGAGGCTGATGGATGATCCCGAAGACGACGACGCTATGTTCTCATCTCGCTTCCTCTGCGATGTCTTCCTCAGCTCCCACGGCGCCAACACGGGGCCAACCCCAACCCCCCCCCCCAACGGCATCGTGGATCACCTCTACCGTGAGCACGCACTCCGGCTCAACGAAGAAGGCCTCGAGTGAGGGGAGGAGATAGTGCTGGGCCTTCTGGAGGTGATCAACGACTCGGCGCAGTCGTGGCCATCATCCCCGAGAACTATCCCGTGTTGAGGTTAATCAATTTCAAATTTACGCCTTTCATCTGAAGTCTACTGATTTGAAGGAGCTAAACTTTACTGATTGCAGCAATCTAGTTGACATCACTGGTCTCCGGGTATTGAAATCTCTGAGGCTTTTACTCTTGGGAGAGAAGAATTGAAAAGGTGAAAAAGATCACTCATGACTCCAATTTTGGGAAAACTACTTGAACTGTAGCAAAAAGATGGATGAAGATCATCAGTTCAGTTTCTCCACCTTTGTTCAGTATCTTCAATCATGAATGCAGAAAGTTTTGACCTTAAATGTGTTTTTTCATAATAAATTTCAGGTTGCTCTAAAGCATTTGCACAACTCGAGTGTCCCTGGGAGTGACATTCCTGGATGGTTTTGTCAGGAAGTTCCTCATTTTGCTGCTCCGACGAAGAACCACGAGGTTAGAGGGAATGATTTTTGCTGTTGTTGTCTCTGTGGACAGTGCAAACCGGGTAAACATTCCGCTACCAGCAATCGAGGACATTAAAGGAAGGCTTCTCAGGCTTGAAGATCCCATACACGTCAGACATTAAATGACACAAGCGAAGACCAGCTTTACCAGATTAGATATCCAGAATTCAAGCCTGGGAAGCCTTGCTGAAAAAGCATGTACAGAGCCGCTATTCAAAGGAGAAAGGAATAGATATAGTCCTGCGAGACCCACCATACTTTCCTGGGCTCTCGCTGAAAAAGCGTGGGATATAGCTGGTTTTCGAGAATGATGATGATGACGATGGTGATAAAGAACGGTTGGACGAATCCCAGCAGTCAAAGTGTCTCAGAAACTTGGCTAAGTTCATCAGCTCCTCGTGAGATATTTGGTCCATCGTTAAGGTGATTATATGCGATTCTTGCAACGGCTTTTACTTACAGAATAGAATAGGATACTGCTCCAACAGATATCCTCTGCCTTTCCCCTGCAAAAGATGGAATGATCAAGTACAGAGCCGCTGGTACTTATGCAAGGACCGAGCCGAGTCCATAATTACTTCTGTGCTGGAAGGGGATCATAGGACACGGTTGGAATCAGTTATAAAAATCTGAGAAAATGTTCCTTCTTCAACTAATGAGGTGCTTTCAACAATCACACTTTTAGCAATTGCTAGGAAACCACCTGGCTTTTTCGACAGAGGCATGGTCAGTTTGTCATCCTCAAACAACTTCGGGATGCAACCAGCGATGGCTCCTAGAGTAGCACCTAAAATAACCTAACTGTTAACACATCTCCCACTCAACTAGAGAAAAAGCGACCAGAGAATTAATGAACAGGCAAAGGAACTCCTTATTGCTGCCATATAAGCAGTCGCAATGCAAGAAATGAGCAACGTGTCTGGGAATAAAAGGTGAGCCTCCTTTGTGAAGCAAGCTTTGACAAGAAACAATGAACAGGAAGATATAAGAAAACGTTTCCAGAAAAGCATTTAGGACTTTGCGGTTGGGCTAGAACTAGCCCATAAATGCACGAACAGAATTAATGTAAGCTGCTTTCCTACTGCTCTGGAACGTGCGATACTCTTGGCGTCTGGAAGGAGTCCAGAAGTCTGTTATCATCATATCCCTCCCTTTCCTTCCGTTTAGGGATGGGTACGACTTTTGGAAGGGAGAATCCTAAAGATCGTATGCTTGTGATTCTGACAATAATGGAGAAACTCGAACGGTCTAAAAACTTCATTTTACAGTATTAAGAAACATATCTGTAATTGTATTAACAAAATTTCCTTCCGTTCAGGACCCATTGACAACCTACTGACAGCTATATGATGCCATAATTTAATTGTATTACACATCAAAAGAAGGCGTAAGTTGATAGTGACAACACAGGCAAATACCATCGTGCTGACATCCCAGAGGCCGAACGTTTTTCCCCATGAATTTAGACCAGTAGAACTAGAAGCTGTGACAAAGTGATAAAAGACGAGACCGGTAGACTGCAAAAAAAGCCTAGGCTGCCACAACTCTCCACTTGAAGTATGAATTCCGTATTCCCTCTTTGTGCAGTTTTGTATACTTCTTTGAAAGTGACGCAGTAACATCTTGGAAAAACATGCAAAAACACTGTCAAGTATTTGCTCCAATTGTGATTTGTGTTGAAGTACAATTATGAATATTAGTCGGCAATTAGCAGGTGGTCACAAATAAGGTAATCAGAGCTTTGTTAATGTCTCTCAATCTTTATAAGTGGAGCTACTATATACTCTTTTATTTGGCTATTGAGTAAAGGTGCAGTATTTTATTCTCTCTCTCCCTCTCGCTTGCAAATCATAGAAATATTTCCATGGTATAAGAGCCACCAAGGAAGAGGGATCCAAATCAAAAATCCAGCTTTATCTTTCCCGTTGCCTTCAATAAAAAGAACATGCTCCATCTGAACAATCTCTTCATGTTTGTCCACATCATTTGTCTACAGTGATAATCCTCGTTGAAGCATCAGTCTACGGTGTCAATTTAAACTCGCCCTCTGTTCTTGTCAGCCTTATAAATGCTCAAAAATCACCCAGTTCCTTTAATCATCGCTGTTTGTTCTTGCCCCTTCTCAGCGTGACATGTCCTGTGGTGGCCAGCAATGGAGGTGGCAGCGGCTGTTGGTGGATGGAGGGTGACAGAGAGGACAATGAAGAGGGAATGAAGATCAAAGGAATAACCGAGGGCTAGAGAGAATTTGCTGAGCTCCTTTTCCGTGTTGGAAGGTACTCTGTTTCTGTTTTGCCCCCCTGCTGCAGAGCGCGCCAAGCCTGAGCTGAAAGGGAAAGCGACTCAGTTCATTAGATGTAGAGAGACAGGAAGAGAGGTAGAGAATTCTGCGGAGGGCCGCGTGATGTAGAGTGCATGTGGGTCCCACTGAGAATTGCGCATTAGCTAATACCACTGATTTTGGATTCAAAGGGCACAACTATGGAGTTGTGTATGAAGTTCAAGTATGTCATATTTCCATGTGGTTACAGCAATTTAATAGCAGGTGCTAGCTGAACACCCAGTGAGTGCATCGACATTTATCAAAAACTTAAGCTTGTGACTAATAATGTTTTAATGATGCTGTGCAGGCTTATGGTAATATGATGTCGCTTTGGGTGGAGTACTTGGGAGATTTAGAGGACAGCTCCTAGGAGCCACAAAGCACTGAACGCATGAAGAGAGCGAACAAAATAGCCAAACGGAACTGGAGGGCTTATGTGGATGAGGGCCAACATAGTCCCAAGGAAATGAGAGGCCACCTGATGCAATGTCCGATCCATCTGAGCAAAGAGGGTAAAGTCAGTCCTTTGGCCAGTTTCGAAACATTTCCTCAGGTGGGCGGCAAAATCCTCAGATTGCCCACCACTCTTCCTGATACGATTACAACATGATCGGATATGTAAATTAGTCACATTCAATTCTAAAGCAATGTGGCTCATGGTATTGAGGTAATTTGAACTACTGAAAATTCAGAAATACGAGTAGTAGAATGACATGCATGATCATGATTTAGATAGAGACTCTAGTGACTAAAAAATGACAAGAAATCATCTGCCCGTCAATGTACCATCATGTGCTACCGAATTAACTCTCATATGAAACCAAGATCTATCAAATCCACTCCTTGCCCACATGGGACGCAAAAAACATATTGAACTCTATAAGAAATCAACATGGGGTTAACATGAATCCAACATATATTGATAAAATGACTTGAATAACTTGGGAACAATTCTGATTTTACACCAAAAATAAAACTGTTAGGACCAAATACTAAAGACCACATTTCCAAAGAAATCATGCTGCAAAAACTGAAACACAACATCATAAACACGGGAAAACAACATTGAGCCACATTCTAAAGTCAATTCTCATGGTTGAGACTCATTCGGCAACAACTGAACTTGTATACAAATTGGCAATGTGGACAATGAATCGAGCAAAGCATTCAATCATGGCATGAACAACTCATTATGCAGTCAGCCATCAAATGTCAATTATGACAGGGACTCTCACGCCATTTACAGAAAAGATACAAGCAAATGACATCGAGGAATGAACTTCAGAGTCTTCAGTAAACGAAGAAAATCAAAGAGGTAGAGGCCCATGCATTCGCCAAAAAATGAACCGAATATCATTGGCAGTGCGAAGGGGTTGGGTATCACTGAATGGATCAAGAAATGCAAGGCATAATCTGTCATGCCCCAATCCTCAGGCACGCACACATCCGTCTCACTTGGTCGATTTTATAATGCGATATCCTAGGACAATGTATCGCCGACCCTTTCATTTTTAAGCACATGCGGAAGCAGTTAAAATCCCCAGACAATAAAATGATGGGATAGAAAAGCAGGGCCATATTTTTCATATTGAAATTTATAACCAAACCTTTATACATGGCATTAGACAGAACACTTCACAAACTATTCGCAACTTCAAAGTCTCACTCTATCTACACATATACAAAAGGGTTCACAAAGATATGGGATTTCAATCCTCGTCTAAGTCATACTCGAGATCATCCTGATCCTCCTCTGATTCCTCTTCACTCAGATCATTCTCTTCCTCAATTTCACTTGCGAGTTCTCATTCACAAATTCCTTCTCCTCAGCTCCTCGTCGGGATCCTGAAATGTTTTCCCCAAACTAGGATGAGACTACGTCTTAGCGAGTTCTACCCCACTAAGCCCGATTAGTAAACTATTATACTAAAGACTGCCTAAACACGCATAGGTCAGAAGACGTACTTTAGCATCAGATCCCACCTGCAAGTCAGTGCAATTTACAATAGGCATTCAAGCAATCATATCACGGATCGAAGCATCGATCAAATCGACCTAGTCGATTACAAGCCAACAAGACCACTCACGATCAATTTCATTCAATCAATCATTTCGCAATACCAGATTAACGCAAAGATCAATCGACCTAGTCGATTACATGTCAGTCGGATCATTCAAGATCATTTCCACTCAATCAGTCAATTCACGACAACTTATCGAATCATTGGTTAATCGACCTATCTTTAGGTAACAAATTACGGCCCAATGGGCGCGGCCTTTATTAGGTGGCGGATTACGGCCTTATCAGGCGCGACCCGTATCGAGTGGCATATTACGGCCTTCTCAGGCACGACCCGTATCGGGTGGCATATTACGGCCTTCTCAGGCGCGACCGACTCCAAATTCGGTGGCAAATCTCGGCCCAACTAGCATAGCCATACTTCGGCGGCTTCCAAGGTTTAACTCACAACCTCTCACAGTCAAATTCTAATTGAATGCTGACACTGGTCAATCTTGGGATGAATCCCCACATACTCATCAACTCACTCAATTTTCACACAGTATTGACATACCTGATGAATCTTAGCCAAGAGTATATTCAAATCACTCTCACAATTCTACTCACTTTACAACTCAACAAAGCATTATAAATGCTAAATAACATACTTGGCCATTCACCAATCAATAATTCAATCTCAATCGATTCCAATCAAATTAGGGTAAATCCTTAAAATATCATAATTTATTCAATTCCATATAATGTGAAGCTCAAATAAATAAACGGACTACGCCACGACGATCGGCACGAGATTTCGGTCGTCAACCAACAAAATCTTAATTTCCGAAAAATAAATAAATAAATAATTAATTAATTTCGAAAATTAATTATTAATTATTAAAAATTCCATTTAGCTCAAAATAAAGCCAATTTAAATAAACGGGCTGCACCACGATCATCAGCATAATATTCCGGTCACTGGCCATCTCAACCTTAATTTCCGAAAAATAAATAATTAAATAATAATTTCGAAAATTAAACAATTAACATTAAAATTCAACTTAGCTCAAATTAAAGCCTGATTAAATAAACGGACTTCACCACGATCATCAGCATAATTTTCCGATTCTGGACCATCTTCCTTGAATTTTCGGAAAATAAATAATTATTTAATTTAATTCCGAAAATTAATATTAAAATGCCAAAAATCCCACTTAGACCCGAATCGCCAAATTGAAGCCCGATTAGGGGTCCGAAAATTCCCGAGACACTTCCAATAATTAGTAGACCACGTCTACTTGCTAATTGCGTAATCAATTTATCTAAATCACATCACAATTAACTAATAATTGCTAATTTATTCTAATCTAACAACCTAAACATAATTAATTAAAACTAAACTAACCTTAAGCATAATTAGCCAACTAATCCTAGATTAGTGAGATTACTCACCAAATCGCGCGCAAATCGGATCAATCCGACGGCGGCGACGCGAGAAACGATTGTTCCCAAAGCACGGCTCGGGTTCGGGGCCGGGAAACGGCCCAAAACGAGCCCGAAAGAGCTGGATACCCACTTCGTGGGTATGCTGGTCGCGGCTGAACGGAGCCGTTCCGGTGGCTAGGGCGGCGGGGGAAGACCGGTGGAGGGCGAGGGAGTCGCGGGGGTGGTCCGGTGGGGTTGGGCGGTGGCCGGAGGTGGGCTGGTCGGTGCGGAACAGAGAAGAAACAGAGCTGGGCCGAGCTGGATCGCACGGAGTGAGGAGCGGACGGCGAGCGGCGGACAGCGGGACGGCGGGAGCGCGCGGGCGCGGGCGCACGGGTGCGGCGCGGGTGCGGCGGCGCGACGGCGGGACGAGCGGTGAGCGGGCGGCGGTCGCGGCGAGCTGCTGTCCTTCCTCCGTTTCTGGTTTGCACGAATAAGAGAGAAGAGAGGGAGAAGGAGTCGGTCACGTGGGGAAAAAGTGGGAGAGAAGAGAGAGGAGAGAGAGGGAAGAGATAAGGGAGAGAAAAGTGAGCGGTGGGGAGGGGGCATCCGCACGAAAGGGGAGGGGAGAGGAGAGAGAAGAGAGAGAGAAAAAAGAGAGAGAGAGAGAGAGAGAAGAAAAGGGAAAGAAAATAATACTTTAATAAGAAAATTCAATTTTCTTATTTCTATTATTTTCATTTTCTCATTCCTTTTTTTTTTTAATTTTCTTTCGGCCTTCGATTTTTCCTCCGATAATTTCTTTATCGAAATTTCGAACTCATCAATAATTTGACGGACGATGAGACGGTCCTAAAAATGAATTGTGACACGTCCGAATATTCGATTCCCAAAACCGAATTAAATTTCATGATTAAAATCGATCGGACACGATTTTAATCCAATCTAACCAATTAGGTAGCTTTTAGAGATTTTACCGCGGTTATATCTCTTAACGGCTTCACCCAATAAGTTAGCTAACTCGTGAGTGATCAGCTGAGAGAAAAAGGACCAAAGGCACGCCGACGATATGCACATTTCACTTTATCGAAACTGGGTCAAATTTCAGGATGTCACATAATCATCCAGGCACATGAAATTGATTACAAGCGAGATCAAGCAAAGGATGAAGTCCGCACAGGAATTCACTGAAGTACACAGTAACGATGCACATTTCAAAGAAGGATTTCACAATTTCCAATTCAAAGATGGTAAGTGTCATGAATATTAGAATAGCCATATAGGAAATCATAGATTGATAAGGAAAACATAGTTCTGAGTAAATTAAGCCAACGCGGCTTGTTCAAATTCTCAGTCATGGAAGCATTGAGCACAACCGGGAGAGTTCAACCAACATCAATGAAAATAATTTGTCATATGACCTAGAGAACTCTCAGTTTAAGCACTGCCATTGCCAGATAATCATCACGATGCAAGAATACTTGCGAAATACGCATGCTAGTATTGTTCAAGAATTCAATCAAATGTATGGTAGGCGTTTCAATAAAGGGCACCTGAATGAGTTCATCAGGATAGTCCCAAACTCGACCAAATTTCATGCCGGCGGTATCAAGCACTCGGTCCTTACCTCTAGGAGAAACAGAGCGAAGTTTACCTTGATAAGAATCATGAAGATTCAAATACTCAACCCACTCAAAGGAATCCTCGTTATCACTGATTTCAACTCACATTCAACCTTCGTCGAACTTGAAATCATAATACCGTCCCTCAAACTCAAATAGTCTCAGCCTTTATCAATTGTTAGAGAGAGAGAGAGAGAGAGAGAGAGAGAGATGAGAGGAGGAACATGGGCTTTCCCAGATTGCAATCTCCTCGATCTCCTTCTTCCCCCTACAACGGTTGTCGTGAGGTAATTCATCACAACTTCGATTGCTTAATATAATAGCACATACATTTTCTAATATCACGGGAAAATTTATAAACACGATAATGCACTTGATTAGGATTTATACAACATAACCCCACAATTTATGGTCCAATGACTAGTCACTCGTCACTGTAGCCCAGGACACAAACCAAATAAATGAATAGCCAAGAAAACAATCACGCACTTCGAGGGAAGTGTAGAAGAGAATACGGAAGAAAAAAACAAAATCTCACATTACCAGTCACGTCCATTTTGTTTTGCCAGACACCATCCGTTGCAACATTCACAAACTTTTGTGGCTCACTTCATAAAACTAATTATTCTCCCTCACTTTGCCCCTCACTTTCCACCTCACTTTCGCAGTTTGCCTTCTCAATTTCGCGATCTAACCGCTCAGTTTCCCCCTCACTTTCCTCCGCACTTCGGTTGCCTTGGTCCAGCTCTATTCTACTCGAGTCATCCAAGGATGGGAATTCCATAGAATATTTCTTTGGTAAGAAGCTCTTGAATTTCGGCAAATTGTAAAGTCTAAGAGTAGTTAACCCAAAGAAGGTGATTGTGTTACCAGTCACTTCTTCACATTCTTCATGGTCAACAATTAGTTCCATATCTTCACATGACCCTACCACCAGCTTTTCGATTTGCCCGAGAAATTTCACCGTGAAGGTGGCGAAAAGCATATCCAAACGGGAGCACCTTACAACCTTTATGTATCTCAAATTTGGGAATGGGATGTTTGGTAGATTGTCGTACCGCCAAATGTGCCGCAAGTTGTCTAAATCACGCAAATCCAATGTCCTCAAATTACTGCTCTTCGCCACTGTCCCATCACTTTCGTATATGATCTCAATTAAACAGCATGATTTCACTTCTAAGGTTTCCAGACAGTCCTGCAGCCTCTTCCACATATGGGATAGGGCAATATGATGGAGATTGTCACAATCCTTCAATATAAGAGATTCCAATTTGCAAAAAGAATCATCAGAAATTTGATTGTTCCATAACTCTTTGCACTGGACGCCTCTAATGTATAGCTTTTCTAAATTGGGAAATCTAACCTGCACGATGATAATGTGAGAAAATAGGATAAGTAGGACAAATTATTACATTGTTCATTCTAAAACATGATAATGCAAGATTAAAGGCGATCACAATAAGGTATAGAGCAAACCATATCATTGAACAACGGTTGGAGTGATTCATCATTTTCTTTGATCATCTCGCCTAGCTGCCTCTCAACACTTGTAGGACTCCAAATGAATGCTCTAAAGTTAGGGCACCGCCAAATATATAAACTAGTTAAGGAAGGGAAACTCATCACTTCTGCCTTAGATAGACCACCTTCTCCCTTGGGAACCACTTCCTTCATTTGTTCGCATTCGATAATCCCTAGGGCATAAAGTTTCTCTAGAGTTGTGGCCGTATAATTGGGGAAGAGATATCTTAGCTCGGAGCACTTTAGAACATTGACCGTTTCTAGACTAGGAAAACCCAAAACCGTATGGGAGTCACTCATCACCATGTGTCTCAGCCTTGCTGCTCCACTCACTAACACTTCTTCTAATTTGGGGAGCAATACAATTTTCTTTCCCATATTTGAATCAAGGGATCCGCAATCGAACAAAGATTCCAAGGAGTGGCATCTATGAACCTCAACTGTTTCCAATTTGGGGAGCAATACAATTGTCTGTTCCGTATATGAACCAAGGGATCCAAAATCAAACAAAGATTCCAAGGAGGGACACTTTGAAACTTCGACACTTTCAAGGTTTTGCAATCTCCCTATGATTGTCGAAGGGAAGACATCAAGTAGGTTGAAGCACTTTCCAAGGGTGAGCTTGGCTAATTTGTTGAAGAAACTTTTGGGAAGTTCACTGCGCCATATCCTTTTTAACGTTCCTACCGACTCAAACTCTAACACCTCCAAGCTTGGTAAACTTATCTGCTCATAAGAGTTATGCATCAGATCATAGCTATGAAAAATTTAACAATTTGGCCTAATCTTATACCAATCTATCTAATGCGATGGAGGATTAGAATTTTCACCAACGGCCTTACTCTAACAAGTGTAGCTATAAATTATAAAAACATTTTAACTAATAAACCAAATAAAAAAAATCTTCAAAAAAATATTAATACTTGCCCCACCAATCGCGTGCCTATGACTATTATGGGTGTAAGCTCTAAAGAAATGATTCATACCTTTTGATCAAAGAAGGAATCCGGATAAGTATATTGTGAATCTGAAGTAGTGGTTATTGACTCATTTTTTTTATGAGGATATGAGAAGAATTTCTCCGTGGGACAACGGCTTATAGATAGTCGCTCCAATAATGGGAACTCTATAATATCATCTGTCCCATCATCTCTTCCTTCTTCATCAACAATCACCACCTTCATATTTGGACAATTCACCACTTTAATGTCTCTAATTTCTCTAAGACATTTAGCCATAGACACCGAAAAGAGAAATGACAGCCTTGTATTGTTGATAGAGAGCACCTCCAGATTCCGAAATATTGATATTCCTTGTGATTGCAAATCTTGTTTCGGGGTGAGGTTGGCTAATTTGTCGGAGGAACTTTTGGGAAGCTCACTGTGCCATATGCCTCGCCCAACAATGGCGAGGCCGAGCCCACAGCCATGGCAAGAGGATCCTAGCGAGTGGAGTACTAACTTCTCCAAGCTTGGTAAACTTATCTGCTCATAAGAGTTGTACATCATATCATAGCTATGAAAATTTTTACAATTTGGCCTAATCTTATACCGATCTATCTAATGTGATGGAGGATAGAATTTTCACCAATGGCCTTACTCTAACAAGTATAGCTATAAATTATAAAAACATTTTAACTAATAAACCAAATAAAAAAATCTTCAAAAAAATATTAATACTTGCCCCACCAATCGCGTGCCTATGACTATTATGGGCATAAGCTCTAAAGAAAGGATTCATACCTTTTGATCAAAGAAGGAATCCGAATAAGTATCTTGTGAATTTGAAGTAGTGGTTATTGACTCTTTTTTTCCATGAGGATATGAGAAGAATTTCTCTGTGGGACAACGGCTTATAGATAGTTGCTCCAATAATGGGAACTCTATAATATCATCTATCCCATCATCTCTTCCTTCTTCATCAACAATCACCGCATTCATATTCGGACAATCCTCCACTTCAATCTCTCTAATTTCTCTAAGACATTTAGACATAGACACCGAAAAGAGAAATGACAGCCTTGTATTTTTGATAGAGAGCACCTTCAGATTCCGAAATATTGATATTCCTTGTGATTGCGAATCTTGTTTCGGGGTGAGGTTGGCTAATTTGTCGGAGGAACTTTTGGGAAGCTCATTGTGCCATATGCCTCGCCCAACAATGGCGAGGCTGAGCCCACAGCCATGGCGAGAGGATCCTAGCAAGTGGAGTACTAACTTCTCCAAGCTTGGTAAACTTATCTGCTCATAAGAGTTGTACATCATAGCTATGAAAGTTTTTACAATTTGGCCTAATCTTATACCGATCTATCTAATGTGATGGAGGATAGAGTTTTCACCAATGGCCTTACTATAACAAGTATAGCTATAAATTATAAAAAACATTTTAACTAATAAACCAAATAAAAAAATCTTCAAAAAAATATTAATACTTGCCCCCACCAATCGCGTGCCTATGACTATTATGGGCATAAGCTCTAAAGAAATGATTCATACCTTTTGATCGAAGAAGGAATCCGAATAAGTATCTTGTGAATCTGAAGTAGTGGTTATTGACTCTTTTTTTCCATGAGGATATGAGAAGAATTTCTCCGTGGGACAACGGCTTATAGATAGTTGCTCCAATAATGGGAACTCTATTATATCATCTATCCCATCATCTCTTCCTTCTTCATCAACAATCACCGCATTCATATTCGGACAATCCTCCACTTCAATCTCTCTAATTTCCCTAAGACATTTAGCCACAGACACCGAAAAGAGAAATAACAGCCCTGTGTTTTTGATAGAGAGCACCTTCAGATTCCGAAATATTGATGTTCCCTGTGATTGCAAATCTTGTTTCGAGGTGAGGTTGGCTAATTTGTCGGAAGAACTTTTGGGAAGGTCACTATGCCATATGCCTCGCCCAACAATGGCGAGGCCGAGCCCATAGCCACGGCGAGAGGATCCTAGCGAGTGGAGTATTAACTTCTCCAAGCTTGGTAAACTTATCTGCTCATAAGAGTTGTACATCAGATCATAGCTATGAAATTTTTTACAATTTGGCCTAATCTTATACCGATCTATCTAATGCGGTGGAGGATAGAATTTTCACCAATGGCCTTACTCTAACAAGTGTAGCTATAAATTATAAAAACATTTTAACTAATAAACCAAATAAAAAAATCTTCAAAAAAATATTAATACTTGCCCCACCAATCGCGTGCCTATGACTGTTATGGGCGTAAGCTCTAAAGAAAAGATTCGTACCTTTTGATCTAAGAAAGAATCCAAATAAGTATCTTGTGAATCTGAAGTAGTGGTTATTGACTCTTTTTTTCCATGAGGATATGAGAAGAATTTCTCTGTGGGACAGCGGTTTATAGATAGTCGCTCCAATAATGGGAACTCTATAATATCATCTATCCCATCATCTCTTCCTTCTTCATCAACAATCACCGCATTCATATTCCAACAATCCTCCACTTCAATCTCTCTAATTTCCCTAAGACATTTAGCCACAGACACTGAAAAGAGAAATGATAGCCCTGTATTTTTGATAGAGAGCAACTTCAGATTCCGAAATATTGATGTTCCTTGTGATTGCAAATCTTGTTTCGGGGTGAGGTTGGCTAATTTGTCGGAAGAACTTTTGGGAAGCTCACTGTGCCATATGCCTCGCCCAACAATGGCGAGGCCGAGCGCACAGCCACGGCGAGAGGATCCTAGCGAGTGGAGATTTAACTTCTCCAAGCTTGGTAAACTTATCTGCTCATAAGAGTTGTACATTAGATCATAGCTATGAAAAATTTAACAATTTGGCCTAATCTTATACCGATCTATCTAATGCGATGGAGGATTAGAATTTTCACCAATGGCCTTACTCTAACAAGTGTAGCTATAAATTATAAAAACATTTTAACTAATAAACCAAATAAAAAAATCTTCAAAAAAATATTAATACTTGCCCCACCAATCGCATGCCTATGACTATTATGGGTGTAAGCTCTAAAGAAATGATTCATACCTTTTGATCAAAGAAGGAATCCAGATAAGTATATTGTGAATCTGAAGTGGTGGTTATTGACTCATTTTTTTCATGAGGATATGAGAAGAATTTCTCCGTGGGACAACGGCTTATAGATAGTCGCTCCAATAATGGGAACTCTATAATATCATCTGTCCCATCATCTCTTCCTTCTTCATCAACAATCACCGCCTTCATATTTGGACAATTCACCACTTTAATGTCTCTAATTTCTCTAAGACATTTAGCCATAGACACCGAAAAGAGAAATGACAGCCCTGTATTTTTGATAGAGAGCACCTTCAGATTCCGAAATATTGATATTCCTTGTGATTGCGAATCTTGTTTTGGGGTGAGGTTGGCTAATTTGTCGGAGGAACTTTTGGGAAGCTCACTGTGCCATATGCCTCGCCCAACAATGGCGAGGCCGAGCCCATAGCCATGGCGAGAGGATCCTAGCGAGTGGAGTGCTAACTTCTCCAAGCTTGGTAAACTTATCTGCTCATAAGAGTTGTACATCATATCATAGCTATGAAAATTTTTACAATTTGGCCTAATCTTATACCGATCTATCTAATGTGATGGAGGATAGAATTTTCACCAATGGCCTTACTCTAACAAGTATAGCTATAAATTATAAAAACATTTTAACTAATAAACCAAATAAAGAAATCTTCAAAAAAATATTAATACTTGCCCCATCAATCGCGTGCCTATGACTATTATGGGCATAAGCTCTAAAGAAAGGATTCATACCTTTTGATCAAAGAAGGAATCCAAATAAGTATCTTGTGAATTTGAAGTAGTGGTTATTGACTCTTTTTTTCCATGAGGATATGAGAAGAATTTCTCCGTGGGACAATGGCTTATAGATAGTTGCTCCAATAATGGGAACTCTATAATATCATCTATCCCATCATCTCTTCCTTCTTCATCAACAATCACCGCATTCATATTCGGACAATCCTTCACTTCAATCTCTCTAATTTCCCTAAGACATTTAGCCACAGACACCGAAAAGAGAAATAACAGCCTTGTATTGTTGATAGAGAGCACCTTCAGATTCCGAAATATTGATGTTCCCTGTGATTGCAAATCTTGTTTCGAGGTGGGGTTGGCTAATTTGTCGGAAGAACTTTTGGGAAGCTCACTATGCCATATGCCTCGCCCAACAATGGCGAGGCCGAGCCCATAGCCACGGCGAGAGGATCCTAGCGAGTGGAGTATTAACTTCTCCAAGCTTGGTAAACTTATCTGCTCATAAGAGTTGTACATCAGATCATAGCTATGAAAATTTTTACAATTTGGCCTAATCTTATACCGATCTATCTAATGCGGTGGAGGATAGAATTTTCACCAACGGCCTTACTCTAACAAGTGTAGCTATAAATTATAAAAACATTTTAACTAATAAACCAAATAAAAAAATCTTCAAAAAAATATTAATACTTGCCCCACCAATCGCGTGCCTATGACTGTTATGGGCGTAAGCTCTAAAGAAAGGATTCGTACCTTTTGATCTAAGAAAGAATCCAAATAAGTATCTTGTGAATTTGAAGTAGTGGTTATTGACTCTTTTTTTCCATGAGGATATGAGAAGAATTTCTCTGTGGGACAGCGGTTTATAGATAGTCGCTCCAATAATGGGAACTCTATAATATCATCTATCCCATCATCTCTTCCTTCTTCATCAACAATCACCGCATTCATATTCCGACAATCCTCCACTTCAATCTCTCTAATTTCCCTAAGACATTTAGCCACAGACACTGAAAAGAGAAATGATAGCCCTGTATTTTTGATAGAGAGCACCTTCAGATTCCGAAATATTGATTTTCCTTGTGATTGCAAATCTTGTTTCGGGGTGAGGTTGGCTAAATATTCAGAAGAACTTTTGGGAAGCTCACTGTGCCATATGCCTCGCCCAACAATGGCGAGGCCGAGCCCACAGCCACGGCGAGAGGATCCTAGCGAGTGGAGATTTAACTTCTCCAAGCTTGGTAAACTTATCTGCTCATAAGAGTTGTACATCAGATCATAGCTATGAAATTTTTTACAATTTGGCCTAATGTTATACCGATCTGTCTAATGCGGTGGAGGATAGAATTTTCACCAATGGCCTTACTCTAACAAGTGTAGCTATAAATTATAAAAACATTTTAACTAATAAACCAAATAAAAAAATCTTCAAAAAAATATTAATACTTGCCCCACCAATCGCATGCCTATGACTGTTATGGGCGTAAGCTCTAAAGAAAGGATTCGTACCTTTTGATCAAAGAAAGAATCCGAATAAGTATCTTGTGAATCTGAAGTAGTGGTTATTGACTCTTTTTGTCCATGAGGATATGAGAAGAATTTCTCCGTGGGACAGTGGCTTATAGATAGTCGCTCCAATAATGGGAACTCTATAATATCATCTATCCCATCATCTCTTCCTTCTTCATCAACAATCACCGCCTTCATATTCGGACAATCCACCACTTTAATGTCTCTAATTTCTCTAAGACATTTAGCCACAGACAGTGGAAAGAGAAATGAGAGTCCCGTATTGTTGATAAAGAGCTTCTTCAAGTTCTGAAGTATCGATATTCCTTGTAGTTTTACATCTTGTTTCCACATGTGCCGCAGGTTCGGCAACTTAGATAATTCCAATGTACTCAGCCGAGAGAGAATCTCCACTTCTTTGATGACTTTTAGCTCCTCTAGGTTGAAAACAACTTCTACAGATGGAGTGCACGCAATTTTCATTGACTCCAAATTCGGCAACTTCAGTATCCAATCCTTTAGAATAATCGACGTGGATGTAGACTCCTTTATCTTTAGCGATTTCAGATTACTGTATTTTAATGAAGGTTCACTATAGAGTATCTTTTCTAGGCCAAGGAGTCCAAACATCACTAGGGATTCCAAGCAAGGCAATGAAACCTAATGAAGCACCGCAATGAAACTCATTAAAGGTGAGTTTCTTACAAGTAAAGCTATTTTCAGGAAATTGCTTTCAGACTTCTCATGGATACATGAAAATGACTATACAGAAAAAAATGAATTTCTGAATTTCTCTTCTGTGAAAAGGGATCATTTTCATGAGGATATCCTCACCACTATCATGTTGCAAATGCAGCACTATTGCACAACTCTCTCTGCAACACTATCGCACAACTCTCTCTCTCTCTCTCAACTGTCATCATATTTTTATCTTTTCTTTAGCTGATCTTGAAAACTATGACCATAATTTTTTATCTTTTCTTTTGAAATCATTTACGTATCTTCAAAACAACTACCATAATTTGGTTATCTTTTCTTTTGTTTTTTCTATTTTGAACTTCAAAATTGACAAAAAATAATCATATCAAAGTTCAGTTTTTCATAAAGTTTTTGTTAACTTATTGGTTTTCATTAAGAACAAGTAAATATGACTTATTCGGGCTTGTTTCTATTAAGGATCCATAACAGTTCTTATCTTCACTTTGTAAATTTTTGCGCTTTGTTAATAAACATCATAAAACATCTTTTCAAATTGCGTTTTCAGTAGAACCAAATATGGGGAAACAATTTCTAGAAAAAAAACGATTTAACAAGAAAACATTTTTCAACAGTAAGGAATTTTCACTGAAACAAATGGACATTGAATACATGAATGGCCTCGATGTCTCTTAAGAATGTCAAAAACTTAATTGATCAAAATTAAATATTCAAAAATCAATTGATCAGAGGACGGAATATGTAGATTTTTTGTCGTGCCTGAAAGAATGGAGAAGGAAATATCCCCTTAGTAGCTGAAGAAAGGGATGACGGAAGCAGAATGACGTTGACATGGTGAGGTTGGCATGACTTGTTAAAATCAATTACAACTTGCATGTAGGTGAAACATCAATTAGGTGGACTTTCTTTGTTACGTGGCTCTTGGTTCGCCTTCCATTTATTTAATCTCACTTTCTTCATTTCAAGATTGTTGAATTTCGTTCACTCGTACCGATTATTTAATGAATAACAACAACAAATATTCATTGACTCCAAATTTGGCAGCTTGAGTATCCTATCTTTGGAATACTCGACGTGGATTTAGACTCTTCTATCCTTAGCGATTTCACAACGCTGTATTTTATTGAGGGTTCACTGTAGAGTATTTTTTCTGGGGCAAGGAATCCAACCATTACCAGGGATTCCAAGTGAGGCAATGAAACCTAACAAAGCGCCACAATGAGACTCATTAAAGGTGAGTTTGTTACAAATCAAGCTATTTTCACGAGAAAATGAGTGAAACTCTCAGGCTAAAAAGCAAAAAAAAAAAAAAATCATTTCTCTTATGTGAAAAGCAAAATCATTTTCATGATGATATCTTCACCACTATCATGCTGCTAGTGCCGCACAATTGCACGGTCATGTTGTCATGGCGACATTGGAAACTTGGCATGACATGTTGGAAGTTACAAAATTGCATGTTAGGTGGGACATGAATTCTGGGGACTTTCTTTGTTATGTGGCTTCTCGCTCGCCATCCATTTATTGAATTTCTGGACGTCGCTTTCTTCATTTTGAATTTATTGAATTTTATTTATTCATTCAAGATTCATTTTTGCTTATATTCATTCAGCACACTACTATTTTTTCAACTCATTAAAAATGTTAAATAAATAATAAATAGTCATAGTAGAAACCCCAGTTATAGATCCAATAATCTACCATTGATTTTTTTTTTTAAATAATAACTCGTGGAAAGCAGCTTCCCTCTAATTATAATTGGACCTGTCTTCTATTTGAGATGATTTTTCAATTGTAAATCAAAAGGCGAATAAAATTGTACGAATAATCAAAGTTAAAATGCAATATGTACTAACATTGAGTGAACACCAATATCATCTCATCCTAATAGGGCAAATTGATAGAGGGAAAAAGTGAAAAAAAAAATTACCTGGATTGGAATATCCTTTGATGTGATTTCAGCTTTGGTACAAAAGCTTGTCATATTTGGTAAGTTAATCAATCCCAGATGACGTACATTAGGCAACTCAACTTTGTTATTGGTATAAACTATATCTTCTCCTGGATCATGTGTGACAATGGATTGCATTGATTCACATTCCCACAATGAAATCTCTTCCAATTGTACAAGTCTTTGCATATCTGAAAGACGCCACAAGTATTTCAATCGTTTGCACCAATTTACTCTCATGACTTTCAATTTGTTGAAGCACTCTGGCGCAATGGGTCCATGGCATATCTTCTCCAAATTAACAAGATTTTGAAGGTAAAAAGACTCTAACTTCCCAAAAGCAATGAGAGGAAGGCCATTGGATGGATCGGCATTGGATGAATCGGCAATGTACTTGATTAAGGGGCTTTTTGTAATGCTGAGATACTTCACTTCTTGGAATCCTTGGGTGCACAATTCGCGAGTGCTCTCTTTGAACTCACTCAACCCTCTTAAATATAAGCATTGAGTCTTCTGCAGATTTTTCTTAACCCATTTTCTTGAAAGAATACTATTGCACCCTTCCACCCCTTTCAGATCGAGCCTCATGGTTGTCAAACCTTCATATTCCCTCTCCATCCGAAACCCCAAATATCCTATGTTGATCCAAAATTTGTGCAGGTTCTCAAATGGTAGGTCACCATCCTCTAAGAGTATGATGGGATCCGGAATCGATATTTCCAAAGATGCCAGCTTTGTCAGGCTCTTCAACTCAGCAAGCCCAGCAACACACGATTCCGACGGTATTTCATGCTTGCCCATCCACCCATCAAAGCTATTCTTCATATGTAACTCTTCCAAGTTGATTAAGCCTTTTAGGGCTCCAGGCTCGATTATCTTAAGCAAGTAGCAGTGGTTCAGATTCAACAATCTTAGATTTGTTAGTTTCCCGATTTCTTTAGGCAGTCTAGAAATTATAGACCCATTGAAGCTAAGAATCCGCAATGCTTTGAGCTTGCCAAGATTTGCCACATCCCCCACATAGCAATTTATGCTTAATGACCGGAGGTTCCCGAGGATTTCCATCGAGGAAGGTAAACTGGTGATACGCATGGAGCGAAGATAGAGGACTCGAAGCTCCTCCATGTATGTGAAATCAATTCTACTACAATCTCCCATATCGTTTTGTTCTGACAACATAAGTATCTTCACGTGGGGAAACTGACGCAGCATTAGTTCAACAAGCCTATCACTGCCAACATTAACCAGGCATGCCCAACATTTCTCAAGCTTTTCCTTTGGCCATGAGCCATAATTGTTGTTAATCATTAAGGAATCCTGCCCACTATATGCACCTGAGATGACCACCTCGCTGTAAAGATCGTGTATGGTCACATGTTTCTTATCATCGCCTCCATCCTGCAACAAATGAATGGAATGGAGGCTATCCAGAATATTTTTCAATCTATCCCTTGAATTTTGTATTGTCTCATTAATTTTTTCAAGCAAGCACAACCCCATGCCTAATACCCATAGAAGTTCGACCTGAATGGTCCCGCCAATAAGACCGCAGAGCAAGAATAAGCACTTCGCGTCCTCACACTTCAAATGGCCATAACTCAACTTCACTATTGTTTCTTGTATTTCTTTAGTTGACTCATCTATTTCTATCTGTGCGATTCTCCATGCGGACACAGGGCTTTCTT
Organism: Eucalyptus victrix; assembly: GCA_016097545.1. NCBI lineage: Eukaryota > Viridiplantae > Streptophyta > Magnoliopsida > Myrtales > Myrtaceae > Eucalyptus > Eucalyptus victrix. Next base: position 10,661,297 of record CM027841.1, on the reverse strand, counting down.
TCAAGGTTTTTGCAACGGAGATAATCAAAAGAGGCAAACCTGCAAGCTTCTTGACCACTCGAGCCGCTATTGCTTTCAAATCCTCATCGTCTTCGAGCCTGTTGCCGACCGTCTTTGCAAATAGCCCGAAAGCTTCGTCGTTGTTTAGGCCTCCAAGAAAAAATGTTTCATCGGCACACATCTTTTGCTTCAGCACATCTTCAAATCTTGATGCGAGCAACAATTTGCATTTCCCGCTAATGTCTCTTGAAGGAATTCCAACCGCTTTCAAATCAAGTTCCCCCCATAGGTCATCCAATATTATGAGAACCTTCTCACTTGGATCCCGCTGTAATCTCTCCAACAGACGATTTGCCCGGCCGCGTTCGCTTTGCACGTCCTTCAGATCCAGTTTCAAGGCGTCAGCGATCTCATCTTGGATATTCTTCGAGACAGGGATCTGTGACACTTTTGCTTTGACGATCATGTGGAACGGTCCCTTCTCTTTCCTGAGTTTCTTCTCGACTTCCTCCAATAGCGTAGTCTTCCCCACGCCGCCAGGCCCGTAGACCCCAATCACTCTTAGCTTCTCATCATCCAGAGCTTTCATTATGCCCTGAAAGACGGAAGCTCGCGAATCTGCGATAGTGTCGCCCCCATCACCGGCTGAGGAATTCACATCGGGAGTGCCAGTGACACGCCCCGGCGGAGCACTCTCATAGTAGACGCTCTCGAATTTACCTTGTGGGATGAGTGCCTGGATGGCCTGGGCTGTCTTCCTCGCGTCCCTGCCGAGACAATAACGCTCCTTTGGGTTGGGAAGCCACCCGCAGAAGCAAGTTTTCTTGGCTCTTCCCTCGTTATCCAGCATGCCGCGCGCCTTGTTGGCGACAGTCTCTGCATCATTCTTCCATCTGTTAACTTCGCGTTTTATCTCCCTCATGTTGTTTTCAGCATCAACGACCGAGCGCTGCAGCCCAACCCTCGCGTCATCCAGCTTCTCAAGTTCTTCCTTCAGTTGGCCAACGTAGCTGTTGGAGAATATCAGGTAGCCGCATCGACGACCAATTGGAGCTGCCAGGTATTCCGCCACTTTGGAAGCTATAGACTGAACAATATCCGCCATTTTCCCGCTTTTTTATTTCTATCTTTCAGATTTTTTTTCCTTCCTCTTTGGAGAGAAATGAAAGTTAAGAATTTATATATGCTGAGGAAGGCTGAAGTGATGGAACCCGAAAACGAAACGACTGAAGAAGAGGAAAGGTTCAATAGGATGAATACAATGAACACGAGAGAGAGAGAGAGAGAGAGAGAGAGAGAGAGAGAGAGAGAGAGAGCGCTAGTGGCTGGAAGAAGACAGTGAAGGACGGTGAAAATTCGAGATAGGAAATGCGACAGACGTCTGAATGAGATGGGGTGAAACTCCCAAAATATATACGAAGGTGTTGGCGAAGAAAAGTCGTGACGACCATCTCATTTTTCCTCGGCCAAGGAAAGAATAATTTGAAGAAGGATCCCCATGCTGGAGGAAAAGAATTCTCTGTCATAGAAGACAAGTATCTGAACTGAAATGTGAGGAATAATCCTCAACATGAAGGGAATAAATGAAAGAATCCTCCCGTCTCATGATTTCTTCTCCCTGGAACCTTTAAATAAAGCGAAAAAGTATCCTCGAAACAGGAAAATATAGATATGAAAGAATCATCTTTCACGAAAGAAATCTCTGCCGCCTCTCTTTTTCTTTCAATCTCTCTCTCTTCACTTGTACTGCTCTTTTAATCTTCCATCGTGATTTCTACGACTCCGACGCGCCAAATGGGCGAGATCGGATTTCGGGTCAATATGAAGCAGGTTCTATCCTACTGGATTGTCGCTTTTGTTTTTTGTTTTTTGTTTTTTTTTGGTTATTTCTCCCTTCGAGAAATAACTCTGGCCTTTGGTAAGTAAAAATTTGACGTGACGAACCATACAGTGTCTTATACTTTGTTCCCGACGACACGATATTCTTCTTCTAAAATTAGGATAAATGTATTTAAAACATCTACAAGAACTAACGGAAAACATACAGTACCCTGGCCGAGCACACAAGTGATGGTTCTCAGAGAAGGGACCACTGAAAGCACCTTGCAAGTAGAATTCTACAAGAGGTGCAACCGCGACAGTAGACAACATAACTCAAGATTGACTCATGTTGTCACCGGATGACAAAATAGTTGGCCAGGGACGCAAAAAACCAGAATTACTAACAAGGCCACTAATGAAAAATATTCGCACCTACTTATATCTTAGTCAAACTCATTAACTGAAAGAAATACCTGCCTCAGAGAGGAACTACCCCTAAGAATACATATGATTCATGAATAAGCATCAAAATATGTATGAATATTCCTGTAGATTGGGTTGGTAAACCTCAAGCCGAGTATGCTTGAGATCAACTGCCTCCTCAAGTGCACTCGGCCATGACGTTGTGATGTGTTGATTATGAATCAAAGTGAATCCCGATTGATTTGAAATTCAACCCATAATTTAATTGCAAAGCAATTCAGGCCATATTAGGAAGTCCAAATTGGGCTCTTGCCAATCGGAGTGTGGGTGATGCAACAAGGGACATTAATTTCTCACAAGAACTCTTTTCATTATTGATGATGAAATCAATGTTGTCATCAAATACGGGCTGATAATTTCTTTGCATATAACTATTTTATTGGTGAGTTTGGTCCTTTGAGCATGTTGAGTGTGCTTAATACGTATAAAAGCTTGTGAGAGACATAGAGACTATTGAGAATCATCATCCGAGAGAGCTGAGAGTGTGAGAAAACTCATTTCTTGTGACTGATTCTTGTGATACTCCATGATTGAGAAACACTTATGAGTGAGTGTAATTGAGCGGTCGTAATTCATTTTTCGCCAATTATCATGAAACCATCTTGTTAACTTTCCCCATAAAGTAGGTTTTACCATTGGACAAAGTAAATCCGCTGTGTTCAGGTTTTATTTATACAATTTATTTTTTACTTAAGTCATTTTCATTTGTTCTTGTTTGGGCATTAGTCGTAACACTAGTATCAAAGCGTAGGGTTATTTGTCTGTATGCAATTATCGCTATGGCTTCTAAAAAAATTGAGTTAGAGAAATTCACCGGCAGGAATTAGTTTAATTAGTGGCTCATTAAGAGGTCAGCGTGGTGGGAGACATGGGGTTTGGATTTAGCGTTGGAAGGAGATGATGACTTTGAAGAAGAAAATAATAATTTGAATAATTTGAGGAAGAATCCCTAGGCTTGAAGAAAAGAATCCTCTATTGTGGAAGCCAAGTATCTGAACTGAAAGATGAGAAAAAAATTCCTCAACCATCTCATCATTTCTTCGCTTTGGAACCTTTAAATGAAGGGAAAAAGAATCCTCTATCATGGAAGCCAAGTATCTGAACTGAAAGACGAGAAAAAAAAAAATCCTTCAACCATCGTATCCTTTCTTCACTTTGGAACCTTTAAATAAAGGAAAATAAAAATATGAAAGAATCATCTTGCACTAAAGAAAAATTATGAAAGAATCATCTTGCACTAAAGAAATCTCTCTCTCTCTCTCTTTCCCCCCACCACCTTCCCTTTACGGCTCCTTGTTTAGTCTTCCACCACATTCTATGGGACTTCGACCCCATGTCATTTCAAATGGATCAATATTTGATCAACACATACCGGGTTCTATTCAACTGGATTTTCCCAATTTTTTGGCCCATTTCTCCCATCGATCGAGAAATAACTTGCCGGCCTTTGATAAGTAAAGATTTAATGAAAAAAAATATATAGTGTCTTGTACTATGTTCATGATGACATGATATTCTTCTTCAAATAATAAGGTAAATATGTTTGAAACATCTACAAGACAACTGGAAAACGCGTGGTACGTCAGTCGTGCATGCAAGTGGTGGTTCACGGAGGAGAAGCACCTTGCAAGATGCAAAGAAACCAAAGAGGACGTTCCTACTTTCACTTTCCTTATAAGGAAAAATGAAGCAAAAATGGTCCTTAAAATTTGATTCAATATGCAATGTTACTTATGAACTTTTAATTTGTTAAATATAATGTCTAAACTTTTGTAAATGTTCAATGTAGTCCTGAACTTTGAGTTACTAATAAATGTTCAATCTAATTCCCTAACTATATCAAATTATTTAATGTCATCTTTTCGTTAATTCAAGTTAATGGAATACGTGACTTCCATTCCATTAAATATGAATGGTAGACAAATTATATATGGATTATCCACGTAAAATATTTATCTCAAATTAGGAAAAGAAATTTGCACGTGGGATATTTGAAGTCCCTAATTTGTTTGTTTCCCTTTTTAAAGTAGACAGATAAAAGACGGATATATTGACTCATTAATTTTAAAAATCCAACTCAGCATATAATATAATAATCCATGTCATCATATTGTTGTTTGAACAAACATAATGACTATATTAAATATTTACCAATGGTTTAAAAGTCACATTGAATAAATTAGAAGTTCAAAGATAACACTGAACATTTACCAATAGTTCATGAACTAAGTTAAACAAATTAAAGATGACATTGTATATTGGACCAAAGTTCATAAATTATTTGTATTATTTTTCCTTCCTTCTACGAGGCAACTGTCCTTGATTGTCTATTGTACTTTGATACCTTCACAAAGTCTATTAAGAGGCACAATGTAGCCGCACCATTGCCTTCAAACCTTCCGATTGCCTTTCAAGCATGCCATTGGAAAAAGCTACTGACCTCAAAAACTGTTGGACGCTTGATAGCTTCACTTGAGGACATTGCCAAAGAGAGTCTAAGTTTGAGCCATTCAATATATCTAGTTTTAGGTTAACTATGATATATTAGCTACTATATCAATTCTCTGATGTAAGACTTTTTTAATACAATGCAAATGTGCAACTCAACAATCTCCCACTCACTCAGGTGTGAGTTCAATATTAGGTATGTTCTACATTGATTCACATGTGAATCTCCACTTTGTTGCGTGTGAGGTCACAACAACTACAACAATGCCAACCTTCATCTCGAACTGCCATCGAGAATGCAATGTTGCACCACAACACTAGGCTGCTCGAAAACCACTGATCACGAGATTTCTTTCTTAAGATACTTACCAAATATTGATGCACATTGAGTTCCTTGAGATATTTACCAAACACCACACATTGGGAGTTCAGGGTGGTCGCCAAGAGAGAGTCCAAATTTGAACCTATCAACATATCTACTTTGAGCTAAAAAATTTAAGCCAATAAGTTATAGATTAACTCGGATAAATTAACTAATCACACCACATCAATTATCCGGTGTGAGACTTTTTTAATACAATTCACACGTACATATTGACAAACGTCTAGCCTAACCTACAAATGACATATAGAAAAATAAATATGCTCTTGTATCGATATGTCAAATAGTCATTATGAATAGCAAGAAGAAACTAGTAAATTTCTCCATGAGGTGCAACCGTGACAGCAGATGACAAAACTCAACGTCGAATTATGTTATCACCGATGGAGAGAATAGTCGGCCGGGGACCAAAAAGAGGGAATCACTAATAAGACCCCTAATGAAAAAGGTTTGCCCCTACTTTAGTCAAGTTCATTCCCTAAAAGAAATATCGCCCTCGGAGTGGAATTACACCTGAGAATGAATATGATCTATGAATACGCATCAAAATATCTATGAAGGTTCTCGTAGATTTGGTCAGTAAACCGCGAGCCAAATAGGCCCAAGATCAGTTTTCTTTGCAAGCGCACTAGGCCATGACACTGTGATGTTTTGATTATGACTCTAAGGGAGTTTGCTTTCTCTCTTTTCTTTCTCTATGTTTGGCTCTTTCTCTAGCCGTCTCTTGCCGTCGCTCGTGGCCTCGTCTCTGCTCCCTCGCCCTCCCTTGCCTCCACCCTCCATTGTCTTTCGGATACGTGTGTTGAAACGTGTCGAGAAACGTTGACAGCGTGTTGGAAAATCTGACACATGTTGACTGTGTGTCCGACCGTGTCCGAGCATATCGACATGTCCGACACACTCCGACATGACACGGAAGCATGGGAAACATGTCCATGCTTCATAGGTGGCAAGTGTGTTTATCTTTCGTGTCAAAGCTTGTGATCAAATCACTACACTTGGACATTCTCTTGTGGCCACTCCCATGAGCACACTTTTGTGAGTCTCCAGTGATTACCCAACGTGCGTGAGATGGAGAGCCATCACACCAAATGGAGATTAGTTGAATGCTCAGAGAGTTCTAAACACCTTATTGATATAAAATAGACATCTATCTATTAATCTTGTGACAATGCATAGGTTTTTAATTACATATATAATTGAATTGGTAGGGCGACTTCATATATGTGAATGCTAATATTAATCAAGTAAAGAATATCTTTTTATTCAAGTATATGATACCTAGTAAAATAGAAATTAAAAAGGAATTGCTGAAAAAGCTTGAAAGTGTCATGTTAATGTGTGCATGACCAGACACGATTGAATATTTAGTCCCAAATTCATACAAATAGTTTTACGACTAACAGCAGCCAAAATTCTTAAAAAAGCAACCCTCCTAATTCGGTTAGTCACGCATAACAAAAATAATTTAAACAATGGTATATAAAATATACTTACACATGTACTCCGAAATTTAAATAACCTGACATAATCGGATAGTTAGCATATATGTATAAATATCGTAGTGGCACAATAAAGGCTGTTTTGTATTGATTGTGGATATAATAAAAATTATAGTTAAAAAGGTATAAATTACATTTATATCCATGCTATGCAAATTCTATACTGAAAAATAGATTATTTAGGACAAAAATTGAAGTATATTGATCAACGAAAGAAATTAACAGATTCTCACGGGGCGCTAGGAGGAAAGCCACTCTTGACGTCGCCTCCATTTGAGGGACAAGATAAATGACAAGATAAATATTAGGGGCTTTGAGCCCCTTACCTCCCGGATCTTGGATCTTAGGGTGAGATCCTAACCAACTAGGTTAAGAGGTTACTTACAAATTAATCTGACATAAGTAAATTAATAACATCGCTAAAAACTTATGAACCATGTCTAATTTTTTTTTTTAAATACATAATTTTTTAATTTATTTTGACATTGATAAATCTAATTTATTTGGATATTACTAAATCCCTTACAATATTGATAAAAAGTTGGTAATTTATTAATCCATTCGTATGTTGGCAAAATTCTTCAGAGTATTGGTAGTTTATGACCACGCTTGTAAAATATCAAGAAGTCGGAAACCGAATCCTTCAGCAAGCTTTGAATATTTTTTTTTCAGAATTGCAATTTTCAAAGTAGCTGTTGAAGAGATGGCCAAAGGTGCTGTTGGACGGAAGAGCAAAATCCCCGGCCCGCAACTGGCCATGCAATTTTCGATTGAAAATAAGTGGACCCCCTCCACCATTTCTTTATACTAATATTGCCTTTTGGGCCCTACCGCCTCCAAAATGCTAGAACTATCCAGCCATCTCGCAATCTTTTTCTCCATGAAAGCGCATCCACGCTGGACAAAAAGTAACTTGCCTATCTGGCACTGAGGAACCCCCGATTGTCCCCTGCTACTTAGCTTGCCATCGGCTATAAACCCCGCTCCTCCTATGCCAACGATCCAGCTTCCAGGCGAGGGACCACGGCATGTCCCGCGTGGCATTAATGTAGTCGAGTTGGTTGGAACAATAAGGCCCGCCCGGTATGAAAGCCACAGATTCGCAGGAGATCGTGGACGAAGCACTGCGTCCCAGGTTACAATTGAGGTGAGTGAGTTCGTACAGTCTTACATCGCAAAAAGATTTTTCAAGAACAGAAGTTGGTTTATGAAAAAACAAAAGTGCGAAATTCCTCGAGAGGACAGCTTGCATTAATAACAATCAAAACCCTCTTTCTCTTCAATGCTCTCTTTTAGTATTTACATTCAATTGTCAGGATCTAAGCTGATCTGCAGGTAGAATTTTTTTAACTAAGATGTGGGTTCTTTAGGCCATGAGAACAACTGCTAGGATCCAAGCTAACATGGCAGCATCTGCTTCTAACTGCAACATAGTTTCGTGTGCAAATCTTAGCTTCACGTATAGACACATTAATTCATCTCAATTTATTGTTTATGAAGCAAGGTTACACAATCTGGAGAGAGTGGTTAGATGAGACTGATAAGAAGTCCTGGCTAAACAACGGAGAAGTTAATCACCAGAGCAAAAATGACATTTTTGCCTAATCAGTTTATCCTTTTTTAAGGACAATAATTTCAAGGGGTCATCTACTGCAGAATGATGGATGAGTAACACCCTGCCCATGGCTTAGAAGACTCAAATCAATATGCATAGTCACTTTTCATCCTCACAGAGCTGAAAGTACAAAATGAATAAGATCAAATGAATGAAGAAGGATCTGATCATTCTAGCCTTCATCTGTCATACATTCCGAAAATGTTTGCCAAACACATAGCCGCATCAGCAATGCTTAATGATGCGCGACAAACAGTGCAATGTGGGAGAGTCACCATTCCATTGAGTTTTCAGATAGGCAAAAATGAGAACAATATGTGGATGTAATTCTTCCGCACATGATTGCCAACCCCAGCAGGACATCAAGCTCACATCTTTCAGTAAGAATAACGCATGAGATGCAAAACCATGAATTGAAATGAGCTTTGACATCAAAGAAGATAGCTACCCATCCTCGATTCAGAAGAACCAGAATCAAAATCAATCAAATACCTTGAATGCAGGCGATCCACTGAGAATGATCCTGCAGAAGATGTCTTCAGTCGAGCACCCGTCCTTGTATCACGAGACCAGCAGAGTTCAGAATTGGTTTATTAAAAGCTCAACAAACCAACTATCTCGAGCGTGAGTCTATTCGACAAATTGAAGATTCCCAAACGCAAAATTTGAAGACTTTTGTCTGCAGAATTGAAGAATCCACCTCTAATTGTTTCGATTTTTCCAAAATTTTAAGAACAACAAAGCATCTTTTTGGTGAGTAGTTAGCTGACATGGATTTACAACTGACTGCCATGTTAGACCTTCAACAGTGATTTTGGATGGCAATTGAACGGGGATCAAATTTGGGACTTAAGTGGAAGTTGATTCTTTCTAGACAAAAAAAAGTTTAACTCAGAACAGAGTCAACCTAAAGTTTGTGCTTTTTTGGGGAATTGAGACCCTTTGTTAATACATATCTGTTTTGATATGCAATCCTTGATTTCATTCTTGTGGGACTAACAGCCAACTAGCGCCATCTGAACAAGTGAAACTGACAAGGAACTTGAACACGTGATATCACTTGCCCACGCGCAATAAAAAAGACAAGCAAGTTGAGACAAAATCCATCTAATCTGTGCTTAATCCACGACTTCCAGCAGCAATCAGAATTGTAACAGAGCATACAAGACTGCAAATCGTGATTGTTTGATGACAAATTGACATGAAATTGAAGCCATGACCAAACTAGCCTCAAGTTGGGATGAGATTCACCATATTACTTTCCTAGCATGAACATATACAATCCCCTAACCAAACTAGCCTCAAGTTGGAATCAAACTCACACCCAATCATGGGATATCAAGACATGGTCAGCATCCAAGGATAAATTTCAAGTATAATTTAATTCATCCATGACATAATATCTTTTCCAAGCAAACATGAAATTTACCGTAACACAATCTTATGTCACTGCACATGCTTACTTGAGTGGAATAGCATCAAATGAAGGATCAATGAACTTTAGCCCAGGGCCGCAACAGCTGTGAATCTGCATGTATTGACAAGGTTCCAGCAACGGAAAATAGAGCATATGCAGTTTGGTTGAATGAAGAATGATTAGCTATAGTGATTGACCTTGGATATGAGTAAGGAGATAACAAAAGCAACATCAAGGAATGGAATCATCGAAGCAGGCAATTATGACCGAAGTTTGAGTACTGTGGCATTTCAGTCCTTGGAACTGTTGGCAATCAGATAGGTGACTAGAATTATCGCTGGTGACCAAGCTTCCCTCCCCCTACTGGTAATAATCTTCTGTTCTTCTCCTTTAGTGCTGTTGATGCATATGACTATCAGTCTATCATGAGGATTCCAATGAAATGAGAAACATATCTTTGAAACATCATTCTGAATAGCAGTGGTCAGCGAACTTCGAGGAAGGAAAGGACAGAGAGATATATGCCTTCATCTGCCACATTAGAACTCAACCAAATGTCGAGGGAGAAAATATTGGAATTCTGGTGGCAAGTGTTGTCCACACGATATTTTGATGGGGCCTCGGTGACCCGTTTTGTTGAGAGATTTCCTCAAATCTGGCTAGTCTACCATATCACCTTTAAACGAAGTCAGTATTCTTCAAATTATTTAATAGATGTCCCGAGCTTTGAAATCGCAAGAATCATGGAATTAAAGTTCAGTTAACATCGGAGTTCTCTAATTCAATAATCAGGCCAAGACCCTCATGGCAATACCAAGCATACAGACATCAATTTAATCATGCAATTGCCATCTGAACATGTGAAATTGACAAGGAACTTGCACACACCATATCTCTTATCCATCTAATTATGCTTATTCCACAACTTCCAGCAGACATTCATAATTGTAACAGAGCATATGAGACAGCAAATTGTGATCTTTTGATGAGTAATCGACATGAAAATGAAGCCATATCTTCCTACAAGCGCATATAAGTCTACTTGATCAAAATGGCATCAATCAAGCAAATTAATACTAAATTTACGCAAAGCAAGCACGGTCAGCATGCAATATTTTGATTCTAACATATTCAAGTTTGGTGATGACCCCAATTCTCACAAATCGGCATGAGATTCACCATAATGCGTTCCTAGCATGGGCATATACAATCCCATAACCAAACTACCCTCAAATTGGAATCAAATGCACACTAAATCAGCGATATCAAGACACGTTCACCATACAAGGATCAATTTCTAGTAGAATTTAATTCATTTATGAGATAAATCCCTTTCAAGGGAACATGAAATTCACTACACATACTTACTTGAGTGGAATGACATCAACATCAAGGACCAAATGACATCAGCTCAGGGCTGCAACAGTTACGAATCAGCATGTATTGACAGGTTGTAGCAGATCCAAAGCAACTTCAAAATTGAATACCTACGATTTTTAACGAAGAAACGGACCTCATATACGCTTATATGACCGAAATCGATAAATAATCTAGTAATGAAGGAAATTCTCGGTCAAGACTTGAATCAAAATACAAACTGACTAAGTTCAGGAATTTCATCAAACAGGTGATTCGCATCCAAATCATCACAAAGGCAGTCAGCAAGTTCAATCATCAATACGGCCTCAATCAAAGCCATTTTTGCACAGATGACAACAATAGCACTCAGCCTCTGCTTCGTATAAGAAGCAACGGAAAACAGAGCAAATGTGGTTTAGTTAAAAGAAGAATGATTAGCTATAGCGATTGACATCGGATACGAGTAAGGAGATAAGAGAAGCAACATCCAGGATTGGAATCGTCGAAGCAGGCAGTCGTGACCAAAGCTTGAGAACGTCGGCATTACAGACCGAACTGTTGGCGATCGGGAAGCGGTGACGATCAGCAACGAAGGGAGAGGCAAGGATTCGAAAGAAATCTCCGAGGGAGAGTGACTTATAAATGCTAAAAAATCAGGCGAGTCCCTTCAACCAGGGCTAGGGAGAATTTGTGGAGCTCCTTTTGCATGTGTGAAGGTGGCTCTATTTATGTTCTGGCCCCACACTACAGAGTGCGCCGAGCCTGATCTCGGAAGGGAATCGACTCAGATCGTTAGATGTAGAGAGAGAAAGGAAGAGAGCAAGTGAATTCTGTCGAGGGCCACGTGATGGGGCCTTGTTAGCCAGTGAATTCGATCGACCCCCTAATTCCCCGCAATTACATAGTGGAGGCCAAATCCCTCCCAAACATGGACCTGGCCTCGGAGAGAATAAGGCAGTGCTGCTCCAGGCTCGGGCCACCCTGCGTGCCCGCGTTACACAGGCAGCGGCCCATCCCGCCCGCTCCTCGGGGAAGAACTCAATGATCACGAGTGATCCCTATCTGTCCGTTTGCCTGGCGGGAGCCACAGTTGCCCAAACTCGGGTGATCCAGAACTGCGAGAACCCCCTGTGGGACGAGGGGTTCTGCGTTCCCGTGGCGCACCCGGTCGTGAAGGTGGAGTTCCACGTGAAGGACAATGATGTGTTTGGGGCCGAGCTCATCGGGGTTGTGGAGATACCGTTGGCCAAGATTGCATCTGGCGACATGATTAACGGCAACTTCGGGAGCCCCCTCAAGCCTTATCCAGAACTTCACATCTCAATCCAATTTAGGCCGGTTAGCGACAACCCCTTATACAAGGATGGTGTTGGGGTTGGGCTAAACTATGTTGGTGTCCCAAACACATATTTTCCACTTAGGAAAGGTGGGAATGTTACACTATACCAAGATGCTCATGTCCCAGAGGGCAAGTTGCCTTAGATTTTGCTTGATGATGGGACGATTTATGAGCAAGGCAGGTGCTAGGAGGACATATGCCATGCAATTGGAGGCCCACCACTTGATCTACATCATTGGTTGGTCCATTTATCATCATGTGAGGCTTGTGAGAGAGCCCACAAGGGAATTGCTGAATGGAGGAGAGCTCTCTTTAGGGGAGCTCCTAAAGTACAAGTCCGAGGAAGGTGTCCGAGTGGTCGTGCTTGTTTGGGACGACAAAACTTCACATGACAAGTTCCTCTTGAAGACAGTAATACTAAACCAGCTTACATGTAATTACGCATTGCTGAAACATGGAAATGTCTTGTGCTTTTTGGGATGATCAAGAATATTCTCGAGTCGAGAAAAATTTGTCTGCTTGTGGCTTCTATCACTATTGATTTGTTGGGCCAGTGCAGTAGAGTGGTTCAAAGTTACAACCAATGCATCAATGGTGATGAGAGCCACATGCGAGCACGTTTTTTATTCTACTGGCATTGAATTTAAGGATCAACCTTTTATGAATGGTGCATAGTCAGTAAAGGATTTTCTTACTTTTACTATTGGCTTAATGAACATTTACAGAATAAGAAGTTTTCATTTTTTCAACACAAAGGATGGACTAATCAAAATCTTGACCTCTAATAGTTCTTCCTTTTAGTTAGTCTTTACAAAATGCGAATGGAGAATATGTTAAATCATGGCTCTTTCTTGAATAAGCATCCTTATTTATGGTGCAACCCACCATTTGGCCAAATCTCAAATCCATGCTCTTTGTGACAGAAAATCTGTCCGACTTAGGAAAAGATAGTTCTTTATCGAGATCTCTTATCATTGAGACTCGGCATGTGCCATGTTGATGTGCAGGATGGTGTGATGCAAACTCATGATGAAGAGACGAAGAAGTTTTTTCGACATTCTGGCATCCACTGTGTGCTTGCTCCTCGTTATGCAAGCACCAAACTCAGCATTTTCAAGCAATAGGTATGTATCCTTAGATGTTTAGGTCGATTCTTAATCAGAATCCCGTTGTCTGATTGCACCAAAAGCATTGCTTTCTCTGTGTATTACTTGATTATTCCAATCAGGTATAATTTCATGGGAAAGGTTCTCTTTTCTTCAGACAATACGTGGAAGTTTATTGATTTGTCTCATGCTGTCCTAGATCATATCATGTGTTTTCTGACCTAGTGACATGCATTTGGGACAGTTCTAATAGGGAATTTGATAGTGTTGCAGAGGCTGCACATTCGATTGAAATCCAGCATAAATCTATGAAAATGTTTGGTTTAATTTGTTGGTGTGTGGATCTTTTGTAGTCCAGGTGGTGGGGACCCTGTACACACACCACCAAAAGTGTGTGGTTCTCGACACTTACGCCTCAGGAAACAACCGCAAAATAACAGCTTTCATTGGTGGGGTGGACCTATGTGATGGCCGATACGACACTCCCGAGCATAGACTCTATAGTGACCATGAAAATGACATTCACAACCCAACATTCACGGTAATTAAGCTAATGTTTCTCTTCAGCACTGTAAACACAAGTAAACGTTATTTTCTGATTATTTGATCATTGCTTCTTCCTTCTTCTTTTTTGGGATAACTACTGTAGTCCACTGTCAATGTCCTAAGGCAACCGTGGCATGATCTACATTGCAAAGTTGAGGGACAAGCTGCGTATGACATATTGAAGAATTTCGAACAGAGATGGAAAAAGGTGGCGAAGTGGCGCGAGTTCAAGCTGAAAAACGTCAGGCATTGGCATGAGAATGCTCTCTTAAGGCTTGACAGGATTTCGTGGATACTTTGTCCCTCGACAAGTCCCGATGGCGACAAAAAAGTACAAGTCAGGGACGAAGATGACCCGGAAAATTGGCACGTGTAGGTTGGGAAACTTTCTGTAAAGTTAATAACCATTTTTAAGGACCTCATTCGTAAACAAAACGAAGTGCAATGATCGTCTTTCATTTCTATTTTACGTTGGTATAGATCTTCAGATCGATTGATTCGGGATCTGTAAAGGGATTCCCAAAGAGCGTTGAAGAGGCTGCAAAGCAAGTAAGTTTTAGCTGGTAATACCATGCTAGTAGATAGGCAAGTGGCCGTTATATACGTAACTCGAAAAGTTTTCCTCACATTAGAAAGTCACTTTTCTTTCTTATGCACAATCCTTAGTGTTTTTGAATATAGATTGAAGTCCACAATGATAATGTTGCTTCTTTCAATCTAGAATCTTATATGCGGAAAGAACTTGAAAGTAGACAAGAGTATTCACACGGCATATGTGAAAGCGATTAGATCGGCGCAACACTTCATCTACATTGAAAACCAATATTTTCTTGGCTCTTCCTACCATTGGCCATCATACAAAAATGCAGGTATAAGGTGCACATTTCTATTCATTCTGACTGACTTGAGTTTAGTGAGCAATAGCACCTCTTGTAAAGAGTATTCAGACTTTGCTTCCTCTGGGGATTGTGTATCAGCTAATAAGAGCTAGACCTCACTGTATAAGACATTAAAATTGACTTCTGATTCAATATGTTATATTTCTGAGGTCAAACCTTTTTAAATTTAGATTTTTCCCCCATTTTCTAGTTTTGTTTCAGCCCTAATTTCTTGAGTTCAAGTTTTCATGGGAAACAACGCTTGATTTGGTTTTGACAAGCAGGTGCAAACAATCTAGTGCCGATGGAGCTGGCATTGAAGATCGCAAGTAAGATCAGTGAACACGAGCGCTTCTGTGTGTATATAGTGATACCGATGTGGCCGGAGGGTGTCCCTACTAGTGCTGCAGTGCAGGAAATTCTCTTCTGGCAGGTCAGATCAAGGATAAACTCTTTCATCTAGCAAAGAAATAGCGATGACACTTGCATTTCGATAACGGTATATCAATAAATATAACGTTCTAGCAAATTGAAACTAAATAACACATTGAACAGAGTTAAGCAGAAAAGGAAGTGATCCAAGCAGAACAAACCTAGCTACTCAAAGGGGAAAATTTGAGACCCGACCTTGTTCAGGTCATTTAGTATTTTTCTCCAAGAGATAAACATTCACTACTCTCACATTTGTGTATTGATAATGTGGACAGGGACAAACCATGACGATGATGTACAAAATTATAGCCCAGGCTCTCGAAAAAGCCGGGTTGTCACACAAGTACCATCCGTCAGATTACTTAAATTTCTATTGCCTTGGCAAGCGGGAGCCCTTGTCCTCTACACAGTCTTCATCCCAAGCAATGAATCAACAATCTGAAAATAATGCCTTGGTATATGTCTATACTCTTTTCATGGATTCTTCCTTTGACTTATCTGTTAAAAAAAGCAAAACAAAAATAGTCATTAAGAGCTATGGTTTTTGAATGAGTGGTAAAAAGACTTTCTGCTTTGAAACATGCTGTCGTTTCTATCCATGCAGGCTTCGGTTCAAAAGTTTCGCAGGTTCATGATATATGTGCATGCCAAAGGGATGATAGTAGATGATGAGTATGTGATCATGGGATCGGCAAATATCAACCAAAGATCTCTAGATGGCTCAAGAGACACTGAAATCGCGATGGGGGCCTATCAACCGCATCACACTAGGGCTGGGAAAAAGAGGCATCCGCATGGCCAGGTTAGTACATCGGATTAGCCTCTTATCTAAATGGAGGTACTAGGTAGACACCCTTGCGAGGGTAGCGACATATATCAAAACCTTAAGCTTGTGACTAATAATGTTAACTTATGCTGCGTAGGTTTATGGTTATAGGATGTCGCTTTGGGCGGAGCACTTCGGAGATTTAGAGGACAGCTTTAGGGAACCTCAAAGCACTGAATGCGTGAAGAG
Organism: Eucalyptus victrix; assembly: GCA_016097545.1. Lineage (NCBI taxonomy): Eukaryota > Viridiplantae > Streptophyta > Magnoliopsida > Myrtales > Myrtaceae > Eucalyptus > Eucalyptus victrix. Next base: position 10,644,954 of record CM027841.1, on the reverse strand, counting down.
GGTGAACAAAATAGCCAAACGGAATTGGAAAGCTTATGTGGATGAGGACCAACATAATCCCAAGGAAATGAGAGGCCACCTGATGCAGTATCCCATCCATGTGAGCAGAGACGGTAAAGTTGGTCCTTTGGCCGGTTTCGAAACGTTTCCCGATGTGGGTGGCAAAATCCTCGGATCGCCCACCACTCTTCCCGATGCTCTCACAACATGATTGACTATGTAAAATTAGTGGCATTCGATTTTGAGAGTGTGCAAATGTAATGATATATAACAAAATTTTCAAGTGATTTTGAGTTAAATCGCAGTGTTTTGAGCAGCTGAAATTGAGAAATATGAGTAGAATGAGCATTTATGAGCAGGACAAAGTTGTGATTCAGATGGATACTCTCTACTAATTAAAGCAAGTTGTGGAAAGGACACACGATGCCATTGTTGTATAAAATGCTTTATATGAGTTGATGTTATAGTGTGGACATTAAGATAAATTCATATGGTTCATCAAGTTCTTCTTGGCTAAGTGTTTTCCATTTGAGATTTATAGCATAAACTTCTTAGAGGGAAAAGATTCTACTTTTTCAGATCAGGGGACCTCCAATCAGCAGGGTCATTAAAAATAATTACTATCATCAACAGAGAGACTTGCTGCAAGGAAATAGATGGAGCTCTGCACCTCCATTGCAGAATTGTTTATAGGAGAGACAATCGGAACTAGGGACCTAATCCTGGTGGAACATATGGGCAGGGTCCTGATGGATTTCAAGGGCAGGTTGTTGGTATTGTTAATGACATGCTTTTGCGAATTATATGGGGGAGGGAGGAAAACAAAAATCGTATCTTTGAAACATCATTCTGAATAGGAGTGACTAGTGAACACTCCGAGAAAAAAGGACATAGGTTGCAATTGGTGTTGTGCACGGTATGTTGGCACAAACACACACAAAAAGTATCAATTAGATTTAAGCAATAGCTCTTGTAAATAAGCCTTGAATGCTGAGCGTTGAAGGAGAGGAAGACAATACATGTACTTTGGTGGCAAGTGTCATACATGCAATATTTCTAGGGGCCTCATTGACCAGCTTTGTTGAGAGATTTCCTCATCTGGCTTAATCTACCATATCACCTTAAGAATATGTGTACTAGTAGAGGAATTGCAAGAATCATGCAATTAAACTTCAATTAACATCGGAGTCCTCTAAATTAGTTATAAGGCCAAGAATGTCATGGCAATATCAAGCACACATCTCATCAATTTAATCATGCACATGCGATATCATTTATCCACAAGCAATCAAAAAGGCAACTAAAGCAAAGACAAAATCCATGCGATTGATGCTCATTCCAAAGATTCCAGCACATGTTCAGAATTATAACAGAGCATACATGATCGCAAATCGTGATCATTTGATGACTAATAGACATGAAATTGATGTCATATCTTCCTACAAGCCATATGACTATAATTCTCACAAGATTGGCATGAGATTCACCATATTACTTTCCTAGCATGAAATATATGATCCCATAACCAAACTAGTCTCAAGATGGAATCAACAGCCGATCAAATCAGGGATATCAAGACAGAGTCAGCATCTACAGATTGATTTCCAGTAGAATTTCATTCATTCATGCCATAATTTATTTCCCAAGCGAAAATGAAAGTCACCATAACACAAATCTTATATCACTGCACATGCTTGCTTGAACAGAATCGCATCAATTCAGGGCCGCAACTCAACAGTTGCAAATCAGCATGCATTGACAAAGTTCCAGCAAATTTAAAACAAATTCGAAATTGAATACGTATGGTTTTTCTTATGAAGCAACAAAACTCAAATACACTTGTATGACTAGAATAGATCAAGAATCTAGTCAAGAACTGAATCAAAATACACACAAATTTAGTTCAGCAATTTCATCAAATAGATGGTACACATTTCAGCGGAGAAGCACTAGTTCAAATCGTTTATATAGCCTCAATCACAATCGATTTGCACACAGATAGTAGCAATAGCAACGAAAAACAGAGCATTGATCGAAGAACAATTAGCTATAGCGATTGACATCGGACATGAGCAAGAACAGAAGCAACGTCAAGGAATGAAATCATCGAAGCAGGCAACCATGATTGAAGTTTGAGCACTCCGGCATTACAGAACTTCTTCGCGGCAGCGAAACAAGTGGTGATCGGGAAGCGGTGACGACAAGCAGCGAAGTGAGAGGAAAGGATTCAATTGAAATCACCGAGAGCCTTCGATCAATGCTCTCTGTCCTTTGTCCCTTCTCCGCGTGCCACGTGATGTAGAGTGCGTGTGGGTCCCAGGAATAGAGAGTCAAACCAAAGCAATGAAATAGTGAAGGAATACCTCAGGTCTTATGAAAACCAGCGAAATCGTCGTTGTAGTTGGTAGTCTTCCCAGTTACCAAGGACTTGGTCCGACTCTGCTCCACAGCTTTTTATACTCATGACATGCAAGGATGGGAAGTCCTCGGAGCACCGGAACTTCAGAGAGTATTTCTCAGGTAAGAAGTTCCTGAATTTTGGCAACTCAAAAAGTATGAGAGCAGTTAACTCGGAGAAGGTGATTGTGGTGCCGGTCAATTCTTCCCATTTTTCATAGCCAGCAATTAGTTCCATATCTTCACATGACTCCACCACCAGCTCTTCGATTTGCCCAAGAAATTTAGTAGTGAAGGTAGGGAAAAGCATTTCCAAACGGGGGCACCTCACGGCCTCTATGTCTATCAAATTTGGGAATGGGATGTTTGGGAGACCGTTGGACTGCCAAATGCACCTCAAGTTTTCAAGATCACGCAATGCTAGCCTCCTCAATTCACCACTCTTTGTATCTGTCCCATCACTGTCATATATGATCTCGATCGAACGGCATGAAAATACTTTTAGTTTCTTGAGACAGCGCTGCAGTTTCTTCAACATATAAGAAGTAGCAATATGTCGGAGATTGTCACAGTTATTCAATTCAAGAGATTCCAACTTCCGAAAGGAATCAATGGGAATTTGATTGTTCCATAACTCTTTGCACCGAAGACCATTAATTTCCAAACTTGTTATATTAGGAAATGTAACCTACATGAGGATAATGCGAGAAAGGAGGATAAGTAGAACAAATTTATTACATTCTTCATTATAAAACCTGATAATGCAAGAATACAAATGATCACAGTAAAGGATAGAACGAACCATCTCAATGAATAGCGGTTGTGGCGATTTATCATTTTCTTTGGCCGTCCCGCCTAGCTGCGTCTTGACACTTGTGGGACTCGAGATGAACACTCTAAAGTTACAGCACCCCACAATTCTTAGATCTTGTAAGGAGGAAAAATAATATGAACAACTTCCTGAACCGAAACTAATTAGGTTATCAAGCTCCTTAAGTGTTAATTCACTTAAGCAAGACAAACTCATCACTTCTGCCTCTGATCGACCAGCTTCTTTCTCAAGAATCACTTCCTTCATCTGTTTGCATTTAGTAATATTTAGCTTCCGAAGTTTCACCAGAGTTGTGGCTGTATATTTGGAAAAGAGATATCTCAGCCTTTTTGCTCCACTCACACTTACTTCCTCCAATTTAGGGAGCAATACAACTTTGTCATTTGAATCAAGGGACCCACAATTAAACAATGATTCCAAGGAGGGACAACTTCCAATGTTGATGCTTACCAATTTAGGGAGCAATACCACGGTTTGTTTTGCATTTGAATCTAGGGACCCAAAATCAAACAATGATTTCGAGGATGGACAATTAAAGACCTTGACACTTTGCAGGTTGGTCAATCCCCCTATGATTGTCGAAGGGAAGATGTGGAGTAGGTCAGAGCAATTTTGAATGGTGATGGTGGCCAATTTGCAAAAGGAACTTCTGGAAAGTTCATCGTGCCATATCCTTTTGAAGGATCCCACCAAGTGAAGCCCTAAGTGCTCCAAGTTTGGTAAACTAATCTGCTCATAAGAGTCATGCGTTGGATCACGGAAGTGAAAAAGTTGATAATTTGGCCTAATCCTAACCACCAATCTAATGCAGTGGAAGAATTAATATTCACTAACAAATGTAGTTACAAATTGTGAACACATTTTAACAAATATACCAAATAAGAATCTTCAAAAGGATATTGTTACCTGTCCTAGCATACCGAGTATCTATGGCTATTATGGGTAAAATCTCAAGAGAAGGGATGTTTACCTTTCCATCGAAGAAGGAATCTGAATAAGTATTCTATAAATCTGAAGTAGTGATTACTGACTCTGTCCCTTCATCTCCTCCTCCTCCTCCATCCACAGCCCTAGCCTTGAAAGAATATGAATGGACCCAAAGTGTACGAATGGGATTATTGCCTTTAAAACCCTTGAAAACTTAATCAATCAATAAAAAATATTTAAAACTCGATTGAATGGAGAGCGAAAGATTAAGATCTTCCGTCGAGCTTGAAAAAAGTGGAGAATGAAATGTCCCCAAAATATCCCTAAAATAGCTGACGTTGACACGGTTATATTGACATGATGTGTTGGAATTAGTTCCAACTTGCGTGAAGTTGGGACATGAATTATGTGGACTTCTTTGTTACGTGGCTCTTCGTTTGCTTTCCGTTAATTTAATCTTTAGAAGTTGCTTTATTTATTTTGAAGTTATTTTATTTTGTTCATTCTTTGAAGGCTCATTCGTTCAATACACTATTTCTTCTACTCATTAGAAATGTTATATGAGTAATAAACTAGTCATATTAGAAACCCTTGAGCCCAATTAATTAGTGTAATTATCTAAAATTGAAAAAAGAAAAGAAATAAAAAGCAGTCGCAGAAAGAGGCTTCCCTCTACCAATCGTTGAAGGTGAATGAAAATGTGTAGTATGTGAACAAAACTTATACCCTCTCGATAAGACAAATTGACATGGGGAGAAAATGGAGAAGTTACCTGAATTGGAGCACCTTCTGAAGTCATCTCAGCTCTTGTGCAAAAAGTCGTCATATTTGGTAAGCCAACCAAATGCAAATGATGTAGGTAAGGCAACTCAACTCTGTAATAGGTAGAGACTATGTCTTTTCTTGCGATGGCTCGCACTGAGCCACAATTCCATACTTCAATCTTTTCTAATTGTACAAAATTTTGCCTTTGTGAAAGTCACCACAAGTATTTCAATCGGTTGCAATTATTGACTATCACATCTTTTAGTTTGCTGAAGCAATCTGCAGTGATGTGGTGATGGCATATCTTCTCCAGATTGATAAGATTGTTAAGGAACAAAGACTCTAAAATTGTAAAAGCACTATTAGACGAACTGGCAACATACTTCATTGATGGGCTGTTCTGAATGTCGAGATGCTTCAATTCCGGAAATCCTTGAATGCACAACTTGTGAGCTTTCTCGAACTCTCCCAATCCGTCCAAACACAAATATTGAGTTTTCTGGAGAGTTTTTTGGATCCATGTTTTTGAAAGAATACTATCGTGTGCTTCCAATTTGATCTTCATGGTTTTCAGACCTTTAAATTCCCTTCTGTCAATATTTCCTATGTTGATCCAAAATCTAGTCAAGTTCTCAAATGGTAGGTCATCAACCTCCAAGAGTACGATGGGATCACGAATCGATATTTCTAGAGAATTTAGCTTTGTCATGCTTCTCAACTCGGCAAGCCCAGCATTACGCAATTCTAATGGCTTTTCATTTTTGCCCATCCATTGATTAAAGCTTCCCATCATAAGTAACTCTTCTAAGTTGGTTAAGCATTTTAGGACATCGGGCTTAATAATCTTAAGCTTGCAGTAGCTTAGATTTAACAATCTCAAATTCGTTAGTTCTTGGATTTTTTTAGGTAGCCTCGAAATTGTGGACCTTGCGAAGCTGAGAATCTGTAATGCTTTGAGATTACCGAGAATTGCCACATCCTCCACATTGCAACTTTCTAAGTATAAAGACTGGAGGTTCCCAAGGATTCTAATCGAGGAATGTAAACTAGTGATACGCATAGAGCAAAGATACAGGACTTGAAGCTCCTTCATGCATGTGAAATCTAGTAGTCCCAAGTGATCTCCCATATCACGTAGGTGTTCTGGAATCCTGTACCAGTTTGGTGGTTGAGACAACATGAGTATCTTCAAGTTGGCAAACTGATACTTCATTAGTTTATCGAGCCTATCTCTGCCTACATGAACTTGGCATATTGCCCAACATTTCTCAAGCTTTTCCTTTGGCCACGAGCCATAATTGCTGTTCATCATTAAGGAATTCTGACCTCCAAATGGAGTTGAGGTGACCACCTCGCTGTAAAGATCATGTATGGTTACATTGTTCTTGTCATCGCCACCATCCAGCAACAAACAAACGGAGCGGAGTTCATTGAGCATAGCATTCAATCCAGCCCTTGAATCTTGTATCGTCGTCCCAAATTCCTCAAACAAGCCTAAACCCATGCCTAAAACCAGCAGCATTTCAACTTGAATGGTCCCGCCAATAAGACCGCAGAGCAAGAATAAGGTCTTGGTGTCCTCACTCTTCAAATGATCGTAACTCAACTTCACTATAGTTTCCATTTTTGACAGGTCTATTTTTTTCAAAGCAATTCTCCATGCATCCACATTCCTATCTTTCAAGCTACACGCAACGGAGATAATCAAAAGAGGCAAACCTGCAAGCTTCTTGACCACCTTAGGTGCAATTGCTTTCAATTCCTCATCTTCTTTGAGCCTGTCACCGACCGTCTTTTCAAATAGCCTGAATGCTTCGTCGTACTTTAAACCTTCAAGATGAAATATGGGGGCGTCGCACTTCATTTGCTCCAGAACATTTTTAAATCTCGATGCTAGCAGCAACTTGCATCCCTTGCTCTCGTCTCCCGAAGGAATTCCGACCTCCCTCAGATCAAGCTCTTTCCACAGATCGTCCAGTATTATGAGAATCTTCTCACTTGGATCCTTCTGTAATCTTTGGCACAGGAGATCTCTTCTCCCTACTTCACTCGGCTCGTCCTTCAGTTTTAGACCGAAGAAGTAAGCAATATCATCTTGGATTTTATTCAAGTCCGGAGTCTGCGATACTTTCGCTTTGACGATCATGCGGAACGGTCTTCCCTCTTTCTTGAGTTTCTTCTCGACTTCCTCCAGCAGAGTAGTCTTCCCCACGCCGCCAGGCCCGTAGACCCCAATCACTTTTTGCTTCTCATCATCCAGAGCTTCCACTATGTCCTGAAAGATGGAAGCTCGCGAATCGGTGATAGTGTCACCCCCATCATCGGCCGACAAATTCACGTCGGAAGCACTCGGTACATGCCCCGGTGGAGCCCTCTCGTAGTAGACCCTCTCGAAATTACCCTGCGGAATGAGTGCCTGGATGGAATTCCGACCTCCCTCAGATCAAGCTCTTTCCACAGATCGTCCAGTATTATGAGAATCTTCTCACTTGGATCCTTCTGTAATCTTTGGCACAGGAGATCTCTTCTCCCTACTTCACTCGGCTCGTCCTTCAGTTTTAGACCGAAGAAGTAAGCAATATCATCTTGGATTTTATTCAAGTCCGGAGTCTGCGATACTTTCGCTTTGACGATCATGCGGAACGGTCTTCCCTCTTTCTTGAGTTTCTTCTCGACTTCCTCCAGCAGAGTAGTCTTCCCCACGCCGCCAGGCCCGTAGACCCCAATCACTTTTTGCTTCTCATCATCCAGAGCTTCCACTATGTCCTGAAAGATGGAAGCTCGCGAATCGGTGATAGTGTCACCCCCATCATCGGCCGACAAATTCACGTCGGAAGCACTCGGTACATGCCCCGGTGGAGCCCTCTCGTAGTAGACCCTCTCGAAATTACCCTGCGGAATGAGTGCCTGGATGGCCTGGGCTGTCTTCCTCGCGTCCCTACCGAGACAATAACGCTCCTTCGGGTTGGGAAGCCACCCGCAGAAGCAAGTTTTATTGGCCCTTCTATCGTTATTCAGCACGCCGCGCGCCTCGTCGGCAGAGTTCTCTGCATCATTCTTCCATCTGTTAACTTCGAGTCTTATATCCATCATGTTGTTTTCAGCATCATTGACGGAACGCTGCACCCCAACTCTCACTTCATGGAGCTTCTCAAGTTCTTCCCTAAGTTGGCCAACGTAGCTGTCGGTGAATATCACGTAGCCGCAGCGACGACCGACCGGAGCCACCAGGTACCCTGCCACTTTGGCAGCTACCGACACAACAATATCCGTCATTTTCCCCCCCTTTTCGACTTCTACTTTTGTGGTTCTTTTGTAGGAGGAATGGAGGTTGAGAAATTGTATATGCCGAGAAAGGCGGAACTGATGGAACCCGGAAACGAAACGAGATGACCGAATAGGAAAGATTCTGCACGATGAATCCGGCCACGAAAGATTAGGTGGAGAGACAGCTTCTAGCAATAGGCGTAAATGGAGGTGGAAATCTAGAGGGAGAAAGTGATCGTTTAGAGTTGCAACGATCAGAAAGAGCACACATAAACCCACCCCTAGGCCCATGTACAGTGACACTAATTTTTAATTTCCGGAAGCCGCCATCCCGTCTAACAGTGCGGGCAGGCTGTCCAGCTGTCACCAGTGCTTGATGCTTGGAGGGGAGTGAGTTCATATGCAGCCTTACACTGGAAAAAGTTCTTTCAAGTATTGGAATTGATTTGTGCCAAAAAAAAAAAACAAAAAGAAAAAAAGAAAAAAAAAAAAAGTGTACACTTTTACGGGACAAAGCATAGACCTCTAGTGATTGAGAGAGACTTCGTAAATATGCATCTGTTTTGATTCAGGCAATCCACGAGCTGAACTATGATGAAATAATATAACCATTTCCTAAGATTATCCTACTCTTAAGATCACAATTTCCCGATTAATCATTTCCATACTTGAGTAATATCTATTGCAAATCCAAATCAATTGAGTTATTGAAGAGTCGATTGAGTTTTAAATACACATATATGTTGTACACGAGGACACCTGAAGATTAACATCGCAAGTCTACTCCACCACAAATACATTACTTTTTACAGTTAGTTATTGGAGTAGCTAATATATTTGTTTGAAATATGTAATAGGTTTTATGTCACTCCTAAAACTTTTGGAAGAAAGCACTTCTTGTGAAGCATTAAATGAAGCCTTTTGATTTCTTACCGTGGGATTTTGTTACTAGACATTATTTGTATTTATGTAAGACATGAAAAAATAATTAGATGCAATATCATTATTCACCCAGCGAAAGACAAACGATATAGTCGAGCAATGCTTGCTTTTACGCATCATCTAATTTTTCGGAACCTAGCAACAACATTTCCTAGACTCCCTTAGGGGAATCACCCATGACTTTTTTGATATTTCCCCTTTATTTACCACACCAACTTATCTTTGGAAGGAACCAATGACCTCAACACTCAACAGAACTTTTCTAAAGTTGAAATGACATTTTCTAAGAGTTTGTAACAATCACCCAAAGGTGAGTCTCTTGTAAACACAAATCTATTGAAAGGCTGGAGGGCTTGATTGGTGTACATTTCCCCTACTTCATAGAAAGAAAAATGGGTATAAACACGCCCTCAATGCCCAAATAGTAATACCTGATTACATAATTCATTACATGGCTATCCTTCATCGCCCCTCGAAGTAAGCCAAGTTGATCAGCTAGTCTTTGTCAACATAAAAGCTAGGCTTCTTTTCTTGAGTTTTGTGCTTTATTATATATTTGAAAGTTCGTGTGAACTGTTGAAAATAGAGTAATGGAGAGTGAACGAAGAAATGCCGAAGGTTGGTGTGAAATTTTGAATGTGAAGCTATGTATGTCCAGATAGTGGACAGATAGATGCATGCATAATTTTTTCCTCGCTTTTTGATTTTGAGAGTTTTCGTCAAAATGGATCAAAATTAAAATATTTTCTTCAATTGGAAACGTTCACTGAAAAGTTGAGTTCTCTCTGCCTCCGTAATGCATCGTGATCGAATGCACGATGTGAATATACTATTAATAAATAACCCTAAAATATTGACGCTAAAATTAAAAGTAAAATAGAGTCCGCTAGGCGCTAAGTGCAATAATGCTTTCTCTGGTGGTACCATGTGGAGATCACTGGTTTTGGACGAAATGTTTTTCTTGTCGAAATATGTTATTTTTCTGTAAAAGCATCTTGCATTTAATAAGTCCACAATGCCCTTAGATTGGAGAAATGCCATTACAAATATCATGATTTTCGTAAGGCATTCACTTGAGTTCCCAAGTTTTTTTTTAATTACCTAAGTGCTATAGTTATTTTTTTTTTGGTTACTTGAATGCCATGACTTCTAATAAATGTTCAATAGAGTGTCATAATTTTTTCAAAGACGTTCACCACAAGGGCTAGAAATTCAACGTATCATAACACTCGTGGTGAACCTTTTTTTTTTTTTTTTTTTTTTTGGGGGGGGGGATCCATTAAAAGTTTAAAAGTCAAGGCACTCAAGTGAACAATTTTTTTATAAGCCATAGCACTCAATTAATCTAAAAAAAATCACTAAAGTAATCGTCGTTCGAAAGTTATATCACTTGCGGTATCCTTACTTCAGTTAACTTCTATCAGAAGTTGCATAAGAATTGGAAATTGTTTGTATCAAGATATGCAATCTTCATTGGCAACTACCCTCTTCAAGTTGCATGAGAGCTGAAGCTGGCAGGTAACTAGCTAAAGATAACACCGGCAAAGTCATCTTAACACCGCCACCAAACCTGTAAATTACAACAAAACGTACTCCTTCAGATTCGACATCTAATAGTTTTCACTATGCCTTCTTCTTGATCATTCAACATGACCCCAGGCTCGGTAATGAACAAATGTTTGACCCTTTAGCTTAACCCGAAGCTCTTGAACCATCAATTTGATGAGTTCCCCATGTCCGTCGAGAAGTATTGCCAAAACAAGTCCAATGGAGAACTCAAAAAAACATTTTAACACAACTTTCAAGAAAACATATTGTTAAAATATAACTCGAGTTTGAGCGTTTTCTAAAATCAAAATTTGGTGGACTTGCAAAAGAATTACAAAAGGAGGAAATAAAATTAAAAGGAGCAAGTTTCCTTATCTAATCTACGCCGAAGAAACCACTGGGATTCGCCTCAGTGGCCACCCTTCCAACATGGAAGGGGGAGGTGAGGGGTTCGAATCCTCACATTTTTAGGGGGGGATGGGGTGGGGATGCGTAAGTTTTAGGAGTGGGTTTCGACTCCCAAGCCCTGCAAGAGGCATGGCAAAAGTCTGAGAGTGAGTGTAAAGTAGGAATAGAGTAGGATTGACCAAAAAAAAAAAATCTACGCCGAAGAAGCCTTCTGCATGAAGAGTTAAAAGTGGTGGGCCCAAGGTCAAAAGTTTGACCTTGGGCACACATGCACACACACGTATATATACGAGGATTCACTTTCTTCTTTCGTGTGTGTGTGTGTGGGACGGCCAAAAGTCACTACGAGAAAACCCTACGAAGCCGCAGAGGTTCGACAATCCAAGAAGCCGCACATTCACCGATCAACGAAGTCACGCAAAGCTCAAAGAGATACGCGATTTTGTGTGTATGCAAACTAGGCGTACGTAGAGTATTGTATTTTGAGCTTGAATGCGTGGTAATTTTGTGCCGTGAGTTGGGTTTGGGGTTAAATTGGGGTTTTGGGAAACGCCGTGAGAGTGTTTGAGTGACTTGTAATCTCCTTATATCTCTTGATCTATAGTGAAATTCGTTGTTGCTATTCTCATGGACGTAGGTCTTTACGACTGAACCACGTAAATCTGGTGTCCGATTTATTTTTCTTCTTCCATCTATATTTTGTTCGATCGCTCGCCTTATCGCAACAAGTGGTATTAGAGTCAGGTTTGGCTAAGTTGAAGCGAATCCATGGTGACCGAAGAAGTAAAAGTGAGAATCAACAAATTTGATGGGAAGGATTTTAGTTTCTGGAAGATGCAGATTGAAGATTATCTTTACCAGATAAATCTGCACTTGCCTTTATTTGGGGAGAAGCCAGAGACGATGAAGCAAGCTGATTGGGATTTGCTGGATAGACGAGCTATGGGTGTTATTCGGTTAACGTTGGCTCGTGACGTCGCATTTAACATCCTGAAGGAGAAGACTGCTTTGTCGGATATGTACAAGAAGCCCTCTACGATCAACAATGTTTGTTTGATGCGACGTCTGTTTAACTTGAAGATAAAAGAAGGTGCATATCAATGAATTCAATGTGATTGTTAGTCAATTGAGTTTAGTTGAGATTGATTTTGAATATGGAGTACATGCTTTGATTCTATTATCCTTATTACCTGATAGTTGGAATACTACCGTTACTGCTGTTAGTAATTCCTTTGGGTCAACAAGTTTGACGTTTGATGGGGTTCGAAATTTGATTTTGTGCGAGGACATTCGTAGAAGAAAATCTAGCAAATATGTATCTACTGCTCTAATAAGTGATAATAGAGGAAGATCTGTAACACATGTGGATAATGGTAGTACTAATATGAACAGACATAGTCAATCTAGGACTGCTAATGTTATCTGTTGGAGCTGTGGCAAGATGGGGCATCTTAGAAGAGATTGCCTTAAGCTGAAGAATAAGAATGGTAAGTGAATTATAGTTGATTTTGTAGATAATGTTGCAGCTATAGTAGATAATATTGATTATGTATTGTCTATCACTGATTATTCATCGTTTGATGGATGGATTATGGATTTTGGTTATTCTTTTCATGTCACACCAAATAAAAACTGGTTTATCACTTATCAGTGCACAAGTAGTGGTAAAGTCCAGTTAGGGAACAACATTGTATGCAATGTTGTGGGTGTTGGTGATGTTAAAATTAGAATGCATGATGGTATCGTGAGGACATTGACTAGAGTAAGGCATGTTCCAGAATTGAAAAAGAATTTAATTTCCTTGGGTGCCCTAGATTCAGCTGGTTGCAGGTATTCTTCAAAATGTGGAATTTTGAAGGTTATTTGAGGTACCCTGGTGATAATGAAAGGAATCAAGCACGATGGCCTGTATAAACTTCAAGGTGAGACAGTGATAAATTTCGCTGCGAAGACGTCGAATGCATCTATTCGAGAGTCTTTTGATTGCTTGAGGAAGACATTTGTGTTTGTGCCAAGGCACAAGTTTAATGCTGGTGTCAAGATCTTGTAGTCAAGAGCTTTGATCGAGACGGAGACTGGTAAGTTGATCAAGCATGTGCAAACTGACAATAACATGGAGTTTTACTTAGAGCTGGCAAATAAATTATGCATGAAAGATGACATAGTGAAACACCACACTAGTGCCGGTAAATCACAACAATTTGAAGAATTGATGAGCAGAACATCACTAGAGACAGCCCGAAAAAATTATCTCTAGTGCTGGTACTACTAGGAGAATCCTAGCTGATGTGCTAAGTACGGTAAGTTGCCTGGTGAATAGATCCCCATCAACTGCTATTAAATGGCAGACTCTTGAAGGATTGTTGTCAAGTAATGTTGCTAATTATTCTATTCTTAGAATGTTTGGTTGCCCGTGTTATTTTCGAGTAAATGATGGTAAGCTTGATTGGAGGGCAAGGTGCATATTCCATGGCTAAGCACAAGGTGAGCGGGGTGATCTGTTGTGGTGCCCAGATATAAATTCACCCGTTAACAGCAGAGAAGTTACCCTTGATGAGTCTCCAATACTTCTGGCTAAGAGTGTTTGTGGCAATGTTAATATAGATTTGGTCGGTGTTCAGCTTGAGGTAGAGTTGTGACCAGAAACTCTTGAGGTAGTGTATATGAATACTAGCAAAGTAATCAACACAGATGGTGTTTGTAGCAAGGTGGAACTTAAAGAGCCAATGGTTGCTGTAACTGCTGAAATTAATAAGGTACGTATTCAATCTTTTGATAGATATGGATGCAACAATGGTTTTGTTTTATTAGCGTTTAAGGAGGTTGCGTCGAAAAATCCTTGCGAAGCAGTTTAAGGTGCATGTGGAGTTGGTATTCTGATGAGGTCCTTAGTTATGATGAAGTTCAAGTGAGGCTTGGACTTGAATAATATCTGTAGCGGTTGAGCCCATCGGGGGTTATGGGAAAGTAATAGTAGAATTTGAATTTTTACGAAGTGATTGTAATTTGGCTCAAACGTCAAGCCAATGTGGAGATTTTTAAAATATGACTCGAGTTTGAGCGTTTTCTAAAATGCGAAATTTGGTGGACTCACAAAAGAATTACAAAAGGAGAAAATAAAATTAAAAGGAGCAAGTTTCCTCATCCAATCTACGCTGAAGAAGTCTTCTGCATGAAGAGTTAAAAGTGGTGGACCCAAGGTCAAAAGTTTGACCTTGGCCATTTTGACCTTGGGTACACATGCGCACGCACACACACACGTATGTATACGAGGATTCACTTTCTTCTTTCGTGTGTGTGCGTGGGACAGCCAAAAGTCACTGCGAGAAAACCCTACGAAGTTGCAGAGGTTCGACGATCCAAGAAGCCGCACATTCACCGATCAACGAAGTCACGCGAAACTCGAAGAGACACGCGATTTCGTGTGTATGCAAACCAGGCGTACATAGGGTATTGTATTTTGAGCTTGAATGTGTGGTAATTTTGTGCCATAAGTTGGGTTTGGGGTTAAATTGGGATTTGGGAAACAACGAAAGAGTGTTTGAGTGACTTGAGTGTGTAATCTTCTTGTATTGCTTGATCTATAGTGAAATTCACTGTTGTTCTCCCCGTGGACGTGGGTCTTTACAACTGAACCACGTAAATCTGGTATCCGATTTATTTTTCTTCTTCCGTCTATATTTTGTTCGATCGCTTGCTCAATCGCAAGACATACCATTTGAACTTGAGTTGAACTGTGGAAAATCAAAGTGCAATATTATCTTCTGTACATGCAGTGCGGGGCAATTTCCCGTGATGCTTCGAGTACTGGGGTCGGGTGAATTAGGCTCTACCTATCCTCAGGAGAATCTGATTTTCTTCATTGGTTAAAAAATTTCTTTATAAGTTTTTTCGGTTATAGACACAACTTAGCTCCTACACAAATTGTCATGCCATAAAAATGATTATCACTGAAAATTTCTTAGTATTTATATGGGACGATACTTTACGCAAAAATAACAGCACAGTATTCGAGCTTGACAAGGGATGACATGAGATCTGTTCCTCAAGTGACCATAGAAGGCTGGATAGAAACGTGTAATAAGTTGCTTGGTGATGGACTTATTGCAGTATCTAGAGTTCTCTACAATAACTTTGCCACCAACTAAAAATTTTAGAAATGTCTTAAATGTCTTAAATGTCTTAAACATATTGCGTAAAAACCAGAACTGAGGGAGTAATTATCTCATCGTATCAAATTGTGTTGGCCCACCAGATCGATGCAAAGGGGATCTTTGAGAGATATGAGTGAAGAGGAAGATGTGGAGGGAAGGATTGATGATGCTGAGGGGTGGAGAATTTATTGTATCTGAAGAGGTATACCTTGTCAAGAACTTTGCCACGATCTAAAATGTCAATAAATGTTCTGTATCTTGTTGTCTTAGATATACTGTCTTTGCCCGTCAGATCAACGCCGAGGAAAATCGGAAATAGAAGTTGAGACTGAAGAGACCGCCATCTTCGCAAACTAAGGTGAAGGCCGGCCAGCAATCATCATATATAACTCTTCAACTTCCCTATGAAATTTGATAAAATTCCGGGTACTTGTTATCAAGGATCCCGTGATCTTTCATCAATATGATATTATATTTCATCAAAAGCTTGATAACTCTTTAACTTACCTTGGCTCCATTTTGTACCTTTGTCGATGCGAGCAGTCCGCCCACGCTTACATATGTCGTGTAAGGCTTCATCTACTAAAAGACGGGCATGGCCTCTGAAGTTGTTCTAAGTAGGAGAAGCTGAGATTCAAGTGCAAAATCCGTTATATTTAGACACGTGATCATTAATCACTAACACAATTGTAAAGGGCATTGTCAGTGATAATATATGTGCACATTAGTAAATGATAAAATGTCGAGCGCCATACATATGTCGATAGCATGAATATCCAAATAAATAAATAATTTGATTCTAGTTATATCTTTTTTAATGTATTCGTATTCGTGTTTCAGCGAGTCATCTGATCATCTTTACGCAACATCTACGGAATCTCCGAAAGAGCAAGTGCCTCCATCTGATTGCGCTTGATTAACAAGTGGACCCATTCCACCATTTCTTTTGCACTGAAATTGACTTCAGTCCCCACCGGCTAAAAATTATGAGAGTTATGCCTGGCTCCAGCAAGTCCCCAGCAGCCGGAGTCCAGATTTTGATCGGGATAATGCAGTCCAATCCCAGACACTTCACGAGTTATTTACGTATGAGCTTTACGAAAGTTGGACAATAATGGAGTCCCACTTAGTGCAATAATGCTTTCTCCTGTCGTACTATATGGTAACCGCCTATTTTGGCCAAAATGCTTTTCTCATCAAGAGTGTATTATTTTCCTCGTACAAGCATCTCGCCAGTGACAAATCCGCAATGGGCCTAGCAATAGAATGCTAACTTCGGAAAAATGTCATCACGAGTACCTTTTTAATTTTTTTTATCTTATTTAATAAATGCAATATGCATAGGTTTTGAGCTACATGCACAACACTATTAAGAGAAATTGAAGGTTCATGGAAGATGACTTTTTCATTTTTTTGTGTAGAACTTACAAACTATAATCATCATTTATTTCTCAAAATCACACTTCAATAGTTCTAAAAAAAAAAAAAAACCCGATTTTATATCATTGATTACTCCCTGTCAACGGATCTAGTGAATATGCAGTGTACTTGTATGTAATTATGTGTTTATGTTAAGGGGATCATTAACTCCATATCAGGGTTGCAAGTGTTGCAGACACTCGATAGTGTCAGCCTATTTCATGGATTATATGGATCTTTCTCTGTCTAATCTCTCTTTGCTAGCACCCTCCACGTAATGACATTATCAGATTCTCTGCAAAAATAAGTAATGTACCAATTCACGAAGCCGACGCTTCCCATTGCCAAACTCCAAGTCCTTACGGGTCTTTCCCCCCGACACGTCCACCATCGTTGCTTTGATGCTGCTATCTGTCTCTCTAAAACGCAGAGGAGGAGGATGAAGACAGAACAAAATGAGGTTAAGAGTTAACCTAACTTAAGTTTTGCTTTTTGGCCATCGTCAGTCACTAGTCCCTTGACAATTATTAAAGCTTCGTGTTGTGTCACCCTCATTCATGCTGCCGATGGGAGTACGACTTTTGATGCAGCGTGGGTCACGTTGCAAAGATATTTTCCTCCAAAAAGTGGGAGGAAATGGAGGGAAATGCAAAATGAGTTCCTTCTTTTCAATTGAAATGCAAAATACGAGTTCTGTTCGGCTATTCCCCACAAATGCTACAGATCATGGCACTTGTGATGGCAATTAGAATTTAAATGATGAATTGAAAGTTATGATATTTAAGTGAAAATTTTTTAGAAGTTAATTCACTCAAATGAACATATTTTTTTTGAAAGTCATGATACTCAATTAATCAAAAAGATCATGACACTCAAGTAATTGCCGTACAAAAATTACATCACTTCTTGTATTCTCATCTTAGCTAATTTCTATAAGAAGTTGTTTGACAATTGGAAAGCGTTTGAATCAAGATATGCACTCTTCAGTGGCCAACTACACTCCTCAAGTTGCATAAGAGTTAAGCTAGCATATAACTGACTAAAAATAACACCGGCAAAGACATCTTACCACTACCACCAAACCAGTAAATTACAACAAAACGTGCTCCTTCAACTTCAGCATCTAATAATTTTCGCTATGCCTTCTTCTTGATCATTCAATACAACCCCCACGCTCGGTAATGAACCTACCATTGACCCTACAGCTTAACCAGAAGCTCATGAACGATCAATTTGATGAGTTCCCCGTGTCCGTAAAGAAGAATTGCCAAAACAAGTCCAATGGAGAACTTTTTTTAAAAAAAAAAAAAAACATTTTAATACGACTTTCAAGAAAATGTAGTATTTAAACTGAACTTGAATTATGGAAAGCCAAAGTGCAACAATATCTTCTGCACACGCAGTGCAGTGCAGTGCAATTTTCCACGATGCTTCGAGTATTGGGGTCGGGTATATTAAGCTCTACTCATCCTTAGGAGAATCTGATTTTCTTCGTCGTGTAGAAGTTTTCTTTATAAGTTTTCTCAGTTTTAGAGCACAAATTTGCCATTGCTCCGATGCAAATTGTCATACCATACAAATGATTATTACTGAAAATTTCTAGGTGTTTATATGGTACAACACTTCATGCAAAAGTTACCGCACAACATTTGGGCTCAACATGGTACAACATGAGATTGGTTTCTCAAGTAACCATAGAAGGATGGATAGAAAAGTGTAATAAGTTGTTTGGTCATGGACTTATTGTTGTACCTAGAGTTCTCTAAAATATTTTTCTCACGAACTATAAATGTCTTAAATGTCAAAAATGTCTAAACGATATTGCGCAAAAACCAGAATTAAGAGAGGACTAAATAATCTCATTGTCTCAAATTGTGTTGGCCCACCAGATCGTTGTAGAGGGGATCTTTGAGAGATATGAGTGAAGAGGAGAAGAGGTAGATGTGGATGGAAGGATTGACGATGCTAAGGGGGTGGAGGATTTATTGTATCTGAAGAGGTGTATGATGTCAGGAATTTTGCCACGATAGAAAATGTCATGAAATGTTTTGTATTATGTTGCCAGAAGTGCATTGTTTATTAAAAAATTTAAATAATAACTAATGCGTTCATATAACAACTTAAATTTTCAAAACAGTTGATAATGATCTTATCAAAATCTCATATGGTAATGGAGTTAGGACATCTGAAAGATTTTGTGAAATTACTATAATGATTCTAAAAACTCATCCCCCACTCGACGCAAAAAAAGAGAGATTTTTTTCATCTATTTTGTAGAGTATCTTAAGTTTTTAGATGAAGGTGTGGACTAAATCACCATTTTCGCAAACTAAAATGAAAGCCAGCCGGCAATCATCATATGTGAAACTTCCAACTTCCCTCTCACATTTGAGAAGATCCCTGTACTTCTATCGAGGATCCTGTGATCTTCTATTAATTCGATGTTATTTTTCATCATAAGTTTGGTAACTCTTAACTTACCTGTATTTCTTTTTCTTTTTTTTTTTGCATAGACTCTGCTAAACCTTGGCTCCATTTCGTACTTTAGTCGATGTTTGCAAGGTGTTCGCGCTCACATGTGTAGTGCAAAGCTTCATTTAATCATCTTTACACGACATCTACGGAGTCTCCAAAAAGAGCAAATGCCTCCATCTGATTACACGATTAATTGAAAACAAAAGGGCCCACTCCGCCATTTCTTTTGTACTGAAATTGACTTCAGAACCTACCCACTAAAAATTACGAGAGTCGCGCTTGGCTCCAGCAATCCGCAGCGGCCGGAGTCCAGATTCTGATGCAGATGAAGGCACTCCAATCCCAGTGACTTGACGGGCTCTTTGAGCATTAGCTTTACTAAAATTTGACAATTATAGAGTCCACTTAGTGCAATAATTAATGCTTTCTCCTGTTGTACGACGTGCCACCACCGGCTTTGGCTAAAATGTTTTTCTCATCAAAAGTTTGTATTATTTTCCTTGTAAAAGCATCTTTGGAATTTTGTCATATTATTTGACCGCAAGTCTTGTGGAAAAGCTAGTCTATTAGGAAATAACAATAAGCACATAGACAACACCGTCGACGTTTTTTCTTGAAGTGAACGCACCATTCATTGAAGGAAAAAAGAAAATGTCTGTTTTTTGGGGCTTTTCTTTTGCCTCCAAGACCCAATTTTGATTTTTCCTCTCATGCATCTGTAATTTGTGTGGCTTTTCCTAGATTTATATTCAGGCTGCCGAAGTAAGGTATAACTCAAAAATATTCAGGATCAAGAATTGTGATATTATATAAAAGAGAACTTCTCCTTTATTAATGGAGATCGAGTTGAGTCGAATAGTTAAAAATAGATTCTGAACTTGACTTGCTTTGGTTTATACAATCAAGGAATTTGATCAGAGATTTTTACTATTCAAATATTGTGGAAAAAATGGAGTGCATATGTATGACCTATTGGAAAACGATGTGAATTTTATTTTCTAGAACTGTAAATTTTATGGGACCTTCTGTTAAGATTATCTTACGTCTCCATTTAACCGATTCACTTTAATTGACACAAGTTCCGTCTTCACCTTAATGAGCATGATGACGTATGAATGCATCTTCTCTTGATGTACTCGAGGAATTTTCTCTGATTCTTTGGCATGTACGAGACCTTTATCACGTGAAACGAAAAATGTTATTGCTTCACTTTTTGGCTCGAGAAAAACCAATCATATTCTCCCGCTTTTGTTCTTATTACTGTTTCCTGGACCCTATGTCGTGTCTTAATCCTATGTTCTGTATCTCATCTTTCTTTGTTCCTTTTTATATCATTTTGTTCGTTATATGTTCCATCATCATTACTCGAAATAAAATAAAACATTTGTATGCTGCCACTACAAGTTGTTGTTTTATCAATGGTTCATCTATTAGGCCCAACTCGAGGGTCATATCCCTAAATTGACTCACTCGAGATATTGTTTACTCAAGCAGTTGAATATAATCTTCGATCAACCTTAAAGTTGTATGAGGTGACTCTATGCATGAATTTAGTAGTTGTCTTCTAATTTTTAATGAAATAAGTTTCTTTTCCACAACTACATGCTAATACACATAATAGGAAAAAATTACCCAACAAGTCTTAGATGTATTGTATCGATGTCAATTCAGTCAAAAACTTTTCAATTTTAATAATTTAGTCTTAAACATTTGCACAAAATTCAATGTTGTCCATCTCGTCAATTTATATAAGAAATTACTGACGTACGATTGAGTTATTGTCAACCATCCTACGTGGCTTGCAACATCAGTGATTTTTTTATGAAAATTAGTCAAAATAATTATATTGTGATTTTGTACAAAAATTTAGGACCAAATTGAGAAAATTGAAAAAGTTAAAATGTTATTGTCATTCGTACAAAAAAATTAGAATTGATTGACAGCTTCTCCATGTACCATCGTCATTAGACAATAAAAATGCATGAGTAAGGGCCTTCAAATTGGATAAGACATTGAAGCTGCGCATCCATCTTTTGAAAAGAGACTAACCGCTATCATAATCTAAATTTTATTAGCGGAAAAAATATTAAATTACTTAGTGGAGAGTATAATTACCAACAAAGGAGCATCATTATTGCTCGCTGGTTCTTTTTTGATCGCAATCTAAACTTTATTGGAGAAAAAAATTACAAAATTAGTTAGTGGAGAGGACGGTTTACCAACTAAGAAACACCGTACTGCTAACTGATTATTTTTTCTAATTCTTTATTTTAATTAATAAAAAAGGCAAGTCAAGTCAAGAAGCACTTCTACATGAAGTTGCGGAAATTACCATTGCAAAAATTGCCATTTTCCATGCATCATGCCTCGCGTCATTATCGCTCGCTGGTTCTTTTTGGATCGCATCTAAACTTTATAAGCAAAGAAAATTATAAAATTAGTTGGTGGAGAGTACTGTTTGATGGGAGAACGGTAATAATTCGAACAATATCGAATCAACGCAGCGGAATAAAATAATCTCCCCTCTTGTGTAAACTTAATAGGAATCGATATAGTAGAGTAAAATAAATACCAAGCACGCGAACACAAGATGATTTTTTTACATGGAAAACCTCATCGATGTGAGGAGATAAAAAACCACGGGACCGGAGTCCACTCGAAAATCTTCACTATCAATAAAATTGTTCTTCTCTAGCAAATACTAGAGGTACATAGCAGCAAACACCTCAAGAACATAATTCTTGGCAATACACATGAACTTCACAAGAGATCAAGGATAAATCGAACAAAAACACAGGTTTTGATCAATCCACGAAAAACCTGATGTAGGGAGCTTCAAACAAAAATCAAACCGTTCAGATTCGAAAAAAATTGCGCCACGGACATGCTGACAAAATTTCAGCTTAATCGGATCACGAATCGACCTCCGACGCCAGCTTGATGTAAATCGAGATATTGCCCAAAACCCAGATTTTCTGCTTTCTCTTTTTCTCTTATTCTTGTTTCCTTTTTCGCTTCTTGCTACCTCTTTATATATATAGTGAGAAACCCTATTTCTCCATATAACATATCATATGAGCTCAAGCTGCTTTTGGGCTTGCAACTCATTGGGTTTCCTCCACATAGGAGTGAACCCGGCTAACAAATCTCCCTCTCATGACAATGTGGAGGGATTCACCATCCCTGCTATCAATTGGCAATATTCAAGCTTATCTTTTGATAGAGTTTTCATCATCATATTAGAGCCATTATGATTTGTATGAATTTTCCCAAGTTCCAACAACTTTTCATCTAGAACATCCCTTATCCAATGATATCTAACATCAATATGTTTCGATCTAGAATGAAAAGATGAATTCTTACCAAGATGAATTGCGCTTTGATTATCACAAAATAGCACATACCTCTTTTGCTTGAACCCAAGTTCTTCTAAGAACTTCTTCATCCATAGCATCTCTTTACTAGCTTCGATCCGCTGCAATAAATTCAGCTTCGGTTGTAGAAAGTGCAACACACTTCGCAATCTTGACTTCCATGACACAACTCCACCCGCAAAAGAAATCAAATAACCAGAAGTAGATTTACGAGTATCAATATCTCCCGCCAAGTCGAATCTGTATATCCAACTAACTCAAGTTTCCCGGTCCGAAACCGAGTTTCAAATTTGAAGTTCCCCGAAGATACCTCATAATCCACTTCACCGCATTCCAAAGGTGCTCTCTACCGGATTTGACAAATAGCGACTAACAACACCAACCGCATGCGCCAAGTCGGGCGTGTACATACCATCGCATACATTAAGCTTCCTACAACTGAAGCATATGGAATACTTTCCATATCTTTCTTCTCTTTATCAGTCGTAGGACTTTGCATCATATTTAACTTAAAGTGGGCAGCAAGAGGAGTACTAACCACTTTAGCCTTGTCCATGTAAAATTTCTGAAGGATCTTCTCGATATATTTCTCTTGCGACAAAAATAACTTCTTAGCATCTTTGTCTCGAGTAATTCTAATGCCAAGAATTTGCTTCGCCGAGCCCAAGTCTTTCATGGCAAAAGACTTGCTTAACTGTTTCTTCAATAACTCAATTCTTGAAGCATTCCTGCCAATAATCAGCATATCATCAACATAAAGCAAGAGAATAATAAAGTCATCATCAGAAAATTTTTGGACAAACACACAGTTATCCGAGGAAGTCTTCTTATAGCCTTGTTCTGTCATAAGCGACGCAAACTTTTTGTACCCTTTGCCTCGGTGCTTGTTTTAGGCCATAGAGACTTTTCTTCAATTTGCACACATAATCCTCTTTCCCTTTCACTTTGAAACCCTCAGGTTGTTCCATGTATATCTCTTCCTCCAAGTCACCATGTAGGAAGGCTGTTTTAACATCTATTTGCTCAATTTCTAAATCTAGGCTAGCTGCCAAGCCTAGTACCACACGGATAGAAGACATTTTCACCACCGGAGAAAATATATCATCAAAATCAATACCTTTTCTCTGACCGAATCCCTTAACAACCAATCTAGCTTTGAACCGTGGTTGTAAAGTATGTTCATCTTGCTTCAACCTATATACCCACTTGTTCTTCAAAACTCTTTTACCTTTAGGTAACTTCACCAATTCAAAAGTATGATTATCATAAAGTGACTGCATCTCATCTTGCATAGCATCGAACCAATTACTTTTGTACTCATCTTCTATTGCTTCTGCATAACACTTTGGTTCACCTGCATCAGTCAATAATACATACTCATCTTCAGAATACCTGGTGGAAGGTCGTCGGTCTCTAACGGATCTCCGGACTGGAACATCCAGTGGAACATCTAATTGAGCCTCTGGTTCAGGAATAGTATTATCTATTTCAACATGTTCAGGAACATATGCGTTATTTGGAACATTAACTTCCTGCTGCTCTTCATCAACCTGTGTAGGAATATTTGTAAGAGGAACCGGATCTAAATCAACCAAATTATCACTAACCTGTGGTGCTGAAATCATCTCTGATTTCTCAATATCCTCTATTGTTTGATCTTCCATAAACACAACGTCTCTGCTTCTTACAATTTTCTTTTCAAGTGGATCATAAAATTTGTAGCCAAGCATATCCTGTCCATAACCAATAAATATGCACTGTCGTGTTTTCACATCAAGTTTAGACCTCTCATCTTTGGGAACATGCACAAATGCTTTGCACCCAAATACACGCAAATAATCATAAGAAACTTCTTTGCCTGTCCAAACTCTATTCGGAACATCAAACTCTAAAGGAAAGCATGGAGTAAGATTTAATACATGCACAACTGTACTTAAAGCCTCACCCCAAAAGGATCCAGATAGCTTTGACTGTGAAAGTAAGCATCTTACCCTTTCAACCAATGTTCTGTTCATTCTCTCAGCTAAGCCATTTAACTGAGGCGTCTTGGGAGGTGTCTTTTGATGTCGAATACCTTGTTGTCTGCAATATTCATCAAAAGGTCCAATATACTCTCCCCGTTATCGTTCCGATGCATTTCAATTTCTTTCCGTCTGTCTCTCTCAACCGAAGCCGAAATTGCTTAAAAGCATCTAACGCTTGATTTTTAGTTTTCAAGGTATAAATCCAAATTTTCCTTGAAAAATCATCTATGAAGGTAACAAAATAAAGAGAGTCACCAAGTGATTTTGTTTTCATAGGACCGCAAACATCGAATGCACTAAATCCAAGTATACGACTTTCTTGAAGGAGGGGAGCTTTTAAATGCAACTCGTTTTGTTTTCTGCTAAACAGTGAGCACACTTCTTTAGCGTTGAACTTTTCAATCCGAAAGGAGCTTCTTCTTGGCCAATATTGACAAACCCTTCTCACCGATGTGACCGAGCCTCTTATGCCATAACTCATTTGCATCTTCGCTATCTACGCATTAATTTTGTCTCGTAGACAATTTTGCCTGCATAATGTATAACGAAGAATATTTTTCACCTCTAGCCACAACAAGAGAACCTTTAGTGAGCTTCCATTGACCATTACTGAAGGTGCTGCAATACCCCTCATCATCCAACTTGCCTGTAGAAATCAAATTCAAGCGGATATCAGGTATATGTTTAACATTATTCAATACTAACCTCGTGCCATTGCTGGTTTCTAGGAACACATCACCGATGCCTACAGCTTGAGCTAGTCCATTGTTTCCCATCTTCACAGATCCGAAGTCACCTGACCTGTATGATGTAAAGAAATCCCTACGAGATGTAGCATGAACAGATGCACCACTATCAATTACCCAACTGGTCTCATGAGAAACAAAATTCACCACATCACCATCAAAAATAGTGAGAAAGTCTTCTTTAAGTGCAGCGACACGATTGTCATCACTATCATTATCACTTATCTTCTCTTTACCTTTCTCCTTTTGTTTCTCCCTTTTTAACTGGCGACAAAACCTCTGAATATGTCCCTTCTGATGACAATAATGGCACTCAACATTAGCAAATTTATTATACTTACCTCTGCTTTTGTCTCGACTTTTATCTCTATTTCTCGGACCTCGAGACTCACTTCTCCCCCTTTTCTCAACAACCAAGGCATCAGAATGTGAAGAGGATGATCCCTGTGTCTTCCTTCTCATCTCTTCATTCAAAATACTACTCTTGGCTAAATCCATGGTAATCGTACCATCCGGGGCAGAGTTAGACAAAGATGTTCGGAACGTCTCCCATGAGTCCGGCAAAGTACCAAGCAACCATAGTGCTTGTATCTCATCATCAAACTTGATTCCCATCGCAGCCAACTGATTTATAATTCCTTGAAAAGAATTTAAATGATCAGTCAAACGAGTACCATCATGGTATCTCGAGCCATCATCTGTTTTATCAAAAACAATTTATTATTCCCGTCTTTCGAGCATATAACTGTTCGAGCCTATCCCATAAACTGCGTACATGTGTTTCCTCAATAATATGGTTTAAAACATTATCATCTACCCACCGCCCTGATATAACCACACACTTGACGATGAAATATAGACCATTCAACGTCGGTTTTATTTCTCGGTTTCTCCTCGGCAAATACGAGGCAAATAAAAATCTTTCACATATAAAAGATCTTCCATCTTCCCTTTCCAGATATGATAATTCGAACCATTCAAAGTGTAACCATTCTACTCGTATTCGTTTCCATTGTTTAACACAAGGCAGAAAAATCAAGCAATAACCTGATGCTCTGATACCACTCTGATGGGAGAACGGTAATAATTCGAACAATATCGAATCAACGCAGCGGAATAAAATAATCTCCCCTCTTGTGTAAACCTAATAGGAATCGATATAGTAGAGTAAAATAAATACCAAGCACGCGAACACAAGATGATTTTTTTACGTGGAAAACCTCCTCGATGTGAGGAGATAAAAAACCACGGGACCGGAGTCCACCCGAAAATCTTCACTATCAATAAAATTGTTCTTCTCTAGCAAATACTAGAGGTACATAGCAGCAAACACCTCAAGAACATAATTCTTGGCAATACACATGAACTTCACAAGAGATCAAGGATAAATCTGACCAAAAACACAGGTTTTGATCAATCCACGAAAAACCTGATGTAGGGAGCTTCAAACAAAAATCAAACCGTTCAGATTCGAAAAAATTGCGCCACGGACATGCTGACAAAATTTCAGCTTAATCGGATCACGAATCGACCTCCGACGCCAGCTTGATGTAAATCAGATATTGCCCAAAACCCCAGATTTTCTGCTTTCTCTTTTTCTCTTGTTACTGTTTCCTTTTCTGCTGCTACCTCTTTATATATATAGTGAGAAACCTTATTTCCTCATATAACTTATTATATGGGCTCAAGCCCTTTTTGGGCTTGCAACTCATTGGGTCTCCTCCACATAGGAGTGAACCCAGCTAACACTGTTTACCAACTAAGAAACATCTTATTGCTCACTGATTCTTTATTCTAATTCTTTGTTTTAATTAATAAAAAAGGCAAGTCAAGTCAAGAAGCACTTCTACATAAAGTTGTGGAAATTACGCTTGCAATAATTGCCCTTTTCCGTGCATCATGCCTCGCAACAGTTCGATTAGCGTGAAGAGTCTTGAACCGTTGGATGACAAAAAAGACTATTGAGTGTTGGTGATAAAAAGTCGAAGTCTTTGGAATCGGTGGAGATTGCCGTAGTGATAAACACCATTTGGTATTACTATTTGTCAAATATAAGTCATCTATGAGATGGTATATCTTTCAGGCCCGTCATAATCCTCAATATGATCTATATATAAATAAATATTTTTTGTAAACATTTATCCTCAAAATATTTGAAACCATATAACCTTTTCAATATTAAAGGTACGTCAAAACAACTTGTTTTGATGGGTATCTATGGTTTTTTTTTTTTTTTTTTTGTTTCAATCATAAGAGTGATCAAAATATATAATATTTGTTATGATTAGTGTTGGAATTCAATCTCATAATGGATTTTCTCCTGAGCTTTTACCTTTTCCTTCCTCTTATCTAAGATAATGGGTAATTTTATTATATTTTTCTATTTGTACAGCGCATTACATAATCTCTCTCTCTTCTCTCTCTCACTCTCTCCCTTCATTCCACAAAATCCATTATTGACACCTTAATTTTTATCGACACACTAAGCATATATTTCTGAAAAAAATAAGAAATAAATAATAGTAAAAAGATACAAAAACAATAATAAATAAAAGTAAATAAAAATAAGAAGAGAGAGTCCAATTGGGTCTAGTTTGGACCCCATCACCCAAGCCTTTTGGTCTGGCCCAACCCATTAAACCATGCCCATCTCACACCTTGCGATACAGAGCCCGCAGGCGAACCATGACGATGCTCTTCCGACATGCTATTTCCTCACCTTTTCCACCGGTGCTCTCCAAATCGAATTAGATTTCATCGGAGTTAGGAAGTAAGAAAGGGATTTCGATCTTCCGATCTGGTCTTCCAACATTAAATTTGTAGAAAATGTAGTGGAGGGAGAAAGGTTCGGTTACTCAATTTTGAAGCTAAGTTATGAATCTAAGTATCCATTGCCTTTTTCTCGGCACATATGCATGCTTAACATGATTACTTAGTGTCACGAATCCGGGAAGAAATATGGAATATGTGTATTGAGGAAAATGGTGTATTCTCTCATTGATCTTTAGATGTGATACATTGATGTATATATTGTACAAAAGATTTGAATAAAAAAGTAAATAAATTCTTCTAATCTTTCTAGTCCTAAAATAAATACATCTTCTATCAATTACAATCAATCCAAATCCTTAATCAAATCATATCTTCTTTCAACACTCCCCCTCAAGCTGGTGGCTTGTATATGTCCAAGACGCCTAGCTTGTTTAGAAGATATGTATGCTGTCTTTGACAAAGGGGTTTGGTGAAGATATCTGCAGTTTGTTCTGTAGTCCTGATACCTCTGGTTTCGATGACCCCTTCTTTGATCTTTTCCCGAGTAAAATGGCAATCAACTTCTATATGTTTTGTCCTTTCATGTAGCACAGGATTTGCTGCAAGTTTGAGTGCCGAATCATTATCACAAAAAAGTAATGTCGGTCCTCTAACTTGTACTCCAAGATCCATAAGTAAGCCTCGGAGCCATACTATTTCATAGACGGTTTTTGCCATAGATCGGTATTCAGCTTATGCTGATGACAATGATACGGTGGATTGTTTCTTTGTCTTCCATGAGAGCAATGACTCCCCAAATTTGATGCAAAATCCAGTAATTGATCTCCTACTCATGGGACATGTAGCATAGTCCGCATCACAATAGGCTGTCATCTCCATGTTGCACCTTTTGGAAAGGAGTATCCCTAATCCTGGACATCTCTTGAGATATTTCACTACTTTCAAGGCTGCATTCATGTGTGACTGCTTTGGACTGTGCATAAATTGACTGAGAGTCTGTACAGCATAGCAAATATCTGGCCTGGTCATAGTGAGATAGATAAGTTTCCCAACAAGTCTTTGATAGCTTGTCGGGTCCTTCAATAATGGATCATCAGAGGAGGATGTCCCAATATCATAATCAATGCTTGTCAACTTGGCATTCTGCTCAACAGGAATAATTGCCGGTTTGCAACTTGATAATCCCGCTTCTGATATAATCTCCATCACAAATTTTCTCTGACTAAGGGAAATCCCCAGATCAGAACGGGCTATCTCTATTCCAAGGAAATATTTAGGTGGTCCTAAGTCTTTAATATGAAAAGACAAATGTAGAAGGTCTTTAAGCTTCTTCACAGCAGAATTATCATTTCCCATAATAAGTATGTCGTCAACATAAATCATCAAATATATGACTGACGTACCTTTTGCCCAAGTGAACAAAGCATAATCATGCTTAGATTGTATGAATCCAGCTCCCGTTAGTGCAGTAGTAAATTTAGCGTACCACTGTCGAGATGCTTGTTTCAATCCGTAAAGAGATTTGAGGAGACGACATACCTTCAACTCCCCCTGTCTCCGTAATCCTTGTGGAAGATCCATGTAGATCTCCTCTTCTAGATCCCCATGAAGAAAGGCATTGTGGACATCCATTTGATGGAGAGACCAGTTGCGAAAAGCAGCAACGGATAAGAAAGATCGAACCGTGACGTCCTTGGCTACCGGAGAAAACGTCTCATGGTAATCAAAGCCTTCTCGCTGGGTGAAACCCTTGGCCACTAAGCGGGCCTTGTATCTTTCCACAGAGCCATCTGCTCTATATTTGATCTTATAGACCCATTTACATCCAATGGGTTTGCGATTCGGTGGTAATGTCACAACATCCCAAGTACGGTTATCAATCAGGGCTTTAAGTTCTGCCTCCATTGCCCTTTGCCAACGTTCATCATGTACGGCCTCATTGTAGCTAGAAGGCTCCCTTTCCTCAGAAACTCGACTAATGCAACATAAATGGTCTGATGACAAGCAGTCGAAAGATACATATGAGGATAAAGGATAACGAGTACCTGATGATAGTGATGAGGAGCAGATATAATCTTTAGTCCAGGCTGGTGGGCGAAGGTTTCGGCCAGATCTTCGTGGTGGTTCATTCATCACTTTCAAAGGTAATTCCTCAACACTTGGGGGTTCTTCGTGAATTATCTCCGGGGATTCCTGCTCCATACTCTGTTGCTCAACAGAATTATCATGAGAAGAATCATCAACTGGTGAAGGCAAGACTGTATCTACTATCTGATCTCTTGGAGAAGGAGTGATAAAGTATGATGCTCCAGGAGATAGATCTTCTTCTGTCAGGAATCGCTGGCTATTTCTTGCGTCTTCTGCAGGTGTAGAAGTTGTATCCCGGAAGGGAAAAATATGTTCATGAAAGACCACATCCCTGCTGATAAAAAAATCCCCGGTAGACTGTTCATAAACTCGATAACCCTTTTTTAAATTAGGGTACCCCATGAAGATGCATTGTCGAGCGCGGGGAGACATTTTATCTCGAGGACCTACTGTGGCCACATAACATAGACAGCCAAAGACTCTGAGATGACTCAGATCCGGTTTTCTTCCATACAATAGTTCAAACGGAGTCTTGCCTTCTAGAATGCGAGATGGCATACGATTTATCAAATACGCCGCAGTAATCACACAATCTCCCCAAAATTGTTCTGGTATAGATGCCTGGAACTTAAGGGCACGTGCCACCTCTAAGAGATGACGATGCTTTCGTTCAACTACCCCATTATGTTGTGGAGTATAGGTGCATGTACTTTCATGTAAAATACCATTTGAAGTGAGAAAGGAAGCACAATCACCATTGAAGAATTCCCTACCATTATCAGTGCGGATGCGACGAACTGATTTTCCGAACTGATTTTTTGACAAGGAAAAGAAAATTTTTAGGTGAGAGAGAACCTGACCTTTTGATTGTATGAGGAAGACCTAGGTGGCTCGTGAGAAATCGTCTACGATGGTAAGAAAAAATCTCGAACCATCATGATTTACTGTATGATATGGCCCCCATACATTAGCATGAATCAAAGAAAAAATTTCATCTGCTCGAGTCTTACTATTTTGAAAGGGTGAACGAGCTTGTTTTGCCAAGGGACAAATTGGACATTGAGGACAAGGGAAGTATGCAGTGTGACCCAATCTTTGATGATGAAGAAAATTTCTTTCATTGGCAACAAGGTTACACAATGGTTTATTGAATGCAATAGATGATAATTTAAAATTGCCTGGAAGTTCATCCCAAAAATAGAGCCCTTGATAGATTCTACCCAAGCCCATCAGTTTGCCAGTCGAAAGGGCCTGAAATAGACATTTTTCAGAGTCAAAAAAGACATGACAAGAATTTTCTTCACAAGCTCGAGAGACTGATATGAGATTAAACTGGAAAGTGGGGACATAAAGGACATTTTTGAGAGTGATGAGTGAACTAAGATTCACGGTGCCAGTCATTCCAACATATGTGGTATTTCCATTTGGTAGTTGGACTGATATTGGAAATGATAGCCTTTTGACACTAGAAAATAATTTCGGATTGCAGATAATGTGATCACTAGCTCCTGTATCTATAATCCATGCGTCCCTTGAAATTGAGTTTGTCAGGCAATAAGAAATACATGTGAAACTGCCTCCCTTGTCAGAATGATCCAATTTTTTAAGAGCTTCCATCAACTCCTGATATTCCCCATGGGTGATTGGCTTGTCTGCTGATTTACCCATTACCTGAAAAACAGTTGAAAACTTTCCCTTTTCTTTTTCACATGGCTTACCATGTAGTTTCCAGCAACTTTCAACTGTGTGGTGTGGACGCTTACAATATTCACAATACATCTTACCCTTTCCTTTATTTTTTGCAAATGAGGAAGGTCTGCTAACAGCATGGGCCGCGGTCCCTGCATATGGGCCCTCGGATGATGCTCCGAATGACGAGTGTGGGCCTTCGAGCCCAGGAAAAAATAATCCGCGTGGGCCTTCGAATCCGTGGAAGCCCGCTGCACGTGGACCGTTGGATTCAGTGGCCGCGCCACTTTGTGAGCCGTCGGATCCACCGGCTCCAAAGATCGATCGTGAGCCGTCCGATCGATCGGTAAAATCCTGGCCGTCCATCGTTCGTATATAAGATCTAGGGTTTTCATGAAACCCTAGATTAGATCGTCGATTTTCTCTCCCTCTTGTGGGTCTCTGTAGCGGGCGAGAGGAAACCCTCGCCGCCAGAGCCACCTTGTCGCCTTCCTTGCCGAGATCTGCGACTCTCTGTTGGCTTTCCTCCTGGATTGTGAGCTGGTAGATTCGGCCAAGGCTTGGCATCGGCTCCATGGTTAAGATCTGCGATCTAAACGAAAGGTAAGAGTCGTTTAATATGAGGAGAAAACGAATGGCTTTCTCCCTATCTCGCATTTTTTTATACTGCTGCAAAATTTGCTCCGGCCAGTCAAATTTTTCTTCGGCCGCTTCCAACTCGTTCCACATATTCGAAAGTTTGTTGAAAACTGCAGCAACAATCATGTTTCCTTGCTTTAACTCGAGATCTGTTGCGTTAAAGAAAAGATTTTAACTTGATCCATTTTTCCATACATCTCCTTGATGTTTTCCCACATTTGTTTCGAGTCCTCCGTTGGGGAAGGCCAGCCGCGACTTCGGGAGCGATGCTGTTGCCGATCCACATTCTGACTAGTTGATTACATTTTTTCCAAAGTCGCGCTAGTCGATCGTCGGACGGAATCGGAACCGTTCCATCGATAAAACCCTCCTTATCCTTCGTTACCAGAGCGCGCCGGAACTCTCGCGACCACCTCGAGTAATTATCGGGTCCAGTTAGTTGCTGGGCAACAAGCTTTAAATCTGGTCCATCGGCATTGGTTGTGAAAAGGGGGTCGCCGGGTTCCGGCCGGTTGCTGGCAGCGTAGATCTTGTATGGGAGAAACCCTGGTGGCGGAGTCGGGTAAGGATTTCCCCCAAAACCCGACCCCCCAGGTCCGGTTGAATGTCCCGCATTAGAAAAAAACGAACCCGGGTAGGGATTCGGTCCCATACCCGGTTCGGCTGATCCGCCCGTTTACTGTGAACCGGTGTTTGCGCCTGCCCCACCACTGGTTGGTAGGCCTGCATTAGTCTGTACACCATTTTGAAATCCCGGCAATGATGCATTTGGGCCCGTCCCATAGTACCAAGGATTTGGTACCCATTGGTATGGTTGACCCGAATAGGGTTGCCCCAAATTAGCCTGAGCCGGAACAGGTATCCACTGTGCTTGTTGAGTATGGCTTTGAACCTGTTCTGATGGCTCCTGGATCTGCGAAGTTTGTGGCGTTATCTCTCCTGCAGGCTGATCACCGATTCCTGAGGTAGGTTCTTGTGGGTTTGTCATGGTTGCAACTTTTCTAAGAGATCTGCAATAACACTATTTTGCAGGTTAATCTTAAACACAGAAGCGAATACTGGTTGAGGGATCTCTTCTCGGATGATCTTTGTTCGTTTCGCGAAAATTACAGCAACGAGCAACAGAGAGAGGACTGGAAGCTGTTCTGTTCGCAAGGATTCAGCAACAGAAAACAGAGAAGAACAGGGGCTGATTTTAGTGCGGAAGCTTATCTCAGGATCAAGAGCCGCTCTGATACCATGTCACGAATCCGGGAAGAAATATGGAATATGTGTATTGAGGAAAATGGTGTATTCTCTCATTGATCTTTAGATGTGATACATTGATGTATATATTGTACAAAAGATTTGAATAAAAAAGTAAATAAATTCTTCTAATCTTTCTAGTCCTAAAATAAATACATCTTCTATCAATTACAATCAATCCAAATCCTCAATCAAATCATATCTTCTTTCAACACTTAGATAGTGCTTGTCGGGTGCCTGATGATATGCCGTTTTGAGATACAGGCTCATGGAATGTAATAGTTTATGGGTATTCATTAAAATGGGGGTGTTGCTTAAGCGCTAGATATAATTTGTTTGCTATGAAATTGCAGAGTATAGAGATGGATTATTCAGTAATTCTATATAATCTACTCATCATTTTTCACTCAATTTGATGATGCATCAAATGTAACAATATAAGGAAGTAATTGAAGCATGTCATCTTATGTAAGAATGTGAAGGGATTTCTCCAAATAAAGGGAGTAAGGAGATGGGATTTCTAATTCGATTTTTATAAACAAAAATTCATTGAAAATAATTGGGAAAATCAACATGATAAAGACATGAGCCATGTGATCTACTTTTTCCAGAATCACGTGAAATAGCAACACCAATAGGTGAAAAATCGAATAGGAAAACAAGACTTTTAATTGGAATCAACAATTTATTTAGAAAAAACTAAATGCAAACACTGAAACTTACGGATGCCGAGTAAAAGTTACTTATTTATTTATTTAAAGTTAGAAAAAAAATATTACCAACAGCTTCACCATCTTTTTTTTCGTTTGGTTACTCGCCATGGCACCCATTTTTCCTCCTCACCAGCATTATAGATTTTCCCGAGAAAATCCTTGAGGTCTAACGGATGGGGACGCCTTTGAGGACAGTCATGGCATAAAAATGTCGTGTTGCATGAACTATAAAAGTATCTTTAAATATTCCAGGCATGTTTTGACAAAATTCAACTTATTTCAGCAACACTTCGATACATTTAAGCGAGTTTAAACAATTCCGAACAAATTACGGCAATTCCAAGTAAACCTTTAGTGAATTCTAGCAAAGCTACAATAATCTTGCGGCAACACCTCAACAAAAATTCAGCAAGTTCATGAGTTCCATTATTTATATATTATCTTAGAGGTGAAGTTCACTCTGATAAAAAAAATTATCACCTTTTTTAATTATCAACTCCATTTACTTCCTCTCCATCAGTTCCTCATTTATATGCCTTCATTTACCATGGACTCTCTCTCTCTCTCTCTCTCTCTCTCTCTCTCTCTCTCTCTCTCTCTCTCTCTCTCTCTCTCTCTCTCTCTCGTTTGTAGTTTATCTCTAAAGAATAAACACAATAAGAATGAAGGTTCAATGAGAAGGATTTAGAGATACCATTGGAATATAGGTGTCATAAGGTTCCAACTCAAGCTTACCATTCACATAGATGAAGGTACATATAATATGCATGTCCCCATTTGACAACATTAAGTACATTATCACAAGAACGAAGGCAAACATGCTGAACAGGTGGCTAAGGAAAGGTTGAAGATATTTAAGTGATAGAAAACAAAACATTAAAGCAATGGGGATGGAGATCTTTTGTTACAAAAAAATAGAAAAAAATGATCTGTAATGATAAGTAAAAATAAATAATGAAAAAAGATAGCACAGGAATGCCAAAATGAATTGGCATGGGCATCCAAATTTTCTAAAGCAAATTGTCGGCGACCCCACTTGGTTTCGGAGCACATGGACAAGAGATTTAATTGACGACATCATCTGTCTTAAAACGTGCCAAAAAATGAATCCCCTTAAATCCGCCTCCTCCGGTCACCATAAGATATATTACCATAACTAATTTTCGAAAGCTCCCTATCATAAATTGTTGCGACCCTCTCTAAAGAATCTTAGAGGGGGCGGGTATAACAATTAAGTGATGCCTTTATTTGAGGTGCTCGCTCTTGTTCAACGTGAGTTCTCTTAAGTCCTAACTATCGTGATGTTTGAGTTTCAATTGATTAATCAAAGAAATTTTATTTAATTGAAATTGCCACTATTCTATTTAGGGTCAATCAAGAGCCAAGTGAAGTGTAGTAGTACACTTCACTCTTGCAAACTATTGATCTAAGATCGGAGGCTTAATTAAGCTAATTATCTAATGACCACCCTTTCAGGCAATTCTCAATCTTTTGAATATATTGTTCATTAGATCTTTGCCTATTGTATTATCATACACCACTAAATGATGTACTTGCGTGGGTGCACAATCAATAAGGGCGCGCATGGTAAAATTTCTGTTTCTCAATTTCTCTATTTCTCTGTTCCCGGGAACAGGTTTGGAACAGAAATCCGTTTGGTAACGCAAATTGATTTCTTTATTTCTGAAATAGATTTCTGTTTCAGAAATTATTTTTGGTGAGAAATGAGAAGCTAAAAATTTTAGCTTCTCTATTTCCTGAAGTAGAAATAGAAATTGTTTCTATCCATCCCCTTCTTCCTTCAGCAAATATCGACTCTTCTCTCCTCACTACCGTAGCTTTCCCATTCCTTCTCCTCACCTCAAACCAGAAACCCTAACGACTTCGAAGCTGTTCATCCTCACCGTCGCCGCTCATCTCGCCGTCGCCCTCGCCCTCGCCCTCGCCGCTCATCTCCACCGGCCAATTTGCTCCGGTCGTCCCGTCCGACCCGCCTCGTCCGTCCGTGTCCCCAGTCGCGCTCCAGTCGCCATCGCCCAGTAGCCGTCGTCGTCGCCCAACTCGATGAGCCGTCGCCGTCGCCCATCTCGTCACCGTCACTCAACTCCGGGCCGCGCGCCCATCTCCGTCGTCGCCCATCTTCGTCCGCGGATCCAGTCGCCCAACTCCGGTCGCCGCGCCCATCTCCGGTTGTCGCCCATCTCCGTCCGCGGATCCAGTCGCCCAACTCCAGTCGCCGTCGCCGTCGCCCATCTCTGTCACCCATCTTCGTCCGCATCCCCTTCCACTCTCGATTCCGCGGATCCAGTCGCCGTTGCCCATTTCTGCTTTCGATTCCTCACGAAGTTCGATCGATCCTTCGCTTTTCGCCTCTTTCTTGGTTGTGTTGTCTCTGTTCTTGTTCATTTGTTCGGTTTTGGGGGTACTTGACGTCAACCCTAGAGTTTTGGCTTGCGGAGTTACTGTGATTACTGGGGAGTGCTTAGTTCCGAGGCTCACCCGCGTTTGTCCACGGTCATTTTTTGGCGAGGGGAGCTGGGCCGATCGTTCTGGATTGGGCGGTTTCGTGGAATAGGAGGTAGGGAGTGCTGGATTTGTGTGGACGGATTGTGGTAGGTGATGAAGACGGGATTTTGGGAGGTTTCTTGGGAGCCGTTCGCCACTAGGAAATATGGAGCCCTTATGCGTGAGGAAGGGGGGGATTCCTGCCGCCGGAATTCCTAGGATAGTTTCCTAAATGAAGCCGGAACTCCGCATTCAATTTTTGCTGCTGATATCATATATGGAGTTTGGTTGTTAACCTGATAGTGCTATTGCAACCGATGTAAAACAATCCATTATCTCTGATTGATGCGATGCAGTAAGCCAAGATATGAGCCTATGAATCTAGATTTTGATTAGGTAATGCTAATTGTCTATGGGAAGTATTATTCTGTCTTTTAGTCTGCTTAATTAGGATGACGTTAGTTTCTCTGTCTATGTTTCTTTCCCTCTGAATTCACCGAATGAAAGGTAAATTTTAATGCGATTATTTTGTCATTCTTGTTGCTGTTGGGAACTTCTTGTAAAATGTCAATTCTCTCTA
This sequence comes from Eucalyptus victrix, assembly GCA_016097545.1. Classification (NCBI taxonomy): domain Eukaryota; kingdom Viridiplantae; phylum Streptophyta; class Magnoliopsida; order Myrtales; family Myrtaceae; genus Eucalyptus; species Eucalyptus victrix. The sequence continues at coordinate 10,607,445 of CM027841.1, read as the reverse complement.
TTGCCTTGAGCATTCTCCCTCTTGTGGTAATGTAGGCTTGGGTAGCAGATTTCGAGAAACCAAAGGGCGATCCTTCTGCTTTTTACAAGCCAGCCACAACAGTTTTATCACCTTACTTGAAAGTGAGTTCAGACAGAGACAGTCCTTTGAAATATTGTTTTATTTGTTCTCTGTCCCAATCTGTTTTGCTTCCATCAAATCAAATTCCATTGGTTTCACCATAATTAGTTTCCTTCCATAGTTTGCTCTACCCATTCTATTCTAAATTTTGGGGCAGTTTGGTTGTCTCTCATCCAGATACTTCTACCAATGCATACAAGACATTTATAAGGATGTCAAGAAGCATAGGATAGTTTCCTGAAATAGCTGTGATGGTTGATTGTGGCGGAGTAGTTTGGGTTAAGAACAATTTTCTGCTATGCTTTTTGCCCCCGTTGTTTGTATTATCATGTTTTTTTTCCAAGCTTTCCTGTGCTTTCCACAGAATATCGTTTCTTGTACTTATCTTGAATATTCTGTTCAATATTCTACATCGTAATCACTGAAAAGGATGTATGATTTGTGTTTCTTTGCTTGTCTATGTGGCTTTACTGTAGTCGCCTCTCTTCTTTTCTGCAATGGTGCCATAACTTTGCTGATAAATGTTGTCATAGCCTTACTAGAGATGTATTTGTGAATTCTTGGTTGGAATCATGTTTATTTGCCATGAGTTTGTTTCATTGTTTTGTTGGTCAGCATATTTATGAAGCTTATAGGTATCCCACTTCTTCGTCTGTACTTTTAGAATTCCTACCTCAGTATTTTTTCCATCTTCTCTCAAATTTTGCTGTCATATTCCTTTTTCAACACCTATCCTTCTTGCTCTTTTTCCATTGTCCCATGACATTTTGCAGTCCGAGTTGTATTTAATTCAACTTAAACAAATTATCAGGAGGTTTCTCTTTTTTGGTCGGAAAATTATTAGGAGGTTATGGAAAATTATCAGGAGTTCTATCGAATTACCAATATAAATTAAAGTGATTTACCAACTTTTATCAAATTAAATTACCATAACAAGCACCAAGAAAAGTGAGGTAAAAGGATGGGGACAACATGATTCATAGAAATAGAAATTTTTTTCTGTTATCAAACGGATTTCTGTTTCAGAAATAGAAATTTTGAGTCGTTATCAAACAGGTTTCTTTGCTCAGAAACTTGTCCAGGGAATAGAAATTGAGAAATTGATTTCTGGCCAGAAATCAATTTCTGTTTCAGAAATTTTACCATGCGCGCCCTAAGTAACCAATCATAATCAATGCAATGAAGGTAAAGTGCAACATAATAAACCCGATATGATGACAAGGTTGAATATACATGGCCTCATTATTTAGTCTCGGGACAAGAATCCCCATGAGCCAAATCCAAGATTTATTCTATTTCTAAGCTATCAATAGATATCCCCGAATGACGACCGATAATGAAATTCCAAGGAGAAACATATAACAAATAAGCACAGAATGATCTGGAAAACTAAAGAATCCGGCCTAGGGTCATGGCCACTTTCATAAACTAACCCGGGACACGTTATTTAACTAAGAACGAGTCCGATACTTGTAGTCTATGGTTCGGACAATGGCACGTGACCTTTATTTATTCAAGCAAATCACTACTAAAACATTAGAAAATGATGAGAAATCATCTGCATGTCAATGTACCATCGAGTGCTTCCAAACTAATCCTCATATGAAACCAAGATCTATCAAATCCAATCCTAGCCAACATATGATGCAAAAAACACATTAAAGTTCTATAAAAATCAGCACGGATATCCAACGTAAATTGACAATATGACTTGAATAACTTGGAAACAACTCTGATAATACACAACAGGAACTCTTGGGACCAAATACTACAGGTGGCTGCAGCGGGGACATTTTCGAAGAACATCATGCTGCAAAAACCGAAATGCATAGCAACATAAACACAGCAAAACAGAATTGAGCCGCATTCTACTGTAAATTCTCACGGTTGAGACTCATTCAGCAACAACTGAACCTGTATACAAATCGGCAACGTAAGACCTTTCAGCCTACCGACAGATTCATGAGTAAAACAATATCTAAATCCAGTGAACATAACTCGTCAGATGCCAACAATTTCATGACCACTAGATTCTACTATGCTACTTATGGCATAAGTTGACATGCTTTGGTCATCCTGAAAAATGATTAGCAAGAATATATCAGGATCAGAGACAGCATGTGAGGATGGATTTGAACAACAATAGAGTAGTCATGGCATGTCGACGTCTCAGCCATAGGCTTAAATCACTGGAAGCAGATAGGCTGCAAATGAATCGAGTATGTGTATTATACAACCATCATTCCAGACTAAGACATGAGAATGCTTCTCGAATTTGCACACGAAATTCCATTCGGCATTTTAACGAACATATCGGTTCGAACAAGAGATCAAATCGCAACATGAAAGCAATTATTGCGATCCAAGTTTATCACAACAGCATCAAAATGATTACAGATCATTAAAAATCCTAAATTGAAGGATATATCGCAGAATTCTCAAGCGGAATTCTTAGCCTGTACTTTGTACAAAAGAATGACAAAAAACAGAGCATTGAGAATTTACCAACTCCCCTCTCTCATTAACCTCTCCACGAGATTGTTGCCGATTGTACTTCTCATTTCAAGCCACAATCAATTTCAGTCTAGAGTGTCGATCACGATTTTAATTTAATTTCTCAAAGCATTCTTTTTCGCTTCATAATATTAGTTTCAACTTCAGCTCTAAAACTAAAGTCGATGGCTCGCATGACAATTGTGAAGTTACACGCTTTTTTTTCACAAGTTACACACGTCTAAATGAGAGATGAAAGGTAAGCGATAGAAAACAAAACGCTAAAATAGTAAGAATAGGAATTTTCGTTCGTACCAAAATGCTGATAATGGCGACAAAACGAATTTATAGTGCAATCAATCTCGAGATATCCCAATGCGTTTCCCAGTTGCAGCAAAAATTTAAGAAATAAAATAAACTGTCCATAATCTAGATCGATTCTCAAAGGCTTCTTTTGAACCGCTCTTGTACATCTTCCATACGTTCATTCGCACCAAAATGCCGATAACGGCAACCCCTATCACTTCATCATTTCTCCATCTATTCTCGCATCTTCACACGACATGTTTCTCGATCCTTTTTCATATTTCCATTTCAGGCAAGGACAGTAATGCGATTCGAGAATGAAATTCCATGACCAAATAGACATAACATAGTGACGGAGACCAGGAAAATATGAGAGGGAGGGGGTGAATCCGTGATGAATGACAGAGAGGTAAATGGATAAAAACTCTCCCCTCTTCTCATCTAATCCTTCCGTCCACTCATTGTCTTTAATCATAAATGTTCATTTTTAAACCACTTGATCTTCCCCCTATAAAATAATTAAAAAAGACATCATATTCCATGGAAAGAAGCGATAAAATGATGGACAGAATGTCAACAGAACAGGATCGGCATCGTCTATTCTTTGACAGAAACAAACATCCAATAAGAGACAAATGAAGACTGGAACGATTTGCGCCTAGAACTCGTCAATCTATCAACGTTTCATCCATCTCGTGCGCCATATACCCTGTCATGCCAACAATGAAGTCCGCATTTGGACGTTACAATGAAAAATATATTTATTTTAGAAAGTGGGAATCCGGGGTAAAGCGTAGTCAACAATTGTCACCACTTCAATTGCCTAGAGTAAGTATTATCCTCTATGTCGAGTTGTTGCAACTCTAAAAAACAATCGTATAACATACTTAAAATAAAGGAACAAAAATAACTAGTAACAAGACTTGACTATCTGTTTATCATGAACATTCTAATGAAACAGGGAACATATCTTTCAAACATCATTCTAAATAGTAGTGACCAATGGACGCTTGGAGGAAGGAAAGGCATCATGATTGAGTGGCTCGCAATTGATGTTGTGCTCGGTATGTTTGCACAAACGCACACACTTGAAGGATTAGTTAGGTCTAAGCTATAGCTCTTATAAACAAAGCCTGCAAATTGGTGAGCATCAAAGAAGAGGGAGAGAATATCCGTATTTTGTTGGCCAGTGCCGTGGATGCAATCTTTTGAGACCGGTTTTATTGATAGATCATAGGGAAAAAGTATGGGAAAAAAAAAGTTTGTAAATGTATAGAGAAAAAAATAATTTGAAATTTTGAATCATTTTTAGAGTAAAATCTATATGAGAATGATTTAAATATAAAATTTAAGATTTGTGAGAGATTTAGGGAATAATTTTATATTTATGTATATTAACCTTGTTATTAGCTACGTGATTTAGCCGTTAGATGAAGATTAGATCACGCATGAGCTACGTTTGTGAGAATGACAAAATATTTATATTATTTTGCTAATCGGTTTTTTTTTTTTTTTTTTTTTGTCCCGGGAAAGCAACTGCTTTCATGACTTGTTAGCCTCAAAGCAAACAAGGTTTAATAAAACTTGCGGGAGATTGGAGACCCAATTGCAAGAAGGGATTTTGCAACAATGAGCCTTGGTAATCCAATCTATCACTTGATTCTCTTTCCAAACGTGCTTATAATGTGCCTTTAGGACCTTGCACTTAGTGATAAGAGGCTGCACAATGGCAAATTGCAATCTATGGTTGCGCTTATCACTCACCTCCTTCGCAAATTTATCAATTAACCTTTTAGTCTCACCGTGACTCACTCCAACCATGCTTCCCATTGAATCTCTGACCGCAAAGGACTTGCCTATGTTAATTTTCAATGCTCTCTTGGGATCCGTTCGTTTCCCGGAAAATGACTTATGAGAAAACGTTTTCCAAATTTTCCAGTGTTCGTTCCACGGAAAATGAACTAATCAAGGAAAACATTTTCCATCATTGGAAAAAACACCTTTAAAAGTGAGGAAAACGTTTTCTACTTTTGAGAAGTGAAAAACGTTTTCCATAACTTCTTCCATCTTGCTTCTTTTTACCGATACATTTTTGTTTTATTTTTATGCTTTCTTTTTCTTTTAAGTCGAGTTTTTAATTTTTCTTTTCTTTTATTTCTTTCATTTTCATCTTCTTCTTTGGCGGCGGCCAAAGAACCGGCTACAAGCCAGTTCGAGCCTCACCCTAGGTCGGTGAGGCTCTGCCTAGCTTGATCTGGCGAAGCTGAGATCGGGCCTCGCCAGATTAGGCGAGGCGGAGCTCTCGCCGGCCTGGGGCAGAGCTCACGACTCACCAAATCTGGCGAGCTGGGCGGGGCTCGTGCCTCGCCCAAGCTCGCCGGATCTAGCAGCAGAGCTCAGGCTCTCGATCCAGGCGAGCTCAGCTTCGCCGCCAGATCTGGCAAGCTTGCGGCTTGCTAGAGCTCGGGGAAGCTCGCGGCGAGCTCGGGCGAGATTGGTCGAGCCTCGAGCTTGCTAGATGTGGCCACCGAGTCTTGGTCGGCCGCCGGGAAGACAGCCATCGTCAGGCGGGAAGGAGGTGGTGGTGGAGGAAGAAGGAGGAAGGAGGCGGCGACGGAGGAAGAAGGAGAAGGGAGGAAGGAAAAGAAAAAGAAATAAAATAAAATTTTTCGATTTTTTAACAATACAATTAATTAAAAATTCATTTAAAAAATATAAAAAATAAAAGTAATGTTTTGGTCAATTAAAAATATTAAAATTCAATTTTCAATAATTTTCTCAAACAATTAAATTAGCTAATGAACGGTGGAAAATATTTTTCACTCAAAGTTTAGATTTCGACCGAATATCGGAAAATAAAGTCATTTTCCTAGAAAATGATTTTCAGAAAAATGTTTTCGGAAACATGATATTTTTCGCGAAACGAACAGACCCTTAGATAGTTGATTCCAAATTGCATGTGAGGTTTCTAGCTGTCATTCGTTGCTTTTCCTTCCTTAATTCCACTTCACGGAACTTTTATGTGCAGCCATGGCAGGTCCCATCAGCCATCTTAGGTCTAGGTGCGGCGACAGGAAACCACTAAATATTTCGCCCTAACTAAGTGCCCATATTGGGACGGCCTTTGGTATAAGCAATTTATAAAGGAAGTCCCACACACGGCTCTAAAACAATAATTGTTTTATTATATTATATATTTGTGTCGACTTGGAGGAGAAGTAATATGCAACAATTATAATAAAATAAATATTTCATCAATCAAATTTTTTGAAGCTTGCAAATGAGAAAAAATATAAACAAATTAAATATTACAGCTGTGAATTCATTAATAATCACTACTTTGAAAAGTAAAACTTCTTCTGCGGTCCATGTCCGCAGTAGATGGTGGTAGACAAAGAAAGAGACAGTTTCGAAGAGAAGACGAGTGACTGACGTGGTAAAAAAATGGGTTCTGAGAGCACGAAAGCCGAAATTGGAGTGGGAAGTACCGCCACACAAAATGATAATGAATAAAAGAGGATAAATTTGGCCCCATCGCCCAAGCATTTCGGTTCGATACGACCCATTAAACCGTGCCCATCTCACACCCGGCCCAGATCCACAAGCTTCAGCCTCACACGTATGCTCAAATTGATTACTTAGGTAATGCTCGTCGGGTGTTTGATGATACGCCGTTCTGAGATACAGTCTCTTGGAATGCAATGGTTTCTGGGTATTGTTAGAATTGGGATGTCGCCGAAGCACTAGATATTGTGTACTACGGAGTCGTAGGAAATAGAGATGGATTCTTATGTAATCCTATATAGTCTGTGCACCATTTTTTTGCTCGGTTTGATTATGATGCTCTAAGAGGAACAATGAAGGAAGCAATTGAAGCAGCATGTCGCCTGATGGAAGAGTGCGAAGGGATTTCTCCAAACAAAGGGAGTAAGAAGATGAGATTTCTGATTCAATTTTTATACAGATTCATCGAAAATAATTGGGAGAATCAACACGATAAAGATATCAACAGTGCAATCGACTTTTTTCCAAAATTACTCAAAATTTTTCACCAACAACAACAGGTGAAAAATCGAATAGGGAAACAAGACTTTCAATTGAAATCAAACGATTTATTAAAAAAAAAAAAAACCCTAAACTCCAACACCGAAACTTATGGATGCCACTTTATTTATTTAAAGTTAATATTCTATTTAAAGATTTTACTGAGTACATGAAACAAAAATTACCAGCAGCTTAGCCATCTCTCTCTCTCTCTCTCTCTCTCTCTCTCTCTCTCTCTCTCTCTCTCTCTCTCTCTCTCTCTCTCTCTCGTTTTGTCACTTGCCATGGCACCCATTTTTCCTCCTCTCGCCAGCATCAATAGATTTTCCCAAGAAAATCCTTGAGGTCTAACATATGAGACGCCATTGAGGAGAGTCATGGCATTAAAATGTCGTCTTGCATGTTGGTGAACTAGAAAAGTATCTTTAAAGACTCGGGGGCATGTTTTGACTAAAATTCCAACTTATTTCAGCAAGACTCCAACATATTCAAGCGAGTTTCAACAATTCTAAACAAATTATGGCAACTCCAAGTAAACTTTTAGTGAATTCTAGCAAAGCTACAACAATAATCTTCTGGCAACACCTCGACAAAAACTCAGCAAATTCCTACGCATTCCAGCAAAAAATCAGGGGTCCAGTTCGTGGAATTTCATGATTCAACTTGCAATGCGAAAGACCATTGATCGCACCGCCACTTTAGGACCAAATATCGACAGAACCTTTCTATAAATGGAATCCTAGAATAAGCTTCGGCCGACACGAAAAGCTATGGCCTCAGCGAGCACGTATAACCTCCCGAGTAAATACCGTTCCAGCCATCTCGAATGTGTACGCAGAGAAAGGTCCGAAGAAGGCAACCGGTGTTATCGAAAGCGATCACGACTACGCCTCCTTGGCTTCTACCGTTGCAGTCCCGCTTCTGGCTTTTGGTGACGAGAAGTGTCTTGGCACGACGACCAAACAAAGGTCGGACAGAGCAGTCAAATGAAAGGCGAAAAGAATAAAACTGAACGGAGATCAAGAGAGGCGAGTCTATAACAAATCGATGACAATAACAAAGTTTAATTGGAGAAGAGACGACCTGATGATTTGGTGGCGACTCAGTGACTTCCAGACAGCGAGCACACCCTCACTATAGCATTGATTCTATTGGCCAGCAACGGGACAAAATACCGGATAGAGTCTTTCGGTCATTTCATCGAACACTTCCCGAGCAGTATCCGTACATTCATTCGACGCGAGGACGACTCTTGGGCTTGGACTAGAGCGAGAAGTTGAATAGCTCAATCGGTGGAGAGAAGATTCGTAAGCGATGGTTGGAGTCAACTGAGACGGGGCGTCCTTTTCCATGCGGTTCGAACTTACGCAACCTTCCACCGATCCCTGAAGCGAAAGAACGAACCGAAGGAGCGCCTCGCAGTCAGCACAGCACACGATCGGAACTGCAACCAGACGATCACTGGAACACCGCAATCGAAGTCATGAACACTGGAATCGACGTTGATTCACCTCTGGTGAAGCTCGAATCAACGAAATTGAAGTTCCGATTCTAGGATCGAGCTTTGTTTGTCCTGTGCGTGTAGTGTGTGCCTTCCTTCGTGCGCCTGCCGTGGTCGGAGATGGAAGGCCGGCCGGCGGTGAAGCTAGGGAGAACGGGAGGGAGAGGTTAGGGACGCGAAGCAGAATCAGTCAGAATCCAGAACTTCCTCGTCAAATGACGAAGACCAAAAATTCCCTTTTATATTTCTCTCATCAAATGACGAAAGTGCCCCAATTTAAAATGACGAAAATGTCCTTCTGGTTATTGTTCTCATAACCTATTGTCCGTGCTTCCATGTCGTGTCCGACACGTGTCAGAGCGTGTCGGACATGTTGACACGCTCGGACAAGATTGGACACGCGGTCAACTTTTCTCAACACGCGTGTCGACGCGTGTCCAAAAGACTGATGGAGGGTGGAGGCGAGGGAGCAGAGGCCGCGAGCGCCGGCGAGACGAAGCCACGAACGGACCACCGCGACGGCGAGAGAAAGAGCCGAACAGAGAGAAAGAAGAGAGAAGGCAAACTCCCGCCAGCGAGATGAAGCCACGAACGGACTATCGCGACGGCGAGAGACGGCCAGAGAGAGCGGCAAGGGCCACCATTGTTGCGATGCATCGGTGACGAGAGGAAAAGGAGAGGAGGGAAGGAGGTCGTGCGGCGAGTGGCAAGGAGGAATAGGAAAAGGAAGCTCGGCGGCTCGCTAGGGTTTTGCATAAAGAAACCCAAAAAAAAATGAGAAAGCGTGAGGGGGAGAGGAAGTGACAGCTTACCTGTCACTCTGTCAAGTGGTGGGGGAGGGAAAAATGTAAAATAAACTTGGGTGAAGGGAAAAGGACGAACGAAAGAAGGGTGGATTTTGGGGTTGTTTGTTTAACCAAAAAATTAAATGAATGAAATTAAAAAATAATTTTGAAAATTAAAAGTATTGAATTTTGAATAATGATAAATTTTGATCATTCTAGGAAATAATGGATTTATTTAAATAAATTGATTCTATTTTCTTATTAATTATTAGTTTCATTGATAACTTTTGTTAAAATTAAAAAAATGTTTCGCATTAACTATGAATATATATTTCGAATTTCAAATGAATTGACTTGTTAATATTATTAGTGTAAATTTATTATAGGCTCTTTTTTAAATTAATTATTTATTTATGAATTTGAATCAAATTAATTAAAAATAAAAATATTTATTTAATATACAACGTGTCGCAACATGTCGGAATTCTCTATTTTTTAAAAATGACGTGTCGTGTCGTGTCGAATACTCGTGTCGTGTCACGTGTTGGTGCTACATAGCTCATAACCGATTTCCAGAGGGAAGGGAAAATCGGTGATGGGCCTAAGGAATAAAAATTCCATTATACTTGTTGTTGCGTATGACAAAATTTTTAGTACTAAAAATTGTTGAGAATATTAATATTAATATAAAAAAGGAAAGGTTGAGAATATTAAAATCTGCGTTAGTACTGAAATTCCCTAACTCTTTTGTGGTTAGTCCAAAGTGGGTTTGGCGGGAGGAATGGTTGTTTTTTGGAATGATCAGATGCAATTATCTATACAGAGACATACTGCCAATTTTATTGACTTGTTATGCACAGCTAATCCAAGAGGAAGACTGATGAGAATTACCTGTGTCCATGCGCCTGCAGTTTATCATCAACGACAGCAGCTGTGGGAAGAGTTAAGACAAATCAGTTCCTATAATAACCTACCATGGATATGTATAGGCGATTTTAATGAGATAATGTATCACTGGGAAAAGGTAGGAAAAAAGTTTGCTGATTCCTATAGGATGCAATCCTTTCGATCATTTATAGATAGTTGTTCGTTAATGGATGTTATTAGTAAGGGCTGTGCTTTCACTTGGGGAAATAACAGGGCAGGGGATAATGCAATCAAAGAACGTCTCGACAGATTATTATGTACTATGGAGTGGAGGATTTCTTACCCTACAACGGAAGTTTTTGCTCTTCCTGCCATTGCGTCTGACCATAGTCCCCTTTTACTACTCACTGACGGTCCCAGAAAGAAGTGTTATAAATCCTTCACTTTTGAAGCTTTTTGGACTCAGCATCAGCAGAGTAGACAGGTCATCGCTGAAGCTTGGGATTCTTCACAGATCCAACTTACAGCCATTGATCGAAAGCTACGGATTCTTTCTTCAGTACTTGCCAGATGGAGTAAATCCACTTTCTCGCATGGTCGTGACAGGATTAATCTGTTACAACAGGAACTTCAATACATTATGAATCGACCAAGTAATCATTATGATCAATCAAGAGTCAAGCAACTCAAGGAAGACATTCAATCTCTATGGCAGCAAGAAGAGCAATATTGGGCGATGAGATCGCGCATTAATTGGTTGCGGTGGGGGGACAGGAATACTAAGTTTTTTCATTCGACGACAGTACAGAGAAGGCAATTTAACCGTATTACTATGCTACAGGATGAATCTCAGAGATGGATTCGGGATCCTATTCAACTGCAGAATTTGACAACGGATTACTTTCGAACTCTCTATCAGTCAGCAGGCCAACGTGATTATTTCCCTATCCTGAATCAGATTTCCTCAGTAGTTATAATGGAAATGAACCAGGTTTTAATCGCTGACGTTTCTCGGGAAGAAGTGAAACATGCTACCTTTCAATTGGGGGCAACAAAGGCCCCGGGACCGGATGGATTTAACGGTCTATTCTACCAAACTTATTGGGACATACTCCAGGAGGATGTATTTACCTCTGTGCAGAATTTCTTGAACAGAGTGCCCCCCCTGACTTTAAACGAACGCTTATTACTCCGATTCCGAAAGTCCCGCATCCCGAAAGGTTAGACCATTATCGCCCCATTTAGCCTAATTTCATTTACAAGATAATATCCAAGATATTAGCCAATAGATTAAAACCTTGGTTACCCGAGTTGATCTCGATGGAACAGAGTGCTTCGTATACGGTAGGCAAATACGGGATAACATCTTGGTTGTTCAAGAAGTCCCGCACCAATTGAAAACCGTGGTCGAAAAAGAAAGTTTCAAGCTATTTTAAAGCTGGATATGAAAAAAGCATATGATCAAGTTGAATGGGATTTCTTGGAGGCCTATTTATGTAAGATCGGTTTCCATACCAATTGGGTGAATTGGGTAATGCAGTGCATAACGACGACTTCCCTGAGTGTCAAATTCAATGGACAACCGTTACCATATTTTCAACCTACAAGAGGCCTCCGTCAAGGCGATCCTCTCTCGCCCTATATATTCATCCTGGTGGCTAATGTTCTCTCAACCCTCATTAAACAAGCTGTCGCCATGGGGAATCTTAAAGGAATTCAGTTCAATAGGTGCTGTCCTATCCTTTCTCATTTCTTTTTCGCCGATGATGCTATATTCTTCTTAGATGGAAGTCTAATTGAATGTCAAAATTTAGCCAATATCCTGCAACAATACTGTCTAGCTACCGGACAAGTGGTGAATAGAAACAAATCTGGCCTTTTTCTCAGCAGAGCGTGTCCTATTCTTTTAAAGCAAAATTTGGCTAGTACATTGAGGGTGCCATTGATTGAAAAAACGGGCAAATATTTAGGGATACCTTCTGATTGGGGAGTTTCTAAAAAGGATATGTTCGCCTGGATTCTTGGAAGGGTTAGTGCTAAGCTGGCAGGGTGGAAAGAACAGCTTCTATCTAAAGGGGGGAAGGAAATACTACTCAAATCGGTGGTGCAGGCCTTACCAAACTATGCTATGTCAATATTTAAAATTCCAGTTTCTATTTGCAAATCTATTGAGCAGAAAATAGCACAGTTTTGGTGGCAAAATAGCAGTACTAAATCGGGCATACACTGGAAACGTTGGGAACTACTTAAAGAAAGGAAGGAAAGTGGAGGGCTGGGTTTTCGAGATTTAATTAGTCTTAACAAAGCACTCCTTGGTAAACAAGCTTGGCGACTATCTCACTGCCCTTCCTCTTTGTGGAGTCGACTGTTTAAAGGTTTATATTTTCAGTTTACTGATTTATGGCATGCTCCTAGAGGTTTAAATCCGTCATGGGGCTGGCAAAGTCTGCTGTTAGGTCGAGACTCCATCTCAGATCAGATCCAATGGTCAATCGGGAATGGCCACAGCATAAAAATTCGAAATGATAAATGGTTAGCTAGAGGAATTCTCGGTGGGCCAGCTAAAAGGGGGGAGCCTGAAATGGTTGAAAGTTATATCACACAGCATCCTACTAACTGGAATGTCCATCTTCTTGAACAAAGTTTTGATGAGCAAGTTATTCAGGAGATCCTCACCATTCCTCTCAGCTCAACTTCGGTTCTTGACAAGATTATTTGGACAGGGACACTTACAGGAGACTATACGGTTAAAAGTGGCTATAAGATTATTCAAGAACGTGTTCCTAAACATCTTCCCACCCCTGCAACCACATCCCCCCACATTCCACTCCCTGTTTGGCGCAAGATTTGGCACCTACAGACCGCCCCCAAACTCAGAGTTTTTCTGTGGTCCCTTTGCCACAATGCACTCGCTACAAGGGAAAACTTATACAATAGACATATCCTCCCCAATCCAGAGTGTCAGTTATGTCAGACTCATCTCCCTGAAACTACATAACACTTATTTCTATATTGTCCACAGATTCAGGGTCTTTGGTCTCATCCGAGGGTGCAGCTTAATATTTCAACAAACAACACACAAACACTATCCACTTGGTTAGCAGACATATTGATGCAAGATGTATATGTACCTGATCCAGAGATAGTAGTAGCTCTCCTCTGGCAAATCTGGCAAGCGAGAAACCATTTTATCTTCCGCAAAGACATCCGGTCAACCCACGAACGAGATGGTAGATCTTGCATTCATAAGCCGAGAAAGCAACCGCGAAGCGCCAGTATGTAATATCCACGGGCGGCGAAGTTTCGCCTACCTCTCGGATCGGCATCCTCCGCCGGCGGGGACAATCAAAGTAAATATCGATGGGGCTTTCCCCGTAGCGGATCTCACAGTTCGGTGGCTTGTATTTGCGTAAATCACGAAGGTAATCGATCGGGGTTCCTCCCAAATCGTTCCGCTTCATCTCCTCTCGCGAGACCGAGATTCGAGCCCTACATCATGCTTTGCTTTATCTACTTGAGAAAGGAATGAATGAAACTCACCTTCGAGATCGATTCGATTGCTTGATTATGGTAGAAACCTTGAACAACCGCTGCTCTCCTCCATGGGACCGTCGAACCCTAATTGTCGAAGTTCAAGCTCGCTGTCCCGCTTTTCCCTTTTGCGTCTCGTCCCACCGTAGACGGGAAGCGAATTCCCTTGCCGATCGGGCCGCTAAGGCCTTTGGCCGAGGCATTCTAAATTCTAACCGGGCCTCTTCTCCTCCCCCTAAAGTTCGGATCTTCTATGTATCGACGCTCTTACAATGGGTTGTAATGCTTTTCCTCTGTAAATAATACGCTTGGTTTTTCTGATAAAAAAAAACTAGAGTGGAAAGTTTGAAAATAACTAAGTGATAACTTTTTTTTTTGGTTAAAATAGTAAGGATGGGGATCTTTTCTCAAAAAAAGGATTTAAAATGTTAAATAAAAACAAATGCATTAAAAATAGCACAAGTAAGCCAAAATGAATCAGTCTGGGCATCCAAATTTTTAAGAGTATATTGTTGGCGACCCATTTTGCTATGGATTTTGTGAACAACTGATTTGGTTGACGATACTATTTGTCTTTGATTATGTCTAAAACTCAAGTTCATTAAGTTCTCCTCCTGCAATCACCATAACATGTATAAAGGTCACATAACTATATTTTGTGCGACTAATTTTTATTGACTAATTATATCAAAAAATATCTCTCTCGAAAAATAGTTCAAATTTAAGGAGGTTTTAACTAAGTACCTTTTATCGAGACCAATAAATTGCCTCGTTGTTAGGAGTGTTGACTTTAAAAATGTACTTACTCAATTAACAACATACATTATAAACAAAAATCTAAATACGACTAGGTTAAGGAACGCAATGATGGATGGAACAACTATTTTTGTAAATAGTTATTGTTCTGTATAAGGACAAATATTTGAGAGGCCATCAATGATAATGTGAAATGAAGAGGGGCATCAATGAATAATAAAGAGTTCCCTAGTCTATTACCTCACCTATTGTAATATTAGTACTTTGTACTTAATGTACTGAATTTCCAAGCTATTAAAATCATTAATCAATTGAATTCTTGAAAAACTTATTGGTAATATACAAAATCAATAGATTAGGATCAAGCAGTCAGGTAGACTTCTCCAATTAGATAATTAATTAATTGAAATATGCAAAAGTAGAGTAGAAACAAGTTGTAGATTGTGAAAGTTTTGGAATGTGAAATTATGACCAGCCTAGATAAGACCGGCAAGGAGGTCAAATGCCAAACGGACGAGGGAGCCCCCAATATGGTTATCAAGGACCTATGCAGCGGGATGCTCCGCAAAATTATCCTCCTCAGCAAAGTTATGGTCCCCCAGGGCAAGGTGAAAGAAGAAATCCCATGCCAATGGGCAATATGAATTATGCCCCTGGTGGAAGGGATCCACATCAAAGGCAGAGGAGGGATCTAGTACCTTCATACCAGGGAAACTACAATCAACAGGGTCATAACAACAGTTACCATCAGCAGCAGAGAGACCTGCCACAAGGAGATAGATGGAGCTCTGCACCTCCAGTGCAGAATGATTATAGGAGCAACAATCGGAACTATGCACCTTCTCCTGGTGGAACATATGGGCAGGGTTCTGATGGATTTCAAGGGCAGGGTACTGGTAGTGCACATGGCCAAGGAATGAATCCCAGTTATGGACAGAATTATATGGGATATGGTGAAGGACAAAGGTTCACACCACCAGGGCAAAAGAGCGTGCAGGAAGACCAATGGAGCACGTAGCAAGACCAAAAGAACTACAGACCAGAAGGACAAGGGGGAATTGAGCAAGTAAGTTATTATAGTCTATCGAAATAGATCCTTGAGTGGAGTAATATATAAAGAGTATGGTAGTCATTACTTGTTAGCCATGTCTAAAATGATTATCATTGTATGAGATTTCACCTATGCCAAGTTTGGGTGATGCCTCGAGGCAAATGAGTACTTTGCTATGCATCTGCCATAAGATTATGAAGGATTGGATTTGACTGTTGCTATTTTACTCTTGAGAGAGCTGTTAAGTGGGATGCTTAGTGAGATTTCTTCACTGAACTTGTATAAGGGGGCGGTTGATCTATGTTGTGTGTAAACTTAAGTAGTTTACGGTGGGCAGTTGCTTTTGTGAACAAGGGCCGCGAAGTTAATCATGCTTCTATTCCAAAGTAATGCACATTTTCTCGTTTTTAGACGGAGATAAATGCTCGCACTGCATCTGTCATGACATTGGTTTTAATGTTGGTTGCTGGCTGGACCTTGAAATTAGCCATTTTTTTCTGTGATTAAAATACAGATGAAATTGTCCTGTCACATGATTTTTGTGCATACTCATCCAAATCTCATTATATTTGTGTATTTTCTTTTCCTCTCAGGCGGAAGCATACTACTTCATTGCAGTCTTTAACATGATTGTTTTGCTATCTGATGTGTTATTTTGTTTTCCATGGGGTTAGCTTTTCCAAGTTTATGGGCAAGGTAGGCTCACAGGCATTCTTTACCTCTTGCTCTGCCCCAGAAATATGATAGAAAATAGAGAAATTATTTTAGTGCTGTCCAGTATTGCATCTGCTTTTCTTCTCGTCAATTTTGCCGTGACCATGACCATCTCATTGCTTCATTTGGGGATATCTTAACTTGTTACATTGTAGCTGTTAAGTGTGAGCTTTTCTTGTCTTGCTGCCTCTGACATACCTCAACACCGCTGTCTTCTGCAGAGGAGATATTAGAGAGCTCAAATGGGGTCCTTGGGATGGCAAGGCTTGCAAAGATGGTGATTTACATGACTTCTCTCGAAAGGATTTGATGTGGTTCTTGCAGGAGTCACGATATTACACATGGTCAGGATAGTAGGTTGAGAACTAAGTCCTCTTTTTAGATCATGTCATTTTTCATGTACGTTGGCGGTTCTCTCTATAAATAATTGTGAGGTATGAGATGGATTCCCCTGTGTGTGGGTATTTGTGCATGCATGCAAGTCCATGTTCAGCAAACATGCATGGAAACAATAATAATCACTACAAAATGCATATCCCATCTCCCTCACCAAAATTAATGCGATTGTGAGCTGGATTATGCATTTGTTTTCTTCCACAAAATTTAGATTTCTTGCGTCAGGCTTAACTTTCGTCGCCGAGAAATTTTGCTGTGAAGGTAAGGAAAAGCATTTCCAAACAGGGGCACCCCTCAGCATTTACGTCTCTCAAATTTGGGAACGGGATGTTTGGGAGACTGTCGAATTGCCAAATGTGCCTCAAGTTTTTGAGATCATGCAATCCCAGCCTCCTCAATTCACCACCCTCTGTATTCAGCCCAGGTCCTCAATCAAAGGGCATGAAATCACTTCAAGATTCTTGAGACACCGTCGGAGCACCTTCCACATTTGGGGTGGGCCAATACGTTGGAGGTTGTCGCCATTCTTCAATTTAAGAGATTCCAACTTCTGAAAGGAATCGGTGGGAATTTGATTGTTCCATAGCTCTTTGCACTGAAGGCCACTAATTTCCAGTCTTTTTATATTAGGAAATGTAACCTACATGAGGATAATGCGAGAAAGGAGGTAAAGTAGGACAAATTTATTAAATTGTTTGTTCTAATACATGATAATATGAAAGGACCTACAATTGAACAACGATTCCAAGGGGAAAGAGTTTGAAATTCTGACTTCTTTTAGATTGTGCAATTTCCCTATGATTGTCAAAGGGAGGACGTTGAGTAGCTCAAAGCAATTTTCAAGGATGAGGGTGGCTAATTTGCAAAAAGAACTTTAGGGAAGTTCATCTTGCCATATCCTTTTGAAGGATCCTACTGGACGAAGCCATGAAAATTCCAAGCTTGGTAAACTAACCTAATCATGAGAGTTATCCATTAGATCATAGGTATGAAACCTCTAACAATTTAGCCTAATCTTAACAATCTATTTGATGCGATGGAAGAATGAACTTTTCACTAATGGCCTCATTATGACAAATGTAAATTATAAATAATGAACACATTCTAACTAATAAAACCAAATAAAATTCTTCAAAGAGATTTTATTACTCTCTCCAACAAAGCGTGTGCCTATGGCTAGTAGGGGTATAATCTCAAGAAAAGGGATTTGTACCTTTTGATCAAAGAAGGAATCGGAGTTAGCATCTTGTGAATCTGAAGTAGTGGCTACTGGCTCTTTCTTTCCACAAGGATATGAGAAGAATTTCTCCACGCTACAATCATCTATATATAGATACTCCAATAGTGGGAACTCTATAATATCATATGTCCCTTCATTTCTTCTTTCATCCACAATCACCGCCTTCATATTTGGACAGTCCAACACTGTAATGGTCCTAATTTCTCCTAAACATTTAGCCACAGACACCGAAAAGAGAAATGATAGGCCTGTTTTATGGATATAAAGGTCCCTTAGGTTTCGAAGTATCGATATTCCTTGTAATTTTACATCCAGTTTACACACACACTGCAAGTTTGGTAACTCATCTAATGCCAAATTAGTTAGCTGAGAGAGAATCTCGACATTTGTGATGACTTCTAACTCTTTCAGATCGAAAATTACTTGTGCTGATGGAGAGATTTTAATCATCATTGATTCCAAATTCGGCAACTTCAATATCCAATCTAATTTCAGAATATTCTTCGATGTGGATTTAGACTCCCTTATAGTTAGGTCTCTTACATTGCTGTATTTTAATGAACCTTCACTGTAGAGTATCTTTTCTGGGTCAATGAGTCCAACCATTGTCAGGGATTCCAAGCGAGGCAATGAAACCTGATGTGGCACCACAATGAAGCTCATTAAAGGTGAGTTTGTTACAAATAAAGCTATTTTCACAAAAAAAAAAAAAAAAAGAAGTGAAACTCTCGAGCTAAAAAAAAAAAAAATCTCTTCCGTGAAAAGCGAAATCATTTTCATGAGAATATCCTCACCGCTATCATGCTGTCTGTCAATGCAGCTCAACGGCATAGTGATGTTGACACGGTGACGGCATGAGATGTCGAAATCAGTTGCAAATTGCATGTTAGACAAAACATGAATTATTGGGACTTTCTTTGTTACGTGGCTTCTCGCTTGCCCTCCATTTATTGAATCTTCGGACGTCGCTTTCTTCATTTTCAAATTGTTAAATTTTATTTGTTCATTCAAAATTTATTCTCGCCTTCATTCGCTCAGATCACTATTTTTTCATCTCATTAAGAATGTTAAATAAGTAATAAATTAGTCACAATAGAAACCCAAGTTAGCAGTACAATTATTTAATGTTGAATTTAAAAAAAATTAAAAAATCAGTCGCGGAAAGAGGCTTCCCTTTAACTACAATATGGTCCGTGTTCTATTTGAGAGGATTTTTTTTATCTGTAAATCAAAACCTGAATCAAATTGTACAAATAGTCAAAGTTAAATGCAATATGTACCAACGTTGAGTGAACACCAATATCATCTCATCCTAACAGGACAAATTGACATAGGGAAAAAATGAAAAAAAAAATTACCTGAATTGAAGTATTACAGAAGCTTGTCATATTTGGTAACTCATACAATCCCAGATCACGTACTTTAGGCAACTTAACTCCGTATATATATAATCTTGCATCATCATGTGTGACAATGGATTGCATTGAGTCACAATTCGACACTTCAATCTCTTCCAATTGTGGAAGTTCTTGCACATCTGAAAGACACCACAAGTATTTCAATTGGTTGCATTGTCTCACCCTCACGACTTTCAATTTGTTGAAGCACCATAGCGAGATGGGGCCATGGCATATCTTCTCCAAATTAATAAGATTTTCAAAGAAAAAAGACTCCAACTTCTCAAAAGAAAAAGCAGCGAGAAGGTCCTTGGATGAATCGACAATGTACTTGATTGAGGGGCTGTCTTTAATGTCGAGATGCTTCATTTTTCGGAATCCATGGGTGCACATTTCGCGAGGGCTCTCTTTGAACTCACTCAAATTGCTTAAATATAAGCATTGAGTCTTCTGCAGATTTTTCTTAACCCATTTTTTTGAAAGAATACTATCGTGCCCTTTTAAATTGAGATACATGGTTGTCAAACCTTCATATTCCCTTGCCTGAGCATCTCCTAAGTTGATCCAAAATTTCTCCAGCTTCTCAAATGGTAGGTCACCATCCTTCAAGAGTATCATGGGATTAGAAATCGATATTTCCAGAGATGCTAGCTTTGTCAATCTCTTCACCTCAGCAGCAAGCTTATGCTTGCCCCTCCATTGTTTAA
This sequence comes from Eucalyptus victrix, assembly GCA_016097545.1. Taxonomy (NCBI): domain Eukaryota; kingdom Viridiplantae; phylum Streptophyta; class Magnoliopsida; order Myrtales; family Myrtaceae; genus Eucalyptus; species Eucalyptus victrix. Next base: position 10,587,537 of record CM027841.1, on the reverse strand, counting down.
AGCTTTCCTTCATATGTAACTCTTCCAAGTTGATTAAGCCTTTTAGGGCTCCAGGCTCGATTATCTCAAGCGAGTAGCAGTTGCTTAGATTCAACGATCTCAGATTCGTTAGTTTCCCAAGTTCTTTAGGCAGCTTAGAAATTTCAGACCCTACAAAGCTAAGAATCTGCAATGCTTTGAGCTTGCCAAGATTTGCCACATCCTCCACATGGCAACTTATGCTTAATGACCGGAGATTCCCGAGGATTTCCATCGAGGAAGGTAAACTAGTGATATGCATGGAGCCAAGATAGAGGACTCGAAGCTCCCTCAGGTATGTGAAATCCATTCTACTACAATCTCCCATATCGTACTGTTCCAACAACATAAGTATCTTCATGTGGGTAAACTGACCCGGCATTAGTTCAACAAGCCTATTGCTGCCCCCGTTAACTAGGCATGCCCAACATTTCTTAAGCTCTACCTTTGGCCATGAGCCATAATTGTTGTCAATCATTAAGAGATTCTGATCACTAAATACATCTGAGACGACCACCTCGCTGTAAAGATCATGTATGGTCACTCTTTCGTTATCATCGCCACCATCCTGTAACAAACAAAAGGAATGGAGGCTGTTGAGCATCCTATTCAATCTATTCCTTGAACTTTGCATCCTGTTATGGAATCCCTCAAACAGGCCCAAACCCATGCCTAGTCCCAGCAGAAGTTCGACTCTAATGGTCCCACCAATAACACCACAAAGCAAGAATAAGCGCTTGGCGTCCTCACTCTCCAAATGGTCGTAACTCCACTTCACTATTCTCTCATTATTTTGGTCTTCTATTTTTATTAACATGTCATCCCAAATGGACACATCGCTTTTGATTAAGGTGCTTGCAACGGAGTTAATCAAAAGAGGCAAACCTGCAAGCTTGGTTACCACTTGAGCCGCCTTTACTTTCAATTCCTCATCGTGTCTGAGCTTGTCGCCGCCGACTATTTTTTCAAATAGCTTGAAAGCTTCGTCTTCCTCTAAACTTTTCAGACGAAATGTTTGATCGGCGTGCATCCTTTGCTCCAGCACTCTTTTTTCTCTCGAAGTGAGCAACAATTTGCATTTCATGCTCTCATTTCCCAAAGGAATTCCAACTGCCTTCAAATCAAGTTCCGCCCACAGGTCGTCCAATATTATGAGAACCTTCTCACTCGGATCCATCTGTAATCTCTCGGACAGAAGATCTCTTTTTCCCTCTTCACTCGGCTCATTCTTCAGATCTTTTAGACCCAAGAAGTAAGCGATATTGTCTTGGATTTTCGTCACGTCTGGATTCTGCGAGACTTTCGATTTGACGATCATGCGGAACGGTTTCCCCTTTTTCTTGAGTTCGTCCTCGACTATCTCCAACAGCATAGTCTTCCCCACGCCACCAGGCCCGTAGACCCCAATCACTTTGTGCTTTTCATCACACAAAGCTTTCATTACATCGTGAAAGGTGGAAGCTTGCGATTTGAAGATAGTGTTGCCCCCATCACCGGCCCACGAACTCACACGGGGAGTACTGTCAACACGCCCCGGCGGAGAAATCTTGCCGTGAACCCTCTTGAATTGACCCTGCTCAATGAGATCTTTGATCTCCCTGATCATCTTGCTTGCCTTGTTGCCAAGACGATAACGCGCCTTCGGGTTGGGAAGCCACCCGTAGAAGCAAGTTTTCTTGGCTCTTCCCTCATTTTCCAGCACGTCATGTGCCCCTTTAAAGACGGTCTCCACTTCGTTCACCCATCTCGCCACCATGGGTTTGATCGCCTTCATGTTGTTTGGAGCTTCATCGATGGAAATTAGCATGTCAGCCTTCGTGTCACCCAGCTTCTCAACTTCACCGTTAAGTTGGCGAACGTAGCGGTCGCAGAATATTATGTAGCTGCAGTGCCGACCGACCGGAGCCTTCAGGCACTTTGCCACTTCGAAAGCTACAGGCGCACCAATATCCGCCATTTTCCCCCGTTTCAACTTCTTCTACCGTTCTGGCTTTCTTTCCTTCTTCTTTGGGGAGAAACGAGAGTTAAGAATTTATATATTCGGAGGAAGGCGAAACCGATGGAACCCGGAAACGATAATGACTGAAGAAGAGGAAGGATTCAATACGATGCACACGCGGCGGTTCCAACAAAAAGAACAGCCGCAGAAGATCAAGTGAAAGAGAGGGTTTCTAGAGCGAGGAAGTAATCATTCAGACGATGCAGTGGTGGTTGGAATAAGCGGCAGGAAGCGTTAATTTATACATGTGGCGTTACTAGATTGATGTTCCCTAAGGTGCCCCTCGCGTCTTCCATTGCTTGACCTTAAGGATGCTGAGTTAAAACAAGTGGGCCCCACTCCACCATTTCTATTTGGACTAAAATTACCTTCAGATTCCACATCTTGCGGAATGCCGGAATTGTCCAAGCTATGTGCCGCCATCGCCGTCCACCAATTATCAGCAGCTTCGAGGCCCCAGAGCCCAGCGCACCAATCAAGAAGGAGGAAAAGCGAAAATAATAATAATAATAATAAATTAATTTAAATTTAAAAGAAAAGAAAATAAATAAGTGGGGGTTAGTAAGGGGAGGATAACAATTTTCTATTTTTGTTTCAGAAACAATTTTTCTATTCCAATCTTGTTCTTATAATAAAAATCCATTTGATAAAATTAAAAATCCATTTGATAAAATTATTCCATTTTTCTATTTTTGAAATAAATTTTTGTTTTAAATAGGTTTGTAATAGAAATTATCTCTATTTCTGGAACAAAAATAAGAAATAAAAAATTTTCCCATCGTTTGTCTTTATTATGAACCGGTCCTCCATCCGTTTGCCCGACTACGCCCGTCGCTGTCGCGTGCCGGCCGCCCACTCGCGATCGCTAATCCACCGTCGTCCGAAAGGAAGAAATTTTGTGTCATTATCAAACGAATTTCTATTTTTAAAATAGAAATTTTATATCGTTATCAAATAGGTATTTTTGTTTAGAAACTCATCTAAAAATATAAATAGAAAAATCTATTTTTATTCTAGAAATCAATTTCTCGACCAAAATAGTTATCATTTGCGCTCTAAGAGAGTGAGTGAAGAAAATGTTTCTCCTCCCTTATTTTAGAAGTTTTTTTTTCCCTTAAGGAAAATGTTTTCCTTAATCGATTTATTTTCGAGAAATGAATTTTCTAAGTAATGAATGGAGTCTTAATTTTAAAAAGATTATTAAGCATAGTCATCAATTATTTCTAAGAACCTCATTTTGACAATTCTAAAAAACCCCAATTTTTTTGATTAATTACACCTCATTAACTGTACTAGTGGATATAAAATGTATACGTATGTAAATATGCATGTTAAGGGGATCATTGACTCCATGTTAGTGTAGCATGGACTTGATAATGTGAGCTTATTTCAGGAATTATATGGATCTCACACTAATCAACGGTCGAGCTTGACCACCTCCCTCTATGACCTCTCTCTGCTCATTGCAAATTTTGAATCCGTACATGCATCTCCTGTAAGTGTCATCACTGCTTTAAAACGCGTTATATAGATTAAAGGGACTCAAGCCTTTATAAACTAGCCCAAGACTCCCCCCTAAGGGATGTGAGACGGGAGACACGTCCTTAGCCTCACCTGCGCCTTTATAAACTAGCCCAAGACTCCCCCCTAAGCGGTGTGGAACAGGAGATACGTCCTTAGCCTCACCCACGTACTGCCAAGGCGATCTCAGTTCATCCCTCCGTACTGCCTTAGGTCTAGGTCGTCACATCTCCCTCCTTAACACATGCCAACGACGCGTCCACCATCGTTGCTCTAATGCTGCTGCTTGCCCTCTCTCTCTCTCTCTAAAACGCAAAGGAGGAGGAAGATGGAACGAAGTGATGTTGAGAGTTAACCAGGGTGGAGTTCAAGTTTGCTGTTCGGCCATCGTCGCTCGCATGGCAATTATTAAAGCTTGTGTCATTCAACCTGGTGGTGGGCATGGGGAGCACAACTTTATGCACGTGAAGGCTACTGCCCAACTCCACTGAACCATCCGGTCCTATCCCATCTGTCTTTGCTTTTACTTAGATGCTCTGTACGACAATTGACGTGTGAAAAGTATATGAAAATGTTCAGCCCCCTACGTCAATTGTACAGAAGATAGGTGTTGCGTCTCTGATAACGCTCAATTTATTTGACGAACTGTAATAAAGATAAGATCCTTAGAGTCGTGCTCAGTTTCCCTGTCAATCTTGAGCTAATTGTGCTACGACCATCAACCACAACTTCTTCCAAGCTAGTGACCCAAAATTTTATCGTTAGATTTTAATTGATCATGCCTCGTCATTTGGATGTAAATTTTAATAGAACTAGTTTCTTATTCCCAACATCTTAATTCTTTTCTTTTTCATATGAATAAACATGAATAATGTAATATTAAGACTTTGTTCGTTTCACAAAAAATAATTTCTGGGAAAACGTTTCCGGATTTTCCGATGTTCGTTTCACGGAAAATGAATTCATTTGAGAAAATGTTTTTCATGAAAGAAAAAAAAGTCTTCCAAATTAGAGGAAAATATTTTCCACTTTCTCATTTGACCTCTCTTATCTCACATCTCTACAAGTCATCACTTCCTCCTCCCCTTTCTTCTCCTTCTTCTTCTTTTCTTTTTCCTTTTTTATTCGAATTATTTTTTAACTTTATTTTTCTTTTTTAATTCGAATTATTTTTAATTTCCATGTTCTTTTCCATTTCTTTTTTCTTTTTCTTTTCTTTGTTTCCCATCTTCTTCTTTCTTAGCTAGTCGTCGGCCGTTGCTAGGCAAACCTTAAGCTCGTCGATCGCAAGCTCGTGCTTTGCACTTTTGCTTATCATTTTCTTTATTTACTCTACCATGCAGTTGTACATTAGTCAAGCAAAAGGCTTTATATGCTTTGCTTCTTTTTTTCTTTTGTTTATTAGAACACAAAAGACGCAGGGGGAGAACAAGCCACTCAATTGGAAGATTCTCATTAGGGTTGTATATGCTTTGCTTCTTTTCTCTTTTACTTCTTTTTAAAATCCATACGAATATTTTTTTGACGACAATGAGGGAACAAAGATATGAAGCAAATTTGCATAGATTTAGAGGCAAGTTCATATTTTATGGATTTATAGGTCGGTAAGTGATGTATGTCTAAGTGGTGAAGTCTTATAAAATATTTTCCTTAGTAAATACTGGAAAATATTTTCCGAAACATTTTCAGATTTTAGCTTAACATTAGAAAATATTGTCATTTTCTTGGAAAATGACTTATGGGAAAATATTTTTCAAAAATAGCCAATTTTCCGCGAAAACGAATGAACCCTAAGGTTAGAATTTAAATAACTAATAGTTTATAGTATAAACGAAATAGTCACCAAACCTTCCTAGGGATTAGGAGGGAAAAAGGACAGAGGGCTCAGCTTACCAAGTTTAGACCGTTAAGCTGCCAAAATCAACTTCGAATAGAAACTAAGATGAAAAAAATCAAGTGTGGCAACTTGCCCATTTTCAAAAGAATGTAATATAAAATGAGAATTTATCATAGATGTACTAATAAAAATTATTTATCTCTGGTAATTATCTGATTTGTATGAAATGGAGGGACCGCCTATTAGATGGAGATTCATCGGATGCTCAAATAGACTTGGGCACTCCATTAATATTTAAGAGATACCAATCTATTAATCCTGTGAAAAAGCACAGGCTTTGAGCTACATACGCAACTCTATTAAGAGAAATTAGAGGTCCATGAAAGATGGCTTTGTTTTTTGGGTATAGAAATTACTAATTATACCCATCATTTATTTTTCAAAACCTCACTTTAATAGCCCGACTGCATTGGTTGACCACACCTCGTTAACAATTTACTGACCCTCTTTTTCATTCTTTGCTAACTCCAAATCCTTGCGTCTGTCTCCTTCACTAACAAGTACCGACCATACATGTCCCCAATCATTGCGCTGATGCTGTTGCTCTCTCTCTCTCTCTCTCTCTCTCTCTCTCTCTATTTCTAACGTAGGGAAGGAGGACAAAACAAAGTGAGGTTAAGAGTTTTTTTTTTTTTTTGACGAGAGGTTAAGAGTTTAATCGGGGAGTTAATTGCTTTTTGGCCATCGTGGATCACGTTGCAATTATTGAAGATTCGTGTTATCCCAACCTCACGATGCATACGGGAAGTACGACTTTATGCATAGTGGATCCTGTTGCGATTATTAAAGATTCTTGCCTTTTCAACCTCACGCCATGGGGCCCAACTCCACCGTACTATCCTCTCTCTCTCTCTCTCTCTCTCTCTCTCTCTCTCTCTATCTATCTATCTAAACGTTGTCCTATCTAGCTTCAACTTAATAGGTGCATAGCCATATATGATTAATATTTGGTCCCAACTTCCCTTTCACATTTTGTGAAAATCCCAGTGCTTGTTATTGAGGATCCTGTGATCTTTGGTCAATGTAATGTTATCTTTCATCAGAAGCTTGGCAACTCTTACCTTACTGGTATTTTTTTGCATGGACTCTACAAACCTTGACTTCATTTCGTACTTTTGTTAATGCATGCAAACTGCCTGCGCTTACATGCTTACATCTATTGAGTAAGGTTTCATCTATTAGAAGACAGGTGTCGCCTCTAAAGTTGTTCTAAGTAGGAGAAGCTAAGATTGAAATGCAAAATCCATCATATCTAGATACGTGATCGTTAACCACTAATACAACTATAAAGGATAACATACGTGTGTGTTTGTAAATTAAAAAAAAAAAAACCGAGAACCATATACATGTCCATTGCTTGAATATCCTAATAAATGAATAACTTGATTCTAATTATATCTTTTTTAAGTTTTTAAGTTGTATTTCTCTGATGTATTCGTATACATATTTCAGCGTATCGTTCTATCATCTTTACGGAACATCTACGGAATTTCCAAAAGAACAAATGCCTCCATGTGATCACGCCTGATTGAAAACAAGAGGGCCCACTCCGCCATTTCCTTTGTACTGAAATTGACGTCAGGTTCTGCCAGCTAAAAATTACGCGGGCAATGCTTGGCTCTAGCAAATCTGCAGCAGCCAGAGTCCAAATTTCGATGCAGAAAAATGCACTCCAATCTCAGTCACTTCATAAGCTCTCTAAGCATTAGCTTTAATAAAGTTGGACAATAGTAAAGTTCACTTATGCCTTATTTGGTAACCATCCAAACAGTGCTAAATTCTATTTTTGTTCCGGGGATCAGTTTAGGAACGGATTTACATTTAGTAAAATTTTTATTTATGAGAATAGATTGGGAGTAGAATCAAGAAGGAAAAAAAAAATGTGATTCTTGTTCCATAATCAAAACCAACTATTTTCTTTTCTTTTCTTCGTCTTCAATCGCGCGGTTGCTGTCCACCACCGTCTGCCGCTGTCCGCCGCCACCATCGCCACCGTCCGCCACCGCCGTTTGCCGGCAACAGATTTGAATTTACTCTCGAGAATAAAATCGTTACCAAACGTGCCCTTAATGCAATTATGCTTTCTCCTGTTGTACTATTGGGCCACCACCAGTGATGGCCAAAATGCTTATCTCATCAAGATTGGTATTATTTTCCTTGTAAAAGCATCTTGCATGCAATAAGTCTGCAATAGCCTAAGGCTAACTTCGAAAAATATCATCACAAGTTCCTCCTTTTATTTCTTAATCTAATTCAATTAATTAAATATGCATAGGTTTTGATCTACATGCACAACTTAATCGAGAGAAATTGAAGGTTCATGGAAGATGACCTTTTCATTTTTTTTTGTAGAAGTTACAAATTATAATCATCATTTATTTCTCAAAATCACACTTCAATAGTTCTAAAAGAACTCAATTTTATTTGATTGATTACACTATCATCAACGGATCCAGTGAATATGAAGTGTATTTGTATGTAATTATGTGTTTATGTTACGGGATCATTAACTCCATATCAGTGTTGCATGCACTCGATAATGTCAGCCTATTTCATGGATTATATGGTTCTTTCTCTGTCTAATCTCTCTTTGCTTGTACCCTCCACGTAATGACACTATCAGATTCCCTGCAAAAGTAAGTAATGTACCAATTCACAAAGCCGACGCTTCCCATTGCCAAACTCCAAGTCCTTACGTGTCTTCCCCCCCGACACGTCCACCATCGTTGCTTTAATGCTGCTCTCTCTCTCTCTCTCTCTCTCTCTCTCTCTCTAAAAAACGCAGAGGAGGAGGATGAAGACAGAACAAAATGAGGTTAAGACTTATCCTAGGTGGGGTTAAGTTTTGCTTTTTGGCCATCGTCAGTCACTTGACAATTATTAAAGCTTCGTGTTATGTTAATCTCATCCATGCTGCCGATGGGAGTACGACTTTTGATGCATCGTGGGTCCCGTTGCAAAGATATTTTCATCCAAAACGGGAGAGGAAATGGAGGGAAATGCAAAAGGAGTTCCTTCGTTTCAACCGAAATGAAAAATCGAGTTCTGTGCGGCTGTTCCCCCAAATGCTACATCTCATGGCACTCGTGATGGCAACTGTAGAATTTAAATGGTCAATTGAAAGTCATGATACTTGAATGAAAATTTTTCAAAAGTTAAGTTATTCAAGTGAACATATCTTTTTTGAAAGTAATGATACTCAATTAATAAAAAAAAATCATGACACTCAAATAATTGTCATATAAAAATTATATCACTTGTCATATAAAAATTATATCACTTGTCATATTCTTGTCTCAACTAACTTTTATCGAAGTTACGTAAGAATTGAAAAGTGTTTGAATCAAGATATACAACGTATTTATATAACAGCTTAAGTTTTCAGAATAATTGACAGTATGTCTATCTAAATCTCACATGGTATCGGAGTCAGGAAATCTAGAATATTTTGTAAAATTACCGCAACAATTCTAAACGCTTAAATTATTACATGAAGGCATGGATTGAAGAGATGGCCATTTTTGCAAACTAAAATGAAGGCAGGTGATCAATCATCATGTATAAAACTTCCAAATTCCCTCTCACAATTGAGAAAATCCCAGTACTTATATCGAGGATCCCGTGATCTTTTATCAATATGATGTTATTTTTCGTCAAAAGCTTGACTTACCTGTATTTTTTTTGCATGGACTCTGCAAAATCTTGGCTCCATTTCGTACTTTAATCGATGCATGCAAGGTGCCCGCGCTTACATGTGTAGTGCAAGGCTGCATTTGATCATCTTTACACGACATCTACGGAATCTCCAAAAAGAGCAAATGCCTCCTTCTGATTACACGATTAATTGAAAACAAAAGGGCCCACTCCGCCATTTCTTTTGTACTGAAATTGACTTCAGACCCTACCCACTAAAAATTACGATAGTCGCGCTTGGCTCCAGCAATCCGCGGCGGCCGGAGTCCAGATTCTGATGCAGATGAAGGCACTCCAATCCCGGTGACTTGACGGGCTCTTTGAGCATTAGCTTTACTAAAATTGGACAATAATAGAGTCCACTTAGTGCAATAATTAACGCTTTCTCCTGTTGTACGACGTGCCACCACCGGTTTTGGCCAAAATGTTTTTCTCATCGAAAGTTTGCATTATTTTCCTTGTAAAAGCATCTTTGGAATTTTGTCAAATTATTTGACCGCAAGTCATGTGGAAAAGCTCGTCTATTAGAAAATAGCGATAAGCACATAGACAACACCGTGAACGTATTTTCTTGACCATTCATTGTCGGGAAAAAGAAAACTCTGTTTTTTGGAGCTTTTCTTTTGCCTTCAAGACCCAATTTTGATTTTTCCTCTCATGTGTCTGAAATTTGTGTGGCCTTTCATGAATTTATATTCGGGCCACTGAAGTGAAGTAAGGTATAACTCAAAATATTAAGGATAAAAAATTGCAATATTATATGAAAGAGAATGTCTCCCTTATTAATGGAGATTGAGTTGAGTTGAATAGTTAAGAATAGATTCCGAACTTGACTCGCTTTGATTTATACAATCAAGGAATTTGATTGGAGATTTTTACCATTTAAATATTGTGGAAAAAAATGAGTGCACATGCATGACCTATTAGAAAACAATGTGAATTTTATTTTTTAGAATTGTAAATTTTACAGGACCTTCTGTTAAGGTTATCTTACGTCTCCATTTAACTGATTCACTTTAATGGACACAAGTTCCATCTTCACCTTAATGAGCATGATGACGTATGAATGCTTCTCTTGATGTACTCGAGGAATTTTCTCTGATTCTTTGGCACGTACGAGACCTTTATCACGTGAAACGAAAAATGTCATTGTTTCGCTTTTTGGCTCGAGAAAAACCAATCATATCCTCCCGCTTTTGTTCTTACTGCTTTTTCCCCTTGGTCGTGTCTTAATCATATGTTCTGTATCTCATCTTTCTTCGATCCTTTTTAATATCTTTTTGTTCGTTTAATATTCCATCATCATTACTCGTAATAACATAAAAGACTTGTATGCTGCCACAATAAGTTGTCGTTTAGTCAATGGTTCTTCTATCAGGCGCAACTTGTTTAATTATTAATGAACCTATGTTTACTCGTAATTTTAATATTTAATGAACCTATGTTTGACCACCCTTCAGCTTAACTCGAAGCTCTTGAGCGATCAATTTGATGAGTTCCCCGTGTCCGTGGAGAGGAATTGCCAAAACAAGTCCAATGGAGAATTAAAAAATAACATTTTAATATGACTTTCAAGAAAATATTGCATTTGAACTTGACTTGAATTGTGGAAAGTCCAAGTGGAATGATATCTTCTGTACGAGCAGTGCAGTGCAATTTTCCTCGATTCTTCGAGTATTGGGATCCGGTACATGAAGCTCTACCAATCCTTAGGAGAATCTGATTTCTTCATTGTTTAAAAATTTTCTTTAGAAGTTTTTTTTTTTTTTTTTGGTAAAAATCTTTAGAAGTTTTTTTTTTTTTCCTGTTATTGAAAACAATTTTGTGTAGCTTCTACTTATGTAGCATCGATACGGACACGCGACACGCGACACAACACGATACGACACTCTGACACGTCATTTCTTAAAAATAGGGAATTTCGACACATTCCGACGCGTTATATAATATATTTTTATATATAAATACATAAATAATAATAATAATAATAGCCTAGCATTAATTTACACGAAAAATATTAAATAATATCATTCATTATTTTAATTTGTTACATTATAAAACTTAGGGGAAAAAAACATTGTTACAAGAAAAATACTGAAATGATATTTTTAAATTTATTTATTTATTATATATAGCATTTTTTATTACTTCTTTCATAGTAAAAGACTTTTAAAAAACTAAAACAATTCTAAAAAAACAAAACTGAAAAAAAAAAAAATAAAAATTGACCCATGCGTGTATATTTATAGCAATTTTATTACTTCTTTTATTACTTCTTTTGTGTGTGTGTGTGTATATATATATATTGGTAAGAGTAAGAATAATGTATATTTATATTTTGATCCCTCAAGTATTAGAAATTTTTAAAATTGACCCCGTGCATGTTGGAATCGCGTATCGGAATTCTAGACTCGCGTGTCGAAGCGTGTCAGAGAGAGTTGACCACGTGTCGGATTTTTCGACACTCGTCGACCACGTGTCGGGACGTGTCGGAGCGTGTCAGACACGTGTCGAAGTGTCGGACACGACACGAAAGCTTCCGGAGAGTGTCCATGCTACATAGGCTCCTACACAATTGTCATACCATAGAAATGATTATTACTGAAAATTTCTAAATGCTTTCATGGTATGACACCTTGTGCAAAAATTACAGCACGACATCTGGGCTCGACATGGTACGACACAAGATAAGCTCTTCGAGTAGCCATAGAAGCGTGTAATAAGTTGTTTGGTCATGGACTTGTTATCGTACCGGGAGTTCTCTAAAAAGAACCTTTTCACGAACTAAAAATGTCTTAAATGTCAAAAATGTCATAATGGTATCGCTCAAAAACCAGAATTAAGGGAGGACTAATAATCTCACGGTCTCAAATTGTGTTGGCCCACCAGCTCGATGTAGAGGGGATCTTTGAGAGATATGAGTGAAGAGGAAGATGTGGAGGAAGGGTTGACGATGCCGAGGGGGTGGAGGATTTACTACATCTGAAGAGGTATATGTTGTCAAGAATTTTGTCAAAATCAACAAAGTCATGAAATGTTTTGTATTTTGTTGTCTTAATTATATTGTATGTTAAAATATTTAAATAATAAATCACACATTCATATAATAGTTTAAACTTTCATAGCGCTTGGCAATACTTTTATCAAAATCTCACATGGTATCGGAGTTAAGAGGTCCGGAAGATTTTGTGAAAACACTATAATAGTTCTGAAATTTTAAACTATTAGATGGAGGTTGTAGACTAAAGAGACCACCATTTACGCAAACTAAAATGAAGGCTAGCCGGCTATCATCATATAGAGAACTTCCAACTTCCCTCTCATATTTGAGAAAATCTCGGTACCTGTACTGAGGATCCCATGATTTTTTATCAATATGATGTTATTTTTCCATCAAAGGCTTGGTAACTCTTAACTCATGTATTTTTTTGCGTGGACCCTGCAAACCTTGGCTCCATCTAATTACGCTTGATTGAAAACAAAAGGGCCCACTCCACCATTTCTTTTGCACTGAAATTAACTTCGGGCCCTACCAGCTAAAAATTACGAGAGCTGAGCTTGGATCCAGCAATCAGCAGCCGCCGGAGTCCAGATTCTGATGCGGATAAAGGCACTCCAATCCCAGTGACTTTACGAGCTCTTTAAACATTAGCTTTACTAAAGTTGGACGATAATAGAGTACACTTAGTGCAATAATTAATGCTTTCTCCTGTTGTACGACGTGCCACCACCGGCTTTGGCCAAAATGTTTTTCTCATCAAAAGTTTGCATTATTTTCCTTGTAAAAGGATCTTTGTAATTTTGTCATATTATTTGACCGCAAGTCATGTGGAAAAGCTAGTCTATTAGAAATAGCAATACGCACATAGACAACACCGTGGACGTTTTTTCTTGAAGTGAACGCGCCATTCACCGTCGGGAAAAAGAAAACTCTGTTTTTGGGGGCTTTTCTTTTGCCTCCAAGACCCAATTTTGATTGTTCCTCTCACGCGTCTGTAATTTGTGTGGCTTTTCCTAGATTTATATTTGGGCCGCCAAAATAAGGTATAACTCAAAATATTCAGGATCAAGAATTGCGATATCATATATAAAAGAGAATGTCTCCTTTATTAATGGAGATCGAGTTGAGTCGAATAGTTAAAACTAGATTCTGAACTTGACTCACTTTGGTTTATACAATCAGGGAATTCGATTGAAGATTTTTACCATTCAAATATTGTGGAAAAAATTGAGTGCATATGTATGACGTATTAGAAAATGATGTGAATTTTATTTTCTAGAATTGTAAATTTACAAGACCTTCTGTTAAGATTATCTTACATCTCCATTTCACCGATTCACTTCAATAGACGCAAGTTCCATCTTCACCTTGATGAGCATGATGACATATGAATGCATCTTCTCTAGATGTACTCGAGGAATTTTCTCTGAGTCTTTGACATGTACGAGACCTTTATCACATGAAACAAAAAATATTATGGTTTCACTTTTTGGCTCGAGAAAACCAATCATATTCTCCTGCTTTTGTTCTTATTACTTTTTCCTGGACCCTATGTCGTGTCTTAATCCTATGTTCTGTATCTCATCTTTCTTTGTTCCTTTTTATATCATTTTGTTCGTTTAATGTTCCATCATCATTACTCGAAATAAAATAAAACATTTGTACAAAAAAATTAGAATTGATTGACAAATTCTCCATGTACCATCGTCATTAGACAATAAAAATGCGTGAGTAAGGGCCTTCAAATTGGATAAGACATTGAAGCTGTGCATCCATCTTTTGAAAAGAGACTAACCGCTATCACAATCTAAATTTTATTAGCGGAAAAAATATTAAATTACTTAGTCGAGAGTATGATTACCAACAAAGGAGCATCATTATTACTCGCTGGTTCTTTTTTGATCGCAATCTAAACTTTATTGGCGAAAAAAATTACAAAATTAGTTAGTGGAGAGTACGGTTTACCAACTAAGAAACATCGTACTGCTAACTGATTATTTTTTCTAATTCTTTATTTTAATTAATAAAAAAGGCGAGTCAAGTCAAGAAGCACTTCTACATGAAGTTGCGGAAATTACCCTTGCAAAAAATGCCATTTTCCGTCCATCATGCCTCGTGTCATTATCGCTCGCTGGTTCTTTTTGGATCGCAATCTAAACTTTATTAGCGAAAAAAATTATAAAATTAGTTGGTGGAGAGTACTATTTACCAACTAAGAAACATCTTATTGCTCGCTAAATTTTTTTTCTAATTCTTTGTTTTAATTAATAAAAAAGACAAGTCAAGTCAAGAAGCACTTCTACATAAAGTTGTGGAAATTACGCTTGCAATAATTGCCCTTTTCCGTGCATCATGCCTCGCAACTGTTCGATTAGCATGAAGAGTCTTGAACCGTTGGATGACAAAAAAGACTATTGCGTGTTGGTGATAAAAAGTCGAAGTCTTTGGAATCGGTGGAGATTGCCGCAGTGATAAACACCATTTGGTATTACTATTTGTCAAATATAAGTCATATGTGAGATAGTATATCTTGCAGGCCCGTCATAATCCTCAATATGATCTATATATAAATAAATATTTTTTTGTAAACATTTATCCTCAAAATATTTGAAACCATATAACCTTTTCAATATTAAAGGGTACGTCAAAACAACTTGTTTTGATGGGTATCTATGGTTTTTTTTTTCAATCATAAGAGTGATCAAAATATATAATATTTGTTATGATTAGTGTTGGAATTCAATCTCATAATGGATTTTCTCCTGAGCTTTTACCTTTTCCTTCCTCCTATCTAAGACAATGGGTAATTTTATTATATTTTTCTATTTGTAAAGCGCATTACATAATCTCTCTCTCTTCTCTCTCTCACTCTCTCCCTTCATTCCACAAAATCCATTATTGACACCTTAATTTTTATCGACACATTAAACATATATTTCTGAAAGAAATAAGAAATAAATAGTAGTAAAAAGATACGAAAACAATAATAAATAAAAGTAAATAAAAATAAGAAGAGAGTCCAATTGGGCCTAGTTTGGCCCTCATCACCCAAGCCTTTCGGTCTAGCCCGACCCATTAAACCATGCCCATCTCACACCTTGCGATACAGAGCCTGCAGGCGAACCATGACGATGCTCTTCCGACATGCTATTTCCTCACCTTTTCCACTGGTGCTCTCCAAATCGAATTAGATTTCATCGGAGTTAGGAAGTAAGAAAGGGATTTCGATCTTCCGATCCGTTCTTCCACCATTAAATTTGTAGAAAATGTATTGGAGGGAGAAAGGTTCGGTTACTCAATTCTGAAGCTGAGTTATGAATCTAAGGGCGTGAATGATAACCATTTTAGCTAGAAATTGATTTTTGGAAGAGAAATAGATTTTTCTATTTCTATTTCTAGAAGAGTTTTTAAGCAAAAATAACTGTTTGATAACAACACAAAATTTCTACTCTAAAAATAGAAATCATTTGATAACGATACAATTTTTTTTTCTTTTCGGATGGTGGCGGACCGGTGATCGACGGTGATGGACAGCCCGGCGGTCGACAGCGATCAGCGACCGGTGGCGACTAGCGGATGGCGGTGACTGGTGGGCGGCAGCGGTGGCAACCGGCGACTGGCGGTGGCGGCGACTGGCGGACGGCGAAGGCAGCAACTAGCAACCGACAACTGACAGTGGTGAGTGACCGACGGACGATGGTCAATGGCGATGGATGAAGGACTAATTGACGGACGATGAAAAGAATTTTTATTTCTCATTTATGTTCCAAAAATAGAGAAGTAGAAAATTTTAGATTCTCGATTTCTATTTCAAACCTATTTCTAGAAAAAAAATTTATTTCAAAAATAGAAAAATGAAATAATATTGCCAAACGGATTTCTATTCCGTAAATAAGTCCGAAATAGAAAAATTGTTTCGAAACAGAAATAAGAGGTTGTCATGCACCCTCTAAGTATCTATTGCCTTTTTCTCGGCACATATGCATGCTTAACATGATTACTTAGATAGCGCTTGTCGGGTGCATGATGATATGTCGTTTTGAGATACAAGCTCATGGAATGTAATGGTTTATGGGTATTTGTTAAAATGGGGATGTCGCTTAAGCGCCGGATATAATTTGTCTGCTATGAAATCACAAAGTATAGAAATGGATTATTCAGTAATTCTATATAATCTATTTATCATTTTTTGCTGAGTTTGATGATGCATCGAATGTAACAATATAAGGAAGTAATTGAAGCATATCATCTTATGGAAGAATGGAAGGGATTTCTCCAAATAAAGGGAGTAAGGAGATGGGATTTCTAATTTGATTTTTATACAAATTCAATCAAAATAAATGGGAAAATCAACATGGTAAAGATATGAGCCATTTGATCGACTTTTTCCAGAATCACGTGAAATACCAACACCAATAGGTGAATAATCAAATAGGAAAACTAGACTTTTAATTGGAATCAACAATTTATTTAGAAAAAAACTAAATGCAAACACTGAAACTTACGGATGCCGAGTAAAAGTTACTTACTTTATTTATTTAAAGTTAGAAAAAAAAAAAAGTATTACCAACAGCTTTGCCACCTCTTTTTCTTTTTTTCTTTTTTCGTTTGGTCACTTGCCATGGCACCCATTTTTCCTCCTCACCAGCATTTACAGATTTTCCCGAGAAAATCCTTGAGGTCTAACAGATGGGACGCCTTTGAGGACAGTCATGGCATAAAAATGTCGTGTTGCATGTGATGAACTAGAAAAAGTATCTTTAAATATTCTGGGCATGTTTTGACAAAATTCAACTTATTTCAGCCACACTCCGGTACATTTAAGCGAGTTTAAACAATTCCGAACAAATTACGGCAATTCCAAGTAAACTTTTAGTGGATTCTAGCAAAGCTACAATAATCTTGCGGCAACACCTCAACAAAAATTCGGCAAGTTCATGAGTTCCATTATTTATATATTATCTTAGAGGTGAAGTTCACTCTGATAAAAAAATTATCACCTTTTTTATTATCAGCTCCATTTACTTCCTCTCCATTAGTTCCGCATTTATATGCCTTCATTTACCATGGACTCTCTCTGTGTCTCTCTGTCTCTCTGTCTCTCTCTCTCTCTCTCTCGTTTGTAGTTTATCTCTAAAGAATAAACACGATAAGAATGAAGGTTCAATAAGAAGGATTTAGAGATACCATTGGAATATAGGTGTCATAAGGTTCCAACTCAAGCTTACCATTCACATAGATGAAGGTACATATAATATGCGTGTCCCAATTGACAACATTAGGTACATTATCACAAGAGCGAAGGCAAACATGCTGAACAGGTGGCTATCCCGCAAGGAAAGGTGGTTGAAGATATTTAAGCGATAGAAAACAAAACATTAAAGCAATGGGGATGGACATCTTTTGTTAAAAAAAAAAAAGATCTGTAATGATAAGAAAAAAGATAGCACAGGAATGCCAAAATGAAGTGGCATGGGCATCCAAATTTTCTTAAGCAAATTGTTGGCGACCACTCAGTTTCGGAGCACATGGACAAGAGATTTAATTGACGACATCATCTGTCTTAAAACGTGCCAAAATATGAAGCCCTTTTAATTTGCCTCCTCCAGTCACCATAACACGTATTACCATAACTAATTTTCGAAAGCTCCCTCTCATAAATTGTTGCGACCCTCTTTAAGGAATCTTAGAGGGGCGGGTATAACGATTTGTCGAATTGAAATGAGTGATGCCTTTGTTCAAGGTGCTCGCTCTTGTTCGAGGTGAGTTCTCTTAAATCCTAACTATCTTGACGTTTGAGTTTCAATTAATTAATTAAAGAGATTTTGTTTAATTGAAATTGCCACTACTCTATTTAGGGTCAATTAAGAGCCAAGTGAAGCGCAATAGTACACTTCACTCTTGCAAACTATTGGTCTAAGATCGGAGGCTTAATTATGCTAATTATCTAATGACCACCCTTTCAGTGCTGATTCTCAATCTTTTGAATATATTGTTCATGCGATCTTTGCCTATTGGATTATCATACACCACTAAATGATGTACTTGCATGGGTGCATGTGACATCTTGAAATTCGACCCCGTTTCGATAAAGTGAAATGGACATTTCGTCGACGTGCTTCGGGTCATTTTTCTCTGAGCTGATCATTCACGAGTTAACTAACCTATTGGGTGAAGCCGTTAAGGGATGTATCTGCAGTAAAATCCCTAAAAGCTACTCAATTTGTTGGATTGGACTAAAATCACGCCTGACCGATTTTTAACCACGAAATTGAACTCGATTTTGGGAATCGAATTTTAAGCGCGTCATGATTCTTTTTTTTAGGACATTGTCTCATCGTTCGTCAATTTATTGACGAGTCCAAAATTTCAAGAAAGAAATTATCGGAAGAAAATTTGAAGCCCGAAAAAAATAGAAAGGGAAAGAGAAAAGAAAAGAAAATTAAGGCTATTGTTTTATTTATTTTCTCTCTCTCCCTCTCTTTTCTTTTCTTTTCTTTATTTTTCTTTCTTTTCTCTCTCTTCTCTCTCCTCTCCCCTCCCCAATGTGCGGACAGCTTTCTTTTTCCCCCCACCGACTTCTCTCTCTCTCTCTCTCTCTCTCTCTCTCTCTCTCTTCTTTGACCAGTCAATCGTTATCTCTCTTTTCTCCCTCTTCTCTCTCTTTCGCACTCTCTCCTTCTCCCTTCCGCGGATTCCAGCGAACGAAGACAGAAGCTCAAGCAGAAGCTGCAGCCCCCCTGTCACCGCCCTTCCCGCCGCCACGCTCCGTCGCCTGCACACCGACCACGCATCCTGCCACTCGTCCCTCGCGTCCCTGCCGCCTAGCAGCTCCGTCCAGCAGCCGTTTGGTCTCTGTCCAGCTTCGGGAGTAGCTGAAGAAGCCGCCGAACCGCCGACCAGCTCCATCTCCGACCACCGTTCGGACCGATGGAGCTCCCCTTGCCCTTCGCCGGCCTCCCCTCGCCGCCCTAGCCGCCGGATTAGCTCCGGCAAGCCTTGAACCGCAACCCACAAAATGGGTTTCCAACTGGTTCGGGCCCGTTTTGGGCCGTTTCCGAGCCCCGAACCCGAGCCGTGCTTTGGGAAGTTTTGTTCCTCACGTCGCCCCGTCGGATTGATCCGATTTGCGCGCGATTTGGTGAGTAATCTCATTAATCCCAGATTAGTTGGCTAATTATGCTTAAGGTTGATTTAGTTTTAATTAATTATGTTTAGGTTGTTAGATTAGAATAAATGAGCAATTATTAGTCAATTGTGATGCGATTTAAATATATTGATTACGCAATTAACAAGTAGACATGGTCTACTATTTATTGGGAGTATCTCGGGAATTTTCCGACCCCTAATCGGGTTTCAATTTGGCGATTCGGGCCTAAGTGAGATTTTTGGCATTTAAATATTAATTTTCGAATTAAATTAAATAATTATTGATTTTCCGAAAATTCAAGGGAGATGGTCCAGAACCGGAATATTATACGGATGACCGTGGTGCAGTCCGTTTATTTAATCGGGCTTTATTTTGAGCTAAATTGAATTTTTAATATTAATTATTTAATTTTCGAAATTAATTAATTATTTATTTATTTCCTGAAAATTCAACTGGGATGGCTCGTGACCGGAAAATTATGCTGATGACCGTGGTGCAGTCTGTTTATTTAATTGGGCCTTATTTTGAGCTAAATGGAATTTTTAATATTTAATAATTAATTTTCGAAATTAATTAATTAATTAATTAATTAATTATTTTTCAGAAATTAAGATTGAGATGGCCGATGACCGAAATCTCATGCTAATTGTCGTGGCGCAGTCCATTTATTTATTTGAGTTTTGAATTGTGCCAAACCGATTCAATTGTGGATATTTAGGATATGTTCCTAAATTGATTATTTGGGTAAATTGAGTACGAGTTAAGGTTGTGGATAATTACTTTAGAAATGGGATGAATCATCATGAAAGGCACGTGGCTCGGTGAATGGTACATCATCTCGGAGAATGCACGTGGCTCGGTGATTTGGTATATCGCTTCGGAGAATGCACGTGACTCGATGATTAGTACGTCGCCTTGGAGAATGCATGGGGCTTGATGATTAGATATATCACCTCGGAGAATGCACATGGCTCAGTGACGAAGTATGTCGCCCTGGAGAATGCATGTGGCTCGGTGATTAAGTGTGGCATCTTAAAAGAGACACGTGGGCTCGGTAATTTGATGCATTACCTCGGAGAATGCACGTGGTCTCAATGAGTACATTTGGCATCTTGAAGAGACACGTGGGCTCGGTGACTTGATGCATCGCCTTGGAGAATGCATGTGGGCTCGTTGATTCAAAATGGCATTTTAAAGGGCATGTGGGCTCGGTAAATTAATGCATTACCTCGGAGAATGCACGTGGCTCGGTAATTGGTTTTATCAATTGAGAGTGTATAGCAATAGCTTGAATGACCGGGAAATGGTTAGGCTGATATGTAATCGACTAGGTCGATTGATTATTGCTTTGATTTGATGTCGTGGATTGAATTACTGATTGAAAAGGACCGTGAGTGGTCTTATTGGCTTGTAATTGACTAGATCGATTTGATCGATGCTTCGATCGGTGATATGATTGCTTGTGTGCCTATTATGAATTGTACTGACTTGCAGGTGGGATATGAGGCCAAGGTACGTCTTCTGCCCTGTGCGTGTATAGGCAGCCTATAGTATAATAGTTTACTAATCGGGCTTAATAGGGTAGAACTCGCTGAGATGTAGTCTCATCTCAGTTTGGGGAAAACATTTTAGGACCCCGCTGAGGAGCTGAGGAGGAGTCTAAGAAGGAGAACTCGGAGGTGAAACTTAAACAGAAGGATTTTTGGAAGAAGAAGATATTCCCGAGAGGGGCCTTAAGTATGGCCTGGATGGATTGAGAGTCTATCTTCTTTTGAAAATCCCTTTTGAAGTGAATAGTTATGAATTGGTTTGTGTTTTGTATAAAAGTTTGGTTATAAATTTCAATATGAAAAATATGGCCCTGCTTTTCTATTCCATCGTTTTTATTGTCTGGGGATTTTAACTGCTTCCACATGTGCTTAATAAATTAAGGGTCGGTGATACATAGTCCTGAGATATCGCATTATAAAATCGACCAAGTAAAAATGATGTGTGCGTGCCCGAGGATCGGGGCGTGACAGTGCACAATCAATAAGTAACCAATCAAAATCAATGCAATAAAGGTAAAGTGCGACAAAATAAACCCAATATGATGTCAGGTAATGAATATACATGGCCTCATTATTGAGTCCCAGGACAAGAATCCTCGTGAGCCAAATCCAAGATTTATTCTATTTCTAAGCTATCAAATAAATATCCCCCAAATGACGACCAATAATAAAATTCCAGGGAGAAACATATAACAAATAAGCACGGAATGATCCGGTAAACTAAAGAATCCGGCCCGGGGTCATGGCCACTTACAGAAACTAACCTGGGACATGCTATTTAACTAAGAACGAGTCCGATACTTGTAGTCTATGGTTCAGACAATGGCATGTGACCTTTATTTATTCAAGCAAATCACTACTAAAACATTAAAAAATGACGAGAAATCATCTGCATGTTGATGTATCATCGTGCGCTACCAAATTAACCCTCATATGAAACCAAGATCTATCAAATTCAATCCTAGCCAACAAATGACACAAAAGACACATTAAAGTTCTATAAAAATCAGCATGGATATCCAAAGTAAATTGACGATATGACTTGAATAAATTGGAAACAACTCTGATATTATTTTCCGATATGACACTCCCGAGCATAGACTCTATAGCGATCTTGACACTGTCTTTAAGAATGACATTCACAACCCAACATTCACTGTAATTAAGTTAATATTTACCTTCAGCACTGTAAAGACATGTAAATGTTATTTTCCGATCATTTGATCATTGCTTTTTTTTTTTTTTTTTGTGACAACTGTAGTCCACTGTCAATGTCCCAAGGCAACTGTGGCATGATCTACATTGCAAAGTTGAGGGACAAGCTGCGTATGACATATTGAAGAATTTCGAACAGAGATGGAAAAAGGTGGCGAAGTGGCGCGAGTTCAAGCTGAAAAATGTCAGGCATTGGCATGAGAATGCTCTCTTAAGGCTTCACAGGATTTCATGGATACTTTGTCCCTCGACAAGTCCCGATGGCGACAAAAAAGTACAAGTTAGGGACGAAGATGACCCGGAAAATTGGCACGTGCAGGTTGGGAAACTTTCTGTAAAGTTAATGACCATTTTTAAGGACTTCATTCGTAAACAAAACGAAGTGCAATGATCGTCTTTCATTTCTATTTTACGTTGGTATAGATCTTCAGATCGATTGATTCGGGATCTGTAAAGGGATTCCCAAAGAGCGTTGAAGAGGCTGCAAAGCAAGTAAGTTTTAGCTGCTAATACCATGCTAGTAGATAGGCAAGTGGCCGTTATATACGTAACTCGAAAAGCTTTCCTCACATTAGAAAGTCACTTTTCTTTCTTATGCACAATCCTTAGTGTTTTTGAATATAGATTGAAGTCCACAATGATAATGTTGCTTCTTTCAATCTAGAATCTTATATGCGGAAAGAACTTGAAAGTAGACAAGAGTATTCACACGGCATATGTGAAAGCGATTAGATCGGCGCAACACTTCATCTACATTGAAAACCAATATTTTCTTGGCTCTTCCTGCCATTGGCCATCATACAAAAATGCAGGTATAAGATGCACATTTCTATTCATTCTGACTGACTTGAGTTTAGTGAGCAATAGCACCTCTTGTAAAGAGTATTCAGACTTTGCTTCCTCTGGGGATTGTGTATCAGCTAATAAGAGCTAGACCTCACTGTATAAGACATTAAAATTGACTTCTGATTCAATATGTTATATTTCTGAGGTCAAACCTTTTTAAATTTAGATTTTTCCCCCATTTTCTAGTTTTGTTTCAGCCCTAATTTCTTGAGTTCAAGTTTTCATGGGAAACAACGCTTGATTTGGTTTTGACAAGCAGGGGCAAACAATCTACTGCCGATGGAGCTGGCATTGAAGATCGCAAGTAAGATCAGTGAACACGAGCGCTTCTGTGTGTATATAGTGATACCGATGTGGCCGGAGGGTGTCCCTACTAGTGCTGCAGTGCAGGAAATTCTCTTCTGGCAGGTCAGATCAAGGATAAACTCTTTCATCTAGCAAAGAAATAGTGATGACACTTGCATTTCGATAACGGTATATCAATAAATATAACGTCCTAGCAAATTGAAACTAAATAACACATTGAACAGAGTTGAGCAGAAAAAGAAGTGATCCAAGCAGAACAAGCCTAGCTACTTAAAGGGGAAAATTTGAGACCCGACCTTGTTTAGGTCATTTAGTATTTTTCTCCAAGAGATAAACATTCACTACTCTCATATTTGTGTATTGATAATGTGGACAGGGACAAACCATGACGATGATGTACAAAATTATAGCCCAAGCTCTCGAAAAAGCCGGGTTGTCACACAAGTACCATCCGTCAGATTACTTGAACTTCTATTGCCTTGGCAAGCGGGAGCCCTTGTCCTCTACAGTCTTCATCCCAAGCAATGAATCAACAATCCGAAAATAATGCCTTGGTATATGTCTGTACTCTTTTCATGGATTCTTCCTTTGACTTATCTGTTAAAAAAGCAAAACAAAAATAGTCATTAAGAGCTATGGTTTTTGAACGAGTGGTAGAAAGACTTCTGCTTTGAAACATGTTGTCGTTTTTATCCATGCAGGCTTCGGTTCAAAAGTTTCGCAGGTTCATGATATATGTGCATGCCAAAGGGATGATAGTAGATGATGAGTATGTGATCATAGGATCGGCAAATATCAACCAAAGATCTCTAGATGGCTCAAGAGACACCGAAATCGCGATGGGGGCCTATCAGCAGCATCACACTTGGGCTGGGAAAAAGAGGCATCCGCATGGCCAGGTTAGTACATCGGATTAGCCTCTTATCTAAATGGAGGTACTAGGTAGACACCCTTGCGAGGGTAGCGACATATATCAAAACCTTAAGCTTGTGACTAATAATGTTTAACTTATGCTGCGTAGGTTTATGGTTATAGGATGTCGCTTTGGGCGGAGCACTTGGGAGATTTAGAGGACAGCTTTAGGGAACCTCAAAGCACTGAATGCGTTAAGAGGGTGAACAAAATAGCCGAACGGAATTGGAAAGCTTATGTGGATGAGGACCAACATAATACCAAGGAAATGAGAGGCCACCTGATGCAGTATCCCATCCATGTGAGCAGAGACGGTAAAGTTGGTCCTTTGGCCGGTTTTGAAACGTTTCCCGATGTGGGTGGCAAAATCCTCGGATCACCCACCACTCTTCCCGATGCTCTCACGACATGATCGACTACGTAAAATTAGTGGCATTCAATTCTGAGAGTGCGCAAATGCAATGATATATAACAAAATTTTCAAGTGATTTTGGGTTAAATCGCAGTGTTTTGAGCAGCTGAAATTGAGAAATATGAGTAGAATGAGCATTCATGAGCAGAACAAAGTTGTGATTGGATACTCTCTACTAATTAAAGCAACTTGTGGAAAGGACACACGATGCCATTGTTGTATAAAATGCTTTGGATGAATTGATGTTATCGTGTGGACATTAAGATAAATGCATATGTTTCATCAAGTTCTTCTTGGCTAAGTGTTTTCCATTCGAGATTTATAGCATAAACTTCTTAGAGGGAAAAGATTCAACTTTTTTTTTATCAGGGACCTCCAATCAGCAGGGTCATAAAAAATAATTACCATCATCAATAGAGAGACCTGCTGCAAGGAGATAGATGGAACTCTGCACCTCCATTGCAGAATAGTTTATAGGAGAGGACGATCGGAACTAGGGACCTACTCCTGGTGGAAATATGGGCAAGGTCTTGATGGATTTCAAAGGCAGATTACTGGCAGTGCTGGTGACATGCTTTTGCGAATTCTACGGGGGAGGGAGGAAAACAAAAATCGTATCTTTGAAACATCATTCTGAACTATAGTGACTAGTGAACACTTCGAGAAAAAGGACATGGGTTGCAATTGGTGTTGTGCCTGGTATGTTGGCACAAACACACACACTTGAAGGATCAAATTAGATTTAAGCAATAGCTCTTGTAAATAAGCCTTGAATGCTGAGCGTTGAAGGAGAGGAAGAGAATACATGTACTTTGGTGGCAAGTGTCATACATGCGATACTTCGAAGGGCCTCATTGACAAGCTTTCTTGAGAGATTTCCTCAGATTTGGCTTAGTCTACCAGATCACCTTCAAAATATGTGTAATAGTAGAGGGTTTCCTTTGGAATCGCAAGAATTATGGAATTAAACTTCAATTAACATCAGAGTCCTCTAAATTATTTATTAGGCCAAGACTCTCATGACAATATCAAACACACATCTCATCAATTTAATCATGCACATGCATATCACTTATCCACGGGCAATAAAGAAGGCAACCAAACTAAGACAAAAATTCCAGCACTTGTTCAAAATTGTAACAGAGCATAAAGACCACAAATCGTGATCTTTTGATGACTAATTGACATGAATAGAAGCCATATCTTCCTATAAGTGCATATGAGTCTGCTTGATCAAAATGACATCAATCAAAGACCAAATTAGTGCCAAATTTAAACAAAACAATCATGGTCAGCATGCAATACTTCATTCTAGCATATTCAAGTTTGGAGATGAACCCAATTCTCGCTAAATGGTATGAGATTCACCCTATTACTTTGCTAGCATGAACATATATGATTCCATAACCAAACTAGCCTCAAGCTGGAATCAAAAGCACACCCAATCAGGGATATCAAGACAGGGCCAACATACACGGATCAATTTCCAGTAGAATTTCATTCATTCATGACATAATTTCTTTTCCAAACAAACATGAAATTCACCATAAGACAACCTTATATCACTGCACATGCTTACTTGAGTGGAATAGCATAAAATCAAGGACCAATCGACATCAACTCAGGGCCGCAACAATGGCGAATCAGCAAGTATCGACAAGGTTCCAACAGATTCCAAACAAGTTTGAAATTGAACACCTATGATTTTTCTTATGAAGAAACAGAACTCAAATATGCTTAAATGACCAGTATAGATCAACAATCTAGTAATCAAGGGAATTCTCGGTCAAG
This sequence comes from Eucalyptus victrix, assembly GCA_016097545.1. Lineage (NCBI taxonomy): Eukaryota > Viridiplantae > Streptophyta > Magnoliopsida > Myrtales > Myrtaceae > Eucalyptus > Eucalyptus victrix. The sequence continues at coordinate 10,561,226 of CM027841.1, read as the reverse complement.
AATTGAATAAAAAATACACACCGACTTAGTTCAGGAATTTCATCAAACAGGTTGCATACATTAATTTAGGCCAAGAAGCACTGCTTCAAATCATTAATAAAACCCTTCAATCACAGTCGTCGGTTTGCACACAGACAGTAGCAATAGGAACAGAAAACAGAGCATATATGGTTTAGTTGAATAGAGAACGAATAGCTATAGCGATTGAGATCGAATATGAGTAAAGAAATAACAGAAGCAACATCAAGGGATGGAATCGTCGAAGTAGGCAGTCGTGACTGAAGTTCGAGCACTCCAACATTACAGAACTTCTTCGCGGCAGCGGAACAGGTGGTGATCGGGAAGCGGTGACGACCAGCAGCGAAGTGAGAGGAAAGGATTCAATCGAAATCACCGAGAGCCTTCGATCAATGCTCTCTGTCCTTTCTCCCTTCTCAGCGTGCCATGTCGTGTGGTGGACAGCAATGGACTCTCGGCGGCGGTTGTTGGTGGATGGAGGGGCGACGGAGAGGGAGAATGAACAAGGAACGAAGATCAAGGGAACTCTAGAAGGCACGGTTCCTGAGCATAAAAGGGAATCGACAGATGGTTAGTTGAAGAGAGTAAGGAAGAGAGCTAGAGAGACAGAGAGAGAAAGGAAGAGAGAGGGCCGCGTGATGTTGAGTGCGTGTGGCTCCCACTGAGAATTGTGTCTTAGCTAATACAAATCGATTGTCGATTAAAAGGAACAGAGAGCCAAACCAAACCAATGAAATATTGAAGGAATACCTCACGTCTAATAAAATAGCATGCGACGTTCTCCTTCCATTCAGTGGAATTCCCACTCACCAATGACTTCGTCCGGCTATGGTAGCTTGCCACTTCATCGAAACCCGTAGAGGTGACGCCAGACTTGGTCCGGCTCTGCTCCACAGCTTTTTATACTGAACTCTCGCAAGGATGGAAAGTCGGAGCACTGGAAATTGTTGTTTCTATTCAAGTCTAGCAAGGATGGGAAGTCCTTGGTGCACGGGAGTTTCAGAGAGTATTTCTCAGGCAAGAAGAACCTCCTGAATTTCGGCAACTTGACAAGCATTAGAAGAGTTAATTTGGGGAAGGTGATTGTCGCGTGGGTCGCTTCTTCCCCTTTTTCATGGCCAGCAATTAGTTCCATATCTTCACATGAATCCACAGTCAGCCATTCAATTTGCCTGAGAAATTTCATAGTGAAGGTAGGGAAAAGCATTTTCAAATGGGGGCACTTCACAGCCTCTACGTGTCTCAAATTTGGGAACGGAAGGTTTGGGAGACTGTTGGATTGCCAAATGCACCTCAAGTTTTTGAGATCACACAATTCCAGCCTCCTCAATTTACCACTCTCTATATCCGTCCCATCACCTTCGTATATGCTCTTGATCAAACGGCATGAAATCACTTCTAGTTCCTCGAGACAGCGTTGCAGCTTCTTCCACATATAAGAAGTGGCAATACGTTGGAGATTGTCACAGTTATTCAATTTAAGAGATTCCAACTTCTGAAAGGAATCGGTGGGAATTTGATTGTTCCATAGCTCTTTGCACTGAAGGCCCCCAATTTCCAGCCTTGTTATATTAGGAAATGTAACCTACATGAGAATAATATGAGAAAGTAGGAAAAGTAGGACAAATTTATTACATTGTTCATTCTAATACATGATAATACGAAAGGACCTACAGTCGAACAATGATTCCAAGGGGAGAGAGTTTGAAATTTTGACTTCTTTTAGATTGTGCAATCTCCCTATGATTGTCAAAGGGAAGACGTTGAGTAGCTCAGAGCAATTTTCAAGGATGAGGGTGGCTGATTCGTAGAAAGAACTTCTAGGAAGTTCATCTTGCCATATCCTTTTGAAGGATCCTACTGAATGAAGCCATAAAAATTCCATGCTTGGTAAACTAACCTACTCATGAGAGTTATACGTTAGATCATTGGTATGAAACATCTAACAATTTAGCCTAATCTTAGCAATCTATTTGATGCGATGGAAGAATGAATTTTTCACTAATGACCTCACTATGACAAATGTAATTATAAATAATGAACACATTCTAACTAATAAAACCAAATAAAATTCTTCAAAGAGATTTTATTTATCACACTCTCCAACAAAGCGTGTGCCTATGGCTAGTAGGGGTATAATCTCAAGAGAAGGGATTTGTACCTTTTGATCAAAGAAGGAATCAGAGTTAACATCTTGCGAATATGAAGTAGTGGTTAATGGCTCTTTCTTTCCACAAGGATATGAGAAGAATTTCTCCACGGGACATTCATATATAGATAGATCCCCCAATAGTGGAAACTCTATAGCATCATATGTCCCTTCATTTCTTCCTTCATCCACGATCACCGCCTTCATATTTGGACAGCATGACACTGTAATGGTTCTAATTTCTTTGAAACATTTAGCCACAGACATCGTAAAGAGAAATGATAGGCCTGTTTTATAGATATAGAGGTTCCTCAGGTTTCGAAGTATCGATATTCCTTGTAATTTTACATCCTGTTGACACACACACTGCAAGTTTGGTAACTCATATAATGTCAACCTAGTTAGCCGGGAGAGAATCTCGACATCTTCAATGACTTCCAACTCCTCCAGGTCGAAAACTACTTCTGTTGATGGAGAGATTTCAATCATCATTGATTCCAAATTCGGCAACTTCAATAGCCAATCTAATTTCAGAATACTCTTTGACGTGGATTTAGACTCCCTTATAGTTAGCTTTCTTAGATTGCTGTATTTTAATGAACGTTCACTGCAGAGTATCTCTCCTAGGCCAAGGAGTCCATCCATTGTCAAGGATTCCAAATGAGGCAATGAAACCTGATGTGGCACCACAATGAAGCTCATTAAAGGTGAGTCTCTTACAAGTAAAGCTATTTTCACGAGAAAATAAGTGGAACTCTTGGGCTGAAATTAAAGAAGAAGAAGAAGAAGATCAATTTCTCTTCTGTGAAAAGCGAGGAAATCCTCACTGCTATCATGTTGTCAATGCAGCTCAACTGCATAGTGATATTGACATGGTGACGTTGGCAACTTGGCATGACATGTCAGAATTAGTTGCAAATTGCAAGTTAGGTGGGACGTGAATTATTGGGACTTTCTTTGTTACGTGGCTTCTTGCTCGCCATCCACTTATTGAATCTCGGGATGTCCCCTTCTTCATTTTCAAATAATTGAATTTTATTTATTCATTCGAGATTCATTCTTGCTTTCATTCATTCAGCACACTATTTTTTCATCTCATTAAGAATGTTAATAAGTAATAATTAGTCACAATAGAAACCCAAGTTAGCAGTATAATTATCTAATGTTGACATTTTAAAAAAATTCAAAAAAATCAGTCGTGGAAAGAGGCTTCCCTTTAACTATAATATGGTATGTGTTCTATTTGAGAGGATTTTTTATTTGTAAATCAAAACCTGAATCAAATTGTACAAATAGTCAATGTTAAATGCAATATGTACCGATGTTGAGCGAACACCAATATCATCTCTTCCTAGCAGGACAAATTGACACAAGGAAAAAAATGAAATAAGAAAAAATTTACCTGGATTGACGTATGACAGAAGCTTGTCATATTTGGTAACTCACACAATCGCAGATTACGTACTTTAGGCAACTCAACTCTATTATTGGTAGAAACTATATCTTCTCCTGCATCATGTGTGACAATGGATTGCATTGAGTCACAATTTGACACTACAATCTCTTCCAACTGTTTAAGTGTTTGCACATCTGAAAGACACCACAAGTATTTCAATTGGTTGCACCATCTGACCCTCACGGATTTCAATTTGTTGAAGCACTCTGGTGCGGTGGGGCCATGGCATATCTTCTCCAAATTAATAAGATTTTTAAGGAAAAAAGACTCTAACTTCCCAAAAGTTGTGAGAGGGAGGCCCTTGGATGAATCGGCAATGTACTTAATTGAGGGGCTGTCTTTAATGTCGAGATACTTCACTTCTCGGAATCCTTGGGTGCACAATTCGCGAGGGCTCTCTTCGAACACACTCAAGTTGCTTAAATATAAGCATTGAGTCTTCTGTAGATTTTTCTCAACCCCTTTTTTTGAAAGAAAACTACCGCAGCCTGGCAAATTGAGTTTCATGGTTGTCAAACCTGCATATTCCAACTCCTTAGCATGTCCTATGTTGATCCAAAATTTGTCCAGGTTCTCAAATGGTAGGTCAACATCCTCCAAGCATATGATGGGATTAGGAATCGATATTTCCAGAGATGCTAGCTTTTTCAAGCTCTTCAACTCAGCAAGCCCAGTAACACACAATTCCGACGGTTTTTTATGCATGTCCCTCCACAGACTAAGGATTTCCTTCATATGTAACTCTTCCAAGTTGATTAAGCCTTTCAGGGCTCCAGGCATGATTATCTCAAGCAAGTGGCAGCGGTTTAGATTCAACAATCTCAGATTCGTTAGTTTCCCGATTTCTTCAGGCAGCCTAGAAATTGTAGACTGTGCAAAGCTAAGAATCTGCAATGCTTTGAGCTCACCAAGTATTGCCACATCCTTCACATTGCAATTGTCTAAGTATAAAGAGTGGAGGTTCCCAAGGATTTCAATCGAGGGAGGTAACCTGGCGATATGCATGGAGTGGAAATATAGGGCGCAGAGCTCCTTCATGTCTTTGAAATCTAGTAGTCCCGAGCAATCTCCCACTTCATGATCGTGTTCTTGCCACCAACCCCAGCCTTCCGGTTGAGACAACATGAGTATCTTCAAGCCAGGAAACTGACACTTCATTAGCTGATCAAGTCTCTTTTTGTCAACATTAGCTAGGCATATAGCCCAACATTTCTCAAGCTTTTCCTTTGACCAGAAGCCGTAATTGCTGTTCATCATTAAATAATTCTGACCTTCAAATGGAGTTGAGACAACTACCTCGCTAAAGAGATCATGTATGGTCACATTTCCCTTGTCATAGCCGCCATCCTGTAGCAAACAAATGGAACGGAGGCTATCGAGCGCAATATTCAAATCATCTCTTGAATCTTGCATCGTCTCAGTGAATCTCTCAAACAAGCCCAATCCCATGCCTAGTACAAACAGAGTTTCGACTTGAATGGTCCCACCAATAAGACCACAAAGCAAGAACAAGGACTTGGCGTCCTCACTCTTCAAATGGTCATAACTCAACTTCACTATGGTTTCTATATTTGACTCATCTATTTTTCTCAAGGCTTTTTTCCATGCAGATACATGGCTATATTTCAAAGTGCTCGCGACCGAGATAATCAAAAGAGGCAAACCTGCGAGCTTCTTGACTATTTTAGGCGCTATTCGTCTCAATTCCTCATCTTTCAGCTTGTCACCAACCGTCTTTTCAAATAGCTTGAAAGCTTCATCGTTGTTTAAACCTTCTAGACGAAATGTTGGATCGGCAAGCATCTTTTGCTCCAGCACATCTTTAAATCTCGATGTTAGTAGCAACTTGCATCCCCTACTCTCGTCTCCCAAAGGAATTCCGACTGCCTTCAAATCAAGTTTATCCCACAGATCGTCCAATATTATGAGAATCTTCTCACTCGGATCCTTCTGTAATCTTTGACACAGAAGATCTCTTCTTCCTTCTTCACTTGGCTCGTCCTTCAGTTTTAAACCGAAGAAGTAAGCAATATCATCTTGGATTTTATTCAAGTCCGGAGTCTGCGATACTTTCGCTTTGACGATCATTTGGAACGGTCTTCCCTCCTTCTTGAGTTTCTTCTCGACTTCCTCCAGCAGAGTAGTCTTCCCCACGCCGCCAGGCCCGTAGACCCCAATCACTTTTTGCTTCTCATCATCCAGAGCTTTCAATATGTCCTGAAAGATGGAAGCTCGCGAATCGGTGATAGTGTCGCCCCCATCACCGGCCGACAAATTCACGTCGGAAGGTGGTACATTCCCCGGTGGAGCCCTCTCGTAGTAGACCCTCTCGAATTTACCCTGCGGAATGAGTGCCTGGATGGCTTGGGCTGTCTTCCTCGCGTCCCTACCGAGACAATAACGCTCCTTCGGGTTGGGAAGCCACCCGCAGAGCCCAGTTTTCTTGGCTCTTCCATCGCTATCCAGCACGCCGCGCGCCTTGTTGGCAAAGGTCTCTGCATCATTCTTCCATTTGTCAACTTCGAGTCTTATCTCCATCATGTTGCTTTCAGCATCATTGACGGAACGCTGCACCCCAAAACTCACTTCATCAAGCTTCTTGAGTTCTTCCTTAAGTTGGCCAACGTAGCTGTTGGTGAATATCACGTAGCCGCATTGACGGCCGACCGGAGCCACCAGGTACTCTGCCACTTTGGAAGCTACAGACACAACAATATCCGTCATTTTCCCCCCTTTTCGACTTCGACTTTTGAGGTTCTCTTGTAGGAGAAATGGAAGCTGAGAAATTATATATGCAGAGAAAGGCCGAACAGATGGAACCCAGAAACGAAACGAAATGACCGAACAGGAAAGATTCAGCACGATGAATCCCCAGCCACGAAAGATTAGGTGAAGAGGGACAGCTTCTAGCAATAGGCGTAAATGGAGATGGAAATCTAGAGGGAGGAAGTGATCATTTAGGATTGCAACGATCAGAAAGAGGAGCACGTGTCTTTAACAGAGGTAGCACATATAGAGTGACATTATTTTTTAATTTCCCGAAAATGCCATGCCGTCCTCCAACCCGTGCAGGCAATCCAGCTGTCACTATTGCTTTGAGGCGAGTGAGTTCATACACTGTCTTGCAGAGCAGGATTTTTCAAGTATTCAAATTGATTTGTGCCAAAAAAAGAAAAAAGAAAAAAGAGAGAGAAATAAAGAAAGAAAAAAGATGTGAAATTTCGAGGACGTGAATACTCACAAGTGAGCGTTGACTTCTAATGGTTGAGACCCTTTATAAATATGCCTCTGTTTCGATTCCAGCGGTCCACGATTTCATTGCATTTCGAATAGCGATAAAACAAGATAAGCATTTCCCTAAAAATTAGCCGTTTCTTAAAGATCAAAATTTCCCCACTCATCACTCTGTGCTTGAGTTGTATCCGTCGCAAATCTTTATCGATCGAGTTATTGTAGAGCCAACTGAGTTTTGAATGCATTCATATTTTGTAGAGGATGACACCTAAAGAGTAGTTATTATATTGCAAGGCTACCACAAACATATTACTCATCATGGTATTTTGTTACCGGAGTAGCTTCTTTATTTGTTATGAAGGCATGATAGATACTACGTGACTCTTAAAACTTTTGGAAGAAAGAACTTCACGTGAGGCATCAAATGAAGCCTTTCGAATATTTCTTTATTGGAGTATAGGAGAAGACTTTTATCATCGGTTGGTCCTTGGCATCCTATAGGATCTCTCTTAATGACAATAGCTGAACTATGTTCCAATTGTTAGATATGGAGATAGACTGAAAAGTTCAACTTTTTCATCTTTTAATGGACTTAACATTGATTACTATAGGCTTTAGTATTATGTTCCCTACTATCAATCACTAATTTTGACTCGTGGACAAGCAGGTCATGAAATATTAATCTAAAAAAACACATAGATACGGCAATAGATGAAACTTTCCACTAAGCTGCACCTATATGATACTCATGGATTTGATGCTTTCTATTCATATTCTGAATACACTCTAGACTCTCTTGATTACAAAATGTCAAATTACAATCAATCCTCAAACCAATGAGATACCTTACATGGAATCAATTTTCATGACTTTGTATCTTCCGATTGGTAGCTCAATGAGACATCCAATCCGTCTCTATATAGGTCGATCTTGAATCATGAACCTATTTGTATACTTTTGAAGTTGTATTTCTTTGATGCATATGTAATTTATCCAGATAAAGTAGTGTCGTGTAAGTTTTACTAAATTTCCAATATATCAATGTTAATTCAAGAGATCGTCTATAAAAAAAATAGTGTTACAGTAGATAACAACGGTCATAACATCGTCATTGATCAACACTGATCCGTTAGTTGACGTGGACCAACGGTTCCAACTAAAAATGGCTAACAATCACAAAAGAATAGGTCAAAATTGAACTCTGGCGCGAGGAAGAATTCATTTAAACGTTACAAATGTTAGAAAGGGCACATGGCTTTAACATATGAACTTACCCACGTGCAGGATTATTGTTTTTATTATCCCAAAGATGCCCTCCCATTCTCCAATGCGCAAAGCCAGCTGTAAACTGTCTCCTCTAATTGAATATGTTTAACCTCCATTTGATTATGCTAGACCACCAAGAACCTAAAATTTTTCCTTTTTGTAGCTTTTGATTTTGAAAGAGGTATCTGCAAAATCCCATGCTCTGCTAATGAAAAACAAGTAAGCCCGCTCTATCATTTCTTTGTGTTAAAATTACCTTCGAACTCCGCCTGTAAAATGTGAGAGCTATCCAGTTTTCACACGCTATTATCCTCTATTGAAGCTCATTCATGTTAGACAAAAGGGATAATGACGCAAACAGTCCCTGAACTTTGGCGCAATGTGCGATTTAGTCATTGAACTTTTAATTTGTTCAAAGTGATCTATGAACTTTAGCATAATATATAACGTGATCGCTGAACTTTTAATTTATTCAATGCAGTCCATAAATTTTTTTTTTTTATATATTTTCAATATAGTTCATGAATTTTTTGTACATGTTTAATATAGTCCCTGAATTGTATAAAAATATTCAATGTAGTCCTTAGTCTTGAATTAATGAAAAATGACTATATTAAACATTTTCATATAATTTAATGATTAAATTGAACATATACCAAAAGTTCAAGGATTGTATTGAATAAATTAAAAGTTCAGGGATCATATTACACATTACACTAAAGTTCATAAATACTTTGAATTAATTAAAAGTTTAGAGATCAAATTGCACATTAAGTCAACGTTCAAAGATTATTTGTGATTTTCTTAGACGAAAAGTAGCTATTGAGCGTTCACACCACGTGCCACATGGCTCGTTGTGCTCGATGTTGTCATTGAACAGTAGGGCTCGCCGGATGCAAAACCTGCAGCTTTGTGGGACACCGTGGAGGAAGCCGGTGTCCTATGTACGACTGAGGTGGGTAAGTTCATACCTAATCATAATTGCAAAAGGATTTTTCATGAATGAAGGTGATTTTTGCACAAACCAAAAAAATAAAAAATAAAAAAAGTGCGAAATTAAAGGCCCTCATTCTCTTCAACTCTCCCATTCAGTCTTTACATTCAACCCCCGATATGACCTAAGCTGAAAACAAGAAAGTTGTCATTAGTAAGGAAAATTGTTGATAAGTTAAAACCAAGACTCACTCATCTAGGATGCTATGAATAAGCACGTAGGTAATTAAAGTTTAAACCAGATGGCAGCATCTGCAACTAAAAGCAACATAGTTTCATGTGCAAATCTTACCTCACGTACTGACACATGAATCCATCTCAATTTATTGTTTATGAAGCAAGGTTGCATAATCTGGAGAGAGTGGGTGATTAGATGAGGCTATGAGAAGTTCTGGCTAAACAATGGAGAAGCTACTCACGAGAGCAAAAGTGATTATTTTGGCCTCATCAGTTTATCCTAAATGCCACATCCGTAACATATCGATGCTCATTTTAATGCAGAATGGTGAATGAGTAACACCTTACCCATGAGATCGGTTCCTCAAGTGACCGTAGAAGGCTAAATAAAATCGGGGTGACATCCACTCAAATAAATACTTGTAAATTTCTGGAAAATATGGAACTCAGGCAACGACTCATCTTTTTTTTTTTTTTTTTTTTTTTTTTTTTTTTTTTTTTTGGGGGGGGGGTGTCAGTTTGTATTTATTGTGGTCCATCATGCCTAAGGATGATAGTACATATGTCTAGAGGAATCTTGTCAAGGCAAGACCTTTTTTTTAAGCCACATTCGATGCATTATTGGCAGTGTTTAGAGCACAAGTTTATCTTTGGTAAGTCTTTGGTAATTATCTGGTATGTCAAAGCCAGAGGGATTGTGGCACCTGATAGGGACTAGTTGGACGCTCAAAGAGCTCCAGACACTTAATTGATATGTGAGAGACATATATCTATTAATTGTGTGAATATGCATAGGTTTTGAACTACCCGTGTAACTTTATTGAGAGAAACTGAATGCTCATGGGAGATGCCTTTTCATTTTTTCCTATTAAAATGAATAACCATAATCATAAGTTATTTCTCATAATCTCACTTTAATGGTTCGACTAAAAACACGATTTCATTGATTATTACGCCTCATTAACGGGACCAGTGAATATAGGCGTATACATATGTCATTATGTAAGATTATTTTTTGCACATTTTCTTTTCCTTCTGTGGAAATAGATCTGCCTTTCTTTTACATATCTTTTGTCTTCTCAATTAACGATTAGTACCAATGGATGAAGATATTCAGCCCCTACATCTCAAAGAAGGAAAATCAATTTGTACAGAAAAGAAGAGCGAAGAATATCTTTAATTCAAGTATCTATATTTACCAATATATCTAGTAAATTTTCTATTGAGCTCCCACCCCCACAAATAGGAAAAAAAAAGTAATTGCTGAAAAGGCCGGAGAACATCACGTTAATGTGTGCATAACCATATATAATTATATATTTATTCCCGGATATATTATTTAGTATGCACTAGTCTCCAACCTTGGATACTACGTAAGAGAGAATTCACAGCCCAGACTGCCGATAAAAAATTAAGTACGCGAGGCAACTTTCGATTGACGAGTTGAGCGCACGTGGCCGACCAATTCATCGTATTGGAACTTGGTGATCCATTTTCAAGTACTTTGATGACCCAAAGTACTCATCTAAATTAATCTTCAGTTTTCACGAAAAAAATAGTTTATAAGAAAATTATTGGGTCGACGGAGAAGCCAAATGCATCAGTATTTTTGGGATCATAAAGAAATCAAAGGCCCCATAATTTTCAGTTTTCACCAAAAGTAGTTATAAGAAAATTATTGAGTCGTCTAGAAGCCGAATATATCAGTCTTTTAAGGGTCATAAAGAAATCAAAGGCCCCTTGACAACAATAGTCAATTTTTGACCAAGTGAATTCATTCCCCTAGGATAATAAATTGTGTTGTTACTAAAATGTCGATAAGTTGATTAAATACTCATGTCGTTATTTAATATAATTTAATATCGATAAGCTGACCCGACTTGCCTCACTTTAGAATTTCTAGGCTTAAATAATCATAAAATTATAATGAAAAGAATGGATATCCTGAATTTTCGTCTTGATTACTGTTCATATTATCTTGTCTTTGTGTGATATTGCAGCTACCGAAGGATGCATGTGCTGACCAAAACCGTGGATCTAATTCATGTGTAATCTCGGAGAAACAACGCCCTAAAAGTACTTATTCTTACCACCGGAACACACAGAAAGAAAAAGGATGCTGTGAGATGTGAATTTTTTCTGGAGATCTTTAATAAATAAAAAAATGCTTTGATTTTCATAAATTATGATTTTTTTAGAAGAACGAGGAATTAGTACACCTATTTATACCCCCACTTTATATACTTAATAGAAAGCCCTTCACTCACTTCAATTTTATGAAGTTTGAGATCTCAATTTCGATTTACAGTATAGCAATTTAGACTAAGTAACGAAACTAGAGTTTCTTATAGATTTCTTGAATCAACAAATGTAAATTTCGTCCTTTTCAATTTTTTTTTTTTTTAGGTCTACAATTGCATTATATCAATTGTGAGGTAATTTCTTTTATTAGATCATGTTATGTGATAGTGACACAACCAAATCTGTGAGATAGTATGTTATGTGATGGCTATATTATGTAATAGTGACCCATGTTACGACAAACCAATCAAAAATGAGAGACTACAATACTTACATACCGTCTACAATGATATCCATTTAATTTGGGTAATGCGATTGGTTGATTACATCACATTAATTGTGTACCAAACATGTAAAACACTCTTTCCTGACTTGGATCTCCTTAAAAGAATATCTCAATCAAGATGGGGTCCCAACCACAGTACTGATAAGTACTGTCTTCCTTAAAACATCCCTCTCATGTATTGACATATCACTTGCTAAATTCTGAAGCAGAAAAGGTTGATTTAAGCAACTTAAGCAGCATTTGGGGAAAAAGTCAATTTAGTTTGTTAAACCATGGCTTTAACAATAATTAGCAGAAAAAAATAAAAACGCATACAACATTTTTCACCGGTTGAATAATTGTTGAGAGCCCAAAGTCGTGTCGATCTTAGAAAGAAAAGATTCTGCCATGGACTTCTTATTATCTTAGAGGGAAAAGATTCAACCTTTTCAAATAATGAAAAACAATGTAATGCTAGCTTTGTCGATGAAGAGTGAAGAAACTTGTTTCAATCTTTTTTATGAGATAAAAAAATCAAATGATATCATCAAACTTGTAACTGAAGTTAATAAACTCCTTCAAATCTATTTTGTGAAATTGTCGAAAGAGCATAAAAAGCTAATTATATGGGGGCGCGCACACACTCTCAAAAATTGACTTTTGTACGTAAATGCATCCACAATAAATTTAAATAATTCTTTTTATTATAAAATAAAAATTTGAAGAGCTTTGTCATGATCAAAGCAAAAGTATAATAGGAAAATCGCTAGATGATTTATGATAATAAGTTTGCTTTATGCTCATTAAACGCATTCAATGGCAGAAAGCAAACTCATTAAACGCATTCAATGGCAGAATTCGTCATTTTTGGTTTTGACTTCAGTTCTGTATCTAAAGGATTTTCCCACGTTAAAGCTCATCATATGTCTACAATTGTTGTGTTGTTGGCTATCTATGAAGAATGCAGACGGCGAGAAACCAGTAGAAGGGATTTAGAGGGAGAATTTGAATATGTGTTATAAGGTTTAAACTCAAGCTTGCCATTTCTAGGATGAAGGTACATATTATATGCGTCACCAGTCGACAATATTATATGCACTATGCAACAATGAAGGTAAGCATGACTGAATGATTGTGGGGTTACATGCTATTTTTAAGAAGCCACGCATGTCTTCTTAAGAAAGGAAAGATTGAAATATTTGAGCAATAGAAAAGCAGAATCTCAATTTTTATTTATGCTATTATGCTAGATTTTTTTTGCACCTTTTCTTTTTCCTTTTGTCGAAATAGAGCCACCTTTCTTTTACATATCATTTGTCTTCTCAATTGACGATTTGTACCAATGGATGAAGATATTCAGCCCCCACATCTCAAGGGGTATAATCAGTTTGCCAAGAAGAGCGAAGAATATCTTTAATTCAAGTACATGTAATTTACCAATATACCTAGCAAATTTTGTATACACTCCCACCCACATAATAGGAATAAAAGAGGAATTGTAGAAAAAGCCTGAAAGCATAACCGTTATGTGTGCACAACCATATATAATTATATATTTAGTCCCAAATATATAATTTGGTTTACGCTAGCCTCCAACCTTGGATACTGTGTAAGAGAGAAGTTTTGGCATGGACTACTGAGAAAAAGTGAAGTACGCATGGGCTTAAGTACAAGAGGCAATTCTCGATTGATGAGTCCAGTGCACATGGCTGGCCAATCAATCGTAGAGAAACTCGGGCACCCTATTTTGAGTACTTTAATGACCTAAAGCACTTACTAAATATATTTTCATCGAAAGTTGTTCATAAAAAAATTAACGAGTCTCCAGAGAAGCCGAATACATCAGTATTTTAGGGGTCATAAAGAAATCAAAGGCCCCTCAACAACAATAGTCAGTTTTTGACCGAGTAAATTCATTCCCCTAGGAGAATAAAGTTGTGTCGTTACTAAAATGTCCATAAATTGATTATAAAGTCATGTCGCTTTTAATTGCTCCAAGAAAGGCTTAATTAAATATTTTTTAATATCCATAAGCTTATATAATCATATTACGTCTTGATTAGTGTTCATATTGTCTCGTCTTCGTGTGATTTTGAGGCTAACGAAGGAGGCGTGGGTCTAATTCACGTGTCATCTTGGAAAATCAAGGCCCTAAAAATACTCACTCCAAAAGATGCCCTACACGTCCTCCAATGCGCGCTGGCTGTACCATTTGAATATGCTTGACCTCCAAGAAGGCAAAAAAATTTTCCAGTGACATAAGCATCTCCGACATTCTCTACTCCAAACACTAGTTAGTGTAATGCGAATCTATCGGAAAATTGTTCAAAAAATTCCCAATTTTTTGTAGGGTTAATATCCTGAAAAATCCTAAACTGATACACTTGTGACAAATTTACCCCAAACTATTTTTTTGACAATCAAAAACCCCAAACTAGTATACATTTGACAAATTTACCCAAAAGCTGGCACACTTGTGACAAATTTACTCTGTTAGTTTTTGTTAAATTTTATTTTCAAATTATTAAGTTAAATGATATGTGACAAGTTGACCGATATACCAATTTAGAATTTTACACTCCGTTTGTTACCGTTTACAATTTTTGTGATTTTTTTGTGGTATTAATCCAATTTAGTATATGGTATATTTGTCACAAATTTACCATTTTGGGGGGTTTTTTGCAATCGAATAAATTAGTTTGGGGTAAATTTGTCATCAATGTACCAGTTTATGGTTTTTTATAGTCAGTCGGGGTAAATTTATCATAGGTATACCAGTTTGAGGCTTTTCATGGTAAAAAAAATAGTTTTTGGTAAATTTGTCACAAGTGTACCAGTTTGGGGTTTTCAGGATATTAACCCTTTTTTGTATGATGAACAATTCAATCTTAACATTTTCAATTATATCAATTCCATCCTAAATCTATTGTACGGTAGCTAATGCAATCCTAAACATTTCAAATGTACTAATTTAGTCCTAAACTTTTTGACTATTTACCATTTAGTTCTAAACATTTTAATAATTTATTAATATAGTCATTCAGCAATTTTCAACCAAAATTACTCAGAAGGACTACCTTGGCAATTCATTAAAAGGTTTATAATTAAATTAGTAAATTTTAAAGGTTTATGACTTAATTGGCCGTCGTACAATAAGTTAAGGACTAAATTTGCACAATTGAAATGCTTAGGATTGAAATAGGCGTCCTTCAATAAATTTAGTATCAAATTGATACAATTAAAATGTTTAGAGCTAAATTGTCTACCGTACAAATGGTTTATGATTTTTTGGACAATTATCTCCAAGTCTATGACAAGTGTAGTTTTTATCACAGTTTTTTCTTAATGCTGTACCTACTACAGTACTTATGAAGTGTGATAGAGATTACGTGATCCCAAAAACTTTCTAAAGAAGGTACTTCAAACAAGAGATGAAATCATGACTTTTGATAAGCAATCTATTAGGATAAGGCTTTATTATCGTTTGGTCCTTGGCATCCTATAGGATTCCTTCTCGATCACCATAGCAGAACAATGTTCCATATATCGGATATGGAGGTAGACTTGGCATTGATATCTAAAGGTGCTCACATCTTTCTCATCTTTTAATAAAATGCATTTATATGCATCCAACATCACATTAACAACAATGATGACAATGACAACAGGATACAAGGGGAGATTGGTTCCTCATGTGGCCATAAAAGGCTGGATAGAGACGTGCAATAAGTTGTTTGGTGATTGACTCATTATGGTATTGAGAGTTGTCTATAATATAAGATTTTGTTTATGCAATCAAGTTCTAAAACTTACTCACATTTTTCATTTGTCAAATTGGAAAAAATTAATGGAAGGACTTGATCGTGCTAATTTAACAAGTTTTAGGACTTGGTTATATTTTTGAAAGTTTTAAAACTCAATTTTGCTTTCATGATAAATTTTAAGACTTACAATATACTTATCCATTTTTAGAAAATATGGAACTCAGGCAATGGCATTTTTTTGGGGGGTTGGGTTAAGATTGCAAGGATATCACACTCAATAACAATAAACACTAGAAAAGTTTAGGAGCATTACCCTTTGGCTTTTAAGTCCCATCCTATTACACATGCAACCTCGGTTGGGGCCTTTTTTAAGGGCTTCATTTCATCATAACCAAACTTAATCTCATGCTTGGTCAGGGCATTTATATACAATGGCCTCTAATGGAATTATGTGAACTCTAATTAAATCATCCATTCTCGATTATTCAACTTGATTTTGTCCGGTGTTAATGAACTTTCACCGCTTCATTTCATCATAACCAAACTTAATCTCATGCTAGGTCAGGGCATTTCTATACAGTGGCCTCAAATGGAATTATGTGAACTCTAGTTATATCATTCATTCTCGATTATTCAACCTGATTTTTTTCGGTGTTAATGAACTTTCGCTAACGACATTAGATTGCGAGTTTGGTTTGCGTCTAAGACAGGATGAAATTTTTAATTGGATTGATTCTTAATGGTCTATGATCCCGAAGGATGACAGTACATAAGTCTGAAGGAAACTTGTCAGGGCAAGACCTCTCCTTTACCCACACATTGGATGCATTATTGGCAGTGTTAGAGAGCATATTTTTGTGTCTGCGGTAATTATCAGGTAAGTGTGAGATGGAGGGATTGCCGCCCCTAATGGGAACTAGATGATTGTTGAAAGAATCCTAGACACTCCATTGACATTTGAAACATACCTATCTATTAATCTTGTGAATACACACATGTTTTGAACTACATATATAACTCCATTGGAAGAAACAGAAGGTGCTATAAAAAAACTCAATTTTTTTTTTTTATCAATTACGAAACAAGTTTATTAGATTATGTTTTGCACTTTTTTTCCTTCTGTGGAAATAGAGCCGCCTGTCTTTTGCATAGCTTTTATCTTCTCAATCGACAATTAGTACCAATAGACGAAGACATTCAGCCCACATAGCCCCAAAGGTTATAATCAGTTCACCAAGAAGGGTGAAGAATATCTTTAATTCGAGCATATGTATTTATCAATATACCTAGTAATTTTTCTATACACTCCCACCCACACAATAGGACCTAAAAAGTAAGCCGGTAATGTGTGCATAGCCATACTAATTACATATTCATTTCCAAATGTATTAACTTGCTTTGCACTAGTCTCCAACCTTGGATATTAAGTACATGAGGCTACTCTCGATTGACGAGTTGAGTGCACGTGGCCAACCAATCCATTGTACCGAAAACTTGGGCACCCAATTTTGAGTGCTTTAATGACCTAAGTACTTGCCTAAATTTATTTTCACCAAAAGTTGTTCGTAAGAAAATTATTGAGTCATCGCAAAAGCAGCACATATTGGTATTTTAGGGGTCAGGGGTCTCTTGACAACAACAGTCAATTTTTGACCATGTAAATTAATTCCCCTAGGAGAATAACTTGTCTCGATTATTCGAATGTCCATAAATTGATTATATACTCAAGCCGCTCATAATTGTTCCAAGAAAGGTGCAATTAAATATGATTTAATATCCATAAGCTGACTCGACTTGCCTCGCTTTTGGTGCTTCAAGGCTTAAATAATCATACAATTATAGAGATTAGATCTTCTGAATTTGCGTCTTGATTTGTGTTCACATCGTCTTGTCTTTGTGTGGTCTTGGAGCTACCGAGGCAGGCACATGCTGACCAAACCCATGGATCTATTTCCCGTATAATCTTGAAAGATCAATGCCCTCAAAATGCTAACTCTTACCACCGGAAGTGACATTATTTTAATATTTCCAAAAGATGCCCCTCCCAAGAAAGGTGTAATTGAATATAGTTTGATATCCATAAGCTTATATAATCATATTGCAACTTGTTTGATGTTCGTATTGTCTTGTCTTTGTGAATATTGGAAAAATCAAGGCCCTAAACATACTAACTATTACCACCGGAAGTCACGGAAAGAAAAGGGACGCAATGCACGAGCTTCGATCTATTTAATAAATAAAGCGTGACTAAATTATACACACGTAAACTCACCGACATTTGCAGTGACATTATTTTTATGTTCCTAAAAGATGCCCCTCCCATCCCCAATGTGCACAGGTTGTAAAGTGAGTCGTCTAAATGAATGTGCTTAACCTCCATCCATTTGAATATGCGAACCTAAAGTTTATTTAGTATTCATGTGTCACGGTGTTTACTTAACCCAATAGCCACTGCAATCGTCACAAAGTTGCAATAGATATTACGTGATCCCTAAAACTTCTGGGAGAAGGTTATTCAAACAAGGGATAAAATGAAGACTTTTGATGAGAATTCTATTGCAATTTAAAGAAGGCTTTATCATAGTTTGGTCCTTGGTATCCCGTGGGATCCCTTTCTGATCGCTATAGCAGAACAATGTGTTTCATCTATCAGATCCCTGAGAGATAGACTTAATATTGATTTCTAAAGGTGCTCAAATCTTCATCTTTTCAATGCAATGTGTTTATAGGCGTCCAAGATCACATTATTATAACAAGATGAATAAGAAGAAAAAGAACCATTGCATAATTTTCTTATCGTCAATCACTAATTTTGATTGGAGGACAAGCATGTTATGAATTATTAATCTCAAGAACACATAGATATTTCGATAGAGAAATCTCTTCCATTAAGCAGCATACGAATTAATCATGTGATACTTATTCATTTCATGCCTTAAAGTCCCACGCTTTTACACGCGCAACCTCAATTGGGGCCTTTTTCCACTGCTTCACCTCATCAGAACCAAACTTTATCTCATGCTTGGTCAGGGCAATTCTATACATTGGCCTTTAATGGAATCATGCGAACTCTAGTTAAATAATCCGTTCTCGATTATTCGGGTGTACCTTATTTTGTCATGTGTTAATGGACTGTCGATAATGAAATTTGATTACAAGTTTGATTTTGAAAAGATTGATTGCGCTTCACTTCATCAGAACTGAATTTTACTCATGCTTCGTTAGGGCAATTCTATACATTGGCCTCTAATGAATTATGCGAACTCTAGTTAAATAATCTGCTCTCGATTATTCGGGTGTACCTTATTTTGTCTTGTTTTAATGGACTTTTTATAATGAAATTTGATCACAAGTTTAGTTTGTGTGAGAGAGGATGAAATTTTTGAACGGATTGATTGCGGTTCACTTCATCAGAACCAAATTTTATCTCACGCTTGGTCAAGGCAATTCTATACATTGGCCACTAATGGAATATCACACGAAACTCTAGTTAAATAATCCGCTCTCGATTATTTAGGTGTACCTTATTTGATCTAGTGTTAATGGACTTTTGATGATGAAATTTAATAACAAGTTTGGCCATGAGAATGAAAATTTCGAGTGGGTGATTGGCTTCACTTCATTAGAACTGAATTTACTCATGCTTGGTCAGGGCAATTATATACATTGGCCTTTAATGGACTCATGCGAACTCTAGTTAAATAATCCGTTCTCGATTGTTCGGGTGTACCTTATTTTGTCTTGTGTTAATGGACTTTTGATAATGAAATTGGACTATAAGTTTGGCTTGCGCATGAGAAAGGATGAAATTTTTGAAAGGTAGGATTACGCTTCACTTCATTAGAACCGAGCTTTATCTCATGCCTGGTCAGGGCAGCTGTACACACTGG
Source organism: Eucalyptus victrix (assembly GCA_016097545.1). Taxonomy (NCBI): domain Eukaryota; kingdom Viridiplantae; phylum Streptophyta; class Magnoliopsida; order Myrtales; family Myrtaceae; genus Eucalyptus; species Eucalyptus victrix. Next base: position 10,541,713 of record CM027841.1, on the reverse strand, counting down.
CCTCTAATGGAATTGTGCAAACCCTAGTTAATTGATCCATTCTCGATTATTCGGGTGTACCTTATTTGGTCTGGTGTTAAAGGACTTTTGATAAATAAATTTGATTACAAGTTTGGTTTGCATGTGAAATAGAATGAAATTTTTGAATGGATTGATTGCTAGGTTCATATTTTGTGTTTGACGTCAGCATATCACACCTCCATATGGGCAAACTTTGATATGTTCACATTCTTTCGGCAACATTTACTTTTCATAAAACATGGAGGGACTATTGAATGGTGAACATCTTCATGCGCTATATAACTTTAGAAGAACATAGATACTCGCATCGACCACTGGGCTGCTCATAACCGAAAAGAAAATAGACAACATATGCGCACTTCAATGGGTCAGATTGATATTTTTTATGCCCTATTATGCCTAAGGGTGGATAGTACATATGTCTGGAGGAAACTTGTCAAGGCAAGACCAGTTCTTAAGCCATACATTTAATGCATTATTGGCAGTCAGAGCATAGTTTTGTGTCTCTAGTAATTATCTGATATGTATTGGATGTAGGATTTGCCGCACCGGATGGTGACTTTTGGGATGCTCAAAAAGCTCTAGACAGGCCATCGATATCTCAGAGATATCTATTTATTAATCTTGTAAATATGCATAAGCTTTGAACTACATGTATAACTCCAATAGAAGAAACCAAAGGTCCTATAAGCCAATTTCATGATTAATTACCCCTCAGCAACGGGACCAGTGAATATCGTGGTGTGTGCGCGCGTTATTAGATTAGATTACTTTTGTACCTTTTCGTTTTCCTTTATGGAAACAGATCGGCCTTTCTTTTACATGTCTTTTGTCTTCTCATTTGAGTATTTGTAGTAATGGATGAAGGTATTCAGCCCCTAAATCTTAAAGAATATACTCAATTGTACAGAAAATAGACAGAACTCAAAATTGGAAAAGAAGAGTGAAGAACGTATTTAATTCAAATGCACCTAATTACCTATATACCTAGTGACTTTTCTATACAGCTCCCATCCGCACTATAGGATTTAAAAGAAATTGCTGAAAAGCCTGATATCATCGCATTAATGTGTCCATAATAGTATATGATTATATACTTAGTCTCAATATATAATTTGGATTGCACGAGCCTCCAACCTCGAGCACTACGTAAAAGAGAACTTATAGCATAGACCACAGAGAAAATGTTAAATAGACATAGAATTAAGTACATGAGAGAACTCTCAATGGACGAGTCGAATGAACATGGCCGACCAATCAACGGGAACGAAACTTGGGCACCCAATTTCAAGTACTTTAATGACCGAAAATACTTAATTTATTTTCACCAAAAGTTGTTTATAAGAAAATTATTGAGCCATGGTAGGAAGCCGAAAACATCAGAATTTTAGGGGTCATAAAGAAATCAAAGGCCCCAACAATAGTCAATTTTTGACCAAGTAATTTCATTACCCTGGGAGAACAAAATTTTGTCGTTACTAAAATGTCCATAAATTGATTATAAAATCATGTCGCTTTTAATTGCTCCAAGAAAGGCATAGTTAATATAATTTGATATCCATTAGCTTATATAATCATATTGCAACTTGATTGGTGTTCATATTGTCTTGTCTTTGTGAATCTTGGAAAATCAAGGCCCCAAAGACCAACTCTTACCACTGGAAGCCACGGAAGGAAAAGGAACGCAATGCATGCTCTTGGATCTCTTTAATAAATGAAGCATGACTAAATTATACGCACGTAAACTTGCTGGCATGTGTAGTGTAATATTATCATTAGGGTGTTTTCTTAACGCCGTAGCTACTACAGTCCTTATAAAGTTGCAACAGATTTTACGTGTTCCATTAAACTTTTGGGGAAAAATAAAGTACTTCAAGCAAGGGATGAAATCGCGACTTTTGATGAGCAATCTATTAGGATTTGGAAAAAGGCTTTAGTATGGTTCGGTCCTTGTTATCCCATAGGATTCCTTCTTGATCACCGTAGCAGAACAGTGTTTCATATATCGGATCTGGAGATAGACTTGGCATTCTAAAGGTGCTCACATCATTCTCATCTTTTAATGAAATGCATTTATATGCATCCAGCATCACATTAACAATAGTGGCAACGACAACAACGACAAGGTACGAAGGGAGATCAGTTCTTGAAGTGGCCATAGAAGGCTGGATAGAAATGTGCAATAAGTTGTTTGGTGATTGACTCAATATGGTACCGAGAGTTGTCTTATATTATTTTATTTGTGCAATCAAGTACTAAAACTTATTCACATTTTCCATTTGTTGAATTAGAAAAAATTAATGGAAGGAGTTGATTGTGCCAACTTAACAAGTTTTAACACTTGATTACACTCTTTAAAATGTTTATAACTCAATTACACTTTTGTGACAAGTTTTAAAATTTACAGTATAATTATTCATTTTCTGAAAATATGGAACTCAAGCAATAACACTTTTTTTTTTTTTTTTTTTTTTTTTTTTTTTGAGGTAAGATTGCAAGGATATCACACTCAATGATAATAGACAGCAGAAAAGTTTAGGAGCATCACCCTTTGGCTTTTAAGTCCCATCCTTTTACACGCGCAACATTGACTGGGGCCTTTTTCCACTGCTTCACTTCATCATGGCCAAACTTAGTCGCATGCTTGGTCAGGCCATTTCCGTGCAATGGCCTCTAATGGAATTATGTGAACTCTAATTAAATCATCCATTCTCGATTATTCTACCTGATTTTGTCTCGTGTTAATGAAATTTTGCTAATGACATTAGATTGCGAGCTTGGTTTGCACCTGAGACAGGATAAATTTTTAATTGGATTGATTCTGAGTGGTCTATGATGCCGAAGGATGATAGCACACACGTCCGGAGGAATCTTGTCAGCGCAGGACCTGCTCTTAAGCCACATGTTGGATGCATTATTGGCAGTGGTTAGAGCACATATATTTATTTCTCCAGTACTTATCTGGTAAGTGTTGGACAGAGGACTACCGCACCTAATGGAAACTAATTAGGTGTTCAAAGTCCATTGATATTTGAAACACACCTCTCTATTAATCTTGTGAATACACATATGTTTTGAGCTACATATATAATTTCATTGGAAGAAACAGAAGGTTCTATACAAAGCCCACTTTCCTCAATCAATTAGAAAACAAGTTTATTAGATTATGTTTTGCACTTTTTTTTTCTTTTGCGGAAATAGAGCCACCTATCTTTTACATACATTTTGTCTTCTCAATTGACGATGGATGAAGATATTTGGCCCCTACAGCTCAAAGGGTGAAGAATGCTCAAAGGGTGAAGAATTTCTTTAAGTCTAGTAAATGTATTTACCAATACACCAAGTAAATTTTCTATACACTCCCACCCACACAATAGGAATTGAAAAGTCAGTGCAGAGAAAGTTCGTAACGTGTGCACAGCCATATATAATTACATATCTATTAGCAAATGTATAATTTGGTTTGCACTTGCCTCCAACCTTGGATACCATTTAAGAGAGAAGTTATAATGGACTGCCAAGAAGAAGCTAAGTACACATGCAATTAAGTACATGAGGCAACTCTCGATTAACGAGTCGAGTGCACATGGCAACCAATCAATCATAGTGCTGCATGGGCACCCGATTTCGAATATTTTGATGACCTAGAGTACTTAAATTTATTTTCACCAAAAGTTGCTCCTAATATAAGTATTGTGTCATCGCAGAAGCAGAATATATCGGTATTTTAGGGTTCAAATGTCCCTTGAGAACAATAGTCAATTTTTGACCGTGTAAATTCACTCCCCTCGGAGAATAAATTGTGTCGATTACTCAAATGTCCATAAATTGATCGTATACTCATGCCGCTTTCAATAGTTCCAAGAAAGGCGCAATTAAATATCATTTAGTATCCAAAAGCTGACTCGACTTGCCTGGCTTTTGGAGTTTCTAGGCTTAAATATTCATACAATTATACCGTAGAGATAAGATCTTCTGAATTTGCGTCTTGATTAGTGTTCACATTGTCTTGTCTTTGCGTGGTTTCGGAGCTACGGAGGCAGGCACGTGCTGACCAAACCCATGGATCTATTTCACGTGAATTGTTGGAAGATCAAGGCCCAAAAAATGATAACTCTTACCATTGGAAGTGACATTATTTTTATGTTCCCAAAAGATGCCTCTCCTGTCCTCCGATGCGCACATGCTGTCCCATGTGTAGTGACAATATAATTTCATATCCATAAGTTGACTCGACTTGCCTGGCTTTTGGAGCTTCTAGGCTTAAATAATCCTATAATTATAGCGTAGAGATAAGATCTTCTGAAATTGCGACTTGATTAGTATTCGTATTGTCTTCTCTTCGCGTGGTTTTGGAGCTACCGAGGCAGGCACGTGCTGACCAAGCCCATGGATCCATTTCACGTGAAATCTTTGAAGATCGATGCCCTAAAAATGCTCACTCTTACCACCGGCAGTGACATTAATTTTATCTTCCCAAAAGATGCCTCTCCCGTCCTCCAATGCGCACAGGTTGTAAAGTGTGTCGTCTAATTGAATATGCTTGACCTCCATTGGAATCTGCTCGTCCTTTTATTTTATTTTTTTGTCGAAAAATGAGATTATTTCATTACTAGCCAGAATTGGAAGACCTCAAGAGAGGAGCGTCGACACATAACAAAGCCCAAAGGACTTGACGAGGACCAAAAGCCAATTTTATGGAAGGCGATTTAACCTCTGCGACTTCGCAGCCCAATTAGCAACTGCGTTACAGACCCCGGGGCAACGGGCTAAAGAGAGCCAGTCGATGGGCTGATAAGAGGTTTAGGCAGTCCACGATTAGAAGGCCCTTTTCCTAGGTAAAGTGATCTGGGCTAACAACAACCGCAAAGAATTATTGCCTAATTTTGGGAAAATTATTCAAAAAATCTTAAACTTATTGTACAGCAACTAATTTGAAACCTTTCAGTTTTACTAATTTACTTATAAACATTTTGGTGATTTGTTAATTTAAACTTTTTAACGAATTATTAATGTAATTCTTCTAGCTAATTTTGATAGGATATTACTGAAGTGTTAGTCTATTTAGCACCAGCCATCTCATGTGATGTGATTACCGCTGATATGGATAATTTTTAAATTTTTTAAAAATATTTACAAAATTTTTATAATTTTTATAATTTTTGTATTGATTTTATTGATTTATTTTCTTTTCTTCTTCTTTTCTTCTTCGTTGAGCCGATAGGCATAGTTGTTACTTGTTGGTGGTCGTCAAGCAAAACAATGTAATTATTCAATTATTTATTGGCCCTGGTAGATTGGCTTCCTATAGCTTATTCTCGAATATTTGATTATTGTCTAGAATGATTAGCTTCGTGGCATGAACTTAAGCATTTTTAGTTATTTGATTAGAACTTCCTATTGTAAATAGATTTATTCATATTATACCCTTAGTTTTGATCTTTCTATAGTTGTAATGCTGAAAATGTAAAAGTAAGATAGAGTGTCACTTCTTCTATTATGATATGGAAGATTGATTTTCATTTGTTAAGTACGAAAATAAATAAAATGGAGAGTTGAGGGGCTCTCGGCCCACATTTCACGGGCCTGAAAGGGGAACAGGAATCCAACTTGAATATCTTTTATTTAAGTTCATGTATATACGTATATACCTCATAAAATCAAAATTAAAAAGAAACTGTCGAAAAAGGCTGAAAGCATCACCTAACTGGGCGTTCACAAACATATACAATTATATATTTTCAATCCCAAGTTTGTACAATTTGTTCTATGAATAACAGAGGTTTCAAGCCGCAGTAATAACTCATACAAAATTAATCTCACGAAACAATCTCCTGATCTTGCGAAAACATACACACGACTTATGCACTCTTTAATTTCACAGGATGTAATTTGATGAAGAAGCTCTGCCCTTTCGACAAAAAAAAAAAAAAAAAAAAAAAAAAAAAAAAAAAAAAAAAAAAAAAAAGAAGCTCTGCCTTGGGTTACGTGCAAAATTTGGTTACTATTCTGAAAAAGAAGCAGCGGCTTAATTTGGTCTGTCATCTAAAGCAAAACAAGTTTTACTTGATGATAAAATATACTTACACATGTAATCTGAAATTTAAATAACTTGATACAATCAAATGGTCATTACGCATATATATAGCTATTGTAGTGCCGTGATGGAAACTGTTGTTCTATTGACTATGGATATAATAAAAATTCAAGTAACAAAAGTATCCACTCCAAATGCAGAATACCATTCAAATTGTATACTTGAAACAGAATTAATTAATTAAAAAAACTCACCCTATGTAAAACGTCTCCCTGATTTACACATCATCCACTGTGTTCCTTTATGCAAAATATTTACAGCTCATCTCTACTTTTTTGTTCTTATTATAGACCTAGTCGAAAGATTGATGATTTATGTCGAGTGTAAAACATAATTTAATCTTTCTTACCTTTACCAAAAAAAAAAAACATAATTTAATCTATGTTTTCCTTTTAGATACTGATACATGAATTTATAAAATGAGAAAAAGAACATTGAAATGTCAAGAGACCATCTTTTATGGAAATAATTCATAATCGATTTCGGAAAAATCCCAATTAGGGTTGGATTTTTTTGTCCAGTGGAAGGGCATAACCAAGCCGTACTGAGTAACTGTCTAGCCTATCCTCGTCTAATGCATTTACTCATTTGTCATGGAAATGATGGATTCAAAGGTAATGTCGACTTATGAACCAATGGTCTTCAATCAACGTGGGTTCTCGCTTCTCCCAAATTCTTACATCACGCGATGTTGAGATTTTCATTTTAATTCAATTAACCTGATCAAAATTTTATATGAGGAGTTGCCACTAGTCTTATGAGATCAGTTAGAAATTAAATGAAATATAAGAGTAAAAGACAAAGTGTAATAAAATAATATGATATGAGTGGAGCATATAATATAACATGACCCCATTATTAAGCCCAAGACAGTAATTCCATGAGCTAAATCCAAATCGGAACCAAAATTTCTAAGAAACTAATTTTTCTAATCCTAAACTAAAACTTATAAAAGACCACAGAATGTTCTAGACCATATTTGTGCTAATCAAATGAATTAAACTAAATCTAATACTAAAATCCAACGACTTGATCAAGACCTAGTTTTCTAACTTATTTCCATATATTTTTTTTGAATTTTTTTATTATTTCATATATATATATATATATATATATATATATATATATATATATTACATTTTATTTTTTCGGTCCCTCGTCTCCAGAGCACGAGTTCCTTTTTCTCTCATTTCCTTTAACCTTCTCATTCATTTCCCCTATGAATATCGGACAACTCACTCATTCCTCCACTCACTTACAGGCACATATGCACAAACACTCACCCAAGACCTCACTGCTCGTTCCTCTTCTCATACCTTTCAACGTTTGTTCATGGCATAGAACGAATCCATCTAACGTAAGACCTTTCAGCCTACCGACAGATTCACGAGTAAACAATATTCAAATCCAGTGAACATAACTCGTCAGATGCCAACAAGTTCATGACCACTAGAATCTACCATGCTACTTATGGCATGAGTTGACATGCTTTGGTCATCCTGAGAATTGATTAACAAGAACATATCAGGATCAGAGACAGCATGTGCGGATGGATTTGAACAACAATCGAGTAGTCATGGCATGTCAACGTCTCAGCCATAGGCTTAACTCACCGGAAGCAGAGACGCTGCAAATGAATTGACCATGTGTATTATACAACCATCTTTCCAGACTAGGGCATGAGAACGCTTCTCGAATTTGCACACGAACTTCATTTCGGCATTTTAACGAACATATCATGATCGGTTCGAACAAGAGATCAAATCGCAACATGAAAGCAATTATTGCAATCCAAGTTTATCACAACAGCATCAAATGAGTACAGATAATTAAAAATCCTAAATTGAAGGATATATCGCAGAAATCTCAACCGGAATTCTTAGCCTGTACTTTGTACAAAAGAGTGACAAAAAACAGAGCATTGAGAATTTACCAACTCCTCTCTCTCATTAACATCTCCACGAGATTGTTGCCGATTGTACTTCTCATTTCAAGCCACAATCAATCTCAGTCTAGAGTGTCGATCACGATTTTAAATTTAATTTCTCACAAAGCATTCTTTTTCGTTTCATAATATTAGTTTCAACTTCAGCTCTAAAACTAAAGTCGATGGCTCTCATGACAATTGTGAAGTTACATGCTTTTTTTCCTTTCACAAGTTACACACGTCTAAATGAGAGATGAAAGGTTGAAAATATTTAAGCGATAGAAAACAAAACGCTAAAATAGTAAGGATAGGAATTTTCATTAGTACCAAAATGCCGATAACAGCGACAAAACAAATTTATAGTACAATCAATCTCGAGATATCCCAATGCGTTTCCCGGTTGCAGCAAAAATTTAAGAAATAAAATAAACTGTCCATAATCTAGATCGATTCTCAAAAGCTTCTTTTGAAACGCTCCTGTACATCTTCCATACGTTCATTCGCACCAAAATGCCGATAACAGCGACCCCTATCACTTCATCATTTCTCCATCTATTCTCGCATCTTCACACAACATGTTTCTCGATCCTTTTGTATATTTCCATTTCAGGCAAGGACAATAATGCGATTCAAGAATGAAATTCCATGACCAAATAGACATAAATAGTGACAGAGACAAGGAAAATATGAGAGGGATGGGGTGAATCCGTGACGCACGACAGAGAGGCAAATGGATAAAAATTCTCTCATCATTTCATCTAATCCTTCCGTCCTCTCATTGTCTTTAATCATAAATGTTCATTATTAAACCGCTTGATCTTCCCCTCATAAAATAATTAAAAAAGATATATCATATTCCATGGAAAGAAGCGATAAAATGATGGACAGAATGTAAACAGAACAGGGATCCGCATCATCTATTCTTTGACAGAAATAAACATCCAATAAGAGATAAATAAGGACTGGAACGATTTGCAACTATAACTCATCAATCTATCAACGTTTCATCCATCTCATGCGCCACATACCCTGTCATGCGAACAATGAAGTCCGCATTTGGACGTTACAATGAAAAATATATTTATTTTAGATAGTGGGAATTCAGGGTCAAGCGTAGTCAACAATTGTCACCAATTCGATTGCCTAGGGTAGGTATTATCCTCTATGTCAAGTTGTTGTAACTCCAAGAAACGATAGTAGAACATACTAAAAACAAAGGAACGAGAATAATTAGTAACGAGAATTGACCGTCTGTTTATCATGAACATTCTAATGAAACAAGAAACATATCTTTCAAACATCATTCTAAATAGTAGTGACCAGTGGACGCTTGGAGGAAGGAAAGGATTAGTTAGGTCTAAGCTATAGCTCTTATAAACAAAGCCTAGAAATTGGTGAGCGTCGAAGGAGAGGGAAAGAATATCGGTATTTTGTTGGCAAGTGTCATGGATGCAATCTTTTGAGGCCGGTTTTGTTGAGAGATTATAGGGAAAGAGTTTGGAAAAAAAAGAAGTTTGTAAATGTATAGAGAAAAAATAATTGGAAATTTTAAATCATTTTTAGAGTCAAATCTATATGACAATGATTTAATATAAAATTTAAGATTTGCGAAAGATTTAGGAAATAATTTTATATTTATGTATATTAACCTTGTTATTAGCTACGTGATTTAGCCGTTAGACAATGATTAGACAATGATTAGATCATGCATGAGCTACGTGTGTGAGAATGACAAAATATTTATATTATTTTGCCAATCGGTTTTTTTTTTTTTTTTTTTCCCAGGAAACCAACTGCTTTCATTGCTTGTTAGCCTCAAAGCAAACGAGGTTTGATTAAACTTGCGGGAGATTAGGGACCCAATAGGAGGGATTTTGCAACGATGAGCCTTGGAAATCTAGTCCGTCACCTGATTTTCCGGATTCTTGATTTTCTATCGGAATGTGCTCATACAGTGCCTTTAGGACCTGGCACTCGGTGATATGTGGCTGCACTTCTTAGAATGGCAAATTGCAATCTATGATTGCGCTTATCACCACCTCCTTCGCAAATTTATCAATTAACCTTTCAATCTCGCCACGACTCACTCCAACCTTGCTTCCCATTGAATCTCCGGCCACAAGGGACCTGCCTATGTTAATTTCATGATTCAACAATAATCTTCTGGCAACACCTCAACAAAAATTCGGTAAATTCCAACACATTCCAGCAAAAAATCAGGGGTCCAGTTCGTGGAATTTCATCATTCAACTTGCAATGCGAAAGACAATTGATCGCACCACCACTTTAGGACCAAATATCGACAGAACCTCTCTATAAATGGAATCCTAGAATAAGCTTCGGCCGACACGAAAAGCTATGGCCTCAGTGAGCACGTATAACCTCCCGAGTAAATACCGTTCCGGGAATCTCGAATGTATACACAGAGGAAGGTCCGAAGAAGGCAACCGGTATTATCGAAAGCAATCACGACTACGCCTCCTTGGCTTCTGCCGTTGCAGTCCCGCTTCTGCCTTTTGGCGACGAGAAGTGTCTTGGCACGAGGACCAAACAAAGGTCGGACAGAGCAGTCAAATGAAAGGCGAAAAAAATAAAAACTGAACGGAGATCAAGAGAGGCGAGTCCATAACAAACCGACAACAATAACAAAGTTTAATTGGAGAAGAGACGACCTGATGATTTGGTGGCGACTCAGTGACTTCCAGACAGCGAGCACACCCTCACTATAGCATCGATTCTATTGGCCAGCAACGGGACAAAATACCGGATAGAGTCTTTCGGTCATTTCATCGAACACTTCCTGAGCAGTATCCGTACATTCATTAGACGCGGGGACGACTCCTGGGCTTGATTTAGAGCAAGAAGTGGAAGAGCTCAATCGGTGGAGAGAAGATTCGAAAGTGATGGTTGGGAGTCAACTGAGCCGGGGCGTCCTTTTCCATGCGATTCGAACTTACCGCAACCTTCCACCGATCCCTGAAGCGAAAGAACGAGCCGAAGGAGCGCCTCGCGGTCAGGACCGCACATGATCGGAGCTGCAACCAGACGATCATTGGAACCCGCAATCGAAGTCATGAACACTGGAATCGACGTTGATTCACCTCTGGTGAAGCTCGAATCGACGAAAATGAAGTTCCGACTCCAGGATCGAGCTTTGTTTCTCCTGTGCGCGTAGTGTGTGCCTTCCTTCGTGCGCCTGCCGTGGTCCGAGATGGAAGGCCGGCCGGCGGTGGCTTGCGGTGGAGCTGGCGGCCGGCGGTGAAGCTAGGGAGGACGGGATGGAGAGGTTAGGGACGCGAAGCAGAATCATTCAGAATCGAGAACTTCCTCGTCAAATGACGAAGACCAAAAGTTCCCTTTGATATTTCTCTCATCAAATGACGAAAGTGCCCCGATGACGAAAATGTCCTTCTGGTTATTGCTCTCATAACCGATTGCCAGGGAGAAGGGAAAATCGGTGATGGGCCCCAGGAAATAAAAAAATACCATCGTACTTGGTGCTGCGTATGACGATATTTTTGGTACCAAAAATTGTTGAGAATATTAATATTAATAAAAAAAGGATTGAAGGTAAACATGGCTGAACTGGTGACTAGCCTACCAAGAATGGTTGAGAATATTAATATCTGCCCTAGTACCAAAATTGTTGGCTCACCTGACTATTGTGGAGTTAAGTGCTATTTTTTAAGGAATTACACGTGTCCAAATAAGAGAGGAAAAGTTGAAAATATATAAGTAATAGAATTTGTTGTTATAACGGTAAGAATGGGGATCTTTTGTTAAAAAAGGATTTGTAAAGTTAAAGAAAAATGAATACATAAAAATAGCACAAATATTCCCAAATGAATCAGTATGGGCATCCAAATTTTTAGAAGTATATTGTTGGCAACCCATTTTGCTCTGGAATTTGTGAACAAATGATTTGATTGACGATATAATTTGTCTTTAATTGTGCCCAAAACTAGGGTTCATTAAGTTCTCCTCTAGTCACCACAACATGTATTAAGGTCATATAATTATATTTCGTGCAACTAATTTTTATTGACTAATTATATCAAAAAATATCTCTCTCAAAAAATAGTTCAAACTTAAAAAGGTTTTAATTGAGTACTTTTTGTTGAGACAGTAAATTGCCTCATTGTCGAAGAGTTTAAAAAAGTACTCACTCAATTAACAACATACATTATAGGGAAAAATTTCAATACGACCAGTTTAGGGAACACTGACATATGAGACAAATATTCTTGAATATAGTTATGGTCCTATATAAGGACAAATATTCTTGAGACCATAAATGATAATGTGAATGAAGAGGAGCATCAATGAATAATAAAGAGTTCCCTTGATGGGCTAACGGTGTTTGGCATCGATGTGACTCTAATAATAAATCTATTTCCATCTCTGGAAGTCCTCTGCCTCAGTTCCAATCAATCATGTGGCACATAAGCAGCGAACATTTTCCTTTTGCTAAAGCTGACATGTCTTAATCTATCAAGCAAAGAAGAGCTTTCAGGTTTTTTTTTTTTTTTGGTCGAAATAACCGATATTTTATATGAAGAGAGAAATACAACTGGCTAGTAGCGCATCACTTAGTACAATATTCTGGAAAAGAGGAGGTGGGAAGACAAGCCAGTTACCGACTAAGCCGTGGGCCCTGTGGGCTTTGGCGGCCCAATCAACAGCTAGATTGGCTTCTCGACAGACATGGTGTAGCGAAACATTAGGGCATTGAGAGAGCAGATCGTGAAGGCAGGCGAAGAGATGTTGCTCCTGCCATGGCTGCAGCTGCTTCTGTCGAAGGATTTCCACCAATAATAGGCAGTCTGATTCAAACATGACACGATGGAGATGAAGTCCCCGCTTAATCAGATGCTGGAGAGCCCGAATTAGAGCAAAAATCTCTGCTTGAAATGCCGATTGAGCAGGTACAGTATTGGTGAACATATCAATGAGTTCTCCATTGAAATTCCTGTAAATACAGGCTATCGCACCTTGCTGATTTCCTGGTACAAAAGCCCCATCGATATTGCATTTGATTGTGCCTTTATTAGGTGGTTTCCATAGTTGATCAATACTGACACTTGTCTATTTAACCCTAGGTTTTGGGGGTTGAAGAATTTGGAAAATTCTACGCTGGGCTAGGGCATTCTCCACTGCTTGGATCGGATTCGGATTTATCTTCCTAAGATGGTGTTGTTACGCTGACGCCATATCTCCCACAACAGATTGGCAATCACTTCAAAAGTTAGGGAGGAGCGAGGATGAGTGGCTCAAGTCGCCAACCATGCCTCCAATCTATGCACTGAGGTGAGTGAGATATGTATCCTGATCTTGGCATTTGTCCATATATCGCGTGTCCAGTTACAGTAGAAGAACAAATGTTCTATAGTCTTTGGAGTATTCTGATCACATAGGTTGCAGCAGGGATTGGGGGAGATATGTCTGTGGTAGAGATTGGCTTTGGTCGCAAGGGCATTTTTACAGGCTAACCACAAGAAAACACGGATTTTAGGAGCCGTTTCCATATGCCATATCTTTTTCCATAATTGATCAGGAGGCTGATAAGAAGATGAAGCAATGGTTGGGGGGGGGTTTGTTGACTCGAAAATAAGTAATGATAGCAACTTTTAATTGTGAATACTCCTGAAGAGGTGGCTGTCTAGACTAATTGATCAGAATTAAGTGAAGGATTTACAAGGGTATTTAGGATTGCTGCACTTACCTGTTCATTGAAGAAGTTAGAAATAAGCTCCTGTTTCCATGTTGCCGAAGATGAGTCTAATATATCTGCAACTTTAATGGGTTCCCCTAGTGCTGCTTGACCTCCTAATTTACCAATTGAAAGCCAAGTATTTGTTCGGATGTCAATCTTTGATCCATCTTTCACCAGCCATCGAATTTTTGGAAGAATAGCATCCCGGCCCTTTAAGACACTCTGCCACCCCCATGAAGGTCTATAGCCTAACGTAGTGTTCTGAAAAGAAGACTGTTTAAAATATAGACCTTTGAATAGCTGACTCCAAATAGCAATAGGTTGTTGTAGAAGACGCCAAGCTTGTTTACCGAGCATCGCTAGATTAAAAATAATTAGATCTCTGAATCCCATGCCCCAAACTGTTTTCAAGTGCTTTACCTCTGACCATTTCATCCAATGTATACCTGAATCACTATGATTTTTACTCCACCAGAATGCTGATATCTTCTTTTCCATTACTCTGTAGAGAGATAGGGGGAGCTTAAAGATGGACATCACATACTGAGGTAATGCTTGGATTACTGCTTTTAATAAAATTTCCTTGCCTCCTTTTGATAAGAAGTTTTCCTTCCAACCAGCTAATTTTGTGTTCATTTTTGCCAGGATCCAGGAAAACATCTCACGTTTTGAACGCCCCCAATTTGAAGGGATGCCTAGGTACTTGCCATATCTGCTCACCACAGGTATTCACAGCTTCCTCACTAGCTCGAAACAAGTTCCATAGAAAAATCTTACAGTTCTCCAGCTGAATATGAACTAGATCCAAGGGTTGTTGTAACCTCCATCGCTCCTAAATATGGTTCTCATCTTCTCTCTGGCTACCAATCAATTGACTGGCAAAATCCATGGCTCTCTTTGTGAAATGAAGGACCTACAAGTTTTGGACCTCTATTGTAACAATCTCATTGGAAGGATCCCTCAATTTCTGGGGAAGATCAGCGACGGCCTCTTAGTGCTGGACCTGCAAGAAAATGGACTTTCTGGCACAATCTCACTCACATTCGACAAAAGAGCCGTCCTGAGAAGTCTTCACCTCAACCTCAATGGGAACAAATTTGAAGGCTTGTTGCTACGCTATCGGCGGTAACAAGTTGAACGCCATTTTCCCAAAATGGTTGGCAACACTTGCCGGCCTTGTGAAGAAAACAATAAAATAAAATAAAGCTGGAATTTCTTTTTTTAAATTAAACCCAATTGACCACAATAATGTCAAACTTTCCACATAGGACAGTCAGCACTGATTGGAACGTCACATTAGCGATTTATGGCAAAAATAGTGGGAAGAACTACATTTATAATTTTTAAAATATTTAAGATTAAATTATCACAATTGACATTTTTACAATAAAATTAATATAAAAATTTAGGACTGAATTTGCCATCGTACGATAAGTTTAAAAGTTTTTGGATAATTTTTCCCTTTAAATAATGTGAGTGCCATGATTTGTCAATTAAAAATTAAGACAGCACATTTCCCATGCTGTGGAAATCGCTCTTTCCACTGGGAACACGAATCCATTAACAAGGTGCTCGTTGCTCATTGCTCATCGTTAAGTGGCGCCCGAATCTTTGCATCGACCACCTCTTTCAAAAGATTGGCAACTCCAAAGTGAGGCCGACCAAGAAGCCGAAGATGACGATGCCGACAGACGATCCCGAAGAGGACAACGCTATGTTCTCATCTCGCTTCCACTGCGACGTCTTCCTCAGCTCCCACGGTGCCGACACCTCCTGCCACAGCATCGTGGATCACCTCTACTGAGAGCATGTGCTCAGCAGCGTGCCGTGGCTCTGGCTCGGTGAACAAGACCTCGAGTGAGGGGAGGAGATAGTGCCGGGCCTTCTAGAGGCGATCGACTACTCGGCGCCACCATGGCCATCATCCCCGAGAACTATCCCGCGTTGAGGTTAATCAATTTCAAATTTATGCCTTTCATCTGAATTCTACTGATTTGAAGGAGCTAAACTTTACTGATTGCAGCAATCTAGTTGACATCACTAGTCTCCGGGTATTGAAATATCTGAGGCTTTTGCTCTTGGGAGAGAAGAATTGAAAAGGTGAAAAAGATCACTCATAACTCCCATTTTCGGAAAACTACTTGAACTGTAGCAAAAAGATGGGTGAAGATCATCTTTCTCCACCTTTGTTCAGTATCTTCGATAATGAATGCAGAAAGTTTTGACCTTAAATGTGTTTTTTCATAAGAAATTTCAGGTTGCCCTAAAGCATTTGCACAACTCGAGTGTCCATGGGAGTGAGATTTCTGGATGGTTTTGTCAGGGAGTTCCTCATTTTGCTGCTCCGAAGAAGAACCGCGAGGTTAGAGTGATAATTTTCGCTGTCGTTGTCTCTGTGGAGAGTGCAAACCGGGCAAACATTCCGCTACCAGCAATCGAGGACATTAAAGGAAGGCTTCTCAGGCTTTAAGATCCGATACACGTCAGACATTAAATGACACAAGCGAAGATCAGCTTTACCAGATTAGATATCCAGAATTCAAGCCAATGGTTCGGATGTTCAAAGGGGACAGGAATAGATATAGTCCTGCGAGACCGACCATACTTTCCTGGGCTCTCGCTGAAAAAGTGCGGGATATAGCTGGTTTTTGAGAATGATGATGATGACGATGGAAATGAAGAACGGTTGGATGAATCCCAGCAATCAAGTGTCTCAGAAACTTGGCCAAGTTCATCAGCTCCTCGTGAGATATTTGGCCCATCGTTAAGGTGATTATATGCGATTCTTGCAACGGCTTTTGCTTTCAGAATAGAATATGATACTGCTCCAACAGATATCCTCTGCCTTTCCCCTGCATAAGATGGAATGATCGAGTACAGAGCCGCTGGTACTTATGCAAGGACCGAGCCAAGTCCATGATTACTTCTGTGTTGGATGGGGATCATAGGACACAATTGGAATCGGTTATAAAAATCTGAGAAAATATTCCTTCTTCAGCTAATGAGGTGCTTTCAACGATCACACTTTTAGCAATTCCTAATAAACCACCCGACTTTTTCGCCAGAGGCACGGTCAGTTCGTCATCCTCAAATAACTTCGGGATGCAGCTAGCGATGGCTTCCAGAGTAGCACCTAAAATAACCTAACAGTTAACCATCTCCCACTCAACCTGAGAAAAAGCAACCAGAGAATTAATGAACAGGCAGAGGAACTCCTTATTGCTGCCATATAAGCAATCGCAATGCAAGAAATGAGCAGCGTGGCTCAGAATAAAAGGTGAGCCTCCTTTGTGAAGCAAGCTTTGACAAGAAACAATGAATAGGAAGATATAAAAAAACGTTTCCAGAAAAGCATTTAGGACTTTGCGTTTGGACTAGAACTAGCCCATAAATGCACGAACAGAATTAACGTAAGCTGCTTTCCTACTGCTCTGAAACGTGTGATACTCTTGGCGTCTGGAAGGAGTCCAGAAGTCTGTCATCATCACATTCCTCCATTTCCTTCCGTTCAGGGATGGCTACGAATTTTGGAAGGGAGAATCCTAAAGATTGTATGTTTGTGATCCTGACAATGATAGAGAAACTCGAACAGTCTAAAAATTTCATTTTACAGTACTAAGCAACATATCTGTAAATCAGAGCTCCTGGGCAATGTCTTCGGCTTCATCCTTATCCCGTGGCTTGTGCTCTTAGAAATTCCTGTAATATCTGATAATCATATGGGAAGAACCACCTTTGAACCCTATAACCAAGTGCATGAAAAATTAGTGCATAAAAAAAAAAGGAAAAGAAAAAAAGAGAGAAACTAATCAGAGGAAGTATCCATTGCAATTGCTTGAAGAAAACACTCGTTGCTAATAAACAGAACCCACAAAATAGAATATGGTGAATCCAGAAATCAATCGCTTGAGATGAGCGAGCTGTCAAGTTCCCACAAGCCAATAAATACTTATTAAGGTTGATATATGGATTTATCCTGTAACCGCATTCCAGAAATAAGGCCATCTTCAGCCGAGAGAGGAGGAAGAGGGGTTAGAGAGAGAGAGAGAGAAGCAGAGCAGATGCAATTCCCAAAAATGATGGACCATCTGAGAAACTGGAAAAGTACGGACATGACAAGCCCTGAATCTTGTCTTGGAGCAAATAGGGGAAAATGGACCCACGAAATCGACAATGAAGATGATGAAGGCTATTTGAAAGAAAAAGGAGGTCCTCCATTATATTTTCCATGACAAAAGACATTTGTTACTTTTAGAAAAGCGAAATTGCAGATTCGCGGTTAGTATTCATGAGCAAATTTACTTGAGAACTATGTTACAGTGTTACTCTATGTTTCTAAACGAGAAATGTGTCTAAGAACAAAAAAGCCCGACTGCGTTTTTTTTTTTTTTTTTTTTTTTGGGCCAGATATGAGTCTGAAACCTTAACCTTGGCATAAGAAGTCACCAAGTAGTGCGACAATTGGAACCAGAAGAAATGTCAGGTAGAAGTAGACTGTACTCATTAATACGTGGAAGACATGGTAGAGACTTTCTTGTGCATACATGTAATAAGTCGAATATCAGAATAATTGCTATCCAAAAGAGGACTAGATGAGGTGAAGGGAAGAAAAGAACCCCCAGAAAGGGAGAAGACTCACCCTCATAAGTGAACATATGAAAATAAAAACAAACATCCCAAGGATGCTTCCACTGACAGTGATATGAAGGCATCTCGTTATTGAATTCCACATCATAAGAAGGCGTAAGTTGACAGTAACAACAATAAAGGTAAATGCCATTGTGCTGACGTCCCAGAGGCCGAACATTTTTCCCGAGGAATTTAGACCAGTAGAACTAGTAGCTGTCACAAAGTGATAAAGGACAAGAGACTGGTAGACCGCAGAAAAAGACCAAGCTACCACAACTCTACAGTTGAAGTATGAATTCCGTATTCCTTCCTTGTACAGTTGTGGATGCTTCTTTGAAAATGACGCATTAACTTCCTGGAAAAACATGCAAAAACACTGTCAAGTATTTGCTCCAATTGTGATCTGTGTTGGAGTATATTTATGAATATTAGTCGACAGTTAGCAGGTGGTCACAAATAAGGTAATCGAAGCTTTGTTAATGTCTCTCATGCTTTATAAGTGGAGCTACTTTATACTCTTTTATTTGGCTATTGAGTAAAGGTGTAGTATTTGTTGATTCTCTCTCTCCCTCTCGTTTGCAAATCATAGAAATATTTCCATGGTATAAGAGCCACCAAGGAAGAGGGATCCAAATCAAAACTCCAACTGTATCTTTCCCGTTGCCTTCAGTAAAAAGAACATAACCACTATTCAGTCAGCTCCATCTGAACAATCTCTTCATGTTTGTCCACATCATTTGTCTGCAGTGATAATCCTCGTCGAAGCATCAGTCTATAGTGTCAATTAAAGCTCGCCCTCTGTTCTTCTCAGCCTTATAAATGCTCAAAAATCACCTGAGTTCCTTTAATCAACGCTGTTTGTTCTTGCCCCTTCTCAGTGTGACATGTCCTGTGGTGACCAGCGATGGAGGTGTGGCAGCGGCTGTTGGTGGATGGAGGGTAACAGAGAGGACAATGAAGAGGGAATGAAGATCAAAGGAATAACTGAGGGCTAGAGAGAATTTGCTGAGCTCCTTTTCCGTGTTGGAAGGTGCTCTGTTTCTGTTCTGCCCCCCTGCTGCAGAGTGCGCCAAGCCTGAGCTGAAAAGGAAAGCGACTCAGTTCATTAGATGTAGAGAAACAGGAAGAGAGGCAGAGAATTCTGCGGAGGGCCGTATGATGTAGAGTGCATGGGGTCCCAATGAGAATTGCGCATTAGCTAATACCACTGATTTTGGATTCAAAGGGCACAACTATGGACTTGTGTATGAAGTTCAAGAATGTCATATTTCCATGTGGTTACAGCTATTTAATAGCAGGTACTAGCTGAACACCCAGCGAGTGCTTCGACATTTATCAAAAACTTAAGCTTGTGACTAATAATGTTTTAAAGATGCCGTGCAGGCTTATGGTTATAGGATGTTGCTTTGGGTGGAGCACTTGGGAGATTTAGAGGACAGCTTCAGGGAGCCGCAAAGCACTGAACGCATGAAGAGGGTGAACAAAATAGCCAAACGGATTCGGAGGACTTATGTAGATGAGGACCAACATAATCCTATGGAAATGAGAGGCCACCTAATGCAATATCCGATGCCATTTGAGCAAAGACGGTAAAGTTGGTCCTTTGGCTAGTGTTGACACATAAATTTTAGCGACCCATTTAGTTATTTATCACATTAAAAATTAGGGGTTAATTTTAATTCTGAAAAAATATTAATTACATAGTATATAGATTTAGGTGCATTTATTTTTAATTTGCATTTTTTGCATTTATTTATTGGACCCGTGGCGGATGGGTTCAAATTAGTGATTTTGAGCCTTAACTTGGCAAGTTGGACTAAGCTCACGAAGTGAGCAAATTGATGCAAGCCCCCTTTTTTTAATGATGAAAGATTATATTGTGAAAATAGGAATTTGAAATTTTTTGAGATATGATGATTTTTTTTCGGATAGAGCGAGTGGAAAAGTAAATATTGTGTTCGGCAAAACAATTATTACGTTTGGAAAAAAAAAAAATTTCCATGAATATCGATTTGAAAAAATTGAAACCCTAGATTATTCGCGTAGAGTTTTGGGGGCCACACAATTTATACAAGCGGCCACGTTGAGGAGAGCGCGTTCATTCACGAAAAAAGAGAAAAAAGTGTGAGAGGTAGAGAGAGAGAGAAGCGACTGTGTCAATTCAGATTTTTTACAATATTTCTCTCCTCCCCTCATCACATTCACGCTTCTGCCTCCTTTTTCTTCGAGCAAATCACATACTCCACTATATTGTTTTTACAATTCATCATTATCATGGATGGTCACATGGGTTATCCCATTATCTGACCATCACTACTTGATGGCCACAATCTCGTGAAAAAGAGAGACGGCTATAGGACAAAATAGTCAACAAAGAGAGGGCCGGCAATTCGGAAGCCCATAGCACGGCAGAGAGGCCTCACCATTGGGACGTTCCTCTTGCCGCGCTCCCTCTGGACGAGACGTCTTCCGCTGCCGCAGGACAACACCGCTGCTCTGGTTTTGCTGTGCCGATGACGAAGTTGCTGTCCCGAGAGTCCATGACGATTTGCTGTCCAGCCGAGGTACGACCTTCGGATGATCACACGCCAAGGAGCCTCCGATGACGATGGCTGAAAGCTCACGACGATCAGATTTTGGCGGCTCCAACAAGGCTCCACTTGGCGATGTTTGGAGATCAATATGGAATGAGAGAAAATACATATTTCTGAACCATAGCAAAATCTAGCCCATATGCTTCTTTGCATGTCTGCTCTTGCATGATCTTCAGCTTTCTCGGCCAATTTTGCAACACCAGCCCGTCCCTTTCTGACATGCGCATGCAGCTTGGCCGCACCTGACGACTTTCTTGCAGATTTTCCAGGCGTCCTTGACGTGCCCGAGACCTGTATCGATCCAGTTATTTTGCTTTCGTTTGAATTTTATTATTGTAGGTCTTCCTTGACCGAATCCAGTCACTGCCCCGGCAATCCCAGCGAATTTTCGAGCAATACTTGTCCTTTAGCACCACTAGCAACAACCTTTCCTTGGGTGACCTATCACCACAGCCGCTGCCCTTGAGTCATGCCGTGCCAAGCCTCCATTGTTGTCCATTCTACCAATTGGATTTTTTTGTAAAATTTCAAATTTAGGTAGAGATTTATTTTAGGTAGATTTATTTGATCTTATTTAGTTTTTGATATTTTGTCTCATTGTTTGAAATATTTCTTGATGCCTAATTGAAATTGTAGCATCCAATTCGTGAATCGCACGAATTTTTAATCCCATCCATAAGGCTTTAAATGGAATAATTATTCACCTAGGAGTAAAATTGATATCCTTGATTTTTAAGATTTAAGATCAATTTATCGATTTTATTAGCGAAATAGTTAAGTTTGAATTTCGATTCAAATGGTGGATAGCATTTTTGATGATCATGATGTTTATCTCTTAATTGTTTTGTTTATCCCAAAATTACAAAAAATTGCATTTGCATTCATGTAGATTAGGATTGATTGCATGATAGGTTAGTTATTATTTTTTTTTTTAAATGCATGTTTAGAAGGCATTTAGAATAGATAGCATTTCACTTTAGTTAGATTTTTATTTTGTAGTGATTTAATTACTAATTTTCATAAAAAAAAATACAAAAAAAGTCATGTCATCTAGAATTAGGTTCATGAAACGTACATCATTTAGTGATTGTTGTTAGGTTCATTTAATTAAAAAATGCCCGTCATTAGAATTAATTCATTAGGTTAATTTTGATTACACATTTAATTATTGCATTTCTTTAGAATAGACTGCATACTTATTTATGTCAGATAGTTTAGGCCATACTGCCATGTCATATCATTTCTTATTAAATTAATAGCACGCATTGCATAAAGCATGATTCTTGTTAAATAAGTGAAAATAAAAATTGAGTGGTTGCGTAATTAGAAATCATATCTAGGATTGAGGATGTGAATTTTGATTTAACGTTGTAGATGCTTTCGTTAATATAAGGTAAGTTTACAATTTATTCATTGTTTTATTGGGTATTAAATTGGTGGTTTGCGCATTCGTATGATCACCTCACGTGTTAGGAAAATATAGTTAAAATCAATCCAAGCTGCCTGCAAAAAATATTTTTAAAAATAAAAGAAATAGTACCTAAAGGGCATTAGAGAAGTCTAGTGTAACCAAGTCTCCGTACCCAAAATCTGGTTCGTAAGAGTATTATTTTACTTAGGTGTCTAATCGACCTTCATTAAATTGATTAGTGGCGACTTCCTTTTGCATGCTAGATATTTGAACCTAAGTCGCGAATTGGTATAGGCTTGGGAGAGCCGAGCTAAGTTTAGGCTTAACAATCTATTAGTCTAATTTTAGATTTTGGTTGTGACAGCTAGTTTCGAAACATTTCCTTAGGTGGGAGGCAAAATCCTAAAATCCCACCACTCTTCCCAATACGATTACAACATGATCAAATATGTAAATTAATCAAATTGGATTCTAAAGCAATATGGCTCACGGTATTGAGGTAATTTCAGCTATTGAAAATTGAGAAACACGAGTAGTAGAATGACGATGCATGAGCATCAAGCACGTAGCAACCTTCATTTTCACCTTGATGCCTATCAGTTATGTGGAGCACGAGCTCACGTTCAACAAGACCCTAGTCTTCCACCTCAAGATGCATTGATCCGGAGCATCCACGAGGTTCTGCTTCCGCCTCCCTCGCGATAGATAGGGACTAGTAACTACAAAATGATGAGAAATCATCTACATGTCGATGTACCATCATGTGCTACCAAATTAACCCTCATATGAAACCAAGATCTATCAAATCCAATCCTAGCCCACATATGATGCAAAAAACACATTGAACTCTATAAGAAATCAACATGGAGTCGACATGAATCCAACATATATTGCTAATGTGACTTGAATAACTTGGAAACAACTTTGATTTTACACAACAGGAACTCTTGGGACCAAATGCTAAAGACCGCATTCTAATTACCCACGGGTGGCTCCAGCAGAGACATTTTCAAAGAACGTTATGCTACAAAAACTGAAACGCATAGCAACGTAACACAGGAAAACAACATTGAGCCACATTCTACAATCAATTCTCATGGATGAGACTCGTTCAGCAACAACTGAACATGCATACAAATTGGCAATGTGGACAATGAATCGAGCAAAGCATTCGGCCATGGCATAAACAACTCATTATGCACTCAGCCATCGAATGTCAGTATGACAGGGACTCACATGCCATTCACAGAGAAGTTACAAGCAAATGACATCGAGGAATGAACCTCAGAATCTTCAGTAAATGAAGAAAATCAAAGAGGTAGAGGCCCATGCATTCGCCCAAAAAAAATGAACCGAATATCATTGGCGGTGTGAAGGGGTTGAGGTATCACTGAACGGATCGAGAAATGCAAGGCAAAATCATCCAGGCATACGAAACCAATTACACTCGAGATCAAGCAAAGGATGAAGTCCGCACAGGAATTCATTGAAGTACACAGTAACAATGCACATTTCGAAGAAGGATTTCACAATTTCCAATTCAAAGATGGTCATTGTCTTGAATATTAAAATAGCCATATACAAAATCGTAGATTGATAAGGAAAACATAATTCTAAGTAAATTAAGCCAACACGGCATGTTCAAATTCTCAGTCATGGGAGCATTGAGCACAACCGGGAGAGTTCAACCAACATCAACGAAAATAATGCCATATGCCCTAGAGAACTCTCAATTTAAGCATGCCATTGCCAGATAATCATCACAATGCAAGAATACTTGCAAAATATGCATGCCAGTACCGTTCAGGAATTCAATCAAACATATGATAGGTGTTTCAGTGAAGGGCACCTGAATGAGTTCATTAGGACAATAAGTTCCAGATTTCACGCCGGCAGAATCAAGCACTCAATCCCTACCTCCAGGAGAAATAGAGCAAAGTTTACCTTGATTAGAATCATGAAGATTCAAATACTCAACCCACTCAAAGGACTCCTTGTTATCACCAATTTCAACTTACATTCAACCTTCGTCGAACTCGAAATCATACTACCGTCCCTCAAACTCAAACAGTTTCGGCCTCCATCAACAATCACAGAGAGAGAGAGAGAGAGAGAGAGAGAGAGAGAGAGAGAGATGGGAGGAGGAACATGGGCTTTCCCAGATTGCAATCTCCTTGATCTCCTTCTTCCTCTTGCGACGGTTGTCATGAGGTAATTCATGAGGTAATTCATCATGACTTCGATTACTTAATATAATAGCACATATATTTTCTAATATTACGGGAAAATTTATAAACACAATGATGCACTTGATTAGAATTTATACAGCATAACCCCACAATTTATGGTCCAATGACTGGCCACTCGTCACTGTAGCCCAGGAGACAAACCAAAGAAATGAATAGCCAAGAAAACAGTTACACACTTTGCGGGAAGTGTAGAAGAGACTGCAAAAGAAAAAAAAAACAAAATCTCATATTACCAGACACGTCCATTTTGTTTTGCTAGACACCATTTGTTGCAACATTCACAAACTTTTGTGGCTCACTTCATAAAACTAATTATTCCCCCTCACTTTCTTCCTCAATTTCGCTGTCTGCCTCCTCAATTTCGCTGTCTAACTCCTCAATTACGCGGTCTAACTGCTCAGTTTCCCCTTCACTTTCCTCTGCACTTTGGTTGCCTTGGTCTGGCTCTATTCCACTCGAGTCATCCAAGGATGGGAATTCCATAGAGTATTTCTCTGGTATGAAGATCTTGAATTTCGGCAAATTGTAAAGTCTAAGAGTGATTAACCCAAAGAAGGTGATTGTCTCACCAGTCACTTCTTCACATTCTTCATGGCCAGCAATTAGTTCCATATCTTCACATGACCCGACCACTAGCTCTTCGATTTGCTCGAGAAATTTCGCCGTGAAGGTGGCAAAAAGCATATCCAAACGGGAGCACCTCACAGCCTTTATGTATCTCAAATTTGGGAACGGGATGTTTGGGAGATTGTCGTACTGCCAAATGTGCCTCAAGTTGTCCAGATCACGCAAATCCAGCGTCCTCAAATTACCACTTTTTGCCACCGTCCCATCACTTTCGTATATGATCTTGATTGAACGGCATGATTTCACTTCTAAGGTTTCCAGACAATCCTGCAGCCTCTTCCACATATGGGATGGGGCAATATGTTGGAGATTGTCACAATCCTTCAATATAAAATATTTCAATTTGCAAAAAGAATCATCAGAAATTTGATTGTTCCATAACTCTTTGCATCGGACACCTCCAATATATATTTTTTCTAAATTGGGAAATGTAACCTACACGAGGATAATGTGAGAAAGGAAAATAAGTAGGACAAATTATTACATTGTTCATTCTAAAACATGATAATGCAAGATTAAAGATGATCACAATAAGATATAGAGCAAACCATATCATCGAACAACGGTTGGGGCGATCCATCATTTTCTTCAATCATTTCACCTAACTGCCTCTTGGCACTTGTAGGACTCCATATGAATGCTCTAATGTTGGGGCATCGCCAAATAACCAAAATAGTTAAGGAAGGGAAACTTATCACTTTTGCCTTGGATTGACCACCTTCTTCCTTGGGAACCACTTCCTTCATTTGTTCGCATTTGAGAATGCACAGGGTATTGAGTTTCTTTAGAGTTGCAATCGTATAATTGGGGAAGAGAGATCTCAACTCAGAGCAATTGTGAACATAGACTTCTTTTAGATTAGGAAAACCAAAAACAGTTTGGGAATCACTCATCACCATGTGTCTTAGCCTTCCTACTCCACTCATGGCCACTTCTTCCAATTTGGGGAGCAATAAAATTTTGTGCTCCATACTTGAATCAAGGGGCCCCCAATTAAACAATGATTCCAGGGAGGGACAGCTTAAAACCTCGATTTTTTTCAATTTGAGGAGCAACACAATTTTTTGTTCCGTATATGAATCAAGGGATCCAAAATCAAACAACGATTCCAAGGACGGACATCTTGAAACTTCGACTATTTTGAGGTTCTGCAATCTGCCCATGATTGTCGAAGGGAAGACATCAAGTAGGTTGGAGCGCTTTTCAAGGGTGAATTCGGCCAATTTGTCAAAGGAACTTTTGGGAAGCCCACCATGCCATATCCTTTTTGACAATCCTACCGACTCAAGTTTTAACTTCTCCAAGCTTGGTAAGCTTATCTGCTCATAAGAGTTATACGTCAGATCATAGCCATGAAAAATTTGACAATTTGGCCTAATCTTATACCGATCTATCTAAGGCGGTGGAGGATAGAATTTTCAGCAACGGCCTTACTCTAACAAGTGTAGCTATAATTTATAAAAAAAAATTAACTAATAAACCATATAAAAAAATCTTCAAAAAAATATTAATACTTGCCCCACCAATCGCATGCCTATGACTATTTTGGGCGTAAGCTCTGAAGAAATGATTCATACCTTTTGATCAAAGAAGGAATCCGAATAAGTATATTGTGAATTTGAAGTAGTGGTTATTGATTCATTTTTTCCATGAGGATATGAGAAGAATTTCTCCATGGGACAGCGGCTTATAGATAGTCGCTCCAATAATGGGAACTCTATAATATCATTTGTCCCATCATCTCTTCCTTCTTCATCAACAATCACCGCATTCATATTCGGACAATCCTCCACTTCAATCTCTCTAATTTCTCTAAGACATTTAGCCACAGACATCGAAAAGAGAAATGACAGCCCTGTATTGTTGATAGAGAGCACCTTCAGATTCTGAAATATTGATGGTCCTTGTGATCGCAAATCTTGTTTCGGGGTGAGGTTGGCTAATTTGTCGAAGGAACTTTTGGGAAGCTCACTGTGCCATATGCCTCCCCCAGCAATGGCAAGGCCGAGCCCACAGCCACGGCGAGAGGATCCTAGCGAGTGGAGTATTAACTTCTCCAAGCTTGGTAAACTTATCTGCTCATAATAGTTGTACATCAGATCATAGCTATGAAAATTTTTACAATTTGGCCTAATCTTATACCGATCTATTTAATGCGGTGGAGGATAGAATTTTCACCAATGGCCTTACTCTAACAAGTGTAGCTATAAATTATAAAAAAAAAAAAATTAACTAATAAACCATATAAAAAAATCTTCAAAAAAATATTAATACTTGAACACCAATCGCATGCATATGACTATTATGGGCGTAAGCTCTAAAGAAAGGATTCATACCTTTTGATCAAAGAAGGAATCCGAATAAGTATCTTGTGAATCTGAACTGGTGGTTATTGACTCATTTTTTCCATGAGGATTTGAGAAGAATTTCTCCGTGGGACAGTAGGTTATAGATAGTTGCTCCAATAATGGGAACTCTACGATATCATCTATCCCATCCTCTCTTCCTTCTTCATCAACAATCACCGCATTCATATTCGGACAATCCTCCACTTCAATCTCTCTAATTTCTCTAAGACATTTAGCCACAGACATCGAAAAGAGAAATGACAGCCCTGTATTGTTGATAGAGAGCACCTTCAGATTCTGAAATATTGATGGTCCTTGTGATCGCAAATCTTGTTTCGGGGTGAGGTTGGCTAATTTGTCGAAGGAACTTTTGGGAAGCTCACTGTGCCATATGCCTCCCCGGCAATGGCAAGGCCGAGCCCACAGCCACGGCGAGAGGATCCTAGCGAGTGGAGTATTAACTTCTCCAAGCTTGGTAAACTTATCTGCTCATAATAGTTGTACATCGATCATAGCTATGAAAATTTTTACAATTTGGCCTAATCTTATACCGATCTATTTAATGCGGTGGAGGATAGAATTTTCACCAATGGCCTTACTCTAACAAGTGTAGCTATAAATTATAAAAAAAAAAATTAACTAATAAACCATATAAAAAAATCTTCAAAAAAATATTAATACTTGAACACCAATCGCATGCATATGACTATTATGGGCGTAAGCTCTAAAGAAAGGATTCATACCTTTTGATCAAAGAAGGAATCCGAATAAGTATCTTGTGAATCTGAACTGGTAGTTATTGACTCATTTTTTCCATGAGGATTTGAGAAGAATTTCTCCGTGGGACAGTAGGTTATGAATAGTCGCTCCAATAATGGGAACTCTACGATATCATCTATCCCATCCTCTCTTCCTTCTTCATCAATAATCACCGCATTCATATTCGGACAATCCTCCACTTCAATCTCTCTAATTTCTCTAAGACATTTAGCCACAGACACCGAAAAGAGAAATGACAGCCCTGTATTGTTGATAGAGAGCAGCTTCAGATTCCGAAATATTGATGTTCCTTGTGATTGCAAATCTTGTTTCGGGGTGAGGTTGGCTAATTTGTCGGAGGAACTTTTGGGAAGCTCACTGTGCCATATGCCTCCCCCAGCAATGGCGAGGCCGAGCTCACAGCCACGACGAGAGGATCCTAGCGAGTGGAGTATTAACTTCTCCAAGCTTGGTAAACTTATCTGCTCATAAGAGTTGTACATCAGATCATAGCTATGAAAATTTTCACAATTTGGCCTAATCTTATACCAATCTATTTAATGCGGTGGAGGATAGAATTTTCACCAATGGCCTTACTTTAACAAGTGTAGCTATAAATTATAAAAAACATTTTAACTAATAAACCATATAAAAAAAACTTCAAAAAAATATTAATACTTGCCCCACCAATCGCGTGCCTATGACTATTATGGGCATAAGCTCTAAAGAAAGGATTCATACCTTTTGATCAAAGAAGGAATCCGAATAAGTATCTTGTGAATCTGAAGTGGTGGTTATTGACTCATTTTTTCCATGAGAATATGAGAAGAATTTCTCCATGGGACAGCAGGTTATAGATAGTCGCTCCAATAATGGGAACTCTACAATATCATCTATCCCATCATC
The DNA here is from genome assembly GCA_016097545.1 of Eucalyptus victrix. NCBI lineage: Eukaryota > Viridiplantae > Streptophyta > Magnoliopsida > Myrtales > Myrtaceae > Eucalyptus > Eucalyptus victrix. The sequence continues at coordinate 10,512,432 of CM027841.1, read as the reverse complement.
TCTTCCTTCTTCATCAACAATCACCGCATTCATATTTGGACAATCCTCCACTTCAATCTCTCTAATTTCTTTAAGACATTTAGCCATAGACACCGAAAAGAGAAATGACAGCCCAGTATTGTTGATAGAGAGCACCTTCAAATTTTGAAATATTGATGTTCCTTGTGATTGCAAATCTTGTTTTGGGGTGAGGTTGGCTAATTTGTCGGAGGAACTTTTGGGAAGCTCATTGTGCCATACGCCTTGCCCAGCAATGGCGAGGCCGAGCCCACAGCCACGGCAAGAGGATCCTAGTGAGTGGAGTATTAACTTCTCCAAGCTTGGTAAACTTATCTGCTCATAAGAGTTGTACATTATATGGTAGCTATGAAAAATTTTACAATTTGGCCTAATCATATACCGATCTATCTAATGCGGTGGAGGATAGAATTTTCATCAATGGCCTTACTCTAACAAGTGTAGCTATAAATTATAAAAACTTTTTAACTAATAAGCCAAATAAAAAAAATCTTCAAAAAAATATTAATACTTGCCCCACCAATCGCGTGCCTATGACTATTATGGGCTTAAGCTCTAAAGAAAGGATTCATACCTTTTGATCAAAGAAGGAATCCGAATAAGTATCTTGTGAATCTGAAGTAGTGGTTATTGACTCTTTTGTTCCATGAGGATGTGAGAAGAATTTCTCCGTGGGACAGCGGCTTATAGATAGTCGCTCCAATAATGGGAACTCTACAATATCATCTATCACATCATCTCTTCCTTCTTCATCAACAATCACCGCCTTCATATTTGGACAATTCACCACTTTAATGTCTCTAATTTCTCTAAGACATTTAGCCACAGACAGCGGAAAGAGAAATGATAGTCCTGTATTTTTGATAAAGAGCTTCTTCAAGTTCTGAAGTATCGATATTCCTTGTAGTTGTACATTTTGTTTCCACATGTGCCGCAGGTTTGGTAACTTAGATAATTGCAATGCACTTAGCCGAGAGAGAATCTCCACTTCTTTGATGACTTTTAGCTCCTCCAAGTCAAAAACTACTTCTACAGATGGAGTGCGCACAATTTTCATTGACTCCAAATTTGGCAACTTCAATATCCAATCCTTCAGAATAATCGACGTGGATGTAGACGCCTCTATCTCTAGCGATTTCAGATTATTGTATTTTAATGAAGGTTCACTATAGAGTATCTTTTCTAGGCCAAGGAGTCCAACCATCACCAGGGATTCCAAGCAAGGCAATGAAACCTAATGAAGCACCACAATGAAACTCATTAAAGGTGAGTTTCTTACAAGTAAAGCTATTTTCAGGAAATTGCTTTCAAACTTCTCATGGATACCAAGAAAACTTTTTTCAACAATAATGAATTTTCAATGAAACAAATGGATATTGAATGCATGAATGGGCTTGATGTCTCTTAAGAATGTCAAAAACTTAATTTTATTCAAAAATTAATTGATCAGAGGGAGGAACGTGTATATTTTTTGTCGTGCCTGAAAGAATGGAGAAGGAATATCCCCTTAGTAGCTGAAGAAAGGGATGACGGATGCAGAACAATGTTGACACGGTGAGGTTGTCATGACGTGTTGGAATCAATTGCAACTTGCATGTAGGTGAAACATCAATTAGGTGGACTTTCTTTGTTACGTGGCTCTTGGTTCGCCTTTCATTCATTTAATCTCACTTTCTTCATTTTGAGATTGTTGAATTTCGTTCACTCGTACCGATTATTTAATGAATTACGACAATGAATATTCATTGACTCCAAATTTGGCAGCTTGAGTATCCGGTCTTTCAGAATACTCAACGTGGATTTAGACTCTTCTATCCTTAGCGATTTCATATCGCTGTTTTTTATTAAGGGTTCACCATAGAGTATCGTTTCTGGGGCAAGGAATCCAACCATTACCAGGGATTCCAAGTGAGGCAAAGAAACCTAACAAAGCACCACAATGAGACTCATTAAAGGTGAGTTTGTTACAATTCAAGTTATTTTCACGAGAAAATAAGTGAAACTCTCGGGCTAAAAACAAAAGAAAAAAAATTAATTTCTCTTCTGATTTTCATGATGATATCTTCACCACTATCATGCTGCTAGTGCCGCACGACTGCACGGTCATGGGGACTTTCTTTGTTACGTCGCTTCTTGCTCGCCATCCATTTATTGAATCTCTGGACGTCGCTTTCTTCATTTTGAAATTATTGAATTTTATTTATTCATTCAAGATTCATTCTTGCTTTCATTCATTCATTCATCACACTACTATTTTTTCAACTCATTAAAAATGTTAAATAAATAATAAATTAGTCACAGTAGAAACCCTAGTTATCGGTCCAATTATCTACCGTTGAAAAAAAAAAAAATTATTCGTGGAAAGCAGCTTCCCTCTAATTATAATATGACCTGTGTTCTATTTGAGATGATTTTTCATTTGTAAATCAAAACGCGAATAAAATTGTACGAATAATCAAAGTTAAAATGCAATATGTACTAACGTTGAGTGAACACCAATATCATCTCATCCTAATAGGACAAATTGACAGAGGGAAAAAGTGAAAGAAAATTACCTGGATTGGAATATCCTCTAAAGTGGTTTCAGCTTTGGTGCAAAAGCTTGTCATATTTGGTAACTCATTCAATGCTAGACGACGTACATTAGGCAACTCAACTTTGTTATTGGTAGAAACTATATCTTCTCCTGCATCATGTGTGACAATTGATTGCATTGAGTCACATTTCCACACTTCAATCTCTTCCAACTGTACAAGTCTCTGCACATCTGAAAGACACCACAAGTATTTCAATTGGTCACACTGTCTGACCCTCAGGGCTTTCAATTTGTTGAAACACTCTGGCGCAATGGGGCCATGGCATATCTTCTCCAAATTAATAAGATTTTCAAGGGAAAAAGACTCTAACTTCCCAAAAGCAATGAAAGGGAGGCCATTGGATGATCCGGCAATGTACTTGATTGAGGGGCTGTCTTTAATGTTGAAATACTTCACTTCTCGGAATCCTTGGGTGCACAATTCACGAGGGCTCTCTTTGAACTCACTCAACTCGCTTAAATATAAGCATTGAGTCTTCTGCAGATTTTTCTTAACCCATTTTCTTGAAAGAATACTATCGCACCCTTCCAGATTGAGCTTCATGGTTGTCAAACCTTCATTTTCCCTCCACCCAATATTTCCTATGTCGATCCAAAATTTGTCCAGGTTCTCAAATGGTAGGTCATCATCCTCCAAGAGTATGATGGGATGACGAATCGATATTTCCAGAGATGCTAGCTTTGTCAAGTTCTTCAACTCGACAAGCCCAGCACCACACGATTTCGAGGGTATTTCATGCTTGCCCATCCACTGATCAAAGCTTTTCTTCATATGTAACTCTTCCAAGTTGATTAAGCCTTTTAGGGCTCCAGGCTCGATTATCTTAAGCGAGTAGCAATGGTTCAGATTCAACGATCTCAGATTTGTTAGTTTCCCAATTTCTTTAGGCAATCTAGAAATTATAGACCCATCGAAGCTGAGAATCCGCAGTGCTTTGAGCTTGCCAAGATTTGCCACATCCTCCACATAGCAATTTATGCCTAATGACTGGAGGTTCCTGAGGATTTCCATCGAGGAAGGTAAACTGGTGATATGCATGGAGCAAAGATATAGGGCTCGGAGCTCCTCCATATATGTGAAATCCATTCTACCGCAATCTCGCATATCGTATTGTTCCGGCAACATAAGTATCTTCACATGGGGAAATTGACGCAACATTAGTTCAGCACGCCTACCATTGCCAACATTCACTAAGCATGCCCAACATTTCTCAAGCTTTTCCTTTGGCCATGAGCCATAATCGCTGTTAATAATTAAGCAATTCTGATCACTAAATGCATTTGAGATGATCACTTCACTGTAAAGATCATGTATGGTCACATTTTTCTTATCATCGCCTCCATCCTGCAACAAACAAATGGAACGGAGGCTATCCAGAATATTATTCAATCTCTCCCTTGAATTTTGTATCGTCTCATTAATTTTTTCAAACAAGCCCAACCCCATGCCTAATACCCATAGAAGTTCGACATGTATGGTCCCGCCAATAAGACCGCAGAGCAAGAATAAGCACTTCGCGTCCTCAGTCGTCAAATGGCCATAACTCAACTTCACTATCGTTTCTTGTATTTCTTTAGTTGACTCATCTATTTCTATCTGTGCGATTCTCCATGCGGACACAGGGCTTTCTTTCAAGGTTTTTGCAACGGAGATAATCAAAAGGGGCAAACCTGCAAGCTTCTTGACCACTTGAGCCGCTATTGCTTTCAAATCCTCATCGTCTTCGAGCCTGTTGCCGAACGCCTTTGCAAATAGCCCGAAAGCTTCATCGTTGTTTAGGCCTCCAAGAAAAAATGTTTTATTGGCACACATCTTTTGCTTGAGCACATCTTCAGATCTCGATGCGAGCAACAATTTGCATTTCCCGCTAATGTCTCTTGAAGGAATTCCAACCGCGTTCAAATCAAGTTCCCCCCATAGGTCATCCAATATTATGAGAACCTTCTCACTTGGATCCCGCTGTAATCTCTCCAACAGACGATCTGCCCTGCCGCTTTCGCTTTGCACGTCCTTCAGATCCAATTTCAAGGCGTCAGCGATCTCATCTTGGATATTCTTCGAGACAGGAATCTGCGACACTTTTGCTTTGACGATCATGTGGAACGGTCCCTTCTCTTTACTGAGTTTCTTCTCGACTTCCTCCAATAGCGTAGTCTTCCCCACGCCGCCAGGCCCGTAGACCCCAATCACTCTTAGCTTCTCATCATCCAGAGCTTTCATTATGCCCTGAAAGACGGAAGCTCGCGAGTCCACAATAGTGTCGCCCCCATCACCAGCTGACGAATTCACATCAGGAGTGCCAGCGACACGCCCCGGTGGATCACTCTCATAGTAGACCCTCTCGAATTTACCTTTTGGGATGAGTGCCTGGATGGCCTGGGCTGTCTTCCTCGCGTCCCTGCCGAGACAATAACGCTCCTTTGGGTTGGGAAGCAACCCGCAGAAGCAAGTTTTCTTGGCTCTTCCCTCGTCATCCAGCATGCCGCGTGCCTTGTTGGCAACAGTCTCTGCATCATTCTTCCATCTGTTAACTTCGCGTTTTATCTCCCTCATGTTGTTTTCAGCATCAACAACCGAGCGCTGCAGCCCAACCCTCGCGTCATCCAGCTTCTCAAGTTCTTCCTTCAGTTGACCAACGTAGCTGTTGGAGAATATCAGGTAGCCGCATCGACGACCAATTGGAGCCGCCAGGTATTCCGCCACTTTGGGAGCTATAGACAGAACAATATTCCCCATTTTCCCGCTATTTTATTTCTATCTTTCTGGTTTTCTTTTCTTCCTCTTTGGAGAGAAATGAAAGTTAAGAATTTATATATGCTGAGGAAGGCTGAAGTGATGGAACCCGAAAACGAAACGACTGAAGAAGAGGAAAGGTTCAATAGGATGAATACAATGAACACGAGAGAGAGAGAGAGAGAGAGCGCTAGTGGCTGGAAGAAGACAGTGAAGGACGGTGAAAATTCGAGATAGGAAATGCGACAGACGTCTGAATGAGATGGGGTGAAACTCCCAAAATATATACGAAGGTGTTGGCCAAGAAAAGTCGTGACGACCATCTCATTTTTCCTCGGCCAAGAAAAGAATAATTTGAAGAAGGATCCCCCATGCTGGAGGAAAAGAATCCTCCCGTCTCATGATTTCTTCTCCCTGGAACCTTTAAATAAAGCGAAAAAGTATCCTCGAAACAGGAAAATATAGATATGAAAGAATCATCTTTCACGAAAGAAATCTCTGCCGCCTCTCTTTTTCTTTCAATCTCTCTCTTCACTTGTACTGCTCTTTTAATCTTCCATCGTGATTTCTACGACTTCGACGCGCCAAATGGGCGAGATCGGATTTGGGGTCAATATGAAGCAGGTTCTATCCTACTGGATTGTCGCTTTTGAATTAGTTATTTTGTTTTATTTTTTATACTTTTATTTTTTTGCCATTTCTCCCTTCGAGAAATAACTCTGGCCTTTGGTAAGTAAAAATTTGACGTGACGAAACATACAGTGTCTTATACTTTGTTCCCGATGACACGATATTCTTCTTCTAAAATTAGGATAAATGTATTTAAAACATCTACAAGAACTAACGGAAAACATACAGTACCCTGGTTCTCAGAGAAGGGACCAATGAAAGTACGTTGCAAGTAGATTTCTACAATAGGTGCAACCGCGACAGTAGACAACATAACTCAAGATTGACTCATGTTGTCACCGGATGACAAAATAGTTGGCCAGGGACCAAAAAAACCGGAATTACTAGCAAGGCCACTAATGAAAAATATTCGCACCTACTTATATCTTAGTCAAACTCATTAACTGAAAGAAATACCTGCCTCAGGGAGGAACTACCCCTAAGAGTACATATGATTCACGAATAAGCATTAAAATATGTACGAATATTCCTGTAGATCGGGTTGGTAAACCTCAAGCCGAGTATGCTTGAGATCAAAGTTAATCCCGATTGATTTAAAATTCGACCCATAATTTAATTGCAAAGCAATTCAGGCCATATTAGGAAGTCCAAATTGGACTCTTGCCAATCGGAGTGTGGGTGATGCAACAAGGGACATTAATTTCTCACAAGAACTCTTTTCATTATTGAAGATGAAATCAATGTTGTCATCAAATACGGGCTGATAATTTCTTTGCATATAACTATTTTATTGGTGAGTTTGGTCTTTTGAGCACGTTTTTTTTTTTTTTTTTTTTTGGTCGAAAGAGAATTTATATTATATTAGAGATTAATACAAGCGGAAACGTCCGAAGAGAGAACATTAAGAAAACTAGGCGGAGGAAAAAGGAGCCAGTTTGTTGGTGGGCCTTGATCCCGGTGGGCTTTTGCAGCCCAATCAGCTGCTAGGTTTGCCGTTCGCCGAATGTGTCGAAGCGAAAGGTGAGGGCATTGCGGAAGAAGATCACCGAGAATCACGAAGAGATGACTCTCCTTCCATGGCGGCTTCTGTTTCGTCCGAACGATCTCCACCAACTGCAAGCAATCAGATTCAATCACAAACTGCTGAAGATGGAGACCCTTTTGGATGATCCGTTGGAGAGCAGATATAAGGGCATAGATCTCGGCTTGGAATGCCGACTGAGCAGGCACAGATCGGGTAAGCACGTCCGTCAAAATTCCTCTGCTGTCTCTGTAAATGCAAGCAATGGATCCTTTCTCCGATGCTGGGCGAAAAGCCCCATCAATATTACACTTGATAAAACCCTCCGCTGGGGGAGTCCATCCGTGCCCTAGACTAATCTGTACATTTTGAATCTTCTGTGGCGAGGGTTGGATGACCTTGAAGATGGTACTTTGGGAAAGGGCTTCATTGACTACTAGAAGAGAATCCAACGGAATTTGACGAAAAACAGCATTGTTACGATGTCTCCATATTTCCCACAGAATATGAGCAATCACTTCGAAATCCAGAGACGCTTGAGGGTTAGAAACACGGTCTACAAGCCAGGCATCAAATCTGCGAACTGAGGTAGGAGATATACTGACTCTGATTTCTTCATGATTCCATATGTCATGAGTCCAAGGGCAAAAGAAAAACAGATGCTCTATTGTTTCTGGGATAGAATTATGGCAGAGAGTACAGTAGAGATGCGGGATGATATGTCGCTGGTAAAGATTATGTTTAGTTGCTAATGCATTTTTGCAAGCTAACCATAGAAAAACCTTAAGCTTGGGAACTGTATGCATATTCCAAATTTTCCTCCATAACATAGGCGGGTTAGTATAAGAGGATGATGGGGTATGAATTATTTGCTGAGATTGTACAGATAGATAATGATGACAACTCTTCACTGAGTAGGTACCAGAAGGTGTCTCTGTCCAAACAAGTTGATCGTGATGTAGAGACAGATTGATAGGAGTGTTGAGAATGGCTGTACTAACCTGGACATCGAAGAATGAAGTAACACAGGAAGACTTCCATTCAGAATGTTGAGAATCAATGAGATCGGCAACTAGTTCTGGTTCTCCGTCAGCAGGTAAGCCTTCTATCTGACCTTGTGGTAACCAATGATCTGTTCTAATGTAAATCTGCGACCAATCCCCGACTAACCAACGTAATTTAGGAGTAATCACGTCTCGACCTTTCAATAAACTCTGCCACCCCCAAGAAGGACGATGTCCTGAAGTAGCAGTTTGGAAGGAGGAGTATCTAAACTATAAACCTTTAAAGAGCCGACTCCAGATAGCTTGAGGTTGTTGAAAAAGCCTCCAAGCTTGCTTTCCAAGCATAGATTTGTTAAAGTTAATTAAATCGCGAAATCCCATCCCCCCTGTAGCTTTTGAAAGCTTTAACCCTGACCATTTTTTCCAGTGAATGCCTGAGTGACTATTATGCTTGCTCCACCAAAATGCTGAGATCTTCTTTTCTATCAATCTGCAGAGAGACAACGGAAGCTTGAAGATGGACATGGCATACTGTGGTAAGGCCTGTATCACTGATTTCAGTAAGATTTTCTTGCCACTTTTCGATAAAAATTGTTCTCGCCAACCTGCTAACTTAGCATGTACTCTTGCCAAGATCCAGGAGAACATTTCCTTCTTGGATCGGCCCCAATCCGAAGGAATGCCTAGGTATTTTCCATACTTATTGAGAATAGGTACCCTAAGTTCTTGTGCTATGTTCTGTTGTAGAGAATGAGGACAGTATTTACTAAAGAACACACCAGATTTGTTCCGATTTATGAGCTGGCCTGTGGCGAAACAATATTGGTTTAGGAGGTTAGCAAGATTATGACATTCAGAAAGTGTGGCTCGGAGGAAAAATACTGAATCATCAGCAAAAAATAGGTGCGATAAGATAGGACAGTCTCTATTGAATTGAACCCCCTTAATATGACCTATAGCCACAGCTTGAGTGATAGAAGCAGATAGGGCATTGGCTAGTAAAATGAAGAGGTATGGAGAGAGGGGATCACCTTGGCGCAGCCCTCTAGTTGGCTTAAAGTAAGGGAGTTGTTCACCATTAAATCGAATACTAAAGGAGACTGTAGTAACACAAGCCATTACCTGAGTAACCCAACTATCGTGAAAGCCCAAATGTTTCAAATAGGCTACTAAAAAGTCCCATTCAACCCTATCGTAGGCTTTCTGCATATCTATTTTTAGCATAAGATTAAAACGTTTATTGCATGCTCTCACTTTAAATTGATGCATGACTTCTTGCACCACCATAATGTTGTCCTGAATCTGTCGGTTGCTAATAAAAGCTGCTTGCTCTTTAGAGATCAAAGTAGATAACCATGGTTTAAGTCTATTGGCCATTATCTTTGAAATGATCTTGTAAGCGAAGTTACAAAGACTTATAGGATGGTACTGTTCAATACTTTCTGGATGCTGAACTTTAGGGATTAGGGCAATAATCGTTCTGTTTAGTCTTGTAGGCATACTACCTGTATCAAAAAAGTCTTGAACTGTTTGAATAACGGATGATTTTATAACATTCCAGTGATGCCGATAGAAGAGTCTAGGAAGGCCATCAGGACCAGGAGACTTCGAAGCTCCCAATTGACAAGTTGCTTGGTAAATCTCCTCTTTTGTTACCCGACTCATCAAGTGGTTATTCATTTCAGGTGTTACCACTGACGGACATTGCTCTAAGAAAGGTCGAAAATCCCGATTGCCCACAGATCTATATAGCTGAGAGAAGAATCCCTGAGTAAGTTCTTTTAGATGTTCTGGTTCTCTAATCCACTAGTGATTAGTGTCTACAAGCATAGTAATTTGATTGCGTTGTCGTCGTTGCATAGTATAGGCATGAAAAAACTTTGAGCATGTTGAGTGTGCTTAATACGTATAAAAGCTTGTGAGAGACAGAGAGACTATTGAGAATCATCATCTAAGAGAGCTGAGAGTGTGAGAAAACTCATTTCTTGTGACCGATTCTTTTGATACTCTATGATTGAGAAACACTTATGAGTGAGTGTAATTGAGCGGTTGTAATCTATTTTTCGCCAATTATCATGAAACCATCTTGTTAACTTTCCCCATAAATTAGGTTTTACCATTGGACAAAGTAAATCCGTTGTCTTCAGGTTTTATTTATACAATTTATTTTTTACTTAAATCATTTTCATTTGTTCTTGTTTGCGCATTAGTCGTAAAACTAGTAGCAAAGCCTAGGGTTATTTTGTCTGTATGCAATTATCGCTATGGCTTCTAAAAAATTTGAGTTAGAGAAATTCACCGGCAGGAATTAGTTTAATCTGTGGCTCATTAAGATGTCAGCGTGGTGGGAGACATTGGGTTTGGATTCAGCATTGGAAGGAGATGATGACTTTGAAGAAGAAAATAATAATTTGAATAATTTGAGGAAGAATCCCTAGGCTGGAAGAAAATAATTCTTTATTGTGGAAGCCAAGTATCTGAACTGAAAGATGAGAATAAAATTCCTCAACCGTCTCATCATTTCTTTGCTTCGAAACCTTTAAATGAAGGGAAAAAGAATCCCCTATCATAGAAGTCAAGTATCTGAACTGAAAGATGAGAAAAAAAAATCTCTCAACCATCATATCATTTCTTCACTTTGGAAGCTTTAAATAAAGGAAAATAAAAATATGAAAGTATCATCTTGCACTAAAGAAAATATAAGAAATCTCTCTCTCTCTCTCTCTCTTCCTCTTCCTCCCCACCACCTTCCCTTTACGGCTCCTTGTTTAGTCTTCCACCGCGTTTTATGGGACTTCGACCCCATTTTATCCCAAAATGGATAATAGATTGGGAAATCAAATTTGTGACCTTTGACTTGCAAATCAAGTCTTGGACCATTTGACCAATCATGGTCATTTTTTTGGATGAAATTTTATAAAAATTGGTTTTATTTAAATCTATGTTATTCTCAACATATTTATTAATTTATTTTGCTTTTTCCTTGACTCTTTGCCATGTTTAATCATTTCTCACTTTGAGAACTTTCAATAAATTGAAAAGAATCCTCAAACGGGAAAAATAAAACACGAAGGAATCAATTTTTACTAAAGAAAACTATCTCTTTCTCTTGCCTTGTACTGATCTTTGTTTAATCTTCCATTGTGATATCTAGGACTCCAACCTGCCAAATGGGCAAGATTGGAAATTGGATCTATATGAATCCAAGCCATCAATTAAGTCATTTTAAATGAGTCGATATTTCATCAACACATATCTGATTCAATTTGATTGGGTTTAGGGGTGAGCATGGTCCGGGTTGGTCCAGACCACCCCCTAACCCTAGGACCAACCTGTACAGTGTCGATCATTAATTTTTAGGACCGAGGACCGACCCTATTGAGCTTCAGACCAAGGACCGGATCGACCTAATGGGTTTGGTCCGGTTCCCGGGTCAACCCGGAACCGATCGATAATTTTTTTTGTCTTATTTTTTATACTCCATAAAAAAGTAAATCTACAAATTCAAATTACACATCCATTAACAATGCGACATTGTGCAACTAAACTATAAATACCAATATATATTTAGCAAATTTATGATGACACAATAATAGAACTTTCATACCTGCTAATTGCTCATCGAGATATGGGACAAGATGGAAAGTTCTTGTAATAATCTATTTTTAATATTCATAACACCATATGCAAAAGCGTTTTCTTGCATTTGATCATGTAGAGTCCACTCAACCGAAAAATGAGCTTCACACCACTTGACTAACAAATCACCGTAGCAACTGCAGTACTACTCTACTCTTCAAAAACTTCTACCATTTTACACAAATTGAAAAGCAAAGTGCAATTGAAATTCATTAGTAAAATACAATTAAACCATAAAAAGTTCAAAACACTTAATATAAACCATGAATATATAACTTCACATCTTGTTAATTCACTTGAACTTCTAAACACTTGAAAACAAAACAAACGACACTTAATTAATACTTAATAAAAGTTTTAAATTGAAATTACTATTAGTGCTATTGATAGAACATCTCAATATAATATAATATAACAGACATTTTACTTAGGTTTGAATATATAAAAGAATTATAAATAATAGAATATAATGTAATATACGGGGTTGGTCCAGGGTTGGACTAATCCAAAACTCTTAGGACCGAGGATCAACCCGCACAGTGTTGGTTATGGAATTTCAAGACCAAAGACCGACCCAATCCCCTTTGAACCGGATCAGGACCGGCAGGGTTGGGCCGGTTCAAGGTCGGTCCAGGGTCAACCCTAGACCGCTACTCACCCCTAATTGGGTTGTCCCATTTTTTTGGCCTATTTTTTCCATCTATCAATAAACTACTCTAGCTTTTTGGGAAGTAAAGAATTGATGCAACAAAAACATACAAAGTCTTGTACTTTGTTCATGATGGCATGATATTCTTCTATAAATATTAGGGTAAATATATGTGAAATTGTCGACACTTGAATTTAGTCGAAAATTAAGCACACATTTTTCTATAAAAAAAAATCATGGAAACAATGAATGGAAGTAAAAAAGAACAAACGAAAAAGAGTAATAAAAAGATAAAAATAAATAACAAATAGAAAAGGCCAAGTTGGTCCAATCGGCACGGCCCACAAGAGCAACCCATTGATTTGATCCACGGCCCAGGCCCACCAGCCCCATTACTCCCACCCTTCAACCTTTTCCCCTAGCCTGGCCTGGCCTTCTCTACCTTGACACTGAGCTTGGAGTAGACAGAAATTCCAAGTCACGTTCGTTGTCTTCGGCCAGCAATGTCTCTACCAGAAGACCTTCAAGGGCGTCAGATGCAGATCATTGCCGCCGCTGATTGTTTCCTTGAATTCAAGCTCCGGCTGATGTCATTCCAGTTGCTTCCTTCTTATTTGGTCAGTTTGCTATCCAAGCGAAACTGCTTTTAGATGATGTTGCTAGTATCAAAATGGCACATCGATTATTACCGTCACGTGCGATGCATCAATGATTATTGTTCTTTGTGGAAGATTTTAGTTGACTCAATCCTCTGATGCAGTGAGCTACGCAAGCGGAATTATCGAAAGCAATCGCAACCGCATCTCCTTGGCTTCTACCGTCGCAGTCCCGCTTCTGGCTTTTGGTGATGACGAGTGTCTCGGCGCCACGACGCAGCAAATGCCTGAAGACGAAGCAGTCAAGTGAAAGGCGAGGAAAAATAAAAAGAAAAAAACAGAACAGAGATCAAGAGAGACGAGTCTTGAACAAATCGACACCAATAACGAGGCTTAATTGGAGAAGAGACGACCTGAGGATTTGGTGGCGAGGACGGCGTGAGCACAGCCTCACTATTATAGCATTGATTCTAACGGCCACCAACAGGACAGAATAACCGATGGATTCCTTCAGTCATTTCATCGAACACTTCCTGAGCAGTATCCGTACATTCATTCGACGCGAGGACGACTCTTGGGCTTGGACTAGAGTAAGAAGTTGAAGAGCTCAAGTAAGAAGTTGAAGAGCTCAATCGGTGGAGAGAAGATTCGTAAGTGATGTTTGGAGTCAACTAAGACGGGGCGTCCTTTTCATTGCGATTCGAATCTACCGCAAACTTCCACCGACCACTGAAGCGAAAGAACAAATCGCAGGAACGCCTTGTGGTCAGAACAGCATGCGATCGGAACTGCAACCAGACGACACCGGAGCCACAACCGAATTCATGAACAGTGGAATCGACGTCGATTCACCTCCGGCGAACCTCAAACCAACGACAATGAACATTAGATTCCAGGATCGAGCTCTGTTTCTTCTGCGCGTGTTGTGTGCCTTCCTTCGTGCATCTGCGGTGATCGGAGACGGAAGGCCGACGGCAGCTTCCGGTGGACCCGGTGGCCAACGGTGAAGCTAGAGAGAACGGTAAAGGCTACGGATGCGAGGCAGAATCGAGAACTTCCTCGTCAAATGACGAAAGTGCCCTGATTTAAAACGACGAAAATGTCCCTTTGGTTATTGCTGTCATAACGGAATTCAAGAGAGAAGGGAAAATCGGCGGTGGACCCTAGGGAATGAAATATCCTATCACACTAGCTGTCCCGTATGACCCAGAAAATTGGCATGTGCAGGTCGGGAGAATTTACTTCAAATTAATTACCATTTTCAAGGGACTTCAGTTGTAAACAAATGAAGTGTGACAACCGTCTTTCATTTTTATTTTTTGTTGGCATAGGTCTTTGGATCGATTGATTCAAGTTCTATAAAGGGATTCCGAAGAAGAAGCTGCAAAGCAAGTAAGTTTTAGCTGCTAACACCATGCTGGTAGATTTGCAATTGACTGTTATATGTGTATAACTTGAAAAGCGTTCTTACATTAGAAAGCCACTCTTCTTTTTTACGCAGAATTTTTAGTGTTTTTGAGTAGAGATTGAATTCCACATAGATAATGTTGCTTCTTTCAATCTCTTCATGGTTGCAGAATCTTATTTGTGGAAAGAACTCGAAAGTATACAAAAGTATTCACACGGTGTAGGTGAAAGCAATTAGATCGGCACAGCACTTCATTTACAGTGAAAACCAATATTTGCTCGGCTCTTGCAATCGTTGGCCACCATACAAAAATGCAGGTATAAGATGCCCATTTCTATTCATTTTGACTGACTGAGTTGAGCGAGCAACAACGCCTCCAGTAAAGAGTGTACAGATTTGGCTCCCTTTGGGGATTGTGTATCAGCTAATAATCGCTAGAACTCACCATATAAGACATTAAGACTGCATTTTGATTCAATATGTTATATTTCTGAGACCGACTCTCTGAACTTTTTAAATGCATATTTTTCCTCCTTTTTTCTAGTTTTGTCTTGGCCTATCTAATTTCTTGAGTTCAATTTTTTTATGGCAACCAACGCTTGATTTGGTTTTGACATGCAGCTGCAAATAATTTAGTGCTGATGGAGCTGGCGTTGAAGATCGCAAGCAAGATCAGTGCAGACGAGCGCTTCTGTGTGTATATAGTGATACTGACATGGCCGGAGGGTGCCCCTACTAGTGCTGCAGTGCAGGAAATTCTCTTCTGGCAGGTCAGATCAAGGATAAATTCTTTCATCTTGTAAAGAAATAGTGATGACACATGTAAATCGATGATGTCCAAGCAAATCGAAAATAAATAACATGCCAACGGAATTAAGCAAAAAACGAAGTGATGCAAGCAGACCAAGCCGAGCAACTTAGAGGGGAAATTTGGGACCCGACCCCATTTCAGTCATTTTAGTATTTTTCTCCAAGAGATATGATGATGTAAAAATATTAACATTCACTATTCTCGTATGTGTATATATAATGTGGACAGGGACAAACCATAACGATGATGTACAAAATTATCGCCCAGGCTCTCGAAAAAGCCAAATTGTCACACAAGTACCATCCCCTGGATTACTTGAACTTCTACTGACTAGGCAAGCGAGAACCCCTGTCCTCTTCACAGTCTTCATCCCGAGCAATGAATCAACAATCCGAAAAAATGCCGTGGTATATGTCTATACTCTTCTCATGGATTCTTCCTTTGACTCATCCGTTAAAAAAGCAAAACAAAAAAAGTCATTAAGAGCATGAGTGGTAAAAAGACTTTTGGTTGAAGCGTGCTGCTGTTTCTATCCACGTAGGCGTTGGCTCAAAAGTTTTCGCAGATTCATGATATATGTGCATGCCAAAGGAATGATAGTAGATGATGAGTATCTGATCATGGGATCGGCAAATATCAACCAAAGATCTCTGGATGGCTCAAGAGACACCGAAATTGCGATGGGGGCTTACCAGCCGCGTCACACTTGGGCCGGGAAAAAGAGACATCCGCGTGGCCAGGTTAGTTACATCGAGTTAGCCTCTCATCTGAGTAGTGTATACAAAGCGTATGCCCGAGCGAGTGCGGCGACATTCATTCAAAAACTTGAGCTTGTGTATAATTATGTTGACTTACGCTATGCAGGTTTACGGTTATAGGATGTCACTTTGGGCAGAGCACTTGGGAGATTTAGAGGACAGCTTCAGGGAACCTCAAAGCATTGAATGTGCAAAGAGGGTGAACAAAATAGCCAAACGGAATTGGAAAGTGTATGTGGATGAGGACCAACATGATCCCAAGGAAATGAGAGGGCACTTGATGCATTATCCCATCCATGTTAGCAGAGACAGTAAAGTCAGTCCTTTGGCCAGTTTCGAAATGTTTCCCGATGTGGGTAGCAAAATCCTCGGATCGCCCACCACTCTTCCTGATGCTCTCACGATATGATCAATCATGTCAAATTAGCGGCATTCGATTCCGACAGTGTGCAAATGCAATAATATGTAACAAAATTTTCTAGTGATTTTGGGTTAAATCACAGTGTTTTGAGCAGTTGATATTAAGAAATATGAGTGGAATGAGAATTCATGAGCATGACAAAGTAAGTTGTGATTAAGATAGATACTCTCTACCAATTAAAGCAAGTTGTGGAAAGGACACACGATGTCATTGTTGTATAAAATGCTTTGGATGAGTTGATGTTATCATATGGACATTGAGATAAATTCATATGGTTCATCAAGTTCTTGGCTAAGCGTTTTCCATTCGAGATTTATAGCATAAACTTCTTAGAGGAAAAGATTCAACTCTTTCAGATCAGGGGACCTACAATCAACGGGGAGACCTGCTGCAAGGAGATAGATGGAGCTCTGCAACTCCGTTGCGGAATGGTTTATAGGGGAGACAATTTGAACTATGCACCTACTCCTGGGGAAACATATGGGCAGGTCTTGATGGATTTCAAGGGCACTGGTAGTGTTGGTGAGGGTTGCTTTTGCGAGTTCTATGAGGGAGGGAGGAAGACGAAAATCGGATCTTTGAAACATTATTCTGAACAGCAGTGGCCAGTGAACACTCCGAGGAAGGAAAGGACATCATGAACAGTATGTTGGCACAAACACACACACTTGAAGGATCAATTAGATTTAAGCAATAGCTCTTATAAATAAGCCTTGAATGGTGAGCGCCGAATGAGAGGGAGAGAAGACATATACTTTGTTGGCAAGTGTCGTACACGCGATATTTCAAGGGGTCTCAATGACCAGCTTTGTTGAGAGATTTCCTTGGATTTGGCTTCGTCTAGCAAATCACCTTTAGAATATGTGTACTAGTAGAGGAATTGCAAGAATCATGCAATTAAACTTCAATTAACACCAGAGTCTGCTAAATCAGTTATAAGGCCAAGACTCTCATGGCAATATCAAGCACACGTCTCATCAATTTAATCATGCACACGCAATATCATTTATCCATATGCAATCAAAAAGGCAACCAAACCAAAGACAAAATCCATGTGATTCATGCTCATTCCAAAAATTCCAGCACACGTTCAGAATTGTAACAGCGCATACATGACTGCAAATCATGATCGTTTGATGACTAATAGACATGAAATTGAAGCCATATCTTCCTACAAGCCATATGATTATAATTCTCACAAAATTGGCATGAGATTCACCATAATACTTTCCTAGCATGAAAATATATGATCCCATAACCAAAATAGCCTCGAGCTAGAATAACAAGCACACCAAATCAGGGATATCAAGTCAGAATCAGCATCATCTACCTATCGATTTCCAGTAGAATTTCATTCATTCATGCCATAATTTCTTTCCCAAGCAAACATGAAATTCACCATGACACAATCTTATATCACCGCACGTGCTTACTTGAGCACAATAGCATAAAATCAAGGACCAATCGACATCAAGTCAGGGCTGCAACAGTCGTGAATCAGCATGCATTGACAAGGTTCCAACAGATTCAAAACAAGCTCGAAATTGAATACCTATGACTATTTATGAAGAGAGAGAACTCAAATATGCATTTATGACTCAAATAGATTACCAATCTAGTAACGAAGGGAATTCTCGGTCAAGAACTAAATCAAAATACACACAGACTTAGTTCAAGAATTTCATCAAACAGGTGGTATACATTTCGGAGGAGGAACACCGGTTCAAATCATTAATACAAACTCAATCACAGTCGATTTGCACACATACACTAGTAATAGCAACGGAAAAAAAAAGCACATGTGGTTTAGGTGAATGAAGAACATGATGGACATCGGGCATGAGTAAGGCAGTCATGACCAAAGTTCGAGCACTTCGGCACCACAGACCTTCTCAGCTTGGCGGAACTGTTGGTGGCGATCGGGAAGCGGTGACGATCGGCAACGAAGCGGGAGGAAAGGATTCAATTGAAATCACCGAGAGAGTAATCTGCGGATGCTCAACAATCACTCGAGTACCTTCGATCAATGCTCTGTGTTCGGCGGCGGCTGTTGGTGGATGGAGGGCGACGGAGAGGACAATGAAGATCAAGAGGAATCGGAATAACCGAGGGCCAGATAGAATTTGATTAGCATAAAAGGGAATGAACAGGTCGTTAGATGTAGAGAGTAAGGAAGAGAACCACGTGATGTAAAGTGCATGTGGGTCCCACTGAGAATGTGCATTAGCTGTGCTCTCTTCTGCAAAGGTCAATAAGCTTCTTCTTCTTTTTTGAGCAAGTCAATAAGCTTCTCAAACTGGTACAGAGTCCCGCCTACAGCGAGGTGTCGGTTCTCCTCTACTCCACACTTTACCATACTCAGGAATTGCAAGGATGGGAAGTCCTCATACCACCGTAGTTTCAGAGAGTATCTCTCAGGTAAGAAGCCCTTGAATTTTGACAACTTGAAAAGTCTAAGAACATATAGATTGGAGAAGGTGATTCTCGTGCGGGTCGCTTCTTCCCCTATTTCATGGCCAGCAATTAGTTTCATATTTTCACACGACTCCACCATCAGCTCTTTGATTTGCCCGAGAAATTTCACCGTGAAGGTAGGGAAAAGCATTTCCAAACTGAAGCACCTCGTAACCACTACTTTTCTCAAGTTTGGGAACGGGACATTTGAAAGACCATCAGACTCCCAAATGCACCTCAAATTTTGAAGATCACTCAAAACCAGCCTCCACAGTTCACCACACTCAGTATCTGTCCCATCACCTTCGTATATGATCTCCATCGAACGGCATGAAAGCAGTTCTAGGTTTTTAAGACAGTGCTGCAACTTCTTCCACATAGAAGGAGTGGCAATATGTTGGAGATTGTCACAGTTCTTCAATTCAAGAGATTGCAACTTTTGAAAGGAATCGGCGGGAACATGATTGTTCCATAGCTCTTTGCATGGAACGTCTTTAATTTTTAGACTTATTATATTGGGAAGTGTGACCTGCACGAGGATAATGTGAAAAAGGAGGATAAGTTGGACAAATTTATTACACTCTTCATTATAAAACACGATAATGCGAGAATACAAATGATCACAGTAAAGCATAGAATGAGCCATCTCATTGAACAACGGTTGTGGCGATTCATAATTTTCTTCAACCGTCTCACCTAGCCGCCTCTTGACACTTGTGGGACTCAGGATAAACGCTCCAAAGTTACAACATCCCACAATTCTTAGATCTTTTAAGGAGTAAAAAATAATATGAACAACTTCCGAACCGAAACTAATCAGGTTATCGAGCTCCTTAAGTATTAATTTACTTAAGCAAGGGAAACTCATTACTTCTACCTTTGATCGACCAACTTTTTTCTCGGGAATCACTTCCTTTATCTGTTCACATTTAGTAATTTCTAGCCTCTTAAGTTTCACTAAAGTTGTGGCCGTATAATTAGGGAAGGGAAATCTCAAGTCAGAGCAATTCCCAACACTAACAGCTTCAAGACTAGGAAAACCCAAAACTATTTGGGAGTGGCTCATGAAGATATATCTCGGCCTTTTTGCTCTACTCACTCTCACTTTTTTCAACTTGGGGAGCAATACAATTTTTTGTTTCACATTTGAATCAAGGGACCCACAATTAAACAACGATTCCAGGGAGGGACAGCTTTCAACATCGATGCTTACCAATTCGGGGAGCAACACCGTTGCTTGTTCTGTATTTGAATCCATGGATCCACAATCAAACAATGATTTCAAGGATGGACATTTTTTAACCTTGACATTTTTTAGGTATCTCCCTATGATTGTCGAAGGGACAATGTAGAGTAGGTTGGAGCAATTTTCAACGATGATGGTGTCTAATTTACAAAAGGAACTTCCCGAAAGTTCATCATGCCATATCCTTTTGAAGGATCCCACTGAGTCAAACTCTACGTCCTCCAAGTTTGGTAAATTAACATGCTCATAAGAGTTAGGTGTCGGATTACGGTTATGAAAATTTTGACAATTTGGCCTAATCCTAACCACCTATCTAATGCGATGGAAGAATTAAGTTTCTCTAACAAGTGTAGTTATATTGTGAACACATTTTAACAAATAAAACTAAGAATCTTCAAAGAGATATTGTTACCTGCCCTAGCAAACCAAGTATCTATGGCTATTGTGGGTAAAATCTCAAGAGAATGGATGTTTACCTCTCTATCGAAGAAGGAATTTGAAGAAGTATCCTGTAAAATTGAAGTAGCGGTTACTAACTTTGTCCCTTCATCTCCTCCTCGTTCATCCACAATCCCCACCTGAAAGAATATGAATGGACCCAAAGTGTATGAGTGGGCTTATTGCTTTTGAAAACGTCGAAAACTTAATCGATCAGTATAAATATAACTAAATTGAATGGAGTAAAAGCTTAAGATCTTCTGTTGAGCCTGAAAAAATGGAGAAGGAAATATCTTCAAAGTATCCCCAACATAGCTTACGTTGACACGGTTATTTTGGCATGATGCGTTGGAATCAGTTCCAACTTGCATGAAGTTGGGACATGAATTATGTGGACTTTCTTCATTCGCCTTCCGTTTATTTTATCTCTGGAGGTTGCTTCATTCATTTTGAAATTATTCAATTTCATTCATTCATTGAAGGTTCATTCGTTTAATACACTGTTTCTTCTATTCATTAAAAATGTTAAATGAGCAATAAATTAGTCATAGTAGAAACCCTTGAGCCCAATTAATTAGTGCAATTATCTAAAATTGAAAAAAAAAAAAAAAGCAATCATAGAAAGAGGCTACCCTCTACCTATAGTTGAATATGAATGAAAATGTGTAGTATGTGAATGAGACTTTACCCTCTCACGAAGACATACTGACATGGGGAAAAAATAAAGAAGTTACCTGAATTGGAGCACCTTCTGAAGTCATCTCAACTCTTGCACAAAAACTCGTCATATTTGATAAGTTAGCCAGAGCACCTTCTGAAGTCATCTCAACTCTTGCACAAAAACTCGTCATATTTGATAAGTTAGCCAAAACTAGAAGACGTAGGTAAGGCAACTCAACTTTGTAATCGGCAGGGACTATATCTTTTCTTACAATGGCTCGCATTGAGTCACAATTCCGTACTTCGATCTCTTTTAACTGTACAAGATTTTGCATTTGTGAAATACACCACAAGTATTTCAATTGGTCGCACTCGTTAACTCTCACGGCTTTTAGTTTGCTCAAGCACTCTGTAGCGATCTGGCCATGGCATATCTTCTCCAGATTGATAAGATTGTCGAGGAACAAAGACTCTAAAACAGCAAAAGCACTATTGGATGAACTAGCAATATACTTTACCGATGGGCTGTACTGAATGTCGAGATGCTTCAGATGTGGAAATCCTTGAGTGCACAACATGTGAGCATTCTCAAACTCTTTCAATCCATCCAAAAGCAAGTATTGAGTATTCTGGAGAGTAATTTGGACCCATTTTTTAGAAAGAATAACATCATGCCCTTCCAATTTGATTTTCATGGTTCTCAAACCTTTAAATTCCCTTCCCTTAGCATTTCCTATGTTGATCCAAAATCTAGTCAAGTTCTCAAATGGCAGGTCATCAACCTCCAAGAGTATGATGGGATCACGAATCGATATTTCCAAAGAATTTAGCTTTGTCATGCTCTTCAACTCGGCAAGCCCAACATTACACAATTCCGATGGTTTTTCATTTTTGCCCATCCATCGATTAAAGCTTCCCTTCATATGTAACTCTTCTAATTTGATTAAGCGTTTTAGGACACCGGGCTCTATTCTCTGAAGCTCTTCGCAGTTGCTAAGATTCAACGATCTCAAATTTGTAAGTTCCCCAATTTCCTTAGGTAGCCTAGAAATTGTGGACCACGCGAAGCTGAGAATTTGCAATGCTTTGAGCTTGCCAAGATTTGCCACATCCTCCACATGGCAATTTATGCTTAATGACTGGAGATTTCCGAGGATTTCCATCGAGGAAGGTAAACTGGTGATATGCATGGAGCGAAGATAGAGGACTCGAAGCTCCTCCATGTATGTGAAATCAATTCTACTCCAATCTCCCATATCGTTTTGTTCCGACAACATAAGTATCTTCACGTGGGGAAATTGACGTAGCATTAGTTCAGCAAGCCTGTCACTGCCAACATTAACCAGGCATGCCCAACATTTCTCAAGCTTTTCCTTTGGCCATGAGCCATCATTGAACTTAATCATTAAGGAATCCTGAGCACCAAATGCATCTGAGACGACCACCTCGCTGTAAAGATCATGTATGGTCACATTGTCCTTGTCATCGCCACCATCCAGCAACAAACAAGCAGAACGGAGTTCATTTAGCGTATTATTCAGTCTGTCCCTTGAATCTTGCATCGTCTTATCAAATCTTTTAAAAAAGCCCAACCCCTTGGCTATTACAAACAGAAGTTCGACTTGAATGGTCCCACCAATAAGACCACAGAGCAAGAATAAGAACTTCGCGTCCTCACTCTTCAAATGCTCATAACTCATCCTCACTATCATTTCTTTTTCTGTTTTATTTGACTCATCTATTTCTATCAGCGCATTTCTCCATGCGGACTCATCGCAATATTTCAAAGTGCTTGCAACAGAGATAATCAAAAGAGGCAAACCTGCGAGCTTCTTGACCACTTGATCCGCTATTGATTTCAATTGCTCATTGTCTTTGAGCTTGTCGCCGACCTTGTTTTCAAATAGCCTGGAAGCTTCGCGGTCCGTTAAACCTTTAAGAAGAAATGGTCGATTGGCGCCCATCTCTTTCTCCAGCACATCTTTATATCTCGACGTTAGCAGCAACTTGCAACCCCTACTCTCGTCTCCCAGAGGAATTCCGACTGCCTTCAAATCAAGTTTATCCCACAGATCGTCCAATATTATGAGAATCTTCTCGTCCGGATCCTTCTTAAATCTCTGACACAGAAGATCTCTTCTTCCTTGTTCACTTGGCTCGTCCTTCAATATTAGACCGAAGAAGTAAGCAATATCATCTTGGATTTTATTCAAGTCCTGAGTCTGCGATACTTTCGCTTTGACGATCATGTGGAACGGTCTTCCCTCTTTCTTGAGTTTCTTCTCGACTTCCTCCAGCAGAGTAGTCTTCCCCACGCCGCCAGGCCCGTAGACCCCAATCACTTTCTGCTTCTCATCATCCAGAGCTTTCACTATGTCCTGAAAGATGGAAGCTCGCGAATCGGTGATAGTGTCATCCCCCTCACCAGCCGAGGAATTCACGTCGGAAGCACCCGGTACATGCCCCGGTGGAGCTCCCTCGTAGTAGAACTTCTCAAATTTACCCTCCGAAATGAGTGCCTGGATGGCCTCGTATGTCTTCGTCGCGTCCCTTCCGAGACAATAACGCTCCTTTGGGTTGGGAAGGCACCCCCAGAAGCAAGTTTTCTTGGCTCTTCCATCGTTTTCCAGCATATCGCGTGCCTTCTTGGCAAGGGTCTCTGCATTATTCTTCCATCCGTTAACTTCGCCTCTTATCTTTCTCAACTTGCTGTCAGCATCATTGATGGAATCCTGCACTCCAACTATCATGTGCTCGAGCGCCACAAGTTCTTTCTCAAGTTTGTCAACGCAGCTGTCGGTGAATATCACGTAGCCGCATTGACGACCGACCGGATCCACCAGGTTCTGAGCCACTTTGGAAGCCACAGACAGAACAATCCCCGTCATTTTCCCCCCGTTACGACTTCTACTTTTGTGGTTCTCTTGTAGGAGAAATTATATATGCTGAGAAAGGCGGAACTGATGGAACCCAGTAATGAAACGGAAACGACCGGACTGGAAAGATTCAGTAGGATGAATCCGCAGCCATGAAAGATTGGGTGAAGAGAGACAGCTTTTAGCAATAGGCGTAAATGAAGATGGAAATCTAGAGGGAGGAAGTGATCATTTAGAGTTGCAACGATCAGAAAGAGCAGCACCTGGCTTTAACAGAGGTAGCACATGTAGAGTGACATTATTATTTCATTTTAATTTGCCGAAAATGCCATGCTGTCCTCCGACGCGTGCAGGCAATCCAGCTGTCACCATTGCTTTGAGGCGAGTGAGTTCGTGCACCGTCTTGCAGAGCAGGATTTTTCAAGTATTCAAATTGATTTGTGCCAAAAAGAGAGAGAGAGAGAGAGAGAGAGAGAGAGAGAGAGAGAGAGAGATAAAGAAAGAAAAAAGATGTGAAATTTCGAGGACGTGAATATTTACAAGTGAGCGATGACCTCTAATGGTTGAGAACCTTTATAAATATGCCTCCGATTCGATTCTAGCGGTCCACGATTTCATTGCATTTTGAATAGCGATAAAACAGGATAAGCATTTCCCTAAAAATTAGCCGTTTCTTAAAGATCAAAATTTGCCCACTCATCATTCTGTGCTTGAGTTGTATCCATCCTAAATCTTTATTGGTCAAGTTATTGTAGAGCCAACTGAGTTTTGAAAGCATACATATTTTGTAGAGGATGACACCTAAAGAGTAGTTATTATATTGCAAGGCTACCACCCAAACATATTACTCATCATGGTATTTTGTTACTGGAGTAGCTTCTTTATTTGTTAAAAAGCCATGACAGATACTACATGACTTAAAAATTTTGGAAGAAAGAACTACACGCGAGGAATCAAATGAAGCCTTTCGAATAGTTCTTTATTGGAGTTTAGGAGAAGACTTTTATCATCAGTTGGTCATTGGCATTCTATAGGATCTCTCTTAATGACAATAGCTGAACTATGTTCCAATTGTCAGATATGGAGATAGACTGAAAAGTTCAACTTTTTCATCTTTTAATGGACTTAACATTGATTACTATAGGCTTTAGTATTATGTTCCCTACTATCAATCACTAATTTTGACTCGTGGACAAGCAAGTTATGAAATATTAATCTAAAAAAACACATAGATACAGCAATAGATGAAACTTTCCACTAAGCTGCACCTATATGATACTCATGGATTTGATGCTTTCTATTCATATTCTGAATACACTCTAGACTCTCTTGATTACAAAATGTCAAATTACAATCAATCATCAAACCAATGAGATACCTTACATGGAATCAATTTTCATGACTTTGTATCTTCCGATTGGTAGCTCAATGAGACATCCAATCCGTCTCTATAGAGGTCGATCTTGAATCATGAACCTATTTGTATACTTTTGAAGTTGTATTTCTTTGATGCATACGTAATTTATCCAGATAAAGTAGTGTCGTGTAAGTTTTACTAAATTTCCAATATATCAATGTTAATTCAAGAGATTATCCATCAAAAATAATGTTACAGTAGATATCAACGGTCATAACATCGTCATTGATCAACGCTGATCCGTTAGTTGACGTGGACCAACGGTTCCAACTAAAAATGGCTAACAATCACAAAAGAATAGAAAATTGAACTCTGGCGCGAGGAATAATTCATTTAAACGTTAGAGTTCATTTGAACGTTACAAATGTTAGAAAGGGCACATGGCTTTAAAATATGAACTCGCCCACGTGCAGGATTATTGTTTTTATTATCCAAAAGATGCCCTCCCATTCTCCAATGCGCAAAGCTAGCTTTTTTTTTTTTTTTGGTCGGTCCGCAAAGCTAGCTGTAAACTGTGTCCTCTAATTGAATATGTTTAACCTCCATTTGATTATGCTAGACCACCGAGAACCTAAAATTTTTCCTTTTTTTTAGCTTTTGATTTTGAAAGAGGTATCTGCAAAATCCCGTGCTCTGCCAATGAAAAACAAGTGAGCCCGCTCTATCATTTCTTTGTGTTAAAATTACCTTCGAACCCGACCGCCTGCAAAATGCAAGAGCTATCCAGTTTTCGCGTGCTATTATCCTTTGTTGAAGCTCATTCATGTTAGGGAAAAAGGATAATGACACAAACGGTCCTTGAACTTCAGCGCAATGTACGATTTAGTCCCTAAACTTTTAATTTGTTCAAAGTGATCTCTAAACTTTAGCATAATGTATAATGTAGTTCATGAATTTTTAATTTGTTCAATGTAGTCCCTAATTTTTTTTTTTTATATACATTCAATATAGTCCATGAATTTTTTGTGTATATTTTATATAGTCCTTAAATTGTATGAAAATATTCAATATAGTCCCTAGTCTTGAATTAATGAAAAAGGACTACACTGAACATTTTTATTTAGTTTAAGGACTAAATTGAATATATACCAAATGATCATATTGCACATTAGATTAAAGTTCAGATACTACATTGAATAAATTAAAAGTTCAAAAATCATATTATACATTAGATTAAAGTTCATGGATCATTTTGAACAAATTAAAAGCTTATAAACTAAATCGCATACTAAATCAAAGTTTAAATGCTATTTGTGTCGTTTCCTTGATAAGTAGTTATTGAGAGTTCACGCCACGTGCCACGTGGCTCGCTGTGCTCGATGTCGTCATTGAACAGTAGGGCTCGCCAGATACAAAAGCTGCAGCTTTGAGGGACACCGTGGAGGAAGCCGGTGTCCTATGTACGACTGAGGTGGGTAAAGTTCACACCTAATCATAATTGCAAAAGGATTTTTCATGAATGAAGTTGATTTTTGCACAAAGAAAGAAGAAGAAAAAGTGCGAAATTAAAAACCCTCATTCTCTTCGATTCACTCATTCAGTCTTTACATTCAACCCCCGATATGACGTAAGCTGAAAACAAGAAAGTTTTCATTAGTAAGGAAAATTGTTGATAAGTTAAAACCAAGACTCAATCTTCTAGGATGCTATGAATAAGCACGTAGGTTGTTAAAGTTTAAACCAGATGGCAGCATCTGCAACTAACAGCAACATAGTTTCGTGTACAAATCTTACCTCACGTACAGACACATGAATCCATCTCAATTTATTGTTTATGAAGCAAGGTTGCATAATCTGGGGAGAGTGATTAGATGAGGCTATGAGAAGTCCTGGCTAAACAATGGAGAAGCTACTCACGAGAGCTAAAGTGATTATTTTGGCATCATCAGTTTATCTTAAACGCCACAAATGTAACATATCGATGCTCATTTTAATGCAGAATGGTGGATGTGTAACACCTTACCCATGAGATTGGTTCCTCAACTGACCGCAGAAGGCTGAATGAAAATAGAGTGACATCCACTTAAACAAATAATTGTAAATTTCTAGAAAATATGGAACTCAGTAGGGGTGATTGGATCCAGGGTGGGTAGGGTCTAGACCTGGACCCTGTATTTGACTCTGTTATGACCAGTTCCTCTTTTTTGGACCATGCACCCGACCCTGTTTGTATTAGACCTTGTACTTGACTTATCATGTTTTTCCGATCTGGTTTCAGGGTCAACCCCGTTTCTATTGGAACTTATTTTGCAATCTCCTGGTATCATATACAACTTCAAATTTTATATCAATACGAGAGAAAATAACGTAATCCTTTCGAAACATTAAGCACTTGTAATAAATAAATACATGAACTTTTTGACTAAACGAAAAATTAAGGATTCACATGGCTAATTATAATACATAAAATCATAAGGTAAATAATTAGTAACAAATATGGGTATAATATTAGTTTTATTCCCACAATTACTACATGAAGTTACGCATTTATGCAAGCATCAATCCTCTTACAAAAGAGAAATTAGGCAAGCCAATTCACGTGGTACACAAGAATTTGGCGGCGACGAACACCGTCCATCCGTCGGACAATGCGAGAGGGTGCCGATGAGGGAGGGAAGCAAGTGAGGAAGAGGAACGGCAAAGGAGGAGTGCCGTGCATGTTTGTGAGAGTCAAGAGGAAAAATGTCGTGTGATTGCGGGAGTAAAAATAGAAATAAATGGAAAAAATAGAGTTTTGGATCTATACTTACAAAATCGATTCCCAAATCAATTTTAAAACTAGTCCAGGAACCAGTTCCTGGGTGGGTAATCAATCGGACCTGGTTCCCAGACTAGTTTAAACCGGTTCTGAATTTTGGGAACTGGGTCCGGGATCAGTTTCAATGGGAATCGATTCTTGACCCTATTTTCCGGGTGGGCCGGTCCGGTTCCCAGGTATACCCGTTCCGGTTGCACACCTCTAGAACTCAGGCAATGACTCTTTTTTTTGGATTACTTTGTATTCATTATGGTCCATCATGCCTAATGATGATGGTACATATGTTTAAAGGAAATTTGTCAAGGCAAGACCTTTTTTTTAAGCCACACATTCTATGCATTATTGGCAAGAAAAGTGTTTAAAAAGTCTTAAACATTTTGCATTTGTGCCAATTTAGTTCTAAATCTCTTCACTTTGTGCCAATTCAGGCTTTTCCAACTAATTTTGGTTGGATTTTGCTTATTAAGCACTGGTAGGCTAATGTGGCACGATCGAGTTGACGTGTCCAGCTTTTAAAAATATTTTAAAATTTTAAAATGTTTATTTTTTATTTTTATTTTATTTATTTTATTTTTTCCTTCTCCTCCTCCTTCCTCTATCTAGTCGCCGGAGGAGGCCACTACTATATTAATACGGCGGAACCCCCCGGCCTCTAGAGGCACCTTTTTATAATCGTCGTTATATAAATATAGAGTATCTGTATGGTAGCAATTTCCTTTCTCTTGAATCCATACCAGTAGGTTATTACAACCATAGAAGCTCAGCTCAAAACTGCCCAGCTTACCAATCATATCAGTCGCTAGTTGAAGGTTTGGACCAATCGCAATTCATCACCATCTTTCCTATTTCCAATTGATGACTAGCTATTATATAAGTGTTGACCTAAGCCCCTGTGCTGGGGCTCGGCTCCTGAACTGTATGTGAGCTACCTTATATGGCTCTTCCTAAGAACTTGAAGCCCCCTCTCTCTAAATAAAAATTCAAAAAAAAAAAAAGCATTTCATTTACAAGACAAAAAAAGACTTTCAAAAAGCCTTCGCCCTCCTATTCAACGGGGCTATTATAGAAACAGTTTTGTTCCTTGACTTCTTTGCTCAGTCAAGCTTCCTTGTTCCTTAGTGTACTCTCGGTCCGGGGAGGGAGCCTCGCTAGTCGATCTCCCCAACCATCACCTTTGGCTGGTCGCCAAGGTTCGGTGACCAGCTAGAGGAAGGAGGAGGAGAAGGAAAAAAAAAAAAAAAAAAGAAAAAAATCAAAAATATTATTAAAAATTGTCTATGTCAAGATCGTCTTGCTACGTCGGTTGGCGATGTCTAGTTAGCAAAATCTAACCAAAATTAGCTAGAAAGGACTGAATTGGCACCAAGTAAAGATGATAAGGATTAAATTGGCACCAAAAAGAGGTTTATGACTAAATTGATATAAGCGTAAAATGTTTATGATTTTTTTAATACTTTTCCCCATTATTGGCAGTGGTTAGAGCACAAGTTTGTCCATGGTAAGTCTTTTTGGTAATTATCTCGAATGTATAAGCTAGAGGGATTGTGGCACCTATTAGGGACTAGTTGGATGCTCAAAGAGCTCTAGACACTTCATTGATATGTGAGAGACATATATCTATTAATTGTGTGAACATCCATAGGTTTTGAACTACCCGTGTAACTTTATTGAAAGAAACTGAATGCTCGTGGGAGATGCCTTTCCATTTTTTTTCCTATTAAGGTGATTAACCGTAATCATAATTTATTTCTCATAATCTCACTTTAATAGCTCGATTAAAAACCCGATCTCACTGATTATTATGCCTTATTAATGGGACCAGTGAATATAGACATATACATATGTCGTTATGTTAGATTATTTTTTGCACATTTTCTTTTCCTTTTGTGGAAATAGATATGCCTTTCTTTTACATATCTTTTGTCTTCTCAATTGACGATTAGTACCAATGGATGAAGATATTCAGCCCCTACATCTCAAAGAAGGATAATCAATTTGTACAGAAAAGAAGAGCAAAGAATATCTTTAATTAAAATATCTATATTTACCAATATATCAAGTAAATTTTCTATGCAGCCACCCCCACAAATAGGAAAAAAAGTAATTGTTGAAAAAGCCCGAAAACATTACGTTAATGTGTGCATAACCATATATAATTATATTTAGTCCCGGATATATTATTAGTGCATCAGTCTCCAACCTTGGATACTGCGTAAGAGAGAATTCATAGCCTAGACTGCCGATAAAAAATTAAGCACGCGAGGCAACTTTTGATTGACGAGTTGAGTGCACATGGCCAACCAATTCATCGTAGCGGAACTTGGGGACCCATTTTCAAGTACTTTGATGACCTAAAGTACTCATCTAAATTAATCTTCAGTTTTCACGAAAAAAATATTTTATAAGAAAATTATTGGGTCGACCGAGAAGGCAAATGCGTCAGTATTTTTGGGATCATAAAGAAATCAAAGGCCCCATAATTTTCAGTTTTCACCAAAAGTAGTTTATAAGAAAATTATTGATTCGTCTAGAAGCCGAATATATCAATCTTTTAAGGGTCATAAAGAAATCAAAGGCCCCTCGGCAACAATAGGCAATTTTTGACCAAGTGAATTCATTCCCCTACGATAATAAATCATGTTGTTACTAAAATGTCGACAAGTTGTGTGACATCTTGAATTTCAGGTTCTGTTTTCAATTGGATGAGTGGGCTTTTTATCAACGTGCCTATAATTTCTTTCTTTGAGTTGGTCACTCACGAAATAACTAGCCTATCAGGTAAAGCCATTAAGGGATTTTAACACAATAGACTTGAGAATTCGACTTGAAATCGACTACTTGACCGTGCTAATCTGCAAGGGTCAATACGGCATCGTTATAAGTGATTGTTTATTAGAGATAGGTCAATTCAACCGAGAAATGTGATCAAAATGTGGGTGATTCCACCTGATTGCAAAATTCTTATCGATCAGCACTAAATCGATTTTTCTGTCGTTTTGGGTACCCTGTGCTCGTATTTGAAACCTTAAGATTTTCACGACAACCGAGAGTTGCCAATATGTCAAAAATGTACATTGTGGCTCGAAAATAATCGATCATGGGTCAATTGCACTAAAAATTCCTAAAAGCTACATGGTAGGTTAGGTCACGCTAAAATTGTGCCGGATTGAAATTAACCACGAATTCGAATCCGATTTCAGAAATTGAAAGTTCTGTCGTGTCGCGACTTATTTTAGGACCGTTGACTCATCCTTCAAATATTTTTCTGTAAACCGGGATTTTTGGCAAAAATTCAAAGTAGGGCTATTTTTGTTCGGAAAATTCAAAGGACTGTTTTTTATTGTGCCTTTGAGAGGCAAGGAAAATGTCAATTTAGTCGAGGACACTTTGGTTGAAATTACGGGGACCGAATTGAATTCAATTGAAGGAGATTTGGTTCAATTTAGGAGAATTTGTGCCCAAATTCGTAGACCATGGCCCCCCTCA
The DNA here is from genome assembly GCA_016097545.1 of Eucalyptus victrix. Lineage (NCBI taxonomy): Eukaryota > Viridiplantae > Streptophyta > Magnoliopsida > Myrtales > Myrtaceae > Eucalyptus > Eucalyptus victrix. Next base: position 10,480,812 of record CM027841.1, on the reverse strand, counting down.
ACTTTTGGACCACTTGGAGAGTGTTCTAGAGGGATTTTTGTGCACAAATTTGGCTGAGGATTGGAGCCGAAACTTCTGGGACCTCTTCAAGAGGACAAATGGATAGGATAGAAGCCAAGATGGTCCCCCAAGTGCAGCTGGCTTCCTTCTCCTTCAGCCGAGCTGCTTTACCCATTGTTGGATCATTTGAAGCTCAAAAAGTTGCAGAGGAAGCTGAGCCAAGCCCCCCTTGCCGTCACAAGCTACCGCTGAGCCCCCTGCCACCACCGCTCACTGTTGCTCGCTCATTGCGCCTTCGCACGAGCCGCGCCCATTCCACTCGCCATTCTACCCAGTCGTGACCCCAGATCCTTCCCCGAGCCCATTCAAGCCACCTTCGCCGTCACCGGAGCTGCCTGGCCACCTGTCCAGCCGCCAAAAGCCCCGTTCGCCCGCCTAGTAGCCATCTTGGTCATTTCCAGCTTAGCCTATCACGTATCTCACTCCCTCGGCCCAGCAACAGAATCGAAGCCCTCAGTCGGCCATGGGCCTTCGAGGCCGACTTTGGACCGCTTTCGGGCCTCGTAGGGTGTCACCGCTTTGGAGTTTATTGCTCGTCTCTGCGTTGCCATCGCTGTGAACTCATTAGATCGCAAAACCAGTGAGTTTACTCACTAAACTTTGCTTAGGGAGTTAATTATGCTTAAGGATTGATTAGCTTAGACTAAGTATGGTTTATGGGGTTAGTTAGAACTGATTAGCGATTTAATTACTCGTTATTATATGTTAGGTGATTAGGCTGGCTCAATTGGCAACTAGATAGGTTGTATTATTTGTCTAGATAAGTTCAGAAATTTTCTAGGCCCGTTTCAATATTTAATTAGGCTTTTTTGGCCTAAGTCTCTATTTATGGTATTTATTTGTATTTATTTAATTAATTTTGGTATTTATTTAGGCTCCGTTCGTTTCACGGAAAATAACTTCCAGGAAAATATTTTCCGAATTTTCCGGTGTTCGGGTGGACGGAAAATCACGGTCAACGGAAAACATTTTCCGTTGACCGGAAAATTCCTTCTTTGCAGCTTGGAAAATGTTTTCCTCTTTTCAAAAGAGGAAAACATTTTCCAAGCCTCGCCTCTTCTCTCCTTCAGTTCTTGTTCTCTCTCTCTCTTGCTCTCCTTGCTGCGAAGTCGTCGAAGCCGACGACGTCCCTCTCCGAGACCAGCCTCCGCCCTCCCCGGCCGCTCCTCCGCTCCTGCCCGCCTGCTCCAGCCGGGAAGCCACCGCCGCCGCCGCGCTCCGCTTCCCCCGGTGGCTCGAAGCCGCTCTAACGGCAGAGCTCGGGCTCCCGATCCGGGCGAGCTCGAGCTCTGTCGCCAGATCCGGCGCGCTCGGGTGAGATCGGCCGAGCCCCGAGCTCGCCGGATCTGGCGGCGCAGCTCGCGGCTCGCCGGATCCGGCGACAGAGCTCGAGTCGCCAGATCCGGCGAGCTCGGGTGAGATCGGCCGAGCTCGATCTCACCCGAGCTCGCCGGATCCGCCACCGGTCTTGGTCGGCCCGGGAGGAAGGAGGTGGCGGCGGCGGAAGCCGCTCGGGAGGAAGGAGGTGGCGGCGGCAGAAGGAGGAGGAAGGAGGCCACGGCCGACGACGCCGCTCGGGAGGAAGAAGGAGACGGAAGAAGGAAGGAAAAAAAAGAAATAATAAATAATAAAAATTTCTATTTTAAAAAAATATAAATAATTAAAAAAATCATTTTAAAAAATATAAATAAAATAAAATAAAATTTTGGGTCAATTAAAAATATTAAAATTTAATTTTTGATAATTTTTTCCAGGAAAATGTTTAAGCTAACGAACAAGTGGAAAATATTTTCCACTCAAATTTTAGATGTTGGCCGAACACCGGAAAATAGAGTCATTTTCCTGGAAAATAACTTTCAGGAAAATGTTTTCCGGAAACATGATATTTTCCGTGAAACGAACGGAGCCTTAATTATTTATTATTTTCCGGAAATTATACGGGATAGCCTGACCGGAATTTCGTGCTGATTGCAATGTTATGCCTGGTTTATTTAATTGAATGCTAGATTGTGCAAATTGAGTGACAATTATAATTTTGGGTATTTATTCCAAATTTGAGTAATTTCAGTATTTAATTGGAAAATAACGGGCATCGATTTACAACGCCAAAAATGTGTTTATGGACTATTATAATTAGAGGGAATTTCCAAAAGAAAGATATTGAGATTTTGGCTCAGACCAATTGTGTACCAACACATGAGTATTTTATCGGGTATTTTCAATGTGGTAATTTAACAGCTTGAGTGAGCCAAGGTCATTTTATCAGCTTGAGTAAGCACGACCTATATCCGCTATGGTCGTTTTATCAGATTGAGTATATATATATATTATGATCGTTAGCATGATCAATATATCTTTATCAGCTTGAGTGAACTAAGATCGTTTTATTAGCTTGAGCGAGCTAAGACCATATATTACAACTGTTGTGGGCAGTGGTAGTATCAGAGAATTAATATATGGCATTGAATTGATAGATAATACCGTTGGGTTGGAATTGAGCTAATTGACTGGTTGATCGATGGTTCGATTTGAATTGAGTGGATTGGTCGAGCTCATGAACTGTATTGACCTACAGGAAGGAACTAAGACAAAGGTACGTACTCTATCTTGTGTGTGCATAGGTAGCCTTTAAGCGTATCTCCTTCCTAGTCGGAGTTTTGGGGGTAAACTTGCTGAGACATTGTCTCACCCTGTCGTAGGCTAACATTTTCAAGTTCATAGATAGCTACTCCTCTTGAGTGTTATGGTCAGCCAATGAGGGTCACTGAATGAGTTTATAACTATCCTGATCCCAAAAGTTATTGGATCTATGAACTTGTATTGACCACTGTCTAAATCGAAGAGACTCCACGTCATGTGTTGCCTCATCGATTTAGAGCATGGTTCCGTTACGAACCCAATGGTTTCAGGGTGGGACCCCTCAGGTGTTTTGAAATCCCCGCTGGGATAATCAATGCTACTCTAGAGGAGAGTGCAGTTGAACCTCCACATGGTGTGGTGGGAGACCTGACGCACCTGGCGCCTATGGAGACTGAAGAGTTGACAAATGAGTCCGATATTTTCAAAAATCAACTTGAGGATAGGGTACTATCAGTTGAGGATCAGAAACGAGGATATGCCAAAGTAAGCATTTCATACTCGGTATAGCCATTATGAGTTCACGGTAATACCGTTTGGTTTGACAAACTCTCCAGTTGCTTTTATGGATTTAATGAACTGAGTGTTCAAAGAACATCTGAGTCAATTCGTGATCGTGTTCATCGACAATATTCTGGTGTATTCGAGAAGTGTTGAGGAGCACAAGAGTCATTGAGAATGGTACTCCAGACCCTGAGGATTTATGGCTTGTACGCTAAGTTTAGCGAGTGTGAGTTTTGGTTGACTCGTGTTGTGTTCCTAGGTCACGTGATTTCAGGCGAAGGAATCTCCGTGGACCCGTCCAAGATGAAAGTAGTTTTCAGTTGGCCGAGACCGACGACAGTGTTAGTGATCAGGAGCTTTTTGGGTTTGGCAGGTTACTACAAAAGGTTCATGGAAGGATTTTTAGCTTTGGCTTCGCCATTGACTCGACTACTAAAGAAGGAAGAGAAGTTCGTGAGAACAGACAAGTGCAAGCGTAGTTTTTAAGAGCTTAAGTCAAAGTTGACTACCGCACATGTGTTGACCATTCCATTCAGTCCATGAATATACGAGATCTATAGTGATGCGTCATTTTGAGGATTGGGTTGCGTGTTGATGCAACATGATTAGGTTGTTGCCTACGTGTCCCGTTAATTGAGCTCTCATGAGTGGAATTATCTTATGCATGACTTAGAACTTGCAACAATCATTTCGCTCCGAAGATTTGGAAACATTATATGTGTGGAGAAAGATTCAAGATCTTCACTGACCATCAAAGCCTCAAGTATTTATTTTCTAAAAAAAAGTTGAATATGAGATAGCGTCGCTAGAAGGGACTTCTGAAGGACTATGATTGTGATATTCTGTATCACCCTGGAAAGGCAAATAAGGTCGCAAACGTTTTGAATCGGAAGTCTTTAGTCGCTCATACCATATATTGCAACTGTTGTGGGTAGTGGTAGTATCAGATGATTAATATATGGCATTGAATTGATGATAGTACTGTTGGCTTGGAATTAAGCTGATTGACTGGTTGATTGATGGTTCGATTTGAATTGAGTGGATTGGTTGAGTTCATGAACCGTACTGACCTGTAAGAAGGAACTGAGGCAAAGGTACGTACTCTATCCTATGTGTGCATAGGTAGCCTTTAGGTGTATTTCCTTTCTAGTCAGAGTTTAGGAGGTGAATTTGCTGAGACATTGTCTCGCCCCGTCGTGAGCTAACATTTTCAGGTCCATAGATGGCTGCACCTCCTGAGCGTTATAGTCAGCTGATGAGGGTCACTGAGCGAGTTTATAACTATCCCAATCCTAAAAGTTTTTGGGTCTATGAACTTGTAGTGACCACTGTTTGGATCGAAGAGACTCCACATCATATGTTGCCTCATCGATTCAAAGCATGATTTTGCTTTTATGTACCCAATGGTTTCAAGGCGGGACCCCTCAAGTGTTTTGAAATCCCCGTCCCGCCAGGATAATCGATGCATTTCTAGGGGAGAGTGCAGTTGACCCTCCAGATGGTTGGTGGAAGACCCGACGCACCCGACGCTTGTGGAGACTAAAGAGTTAGCAAATGAGTCCGATTAGCTGGTCATAGGGGACAGCTTTGTTTTGAGGACTGATCTTTTGTAGACTTGTAAATATAGACTAGTATTGTAAATAACTTAGTTTGTTGTGTATAAAGGTTTGTAGTGGTTTTCAAAATGGTAGTCCTGCTTTTCTATCACATATTTATGTTGTCTGGGGATTTATTTATTTGCTCCTGCATGCGCATTCAATGAATGGGTCGGTGACGCGTTATGCGACGTCGCAATTTAATCGACCACCCAGGGATGGGTACGCGCTCAAGGATCGGGGCATGACAAGTTGATTAAATACTCATGTCGTTATTTAATATAATTTAATATCCATGAGCTGACCCGACTTGCCTCGCTTTAGAATTTCTAGGCTTAAAAGATCATAAAATTATAATGTAGAGATTGGATATCCTGAATTTTCGTCTTGATTACTGTTCATATTATCTTGTCTTCGTGTGATTTTGAAGCTACCGAAGGATGCATGTGCTGAACAAAACCGTGGATCTAATTCACGTGTAATCTTGGAGAAACAACGCCCTAAAAGTACTTATTCTTACCACCGGAACACACGGAAAGAAAACGGACGATGTGCAAGCGCGAAGACGTGAATTTTTCCTGGAGATCTTTAATAAATAAAAAAAATATTTTGATTTTCATAAATTATGAACTTTTCAGAAGAACGAGGAATTAGTACACCTATATATACCACACTTTATATACTTAATAGAAAGCCCTTCACTCACTTCAATTTTACGAAGTTTGAGATCTCAATTTCGATTTACAATATAGCAACTTAGTCTAAGTAATGAAAGCAGAGTTTCTTATAGATTTCTTGAATCAACAAATGTACATTTGCTCCTTTTCAATCGTGAGGTAATTTCTTTCATTAGATCACACAACCAAATGTGTGAGATAGTATGTTACGTGATGGCTACATTATGTAATAGTGACCCGTGTCATGACAAACCAATCAAAAGTGAGAGACTACAATACTTAAATATCATTTACAGTGATATCCATTTAATTTGGGTAATGTGATTGGTTGATTACACCACATTAATTGTGTAGCTAACATGTAAAACACTTTTTCCTGACTTGGACCTCCTCAAAAAATATCTCAATCAAGATAGGGTCTCGACCACATTACTGATAAGTACTGTCTTTCTTAAAACATCCCTCTCATGTATTTACATATTGCTAAATTCAGAAGCAGAAAAGGTTGATTTAAGCAACTCAAGCAGCATTTGGGGAAAAAGTCAAGTTAGTTTGTTAAACCATGGCTTTAACAATAATTGGCGGAAAAGAAAAAGAGAAACGCATACAACATTTTTCACCGGTTGAATAATTGTTGGGAGGCCAAAGTCATGTCAATCTTAGAGAGAAAAGATTCTGCCATGGACTTCTTATTATCTTAGAGGGAAAAGATTCAACCTTTTCAAATAATGAAAAAACAATGTAATGCTAGCTTTGTCGATGAAGAGGCACGAAACTTGTTTGGATCTTTTTTATGAGATAAAAAAATTAAATGATATCATTAAACTTGTAACTGAAGTTAGTAAACTCCTTCCAATCTATTTTGTGAAACTGTCGAAAGAGCATAAAAAGCTAATTATATGCGGGCGCGCACACACACTCTCTAAAATTGACCTCTGTCCGTTAAATGCATCCATAATTAATTTAAATGATTCTTTTTTATTATAAAATAAAAATTTGAAGAGCTTTGTCAAGATCAAAGCAAAAGTATAATGGGAAAATCTCTAGATGATTTATGATAATAAGTATGCTTTATGCTCATTAAATGCATTCAATGGCGGAATTCATTATTTGTGGTTGTGGCTCCAGTTCTGTAGCTAAAGGATTTTCCCACGTTAAAGCTCATCATATGTCTACATTTGTTGTGTTGTTGGCTATCGAATAAAGACGGCGAGAATGAAGGTTCAGTAGAAGGGATTTAGAGGGAGAATTTGAATATATGTGTTATAAGGTTTAAACTCAAGCTTGCTATTACTAGGATGAAGGTACATATTATATGTGTCACTAGTCGACAATATTAAATGCACTATCGCAAGAATGAAGGTAAACATGACTGAATGATTGTGGGGTTACATACTATTTTGAAGATGTGACGCACATCTTCTTAAGAAAGGAAAGGTTGAAATCATTTGAGCAATAGAAAAGCAGAATCTCAATTTTTATGTATGCTATTATGTTAGATCAATTTTTGCACCTTTTCTTTTTCCTTTCGTCATAGTGGAGCCACCTTTCTTTTACATGTCTTTTGGTCTTCTCAATTGACTATTTGTACCAATGGATGAAGATATTCAGCCCCTACATCTCAAGGGGTATAATCAGTTTGCCAAGAAGAGTGAAGAATATCTTTAATTCAAGTACATGTAATTTACCAGTATACCTAGTAAATTTTCTATACACTCCCACCTACACAATAGGAATAAAAAAGGAATTGCAGAAAAAGCCTGAAAGCATAACGGGAATATGCACAACTATTTATAATTATATATTTAGTCCCAAATATATAATTTGGTTTGCACTAGCCTCCAACCTTGGATACTGTGTAAGAGAGAAGTTATGGCATAGACTACTGAAAAAAAAAAAAGTTAAGTACGCATGGTTTAAAGTACAGGAAACGACTTTTGATTGATGAGTCGAGTGCATATGGCTAGCCAATCGATCGTAGCAAAGCCTGGACACCCAATTTTGAGTACTTTAATGACCTAAAGTACTTACCTAAATTTATTTTCATCGAAAGTTGTTCATAAAAAATTATTGAGTCTCCAAAGAAGCCGAATACATCAGTATTTTAGGGATCATAAAGAAATCAAAGGCCCTCGACAACAATAGTCAGTTTTTGACTAAGTAAATTCATTCCCCTAGGAAAATAAAGTTGTGTCGTTACTAAAATGTCCATAAATTGATTATAAAATCATGTCGCTTTTAATTGCTCCAACAAAGGCTTAATTAAATATTATTTAATATCCATAAGCTTATATAATCATATTACGTCTTGATTAGTGTTCATATTGTCTTGTCTTTGTGTGATTTTGAAGCTAACGAAGGAGGCATGGATCTAATTGACGTGTCATCTTGGAAAATCAAGGCGCTAAAAATACTAACTCCAAAAGATGCCCCACACGTCCTCCAATGCGCGCTGGCTGTATCATTTGAATATGCTTGACCTCCAAGAACCTAAATTTTTTTTCCAGTGAAATAAGTATCTACGACATCCTCTACTCCAAACACTAGTTAGCGTAATGCAAGTCTACCAAGAAAATTATTCAAAAAATCATTAATTTTTTGTACGGCGAACAACTCAATCCTTAATTTTTTTTAATTATGTTAATTTAATCTTAAACCTATTATACGGTAGCTAATGTAGTCCTAAACATTTCAAATGTGTTAATTTAATCTTAGACCTTTTGATGATTTACCAACTTAGTCCTAAACATTTTAATAACTTATTAATATAGTCCTTCAGCAATTTTCAACTAAAATTACTTAGAAAGACTACATTGGCAATTCATTAAAAGGTTTATAACTAGATTGACAAAATTTAAAATTTTCTTACTTAATTGGCCATCGTAAAATAGGTTACGGACTAAATTTGCACTATTGAAAGGTTTAGGACTGAAATAGTTGTCATTCAATAAGTTTATGATCGAATTGACATGATCGAAAGGTTAAGGACTTAATTGTCTGCCATACAAATGGTTTATGATTTTTTGGACAATTATCTCCAAGTGTATTATGTATCACAGAGTTGTCTTAATGCCGTACCTGCTACAGTCCTTACGCAGTGTAATAGATATTACATAATCCCTAAAACTTTTTAAAGAAAGTACTTCAAACAAGAGATGAAATCATGACTTTTGATAACCAATCTATTAGGATTTAGCAAAAGGCTGTAGTATAAAATCCTATAGGATTCCTTATTGATCACCATAGCAAAATAGTGTTTCATATATTGGATCTGGAGAGATACTTGACATCGATATCTAACGGTGCTCACATCTTTCTCATCTTCTAATGAAATGCATCTATATGCATCCAACATCATATTAACGATAACGACGACGACGACAAGATACAGAGGGAGATTGATTTCTCAAGTGGCCATAAAAGGCTAGATAGAAACATGCAATAAGTTGTTTGGTGATTGAATTATTATGGTACTGAGAGTTGTCTACAATATATGATTTTGTTTGCGCCATTAAGTCCTAAAACTTACTCACATTTTCCATTTATCAAATTGAAAAAATTAATAGAATGACTTGATTGTGTGAACTTAATAAGTTTTAGGATTTGATTGCACTTTTTAAAAATTTTAGGACTCAATTTTACTTTCACGACAAGTTTTAAGATTTACAATATACGTATTTATTTTCAGAAAATATGGAACTCAGGCAACGCCTTTTTTTTTTTTTTTGGTTAGGATTATTGCACTCAACAACAATAGACACTAGAAAAGTTTAGGAGCATTACCTTTGGCTTTTAAGTGCCATCCTATTACACGTGCAACCTCGATTGGGACCTTTTTTCACCGCTTCATTTCATCATAACCAAACTTAATCTCATGCTTGGTCAGGGCATTCCTATACAATGGCCTCTAATGGAATTATGTGCACTCTAATTATATCACCCGTTCTCAATTATTCAACCTGATTTTGTCCGATGTTAATGAACTTTCGCTAACGACTTTAGATTGCGAGTTTGGTTTGCGCCTAGAGAGGATGAAATTTTTAAATGGATTGATTCTTAATGGTGTATGATGCCGAAGGGTGATAGCACATATGTCCGAAGGACACTTGTCAGGGCAAGACCTCTTCTTAAGCCACAAATTGCATGCATTATTGGTGTTAGAGCGCATATTTCGTGTCTGTGGTAATTATCCGGTAGGTGTGGGATGAGGGACTGCCACACCTATTGGGAACTAACTGAGTGTTCAAAGAATCCTAGACACTCTATTGACATTTGAAACATATCTATCTATTAATCTTGTGAATACACATATGTTTTGAACTACATATATAACTTCATTGGAAGAAACTGAAGGTTCCATACAAAACACAATTTTCTTTATCAATTACAAAACAAGTTTATTAGATTATGTTTTGCACTTTTTTCTTTTGTGGAAATAGAGCCGCCTGTCTTTTACACAGCTTTTGCTTCTCAATTGACGATTAGTACCAATAGATGAAGATATTCAGCCCCTACAGTTTAAAAGATATAATCAGTTCATCAAGAAGAGCCAAGAAGATCTTTAATTCGAGTACATGTATTTACCAATATACCTAGTAAATTTTCTATGCACTCCCACCCACACAATAGGATCTAAAAAGTAAGCCGATAATTTGTGCACCCCCATAGTAATTACATATTTATTCCCAAATGTATTAAGTTGCTTTGCACTTGTCTCCAACCTTTTTTTTTTTTTGGTCGGAAAGATAGGTATTTCATTGCATTACAAAAAAACTGGGCATTACATAAGAGAGAAGTTATAGCATTAACTGCCAAAAAAAATTAAGTACGCATGGGATTAAGCACGTGAGGCAACTCTCAATTGACGAGTTGAGTGCACATGGCCGACCAATCCATTGTAGCGAAACTTGGGCACCCAATTTTGAGTCTTTAATGACCTAAAGTACTTGCCTAAATTTATTTTCACCAAAAATTGTTCATAAAAAAATTATTGAGTCATCACAAAAGTAGCACACATCGGTATTTTAGGGGTCATTGGTCCCTTGACAATAATAGTCAATTTTTGACCATGTAAATTCATTCCCCATGGAGAGTAAATTGTCTCGATTACTCAAATGTCCATAAATTGATTATATACTCATCTCGCTTTTAATTGTTCCAAGAAAGGCATAGTTAAAAATAATTTAATATCCATAAGCTGACTCGACTTGCCTGGCTTTGGAGCTTCAAGGCTTAAATAATCATACAATTATAAAGTGGCGATTAGATCTTCTGAATTTGCGTCTTGATTAGTGTTCACATCGTCTTGTCTTTGAGTGGTGTTGGAGCTACCGAGGCAGGCACATGCTGACCAAACCCATGGATCTATTTCATGTGTAATCTTGAAAGATCAATGCCCTAAAAATTCTAACTCTTACCACGGGAAGTGACATTTTAATATTTCCAAAAGATGCCCCTCCCAAGAAGGGCGTAATTAAATATAGTTTGATATCCATAAGCTTATATAATCATATTGCAACTTGATTGGTGTTCATATTGTCTCGTCTTTGTGAATCTTGGAAAATCAAGGCGCTAAAAATACTAATCCTTACCACCGGAAGTCACGGAAAGAAAAGGGACGCAATGCATTGAACTTCGTTCATTTAATAAATGAAGCGTGACTAAATGATACACATACTCACCGACATTAATAGTGATATTATTTTTATGTTCCTAGAAGATGTCCCTCCCGCCCCCCCCCCCCCCCCCCCCCCCCCGGCACAGGTCGTAAAGTGAGTCATCTAAATGAATGTGCTCAATTTCAATTTCCATCCATTTGAATATGCCAACACCTAAAATTTAGTTAATATTCACGTGTCACGGTGTTTACTTAACCCAATAACTACTGCATTTGTCACAAAGTTGTAATAGATATTACGTGACCCCTAAAACTTTTGGGAGAAGGTTATTCAAACAAAGGATAAAATGAAGACTTTCGATAAGAATTCTATTGCAATTTAAAGAAGGCTTTAGTACAGTTTGGTCCTTGGCATCCCATGGGATCCCTTTTTCATCACTATAGCAGAACAATGTGTTTCATCTATAAGATCCCTGAGATAGACTTAATATTTATTTCTAAGGGTGCTCAACTCTTTTTCATCTTTTAATGCAATATGTTTATATGCATCGAAGATCACATTATTATAACAAGATTAAGAAGAAGAAGAACCATTACATAATTTTCTTACCATCAATCACTGATTTTGATTGGAGGACAAGCATGTTATGAATTATTAATCTCAAGAACACAGATATTTCGATAGAGAAATCTCTTCCATTAAGCAGCACACACATTAATCATGTGATACTTTTTCATTTCATGCCTTTCTTTAAAATCCCGTGCTTTTACATGCGCAACCTCGATTGGGGGCTTTTTCTTCATCAGAACCAAACTTTATCTCATGCTTGGTCAGGGCAATTCTATACATTGGCCTTTAATGGAATCATGCGAACTCTAGTTAAATAATCCGTTCTTGATTATTCGGGCGGACCTTATTTTGTCTCGTGTTAATGGACTGTTGATAATGAAATTTGATTGCAAGTTTGATTTTGAAAGGATTGATTGCGCTTCACTTCATCAGTACTGAATTTTACTCGTGCCTGGTCAGGGCAATTCTATAGATTGGCCTTATTAAATTATGCGAACTCTAGTCAAATAATCTGCTCTCGATTATTCGGGTGTACCTTATTTTGTCTTTTTTTGATGGATTTTTTATAATGATATTTGATTACAAGTTTAGTTTGTTTGTGAGAGAGGATGAAATTTTTGAATGGATTGATTGCGGTTCACTTCATCAGAACCGAATTTCATCTCATGCCTGGTCAAGGCAATTCCATACATTGGCCGCTAATGGAATCATGCGAAACTCTAGTTAAATAATCCGTTCTCGATTATTTAGGTGTCCCTTATTTGGTCTGGTGTTAATGGACTTTTGATAATGAAATTTAATAATAAGTTTGGCTTCGCATGAGAGAGAATGAAATTTTCGAATGGGTTGATTGCGCTTCACATCATTTGAACTGAAATTTCTCATGCCTGGTCAGGGCAATTATATACACTGGCCTTTAATGGACTCATGCGAACTCTAGTTAAATAATCCGTTCTCGAATATTCAGGTGCACCTTATTTGGTCTGGGGTTAATTGACTTATGATAATTAAATTTGATAACAAGTTCAGTTTGCACGTGAAATGGAATGAAATTCTTGAATGAATTGATTGCTAGGTTCATATTTTGGATTTCAACAAGAACCATGTAGGGTTTGGCGTCCAAATATCACATCTCAATATGGGCAAACTTTGATATGTTCGCATTCTTTTGGCAACATTTACTTTTAGTAAAACATGGAGGGACTATTGAATGGTGAACATATTCATGTGCTATATAACTTCAGCAGAACATAGATAGTCGCATCGACCATTGGGCTGCTCATAATCGAAAAGAAAATATACAACATATGTGCACTTTATTGGGTCAGATTGATATCATTTATGCCCTACTATGCCTAAGGGTGGATAGTACATATGTCTGGAGGAAACCTGTCAAGGCAAGACCAGTTCTTAAGCCATACATTGACTGCATTATTGGCAGTCAGAGCAGAGTTTTGCGTGTCTCTAGTAATTATCTGATATGTATTGGATGTAGGATTTGCCGCACTTGATAGTGACTTGTGGGATGCTCAAAAAGCTCTAGACAATCCATTGATATCTCAGAGACATCAATTTATTGGAAAAAGTGCCAAAAAAGTCATAAACCTTTTGTCTTTGTGCCGATTTAGTCCTAAACCTTTTTTTAGTGCCGATTTAGTCCTAAACATTTTTACGTTGTGCCAATTCAGTCCTTTCCGACCAATTTTGGCCAGATTTTGTTGACTGGATGCCGGCCGACCGACGTGGCCTAATCGGCGCTGACGTGGATAACTTTTAATAATATTTTAATATTTTTGATTTTTTTTTTTGGTTTTTCCCTTCCTCTCCTCCAGTCGGTCGCCGAACCTCGGGCGACCGGCCAGGGCGACGGCCGGCGAGGTCGACCTCGCCGGACCTCGCCAGCCACCTCGCCCTCGCCGGATCGGGCGAGGGTCGAGCCTCGTGCAGCTTGCCCTCGCCGACGCCGCCTAGGTCGCCCTCGCGGCCTAGGCAACGCTAGCAAGGCTCGCCCTCGCCAGATCTGGTGAGGTCGAGCCTTGCCGGCCATGGGCGAGGCTCGACCCTTGCCAGATCCGGCGAGGGTGAAACTCGCCACCCAACGTGAGGCCGCCCTTGTGGCCACTGGCGAGGTGGCCGGCGAGGGTCGAGCCTCGCCAGATCTGGCCATGGGCGAGGCTCGCCCTTGCCGAAACGCGGCCTTGTCGGCGCCGGCGAGGGTCGAGCCTCACCCATGGCCGGGTGAGGCTTGACCCTTGCCGGCCACCTCGCCAGTGGCTGCGAGGGTAGCCTCGCGTTGGGTGGCGAGGCTCGCCCTCACCGGATCTGGCGAGGGTCGAGCCTCGCCCATGGCCGGCGAGGCTCGACCTTGCCAGATTCAGCGAGGGTGAGCCTCGCCAATGTCGCCCAAGCCGCGAGGGCGACCTAGGCGGCGTAGGCGAGGGCGAGCTGGGCGAGGCCCGACCCTCGCCAGATCCGGCGAGGGCGAGGTGGCCGGCGAGGTTGACCTCATTGGCCGTCGCCTCTGGCCGGTCGCCGAGGTTAGGCGACCGGCTGGAGGAGGGGAGGGGAAAAAAAGAAAAAAGAAAAGGAAAAGAAAAATCAAAATCAAAATAAAAAATATCAAAATATTATTAAAAGTTGTCCACGTCAGCGCCGATCAGACCACGTCAGCCGATCGGTGTCCAGTCAGCAAAATCCGGCCAAAATTGGCCGAAAATGACTGAATTGGCACAACGTAAAAATGTTTAGGACTAAATAGGTACCAAAAAAAGGTTTATGACTAAATCGGCACAAAAACAAAAGGTTTATGACTTTTTTTGGCACTTTTCCCTCAATTTATTAATCGTGTAAATATGCATAAGTCTTGAACTACATATATAACTCCAATAGAGGAAATCGGAGGTCCTAGAAGCCAATTTCATTGATTAATTACACCTCATCAACGGGACCGGTGAAAATTGGTGCGCACACGCTATTAGATTCGATTATTTTTGCACCTTTTCGCTTTCTTTTGTGGAAATAGATCAGCCTTTCTTTTACATATCTTTTGTCTTCTCAATTGAGGATTTGTACCAATGGATGAAGGTATTCAGCCCCTACATCTTCAAGGATATACTCAATTGTACAGAAAATAGACAAAACTGAAAATTGGAGAAGAAGAGTGAAGAATATATTTAATTCAAATGCTCGTAATTACCTATATACCTGGTAACTTTTCTATACAGCTCCAATCCTCACTATAGGAATTTAAAAGAAATTGCTGAAAAGCCTGAGATCATCGCATTAATGTGTCCATAATAGTATATAATTTGGATTGCACAAGCCTCCAACCTCGAATAGTACATAAAAGAGAAGTAATAGCATAGACTGAGGAGAAAATGTTAAATAGACATAGAATTAAGTACATGAGGCAACTCTCAATAGACGAATTGAATGAACATGGCCGACCAATTGGCCGCAACGAAACTTGGGCACCCAATTTCGAGTACTTTAATGACTGAAAGTACCTAACAAAATTTATTTTCACCAAAAGTTGTTTATAAGAAAATTATTGAGTCGTCGTAGGAAGCCAAGAACATCAGAATTTTAGGGGTCATAAATAAGTCAAAGGCCACTTGACAACAATAGTCAAATTTTCACTAAGTAATTTCATTCCCCGGGAGATTAAAATTGTGTCGTTATTAAAATGTCCATAAATTGATTATAAAATCATGTCGCTTTTAATTGCTCCAAGAAAGGCGTAGTTAAATATAGTTTGATATCCATAAGCTTATATAATCATATTGCAACTTGATTGGTGTTCATATTGTCTTGTCTTTGTGAATCTTGAAAAATCAAGGCCCTAAAAATACTAACTCTCACTACCGGAAGTCACGGAAGGAAAACGGATGCAATGCACGTGCTTATTTCTCTTTGATAAATGAAGCGTGACTCAATTATACACACGTAAACTCACCGGCATTTGCAGTGTGATATTATCATCGGGGTGTTTTCTTAATGCGGTAGCTACTACAGTCCTTATAAAGTTGCAACAGATTCTACGTGTTCCCTAAAACTTATGGGAAAAAAAAGTACTTTAAGCTAGGGATGAAATCGTAACTTTTGATAAGCAATCTATTAGGATTTAGAAAAAGACTTTAGTATCGTTTGGTCCTTGGCATCCTAGAGGATTCCTTCTTGTTTACCATAGCAGAACAGTGTTTCATACGTCGGATCTGGAGATAGAGTTGGCATTGATATCTAAAAGTGCTCACATCTTTCTCATCTTTTAATGAAATGCATTTATAAGCATCCAGCATCACATTGATGATGACGATGACCAGGTACAGAGGGAGAGCAATTCCTCAAGTGGCCATAGAAGGCTAGATAGAAAAGTGCAATAAGTTGTTTGGTGATTGACTCATTATGATACCGAGAGTTGTCTGTGATATATTATGTTGTTTATGTAATCAAGTTCTAAAACTTGTTAATATTTTCTATTTGTCAAGTTAGAAAAAATTAATTGAAGGACTTGATTGTCTTAACTTAACAAGTTTTAGGAATTTATTATACTCTTTGAAAATTTTAAAACTCAATTCAACTTTTATAACAAGTTTTAAGACTTGTAGTGTACTTATCCATTCTCAAAAAGTATGGAACTCAGGCAACGATCCTTTTTTTGGGGGGGGGGGGGGGGGGGGGGGGGGGGGGGGGGTTAAGATTGCAGGGATATCACACTGAATAACAATAAACACTAGAAAAGTTTAGGAGCATTGCCAGTTGGCTTTTAAGTCCCATCCTATTTCATGCGCAACCTCGATTGGGGCCCTTTTTCACCGCTTCACTTCATCATAACCAAGCTTAATCTCATGCTTGGTCAGGCCATTTCCATGAAATGGCTTCTAATAAAATTATATCAACTCTAATCAAATCATCATTGACCAAAAATAAAATAAAATAATCAAATCATCAGTTCTCGATTATTTTACCTGATTTTGTCTTTTGTCAATGAACTTTTGCTAATGACATTAGATTGCAAGTTTGGCTTGCGTGTTCGACAGGATGAAATTTTTAATTGGATTGATTCTCAATGGTATATGATACGGAAGGGTGATAGTACATACGTCTGGAGGAAACTTGTCAGGGCAACACCTGTTCTTATGCCACACATTAGAAGCACTAGTGGCAGTCATCAGAGCACATGTTTACCTATATTTGTATATCTGGTAATTATCCAGTGAGTGTGGTACGGAGGGATTGCCGCACCTAATGGGAACTAGTTGGATGTTCAAAGAATCCTAAACACCCCGTTGATATCCGAAAGACACTTATCTAATTAATCTTGTGAATACACATGTGTTTTGAACTACATATATAATTCTATTGGAAGAAACTGAAGGTTCTATACAAGACTCAATTTTCTTGATCAATTGCAGAACAAGTTTGTTAGATTATTTTTTTCACTTTTTTTTTTTTTCATTTTGTGGAAATAGAACCGCCTTTCTTTTACATAGCTTTTGTCTTCTCAGTTGAAGTGCCGATGGATGAAGATATTCAGCCCCTTGATCTCAAAGGGTATAATTAGTTTACCAAGAAGAGTGAAGAATTTCTTTAATTCATGTACATTTATTTATTAATATACCTAGTAAATTTTCTATACATTTATTTATTAATATACCTAGTAAATTTTCTATACACTCCCACCCGCACAATTGGATCTAAAAAGTAAGCTGGTAATGGGTACACAGCCACACTAATTACATATATATTCCCAAATGTATAATTTGCTTTGCACTAATCTCCAATCTTGGATACTACATAAGAGACAAGTTAAAGCATAGATGGCCGAGAAAAAGTTAAACTACACATGGGATTAAGTACACGAGGCAACTCTCGATTGATGACTAGAGCGCACATGGCCGACCAATCCATTGTGGTGAAACTTGGGCACCCGATTTCAAGTACTTTAATGACCTTTAGTACTTGCCTAAATTTATTTTCACCGAAGTTGTTCAAAAGAAAATTATTGAGTCATCGCTAAAGCAACATACATCGGTTTTTTAGGGGTCAAGGGTCCCTTGACAATAATAAGTCAATTTTTAACCATCTAAAATCGGTTTTTTAGGGGTCAAGGGTCCCTTGACAACAATAAGTCAATTTTTAACCATCTAAATTCATTCCCCTAGGATAATAAATTGTGTCGATTACTCCAATGTTCATAAATTGATTACATACTCATGCCGCTTTTAAGTGTTCCAAGAAAGGCGCAATTAAATATAATTTAATATCCATAAGTTGACTCGTCTTACCTGACTTTTGGAGCTTCTAGGCTTAAATAATCATAAAAATATAACGTAGAGATTTAGATCTTCTGAATTTGCGCCTTGATTAGTGTTCACATTGTCTTGTCTTTGCGTGGTTTCGGAGCTACCGAGGCAGGCACGTGCTGACCAAACCCATGGATCTATTTCACGTGAAATGTTTGAAGATCAAGGCCCAAAAAATGATAACTCTTACCATTGGAAGTGACATTATTTTTATGTTCCCAAAAGATGCCTCTCCCGTCCTCCGATGCGCGCATGCTGTCCAATGTGTAGTGACAATATAATTTCATATCCATAAGCTGACTCCACTTGCCTGGCTTTTGGAGCTTCTAGGCTTAAATGATCCTATAATTATAACGTAGAGAGCAGGTCTTCTGAAATTGCGACTTGATTAGTATCCATATTGTCTTCTCTTCGCGTGGTTTTGGAGCTAACGAGGCAGGCACGTGTTGACCAAGCCCATGGATCCATTTCACGTGAAATCTTCGAAGATCAATGCCCTAAAAATGCTCACTCTTACCAGCGGCAGTAACATTAATTTTATCTTCCCAAAAGATGCCTTTTCCGTCCTCCAATGCGCACAGGTTGTAGAGTGTGTCGTCTAATTGAATATGCTTAACCTCCATTGGAATATGCTCTCCTTTTTATTTTATTTTTTTTGTCGAAAATGAGATTATTTCATTACTGGCCAGAATTGGAAGACCTCAAGAGAGGAGCGTCGACAAATAACAAAGCCCAAAGGACTTGACGAGGGACCAAAAGCCTATTTTGTGGAAGGCGATTTAACCTCTGAGACTTCGCAGCCCAATTAGCAACTGCGTTACAGATCCCCGGGCAACGGGCTAAAGAGAGCCAGTCGATGGGCTTTTTAGAGGTTTAGGCAGTCCACGATTAGAAGTCCCTTTTCCTAGGTAAAGTGATCTGGGCTAACAACAACCGCAAAGAATTATTGCCTAATTTTGGGAAAATTATTCAAAAAATCTTAAACTTATTGTACAGAAACTAATTTGAAACCTTTCAGTTTTACTAATTTACTTATAAACATTTTGGTGATTTGCTAATTTAAACTTTTTAACGAATTATTAATGTAATTCTTCTAACTAATTTTGATAGGATATATTACTGAAGTGTTAGTCTAATTAGCACCAGCCATCTCATGTGATGTGATTACCGCTGATGTGGATAATTTTTAAATTTTTTAAAAATATTTACAAAATTTTTATAATTTTTGTATTGATTTTATTGTTTTCTTTTTTTTTCTTCTTCTTTTCTTCTTCGTTGAGCCGATAGGCCTAGTTGTTACTTGTTGGTGGTCATCAAGCAAAACAATGTAATTATTCAATTACTTATTGGCCCTAGTAGATTGATCTCCTATAACTTATTCTCAAATATTTGATTGTTGTCAGAATGATTGGTTCGACAGCATGAATTGAAGCATTTTTAGTGATTCCATTAGAATTTCCTATTGTAAATAGATTTGTTCATATTACACCCTTAGTTTCGATCTTTCTATAGTTGTAATGCTGAAAATGTAAAAGTAAGACAGAGTGTCACCTCTTCTATTATGATATGGAAGATTGATTTTCAGTTGTTAAGTACGAAAATAAATAAAATGGAGAGTTGAGGGGCTCTCGGCCCACATTTCACGGGCCTGAAATGGGAACAGGAATCCAACTTGAATATCTTTTATTTAAGTTCATGTAAATACGTATATACCTCATAAAATCAAAATTTAAAAGAAATTGCCGAAAAAGGCTAAAAGCATCACCTAACTGAGCGTGCACAAACATATACAATTATATATTTTCAATCCCAAGTTTGTACAATTTGTTCTATGAATAACAGAGTTTTCAAGCCACAGTAATAACTCATACAAAATTAATCTCACGAAACAATCTCCTAATCTTGCAAAAACATACACACGACTTATGCACTCTTTAATTTCACAGGATGTAATTTGATGAAGAAGCTCTGCCTTGGGTTACGTGCAAAATTTGGTTACTATTCTGAAAAAGAAACAGCGTCTTAATTTGGTCTATCATCAAAAGCAAAACAAGTTTTACTTGATGATAAATATATACTCTGAAATTTAAATAACTTGATACAATCAAATGGTCATCACGCATATATATAGTTATTGTAGTGCCGTGATGGAAACTGCCGTTCTATTGACTATGGATATAATAAAAATTCAAGTAAAAAAAGTATCCACTCCAAATGTAGCATACCATTTAAATTGTATACTTGAAACAGATAATTAATTTTTTTTTAAAAACAAAAACTCACCCTATGTAAAACGTCTCCCTGATTTACACATCATCCACTGTGTTTCTTTATGCAAAATATTTACAGCTCATCCCTACTTTTTCGTTCTTATTATAGACCTAGGCGAAAGATTGATGATTTATGCCGAGTGTAAAACATAATTTAATCTATGTTTTCCTTTTAGATACTGATACATGAATTTGTAAAATGAGAAAAAGAACATTGAAATGTCAAGAGACCATCTTTTATGGAAACAATTCATAATCGATTACGGAAAAATCCAAATTAGGGTTGGATTTTCTTGTCCAGTGGAAGGGCATAACCAAGCCGTACTGACTAACTATCTAGCCTATCCTTGTCCAATGCATGTACTCATTTATCATGGGAATGATGGGTTCAAAGGTACTGTTGACTTATGAACCAATGGTCTTCAACCAGCGTGAGTTCTCCCAAATTCTTACATCACGCGATGTTAAGATTTTCATTTTAATTCAATTAACCCGATCAAAATTTTATATGAGGAGTTGCCACTAGTCTTATGAGATCAATTAGAAATTAAATAAAATATAAGAGTATACCTCACTTCCTATACAATTAGAAATAATAATAATTAAAGGATGAGTAAAAGACAAAGTGCAATAAAATAATATGATATGAGTGGGGCATATAATATAACATGACCCCATTATTAAGCCTAAGACAGTAATTCCATGAGCTAAATCCAAATCGGATCCAAAATTTCTAAGAAACTAATTTTTCTAATCCTAAACTAAAACTTATAAAAGACCACAGAATGTTCTAAACCAGATTTGTTCTAATCAAATGAATTAAACTAAATCTAATACTAAAATCCAACGACTTGATCAAGACCTAGTTTTCTAACTTATTTCCATTTTTTTTTTTTTTTTTATTATTTCGTATATATTACACTTTATATTTTTTCGGTCCCTCGTCTCCAGAGCACGTGTTCTGCTTCTCTAATTTCCTTTAACATTCTCATTCATTTCCTCTTTGAATATCGGTCAACTCACTCATCACTCCACTCACTTATTACAGACAAGCATGCACAAACACTCACCAAAGACCTTACCGCTCGTTTTTATTCTTTTCTCATACCTTTCAACCTTTGTTCATGGCAAAGAACGAATCCATCTAACGTAAGACCTTTCAGCCTACCGACAGATTCACGAGTAAAACAATATCCAAATCCAGTGAACATAACTCGTCAGATGCCAACAAGTTCATGACCACTAGAATCTACCATGCTACTTATGGCATGAGTTGACATGCTTTGGTCATCCTGAGAATTGATTAACAAGAACATATCAGGATCAGAGACAGCATGTGAGGATGGGTTTGAACAACAATCGAGTAGTCATGGCATGTCGACGTCTCAGCCATAGGCTTAACTCACTGGAAGCAGAGATGCTGCAAATGAATTGACCATGTGTATTATTCAACCATCATTCCAGACTAAGACAAGAGAATGCTTCTCGAATTTGCACACGAACTTCCTTTCGGCATTTTAAGGTGATCGGTTCGAACAAGAGATCAAATCGCAACATGAAAGCAATTATTGCGATCAAAGTTTATCACAACAGCATCAAAATGAGTACAGATCATTAAAAATCCTAAATCGAAGGATACATCGCAGAAATCTCAACCGGAATTCTTAGCCTGTACTTTGTACAAAAGAATGACAAAAAACAGAGCATTGAGAATTTACCAACTCCTCTCTCACATTAACCTCTCCACGAGATTGTTGCCGATTGTACTTCTCATTTCAAGCCACAATCAATCTCAGTCTAGAGTGTGAATCACGATTTTAATTTAATTTCCCAAAGCATTCTTTTTCGCTTCGTAATATTAGTTTCAACTTCAGCTCTAAAACTAAAGTCGATGGCTCGCATGACAATTGTGAAGTTACATGCATTTTTTCTCAAGTTACACACGTCTAAATGAGAGATGAAAGGTTGAAAGTATTTAAGCGATAGAAAACAAAACGCTAAAATAGTAAGGATAGGAATTTTCCATTCGTACCAAAATGCCGATAACGACAACATGAATTTATAGTGCAATCAATCTTGAGATATCCCAATGCGTTTCCCAGTTGCAGCAAAAATTTAAGAAATAAAATGAACTGTCCATAATCTAGATCGACTCTCAAAAGCTTCGTTAGAACCGCTCTTGTACATCTTCCATACGTTCATTCACACCAAAATGCCGATAATGGCAACCCCTATCACTTCATCATTTCTCCATCTATTCTCGCATCTTCACACATGTTTCTCGATCCTTTTGTATATTTCCAGTTCAGGCAAGGACAATAATGCTATTTAAGAATGAAATTCCGTGACCAAATAGACATAACATAGTGACGGAGACAAGGAAAATATTAGAGGGAGGGGGTGAATCCGTGACGAATGACAGAGAGGCAAATGGATAAAAACTCTCTCCTCATCTCATCTAATCCTTCCGTCCACTCATTTTCTTTAATCATAAATATTCATTATTAAACCGCTTGATCTTCCCCCCATAAAATAATCAAAAAAGATATATCATATTCCATGGAAAGAAGCGATAAAATGATGGACAGAATGTCTACAGAACAGGGATCGGCATAGTCTATTCTTTGACAGAAATAAACATCGAATAAGAGACAAATAAGGACTGGATTGATTTGCACCTAGAACTCGTCAATGTATCAACGTTTCATCCGTCTCGTGCGCCATATACACTCTCATGCCAACAATGAAGTCCGCATTTGGACGTTACAATGAAAAATTTATTTATTTCAGAAAGTTGGAATTCAGGGTCAAGCGTAGTCAACAATTGTCATCAATTCAATTGCCTAGAGTAAGTATTATCCTCTATGTCAAGTTGTTGCAACTCCAAGAAACAATCGTAGAACATACTAAAAACAAAGGAACGAAAATAACTAGTAATGAAAATTGACTATCTATTTATCATGAACATTCTAATGAAATAGGAAACATATCTTTCAAACATCATTCTAAATAGTAGTGACCAGTGGACGCTTGGAGGAAGGAAATGCATCATGATTGAGGAGCTCGCAATTGGTACTGTGCACAATATGTTGGCACAAACACACACACCTAAAGGACTAGTTAGGTCTAAGCTATAGCTCTTATAATGAAGCCTGGAAATTGGTGAGCATCGAAGGAGAGGAAGAGAATATCGGTATTTTGTTGGCAAGTGTCGTGGATGCAATCTTTTGAGGCCAGTTTTGTTGAGAGATTATAGGGAAAAAGTTTGGAAAAGAAGAAGAAGAAATTTGTAAATGTATAGAGAAAAGATAATTGGAAATTTTGAATCACTTTTAGAGGCAAATCTCCATGATTTGGGATGAAAATGATTTAAATATAATATTTAACATTTGTGAGAGATTTAGGAAATAATTTTATATTTATGTATATTAACCTTGTTATTAGCTAGGTGCTTTAGCCATAAGACAATGATTAGATCATGCATGAGCTACATGTGTGAGAATGACAAAATATTTATATTATTTTGCTAATCGGTTTTTTTTTTTTTTTCCCGGGAAACCAACTGCTTTCATTACTTGTTAGCCTCAAAGCAAACGAGGTTTGATAAAACTTACGGGAGATTAGGGACCCACTTGCAAGGAGGGATTTTGCAACAATGAGCCTCAGTAATCTAGTTCGTCATTTGATATTCGAATGTGGTTATAATGTGCCTTTAGGACCTTGCACTCGGTGATAAGTGGCTGCACTTCTCAGAATAGCAAATTGCAATCTATGGTTGCGCTTATCACTCACCTCCTTCGCAAATTTATCAATTAACCTTTTAGTCTCGCCGCGACTCCCTCCAACCATGCTTCCCATTGAATCTCCGACCGCAAAGGACCTGCCTCTGTTAATTTTCAGCTCTCTCTTAGATAGTCGGTTCCAGGCCGCATGTGAGGTTTCTAGCCGTCGTTCTTCACTTTTCCTTCCTTAATTTCACTTCACGAAACTTTTATGTGCAGCCATGGCAGGTCCCATCACCCATATTAGGTCTAGGTGCGGCGATAGGAAACCACTAAACATTTTGCGCTAACTACGTGCCCATATTGGGACGGCCTTTGGTATAAGCAATTTATAAAGGAAGGTCCCACACACGGCTCTAAAACAATAATTGTTTTATTATTTTATATATTTGTGTCGACTTGGAGGAGAAGTAATATGCAACAATTATAATAAAATAAATATTTCATCAATCAAATTTTTTGAAGCTTGCAAATGAGCAAAAACTATAAACAAATTAAATATTACAGCTGTGAATTCATTAATAATCACTATTTTGAAAAGTAAAACTTCTTCTGTAATCCAGGTCTGTAGTAGATTGTGGTAGACAAAGAAAGAGACAGTTTCGAAGAGAACACGAGTGACTGGCGAGGTAAAAAAATGGGTTCTGAGAGCATCAAAGCCGAAATTGGAGTGGCAAGTGCCGCGGCACAAAATGATAATGAATAAAAGAGGATAAATTCGGCCCCATCGCCCAAGCATTTTGGTTCGATACGACCCATCAAACCATGCCCATCTCACACCCGGCCCAGATCCACAAGCTTTCAGCCTCACGCGTACGCTCAAATTGATTACTTAGGTAATGCTTGTCAGGTGTTTGATGATACGCCGTTCTGAGATACAGGCTCCTGGAATGCAATGGTTTCTGAGTATTATTAGAATTGGGATGTCGCCGAAGCACTAGATATTTTGTGTGCTATGAAGTCGTAGGAAATAGAGATGGATTCTTCTGCAATTCTATAAGTCTGTGCACCATTTTTTGCTCGGTTTGATTATAAGAGGAACAATGAAGGCAGCAACCGAAGCAGCATGTCACCTGATGGAAGAGTGCGAAGGGATTTCTCCATATAAAAGGGAGTTGGAAAATGACATTTTTGATTCAATTTTTATACAAATTCATCGAAAATAATTGGGAGAATCAACACAATAAAGATATCAGCCATGCGATCGACTTTTTCCAGAATCACCTGAAATTTTTCACCAACAGCAACGGGTGAAAAATTAAATAGGGAAACAAGACTTTTAATTGAAATCAAACAATTTATTTAGAAATAACACTGAAACTTAACGATGCCAAGGAAGTTACTTTATTTATTTATTTAAAGTTACTATTCTATTTAAAGATTTTACTGAGTACATGAAACAAAAATTACCAGAAGCTTCGCCACCCTCTCTCTCGTTTTGTCGCTACAATGGCACCCGTTTTTCGTCCTCTCGCCAGCATCAATAGATTTTCCCAAGGAAATCCTTGAGGTCTAACATATGGGACGCCCTTGAGGAGAGTCATGGCATTAAAATGTCGTCTTGCATGTTGGCGAACTAGAAATGTATTCAATGCTGTCTTGCATGTTGGCGAACTAGAAATGTATCTTTAAAGACTCGGGGGCATGTTTTGACAAAAATTCTAACTTATTTCAGCAAGACTCCAGCATATTCAAGCGAGTTTCAACAATTCTGAACAAATTACGGCAACTCCAAGTAAACTTTTAGTGAATTCTAGCAAAGCTACAACAATAATCTTCTGGCAACGCCTCGACAAAAATTCCGCAAATTCCTACACATTCCAGCAAAAAATCAGGGGTCCAGTTCGTGGAATTTCATGATTCAACTTGCAATGCGAAAGACCATTGATCGCACCACCACTTTAGGACCAAATATCGACAGGACCTTTCTATAAATGGAATCCTAGAATAAGCGTCGGCCGACACGAAAAGCTATGGCCTCAGCGAGCACGTATAACCTCCCGAGTAAATACCGTTCCGGCCATCTCGAATGTGTACACAGAGGAAGGTCCGAAGAAGGCAACCGGTATTATCGAAAGTGATCGCGACTGCGCCTCCTTGGCTCCTACCGTTGCAGTCCCGCTTCTGGCTTTTGGTGACGAGAAGTGTCTTGGCACGGCGACCAAACAAAGGTCGGACAGAGCAGTCAAATGAAAATCGAAAAGAATAAAAACTGAACGGAGATCAAGAGAGGCGAGTCTATAACAAATCGACAACAATAACAAAGTTTAATTGGAGAAGAGACGACCTGATGATTTGTTGGCGGCTCAGTGACTTCCAGACAGGGAGCACAGCCTCACTATAGCATTGATTCTAATGGCCAGCAACGGGACAAAATATCGGATAGAGTCTTTCGGTCATTTCATCGAACACTTCCCGAGCAGTATCCGTACATTCATTCGACGCGAGGACGACTCCTGGGCTTGATTTAGAGTAAGAAGTGGAAGAGCTCAATCGGTGGAGAGAAGATTCGAAAGTGATGGTTGGGAGTCAAATGAGCCGGGGCGTCCTTTTCCATGCGATTCGAACTTACCGCAACCTTCCACCGATCCCTGAAGCGAAAGAACGAGCCGAAGGAGCGCCTCGCGGTCAGGACAGCACGCGATCGGAACTGCAACCAGACGATCACTGGAACCCGCAACCGAAGTCATGAACACTGGAATCGACGTTGATTCACCTCTGGTGAAGCTCGAATCGACGAAAATGAAGTTCCGATTCCAGGATCGAGCTTGGTTTCTCCTGTGCGTGTAGTGTGTGCCTTCCGTCGTGCGCCTGCCGTGGTCGGAGGTGGAAGGCCGACCGGCGGTGGCTTCCGGTGGAGCTGGCGGCCGGCGGTGAAGCTAGGGAGGACGGGAAGGAGAGGTTGGGGACGCGAAGCAGAATCAGTCAGAATCCAGAACTTCCTCGTCAAATGACGAAGACCAAAATGATTTGATTGACGATATCATTTGTCTTTAATTGTGCCCAAAATTGGAGTTCATTAAGTTTTCCTCCTCTAGTCACCACAACATGTATTAAGGTCATATAATTATATTGCACTCGATTAATTTTTATTGACTAATTATATCAAAAAATATCTTTCTCAAAAAATAGTTCAAACTTAAAAAGGTTTTAATTGAGTACCTTTTATTGAGACTAGTAAATTGCCTCATTGTTAGAAGAGTTTAAAAAAGCTTACTCAATTAACAACATACACTAAAGAGAAAAATTTCAATACGACTAGGTTAAGGAACACACTAATAGATGGAACAAGTATTTATGGTCCTATATAAGGACAAATATTCTTGAGGCCATAAATGATAATGTGAAATGAAGAGGAGCATCAATGAATAATAAAAAGTTCCCTCTATGGGCTAACACTGTCTGGCATTGATGTGACTCTAATAATAAATCTATTTTCATCTGTAGAAGTCCTCAGCCTTAGTTCCAGTCAATCGTGCGGCACACAAGTAGCAAACATTTTCCTTTTGCCAAGGCTAGCATGTCTCAATCTACCAGGCAACGATGAGCTTTTGGGTTACTTTACAGCTGTTTGAAGGTTTTGGACTTAGACTTGTCTTGTCCTCCATAGGGTTCTCTGGAGCATTAACAGAGTCCATAGGCAACTTGCATTCTCTGGAGATACTTTGGCTTAACCAGTGTAATTTCACTTGCTCTACTCCATCGTCACTTGGTAGCGTAACACAAATCAACAGTTTGGAACTCTCATCCAATGAGCTTAGAAGGCATGTTCCTCCAACTCAGTCAAACCTAGATTGGCTCACTTTGCTTGATCTTCTCTCCAACAATTTCTTAGGTCTAGTACCCAATATCTTCGACAACAAGAAACGACTTCTTCAACAAGGTTTCTAGCATAATCTCTTCATAGTTCCTATTCCTCCAAGATGCTTGGAGTCCAAGCATAAAGAATCTTTCCAATCTTGCCCAACTTGACATTTCCAATAACCTCATTCTCTCTTCCATCCTTGATGAGAGTGGACCTGAGTAAAAATGGGCTCAGCGGTCACATAGACAAGTTCCTTGATGCACCCTCGTTAGACCATGTTAACCTGAGTAGTAATCAGTTGTATGGCGTCATGCCAACCTCGGCTTTTTAGCTTACAAACCTCACTTAGCATCTCAGCCAATAACTTGACTAGTTTTTGAGACCTACGCTTGTTATCTAGGCTCAAAAGCCTAAAAGATCTCGATCCCTAACCAATAGCAAAAATGTCAAGCATGTCTTGCCAAAACTCCAAAAAGTCAGTCTTTCTGGGTGCAAAATTACTGAACCCTGCTTTCTTGAGATATTCAACCAGCGTGGAATGGAACCTGCCAAGCAACATAATCCACGGTGATATCTCATCATGGATGTGGCATGTCGGAGCTAAGTCTTATTTTAATATCTCTCACAACTTCCTCAGTAGCTTGAAACAAGTTCCATAGAAAAATCTGACAGTTCTCCAGCTGAATATGAACTAGATCCAAGGGCTGCTTTAACCTCCATCACTCCTAAATATGGTTCTCATCTTCTCTCTGGCTACCAAACAATTGACTGGCAAAATCCATGGCTCTCTTTGTAACAATCTCATTGGAACGATACCTCAATTTCTGGGGAAGATCAGCGACGGCCTCTTAGTGCTGGACTTGCAAGAAAATGGACTTTTTGGCACAATCTCACTCACATTTGGCAAAAGAGCCGTCCTGAGAAGTCTTCACCTCAATGGGAACAAATTTGAAGGCCTGTTGTTGTGCTCTCGGCGGTAATGAGTTGAACGCCACTTTCCCAAAATGGTTGGCAACACTTGCCGGGCTTGTGAAGAAAACAATGAAAGAAAAAAAAAAAAAAAAAAAGAAAATAATAATTTTTTTTAAAAAAAAATTAAACCCAATTGACCACATTAATATCAACTTCTTATGTAGAACAGTCAGTGTTGATTGAGACATTATTTTAGCGATTTATGGTAAAAATAGTAGAAAAAACTACATTTATAATTTTTAAGATTAAATTATCACCATTGAAATGTTTAAAATTAAATTAGTATAAAAATTTATGATAATCGGCCGCCTTAATAAGTTTAGAAATTTTTAGATAATTTTCCCTTTAATTGATGTGATTGCCTTGATTTGTCAATTAAAAATTAAGACATGACATTTCCCATACCGTGGAAATCGCTCTTTTCAAAGGGAACACGAATTATCGACATAAAAAAAAAAAAAAAAAAAGGAACACGAATCCGTCAGCAAGGTGCTGGTTGCTCATTGGTCATCATTACGTGGCGCTTCAATTTCTGCAACGACCACCTTTGTCAAAAGACCGGCGACTCTTAAGTAAGGCCAATCGAGAAGCCAAAAAGCGAAGAGGCTGACGGACAATCCCGAAGAGGACGACGCTCTGTTCTCTTCTCGCTTCCGCTGCGGCACCGACACCCCCCGCCACTGCATCGTGGATCGCCTCTACCACGAAGAAGGCCTCGAGCAAGGAGAAGAGATAGCACCGGGCCTTCCGGAGGCGATCAACGAGTTGACCGCCGCCATGGCCATCATCTCCGAGAACTACGCTGCCTCAAGGGTAATCAATTTCAAATTTACGCCTTTTATCTGAATTATACTGATTCGAAGGAGCTCAACTTTACTGATTGCAGCAATCTAGTTGACATCACTGGTCTCCGGGTATTGAAATCTCTGAGGCTTTTACTCTTGGGAGAGAAGAATTGAAAAGGTGAAAAAGATCACTCATAACTCCCATTTTGGGAAAACTACTTGAACTGTAGCAAAAAGATGGATGAAGATCATCAGTTCAGTTTCTCCACCTCTGTTCAGTATCTTCAATCATGAATGCAGAAATTTTTGACCTTAAATGTGTTTTTTCATAAGAAATTTCAGGTTGCTCTAAAGCATTTGCACA
The DNA here is from genome assembly GCA_016097545.1 of Eucalyptus victrix. NCBI lineage: Eukaryota > Viridiplantae > Streptophyta > Magnoliopsida > Myrtales > Myrtaceae > Eucalyptus > Eucalyptus victrix. The sequence goes on along the minus strand of CM027841.1, from coordinate 10,450,868 downwards.
ACTCGAGTGTCCCCGGGAGTGAGATTCCAGGATGGTTTTGTCAGGAAGTTCCTCATTTTGCTGCTCCGAAGAAGAACCGCAAGGTTAGAGGGAATGATTTTCGCTGTTGTTGTCTCTATGGACAGTGCAAACCGGGCAAACATTCCGCTACCAGCAATCGAGGACATTGAATGAAGGCTTCTCGGGCTTGAAGATCCGATACACGTCAGACATTAAATGACACAAGCGAAGACCAGCTTTACCAGATTAGATATCCAGAATTCAAGCCAATGGTTTTGGATGTTCAAAGGAGACAGGAATATATATAGTCCTGCGAGACCCACCATACTTTCCTGGGCTCTTGCCGAAAAAGCACGGTATAGGGCTGGTTTTCGAGAATGATGATGACACGCTGGTAATGAAGAACGGTTGGACGAATCCCAGCAGTCAAGTGTCTCAGAAACTTGGCCAAGTTCATCAGCTCCTCGTGAGATATTTGGTCCATCGTTAAGGTGATTATATGCGATTCTTGCAACGGCTTTTGCTTACAGAATAGAATAGGATACTGCTCCAACAGATATCCTCTGCCTTTCCCCTGCATAAGACGGAATAATCGAGTACAGAGCCGCTGGTACTTATGCAAGGACCGAGCCAAGTCCATAATTACTTCTGTGTTTGGGAGGGGATCATAGGACACGGTTGGAATCAGTTATAAAAATTTGAGAAAATGTTCATTCTTCAACTAATGAGGTGCTTTCAACGATCACACTTTTAGCAATTCCTAGGAAACCACCCGACTTTTTCGACAGAGGCACGGTCAGTTTGTCATCCTCAAACAACTTTCGGATGCAGCCAGCAATGGCTCCCAGAGTAGCCCCTAAAATAACCTAACAGTTAACACATCTCCCACTCAACCAGAGAAAAAGCGACCAGAGAATTAATGAACAGGCAAAAGGAACTCCTTATTGCTGCCATAAAAGCAGTCGCAATGCAAGAAATGAGCAGCGTGGCCGGGAATAAAAGGTGAGCCTCCTTTGTGAAGCAAGTTTTGTCAAGAAACAATGAACAGGAAGATATAAAAAAAAAAACGTTTCCAGAAAAGCATTTAGGACTTTGCGTTTGGGCTAGAACTAGCCCATAAATGCACGAACAGAATTAACGTAAGCTGCTGCTTTCCGATACTCTTGGCGTCCGGAAGGAGTCCAGAAGTCTGTTATCATCACATCCCTCCCTTTCCTTCCGTTTAGGAATGGCTACAAATTTTGGAAGGAAGAATCCTAAAGATCGTATGCTTGTGATTCTGACAATAATAGAGAAACTCGAACAGCCTAAAAATTTCATTTTACAGTACTAAGAAACATATCTGTAAATCGGAGCTCCTGGGCAATGTCTTCGGCTTCGTCCTCATCCCGTGGCTTGTGCCCTTAGAAATTCCTGTAATATCTGATAATCATAAGGGAAGAACCACCTTTGAACCCTATAACCAAGTGCATGAAAAATTAGTGCGTGAAAAAAAAAAAAAAAAACTAATCAGAGGAAGTATCCATTGCAATTACTTAAAAAAACACTCACTGCTAATAAACAGAATCCGCAAAATAGAATATGGTGAATCCAGAAATCAATAGCTTGAGATGAGCGAGCTGTCAAGTTCCCACAAGCCAGTAAATACTCATACCAAGTAAAATTGATATGTGGATTTATCCCATAACTGCATTCCAGAAATCAGGCAATGTTCAGCCCAGAGAGGAGGAAGAGGGGTTAGAGAGAGAGAGAGAGAGAGAGAGAGAGAAGCAGCGCAGATGCAATTCCCAAATGATGGACCATCTGAGAAACTGGAAAAGTACGGACATGACAAGCCCTGTATCTTGTCTCGAGGCAAATAGGGAAAAAAGGACCCACGAAATCGACAATGAAGATGATGAAGGCTATTTGAACGAAAAAGGAGGTCCTCCATTATATTTTCCATGACAAACGACATTTGTTACTTTTAGAAAAGCGAAATTGCAGATTCGCAATAAGTATTCATGAGCAAATTTACTTGAGAACTATGTTACAGTGTTTCTCTCTGTTTCTAAACGAGAAATATGTCTAAGAACAAAAAAGCCCGACTGTTTTTTTTTTTGGGGCCAAATATGAGTCTGAAACCTTACCCTTGGCATAAGAAGTCACCAAGCAGTGCGACAATTGGAACCAGAAGAAATGTCAGGTATAAGTAGACTGTACTCATTAATACGTGGATGACATAATAGACTTTCTTGCACATACATGTAATAAGACGAATATCAGAATAATTGCTATCCGAAAGGGGACTAGATGAGGTGAAGGGAAGAAAAGAACCCCAGAAAGGGAGAAGACTCACCCTCAAAAGTGAACATATGAAAATAAAAACAAACATCCCAAGGATGCTTCCACTGACAGCGATATGAAGGCATCTCGTTATTGAATTCCACATCAAAAGAAGGCGTAAGTTGACTGTAACAACAATAAAGGTAAATGCCATTGTGCTGACGTCCCAGAGGCCGAACATTTTTCCCGAGGAATTTAGACCAGTAGAACTAGTAGCTGTCACAAAGTGATAAAAGGACAAGAGACTGGTAGACCGCAGAAAAAGACCAAGCTGCCACAACTCTACAGTTGAAGTATGAATTCCGTATTCCCTCCTTGTACAGTAGTGGATACTTTTTTGAAAATGACCCACTAACATCCTGGAAAAACATGCAAAAACACTCTGAAGTATTTGCTCCAATTGTGATCTGTGTTGGAGTATATTTATGAAAAGTAGTCGACAGTTAGCAGGTGGTCACAAATAAGTTAATGGAAGCTTTGCTAATGTCTCTCATGCTTTATAAGTGGAGCTACTATATACTCTTTTATTCGGCTATTGAGTAAAGGTGTAGTATTTGTTGATTCTCTCTCTCCCACTCGCTTGCAAATCATAGAAATATTTCCATGGTAAAAGAGCCACCAAGGAAGAGGGATCCAAATCAAAACTCCAACTGTATCTTTACCGTTGCCTTCAGTAAAAAGAACATAGCCATCACTATTCAGTCAGCTCCATCTGAACAATCTCTTCATGTTTGTCCACATCATTTGTCTACGGTGATAATCCTCGTTGAAGCATCAGTCTACGGTGTCAATTAAAGCTCGCCCTCTGTTCTTCTCGGCCTTATAGATGCTCAAGAATCACCCGAGTTCCTTTAATCAACGCTGTTTATTCTTGCCCCTTCTCAGCGTGACATGTCCTGTGGTGGCCAGCGATGGAGGTGTGGCAGTGGCTGTTGGTGGATGGAGGGTGACAGAGAGGACGATGAAGAGGGAATGAAGATCAAAGGAATAACTGAGGGCTAGAGAGAATTTGCTGAGCTCCTTTTCCATGTTGGAAGGTCCTCTGTTTCTGTTCTGCCCCCACTGCTGCAGAGCGCGCCAAGCCTGAGCTGAAAAGGGAAGCGACTCAGTTCATTAGATGTAGAGAGACAGGAAGAGAGGCAGAGGATTCTGCGGAGGGCCGCGTGATGTAGAGTGCATGTGGTTCCCATTGAGAATTGCGCATTAGCTAATACCACTGATTTTGGATTCAAAGGGCACAACTATGGATTTGTGTAGGAAGTTCAAGTATGTCATATTTCCATGTGGTTACAGCTATTTAATAGCAGGTACTAGCTGAACACCCAGTGAGTGTATTAACATTTATCAAAAACTTAAGCTTGTGACTAATAATGTTTAACTGATGCTGTGCAGGCTTATGGTTATAGGATGTCACTTTAGGTGGAGCACTTGGGAGATTTAGAGGACAGCTTCAGGGAGCTACAAAGCACTAAATGCATGAAAAGGGTGAACAAAATAGCCAAACGGAATTGGAGGGCTTATGCAGATGAGGACCAACATAATCCCATGGAAATGAGAGGCCACCTGATGCAATATCTGATCCATCTAAGAAAGACAGTAAAGTCAGTCCTTTGGCCGATTTCCAAACATTTCCTCAGGTGGGCGGCAAAATCCTCAGATTGCCCACCACTCTTCCCAATACGATTACAACATGATCAAATATGTAAATCAATCACATGGGATTCTCAAGCAATAAGGCTCACGGTATTGAGGTAATTTCAACTATTGAAAATTGAGAAATACGAGTGGTAGAATGACGATGCATGAGCATGATTTAGATAGATAGAGACTAGTAACTAAAAAATGATCAGAAATTATCTGCACGTTGATGTACCATCATGTGCTACCGAATTAACCCTCATATGAAACCAAGATCTATCAAATCCAATCCTCGCCCACATATGATGCAAGAAACACATTGAACTCTATAAGAAATTAACATGGAGTCGACATGAATCCAACATATATTGCTAATGTGACTTGAATAACTTTGGAAACAACTTTGATTTTACACAACAGGAACTCTTGGGACCAAATACTAAACACCACATTCTAATTACCCACGGGTGGCTCCAGCGGAGACATTTTCAAAGAACATCATGCTGCAAAAACTGAAACGCATAGCAACGTAAACACAAGAAAACAGCATTGAACCACATTCTACAATCAATTCTCATGGATGAGACTAGTTCAGCAACAACTGAACATGCATACAAATTGGCAATGTGGACAATGAATCAAGCAAAGCATTCAGCCATGGCATAAACAGCTCATTATGCACTCAGTCATCGAATGTCAGTATGACAGGGACTCACACGCCATTCACAGAAAAGTTACAAGCAAATGACATCAAGGAATGAACTTCAGAATCTTCAATAAACGAAGAAAATCAAAGAGGTAAAGGTCCATGCATTCGCCAAAAAAAATGAACCGAATATCATTGGCAGTGTGAAGGGGTTGAGGTATCACTGAACGGATCGAGAAATGCAAGGCATAATCATCCAGGCACATGAAACCAATTACAAGCGAGATCAAGCAAAGGATGAAGTCTGCACAGGAATTCACTGAAGTACACAGTAACGATGCACATTTCAAAGAAGGATTTCACAATTTCCAATTCAAAGATGACACTTGTCTTGAATATTAGAATAGCCATATACAAAATCATAGATTGATAAGGAAAACATAATCCTGAGTAAATTAAGCTAACATGGCATGTTCAAATTCTCAGTCATGGGAGCATTGAGCACAACCGAGAGAGTTCAATCAACATCAACAAAAATAATGTCATATGCCCTGGAGAACTCTCAGTTTAAGCACGCCATTGCCAAATAATCATCATGATGCAAGAATACTTGCAAAATACGCATGCTAGTATAGTTCAGGAATTCAATCGAACATATGGTAGGCGTTTCAGTAAAGGGCACCTGAATGAATTCATCAAGACAGTCCCGAACTCAACCAGATTTCACGCTGGTGGAATCAAGCACTCGGTCCCTACCTCCAAGAGAAACAGAGCGAAGCTGACCTTGATAAGAATCATGAAGATTCAAATACTCAACTCACTCAAAGGAATCCTCGTTATCACCGATTCCAACTCACATTCGACCTTCGTCGAACTCGAAATCATAATACCATCCCTCAAACTCAAACAACCTCAACCTCCATCAATTGTCATAGAGAGAGAGAGAGAGAGAGAGAGAGAGAGAGAGAGAGAGAGAGAGAGAGAGAGAGAGAGATGAGAGGAGGAACATGGGCTTTCCCAGATTGCAATTTCCTTGATCTCCTTCTTCCTCCTGCTACGGTTGTCGTGAGGTAATTCATCACGACTTCGATTGCTTAATATGATAGCACAAACATTTTCTAATATTACGGGAAAATTGATAAACACGATAATGTACTTGATTAAAATTTATACAACATAACCCCACAATTTATGGTCCAATGACTGGCCACTCGTCCACTGTAGCCCAGGAGACAAACCAAAGAAATGAATAGCCAAGAAAACAGTCACACACTTCGCCGGAAGTGTAGAAGAGAATACAGAAGAAAAAAAACAAAATCTCATATTACCAGACACCTCCATTTTGTTTTGCCAGACACTATTCGTTGCAACACTCACAAGCTTTTGTGGCTCACTTCATAAAACTAATTATTCCCCCTCACTTTCGCTCTCAATTACGCGGTCTAACTCCTCAATTTCCCCCTGGCTTTCCTCCGCACTTCGGTTGCCTTGGTCCGGCTTTGTTCTACTCGAGACATCCAAGGATGGGAATTCCGCAGAGTATTTCTCTGGTAAGAAGCTCCTGAATTTCGGCAAATTGTAAAGTCTAAGAGTAGTTAACCCAGAGAATGTGATTGTCTTACCAATCACTTCTTCACATTCTTCATGGCCAACAATTAGTTCCGTATCTTCACATGATCCTACCACCAGCTCTTTGATTTGCCCGAGAAATTTTGCCGTGAAAATTGGGAAAAGCATGTCCAAATGGGAGCACCTCACAGCCTTTATGTATCTCAAATTTGGAAACGGGATGTTTGGGAGATTGTCATACCGCCAAATGTGCCTCAAGTTGTCCAGATCACGCAAATCCAGCTTCCTCAAATTACCGCTTTTTGCCACTGTCCCATCACTTTCGTATATGATCTCAATTGACTGGCATGATTTCACTTCTAAGGTTTCTAGACAGTCTTGCAGCCTCTTCCACATATGGGATGGGGCAATATGTTGGAGATTGTCACAATCCTTCAATATAAGAGATTTCAATTTGCAAAAAGAATCATCAGAAATTTGATTGTTCCATAACTCTTTGCACCGGACTCCTTTAATATTTAGCTTTTCTAAATTGGGAAATCTAACCTGCATGACGATAATATGAGAAAGGAGGATAAGTAGGACAAATTATTACATCGTTCATTCTAAAACATGATTATGCAAGATTAAATATGATCACAATAAGGCATAGAGCAAACCATATCATTGAACAATGGTCCGAGCAATTCATCATTTTCTTTTATCATCTTGCCCAATTGTCTCTTGGCACTTGTAGGACTCCAGATGAATGCTCTAAAGTTGGGGCACCGCCAAATAAATAAACTAGTTAAGGAAGGGAAACTCATCACTTCTACCTTGGATTGACCACCTTCTTCCTTGGGAACCACTTCCTTCATTTGTTCGCATTTGAAAATCAATAGGAAATTGAGTTTCTCTAGAGTTGTGGCCGTATAATTGGGGAAGAGATATCTCAACTTAGAGCAATTGTAAACATAGATTGATTTTAGACTAGGAAAACCCAAAACCATTTTGGAATCACTCATCACCATGTGTTTGAGCCTTCTTGCTCCAATCACTGACACTTCTTCCAATTTGGGAAGTAATACAATTTTGTGTTCTGTACTTGAATCAAGTGGACCCCAATTAAACAACAATTCTAGGGAGGGACAGCTTAAAACCTTGACTTCTTCCAATTCGGGGAGCAACACAATCGTTTGTTCCGTATGTGAATCAAGGGATCCAAAATCAAACAACGATTCCAAGGAGGGACACTTTGAAACTTTGACTATTTTGAGGTTGTGCAATCTCCCCATGATTGTTGAAGGATACATCAAGTAGGTTGGAGCACTTTTCAAGGGTGAGGTTGGCTAATTTGTTGGAACTTTTGGGAAGTTCACCATGCCATATCCTTTCTAACGATCCTATCGACTCAAGATTTAACACCTCCAAGCTTGGTAAACTTATCTGCTCATAAGAGTTATGCATTAGATCATAGCTGTGAAAAAATTGATAATTTGGACTAATCTTATACCAATCTATCTGTGGTGGAGGAAGGGATTTTCAGTAACGGCCTGACTTTGACAAGTGTAGTTATAGAAAAACATTTTAACTAATAAAACCAAATAAAATAATCTTCAAAGAAATATTATTACTTGCCCCCCACAAATAGCATGCCTACGACTATTATGGGTGTAATCTCAAAAGAAAGGATTCATACCTTTTGATCAAAGAATGAATCGGAATAAGTATCTTGTGAATCTAAAGTAGTGGTTATTGACTCTTTCTTTCCATGAGGATATGAGAAGAATTTCTCCATGGGATAGTGGCTTATAGATAGTTGAACCAATAATGGGAACTCTATAATATCATATGTCCCTTCATCTCTTCCTTCTTCATCCACAATCACCGCCTTCATATTTGGACAATCCTTCACTTTAATGTCTCTAATTTCTCTAAGACATTTAGCCACGGATCGGAAAGAGAAATGGCAGCCCCGTATTGTGACATAGAGCTTCTTAGGTTCCGAAATCTTGATATTCCTTGTAATTGTACATCTTGTTTCCATATGCATCGTAGGTTTGGCAACCTAGATAATTCAATTTCTTTAGCCGAGATGGAATCTAGGCTTCTCTGGTGACTTTTAGCTCCTCCAAGTGAAAAACTACTTCTACTAATGGAGAGCCCCTAATTTCCATTGACTCCAAATTCGGCAATATCCAATCTTTTAGAATACTCAACGTGAATTTAGACTCTTCTATCTGTAGCGATTTCACATTTCTTAATGAAGGTTCATTATAGAGTATCTTTTCCTGGCCAAAAAGTCCAACCATTCCCAGGGATTCCAAGCGAGGCAATGAAACCTAACAAAGTGCCACAAAGAAACTCATAAAAGGTGAGTTTGTTACAAGTAAAGTTGTTTTCAGGAAACTACTCTCAGACTTTTCATGGATACAAGAAAATGATTGAAACTTTTGGGCTAGAATACAGAAAAAATGAATTTCTTTTTCGCGAAAAGGTAAATCATTTTCATGAGCATATCCTCACCACTATCATGCCGCTAATGCAGCACTACTGCAAAGTCTCTCTCTCTCTCTCTCTCTCTCTCTCTCTCTCTCTCTCTCTCTCTCTCTGTCATCTCTCTCTCTCTCACACATGTATATGTATGTATATGTATATTTTCATCTTTTCTTTAGCTAATCTTCAAAACTACAACTCTAATTTTTTATCTTTTCTTTTGAAATCATTTACCTATCTTGAAAAACAACTACCATAATTTTTTCTTTTCTTTTGTTTTTTCTATTTTTGAACTTGAAAATTGACAACAAATTCATATCAAAGTTCAATTTTTCATAAATTTTTTGTTAACTTATTGGTTTTCATTATGAACAAGTTAATATGACTTATTCGGGCTTGTTTCTATTGAGGATCCATAACAGTTTTTGTCTTTACTTTGTAAAATTTTGCACTTTGTTGATAAACATCATAAAACATTTTTTTCAAATTGCATTTTCAGTAGAATCAAATACAGGAAAACAATTCATTTTCTAGAAAAATGATTTACCAATAAAACATTTTTCAACAATAATGAATTTTCAACAAAAGAAATGGACATTGAATACATGAATGGCTTGATGTCTCTTAAGAATGTCAAAAAATTAATTTTATTAAAAATCAAAAATTGATCGAGGGCGGAATGTGTATATTTTTTTGTTGTGTCTGAAAGAATGCAGAAGGAAATATCCCCTTAGTAGTTGAAGAAAGGAATAGCGGATGCAGAACAACGTTGACACGGTGAGGTTGTCATGACGTGTTGGAATCAATTGCAACTTGCATGTAGGTGAAACATCAATTAGGTGGACTTTCTTTGTTACGTGGCTCTTGGTTCGCCTTCCATGTATTTAATCTCTCACTTTCTTCATTTCAAGATTGTTGAATTTCATTCACTCATTCAAGATTCATTCTTGTTAAGCACAACGTTTTTCCTTCTCTTTAAAAATGTTAAATGAGTAATAAATTAGCCATAATACAAAACCATGTTAGAGCCCAAGTAATTAGTGCGATTATCTAACACTGAAATAAATCGAAAAGAAATCATCCGTAGAAAGGGGCTTCCCCCAAGCTATAGTTGAATGTGAATAAAAATGTATGGTCTATATTTTCTTTTAATGGATTGTTTATTTGTGAACCCAAAAGTACAAATAATCAAATTTAACGCAATATGCACTAAGGTTTGGTGAACACCAATATCATCTTATCCTAAATTCCCTCATAATAGTATGATCTAGGTATTGTTTGCAAGATTAAGAATTCAGGAAACTTATACCCAGAAAACGAAAAAATTACCTGAATTGGAGCACCCTTAGGTCCCGTGCAAAAACTCATCATATTTGGTAACTCACACAAATCCATATGACGTACATCAGGCAACTCAACTATGTCATTAGTGGCAGCTTCTACTTTTCCTGCATCATATGTGATAATGGCTTGCAATAAGTCACATTCACATATTTGAATCTTTTCCAAATGCATGAGTCTTTGCATCTTTGATTGGAACCATAGATTTTCCAATCGATGGCACTTTCTGATATGCATGGCTTTCAATTTGCTGAAGCAATCTAGTGCAATAGGGCCATCGCATAACTTCTCTAGATTAATAAGATTTTCAAGGAACAAAGACTCTAACATTGGAAATGCAGTGGGAAGGTCACTGGATGAACTGGTAATGTACTTGATTGAGGGGCTATTCTGAATGTTGAGATGCTTCAGCTGTGTAAATCCTCGGACGCACAACTCATGAGCATTCTTCTTGAACTCTCCCAATTTGTCCAAATGCAAGTACTGAGTCTTTTGCAGAATTTCCTGAACCCAATCTTTTGAGAGAATACTGTCGCATCCTTCCAATTTGAGTTTCATGGTTCTCAAACCTTGAAATTCCCTCCTGTCAACATTTCCTATGTTGATCCAAAATCTAATCAGGTTCCCAAATGGCAACTCACCATTCTCCAAGAGTATGGTGGGATTAGGGATCGATATTTCCAAAGTGGTTAATCTTGTCAAGCTTTTCAACTCGGCAAGCCTAGCATTACAAGATTCCGATGGTATTTCATTTGTGCCCATCCATCGATCAAAGCTATTCTTCATATGTAACTCTTCCAATTTGATTAAGCCTTTTAGGACACCAGGCTCAATTGTTTCAAGATTGTAGCAGTTGCTTAGATTCAATGATCTCAAATTTGTAAGTTCCCCAATTTCTTTAGGCAACCTAAAAATGGCAGATTGTGCAAAGCTGAGAATCTGCAATGCTTTGAGCTTGCCAAGAATTGTCACATCCTTCACATCACAATGGCCTAAGTATAAAGAGTGGAGGTTCCCGAGGATTCCAATCGAGGAAGAAAAACTAGAGATATGCATGGAGTGAAGATATAGGACTTGGAGCTCCTTCATGTATGTGAAATCTAGTAGTCCCCAGCACTCTTCCGAATCGTGTCGGTTTTTTACCATCCAATGCCAGTCTTCTGGTTGAGACAACATGAGTATCTTCAAGTTGGGAAACTGACACGTCATCAGTTTAGAAAGCCTGTCTCTACCAACATCTGCTAGGCATATTGCACAACATTTCTCAAGCTTTTCCTTTTGCCATGAGCCATAATTGCTATTCATCATTAAGGAATTCTGGCCTCTAAATGGAGTTGAGACAACCACCTCGCTATAAAGATCATGTATGGTCACAGTTTCCTCGCCATCATCAACATCCTGCAACAAACAAATGGAACGGAGGCTATCGAGTGCAGTATTCAATTCATCTCTTGAATCTTGCATCGTCTTATTGAATCCCTCAAACAAACCCAAACCCATCCCCAGTACAAACAGAGTTTCGACTTGAATGGTCCCACCGATAAGACCACAGAGCAAGAATAAGGACTTGGTGTCCTCACTCTTCAAGTGGTCATAACTCAACTTCACTATGGTTTCTATATTTGACTCATCTATTTTTCTCAAAGCTTTATTCCATGCAGACACATGGCTATATCTCAAAGTGCTCGCGACCGAGATAATCAAAAGAGGCAAACCTGCGAGCTTCTTGACCACTTCAGGCGCTATTCGTCTCAATTCCTCATCTTTGAGCTTGTCACCAACCGTCCTTTCAAATAGCTGGAACGAAATGTTCTAAACGAAATGTTCGATCGGCAAGCATCTTTTGCTCCAGCACATCTTTAAATCTCGATGTTAGCAGCAACTTGCATCCCCTACTCTCGTCTCCCAAAGGAATTCCGACTGCCTCCAAATCAAGTTTGTCCCACAGATCGTCCAATATTATGAGAATCTTCTCACTCGGATCCTTCTGTAATCTCTGACACAGAAGATCTCTTCTTCCTACTTCACTTGGCTCGTCCTTCAGTTTCAGACCGAAGAAGTAAGCAATATCATCTTGGATTTTATTCAAGTCCGGAGTCTGCGATACTTTCGCTTTGACGATCATGTGGAACGGTCTCCCCTCTTTCTTGAGCTTCTTCTCGACTTCCTCCAGCAAAGTAGTCTTCCCCACGCCGCCAGGCCCGTATACCCCAATCACTTTCTGCTTCTCATCATCCAGAGCTTTCATTATGTCCTGAAAGATGGAAGCTCGCGAATCGGTGATAGTGGCACCCCCATCACAGGCCGACAAATTCACGTCGGAAGCACCCGGAACATGGCCCGGTGGAGCCCTCTCGTAGTAGACCCTCTCGAATTTACCTGCGGAATGAGTGCCTGGATGGCCTGGGCTGTCTTCCTCGCGTCCCTTCCGAGACAATAACGCTCCTTCGGGTTGGGAAGCCACTCGCAGAGACAAGTTTTCTTGGCTTTTCCATCGTTATCCAGCACGCCGCGTGCCTTGTTGGCAAAGGTCTCTGCATCATTCTTCCATCTGTCAACTTCGAGTCTTATCTCCATCATGTTGTTTTCAGCATCATTGACGGAACGCTGCACCCCAAAACTCGCTTCATCAAGCTTCTCGAGTTCGTCCTTAAGTTGGCCAACGTAGCTGTTGGTGAATATCACGTAGCCGCATTGACGGCCGACCGGAGCCACCAGGTACCCTGCCACTTTGGAAGCTACGGACGGAACAATATCCGCCATTTTCCCCCCTTTTCGGCTTCTACTTTTCTGGTTTCCTAGTAGGAGAGATGGAAGTTAAGAAACTAATATATGCCAAGAAAGGCCGAACAGATGGAATCCAGAAATGAAACGAAATGACTGAACAGGAAAGAATCAATACGATGAATCCGCAGCCACGAAAGATTAGGTGAAGAGAGAGAGCTTCTAGCAATAGGCGTAAATGGAGATGGAAGTCTAGAGGGAGGAAGTGATCATCAAAAGATGCAACGATCGGAAAGAGGAGCACGTGGACTTTAACAGAGATAGCACATGTAGAGTGACATTATTTTTTAATTTCCCGAAATTGTCATGCCGTCCTCCATCGCGCACAGGCAGTCCAGCTGTCACCATTGCTTTGAGGCGAGTGAGTTCATACACCGTCTTACAGAGCAAAAAGATTTTTCAAGTATCGAAATTGATTTGTGCAAAAAAAAAAAAAAGTGATTGAGAGCCTTGGTAAATATGCAGCTGTTTTGAAGTTCACGATTTCAAAAAGCTGAACTATGATGAAATTTTCGAGGACGTGAATATTCACAGGTGAGCGTTGACCTTTAATGGTTGAGACCCTTTGTAAATATGCCTCTATTTCGATTCCACCAGTCCACGATTTCATTGCATTTTGAATAGCGATAAAACAAGGTAAGCATTTCCCTAAAGACTCTGTTTCTTAAAGATCAAAATTTCCCCACTAGATAAAGTAGAGTGGTGTAATTTTTACTAAATTTTCAATATCGCGAGGAAGAATTCATTTAAACGTTACAAATGTTAGAAAGGGCACATGGCTTTAACATATGAACTCACCCACGTGCAGGATTATTGTTTTTATTATCCCAAAGATGCCCTCCCATTCTCCAATGCGCAAAGCTAGTTGCAAACTGCGTCCTCTAATTGAATATATTTAATCTCCATTTAATTATGCTAGAACACCAAGGACCTAAAATTTTCCTTTTTTAGTTTTTGATTTTGAAAGAGGTATCTGCAAAATCCCGCGCTTTGCCAGTGAAAAACAAGTGAGCCCGCTCTATCATTTCTTTGTGTTAAAATTACCTTCGAACTCCACCGCCTGCAAAATGCGAGAGCTATCCGGTTTGAGCGCGCTATTATCCTCTGTTGGAGCTTATTCATGTTAGACAAAAAGTAGCTATTGCGCGTTCACACCACGTGCCACGTGGCTCGCTGTGCTCGATGTCGTCATTGAACAGTAGGGTCGCCGGATACAAAAGCTGCAGCTTTGAGGCACACCGTGGAGGAAGCCGGTGTCTAATGTAGTATGTAGTATGTACTACTGAGGTGGGTAAGTTCATAGCTAATCATAATTGCAAAAGGCTTTTTCATGAATGAAGTTGATTTTTGCACAAACCAAAAAAAAAAAAAAATGCGAAATTAAAATCCCTCATTCTCTTCGACTCTCTCATTCGGTCTTTACATTCAACCCCGATATGACCTAAGCTGAAAACGAGAAAGTTGTCATTAGTAAGGAAAATTGTTGATAAGTTAAAACCAAGACTCACTCATCCAGGATGCTATGAATAAGCACGTAGGTAATTAAAGTTTAAACCAGATGGCAGCATCTGCAACTAAAAGCAACATAGTTTCATGTGCAAATCTTACCTCACGTACTGACACATGAATCCATCTCAATTTATTGTTTATGAAGCAAGGTTGCATAATCTGGAGAGAGTGAGTGATTAGATGAGGCTATGAGAAGTTCTGGCTAAACAATGGAGAAGCTACTCACGAGAGCAAAAGTGATTAGTTTGGCCTCATCAGTTTGTCCTAAATGCCACATCCGTAACATATCGATGCTCATTTTAATGCAGAATGGTGAATGAGTAACACCTTACCCATGAGATCGGTTCCTCAAGTGACCGCAGAAGGCTGAATAAAAACAGGGTGACATCCACTCAAACAAATAATTGTAAATTCTGGGAAAATATGGAACTCAGGAAACGACTCCTTTTCTTTTTTTTGGGGGGTCAGTTTGTATTCATTATGATCCATCATGCCTAAGGATGATAGTACATATGTCTAGAGGAATCTTGTCAAGGCAAGACCTTTTTTTTTAATCCACACATTCGATGCATTACTGGCAGTGTTTAGAGCACAAGTTTATCTTTGGTAAGTCTTTGGTAATTATCTGGTATGTCAAAGCCAGAGGGATTGTGGCACCTGATAGGGACTAGTTGGACGCTCAAAGAGCTCCAGACACTTAATTGATATGTGAGAGACATATATCTATTAATTGTGTGAATATGCATAGGTTTTGAACTACCCGTGTAACTTTATTGAGAGAAACTGAATGCTCATGGGAGATGCCTTTTCATTTTTTCCTATTAAAATGACTAACCATAATCATAAGTTATTTCTCATAATCTCACTTTAATGGTTCGATTAAAAACACGATTTCATTGATTATTACGCCTCATTAACGGGACCAGTGAATAGAGGCGTATACATATGTCATTATGTAAGATTATTTTTTGCACATTTTCTTTTACTTCTGTGGAAATAGATCTGCCTTTCTTTTACATATTTTTTGTCTTCTTAATTAACGATTAGTACCAATGGATGAAGATATTCAGCCCCTACATCTCAAAGAAGGAAAATCAATTTGTACAGAAAAGAAGAGCGAAGAATATCTTTAATTCAAGTATCTAGATTTACCAATATATCTAGTAAATTTTCTATTGAGCTCCCACCCCCACAAATAGGAAAACAAAGTAATTGCTGAAAAGGCCGGAGAACATCACGTTAATGTGTGCATAACCATATATAATTATATATTTAGTCCCGGATATATTATTTAGTATGCACTAGTCTCCAACCTTGGATACTACGTAAGAGAGAATTTACAGCCCAGACTGCCGATAAAAAGTTAAGTACGCGAGGCAACTTTCGATTGACGAGTTGAGCGCACGTGGCCGACCAATTTATCGTATCGGAACTTGGTGATCCATTTTCAAGTACTTTGATGACCCAAAGTACTCATCTAAATTAATCTTCAGTTTGCCCGAAAAAAATAGTTTATAAGAAAATTATTGGGTCGACCGAGAAGCCAAATGCATCAGTATTTTTGGGATCATAAAGAAATCAAAGGCCCCATAATTTTCAGTTTTCACCAAAAGTAGTTATAAGAAAATTATTGAGTCGTCTAGAAGCCGAATATATCAGTCTTTTAAGGGTCATAAAGAAATCAAAGGCCCCTTGACAACAATAGTCAATTTTTGACCAAGTGAATTCATTCCCCTAGGATAATAAATTGTGCTGTTACTAAAATGTCGATAAGTTGATTAAAATACTCATGTCGTTATTTAATATAATTTAATATCCATAAGCTGACCCGACTTGCCTCGCTTTAGAATTTCTAGGCTTAAATAATCATAAAATTATAATGAAAAGAATGGATATCCTGAATTTTCGTCTTGATTACTGTTCATATTATCTTGTCTTTGTGTGATTTTGCAGCTACCGAAGGATGCATGTGCTGACCAAAACCGTGGATCTAATTCATGTGTAATCTCGGAGAAACAACGCCCTAAAAGTACTTATTCTTACCACCGGAACACACAGAAAGAAAAAGGATGCTGTGAGATTTGAATTTTTCAGGAGATCTTTAATAAATAAAAAAATCTTTTGATTTTCATAAATTATGATTTTTTTAGAAGAACAAGGAATTAGTACTCCTATTTATACCACACTTTATATACTTAATAGAAAGCCCTTCACTCACTTCAATTTTATGAAGTTTGACATCTCAATTTCGATTTACAGTATAGCAATTTAGACTAAGTAACGAAACTAGAGTTTCTTATAGATTTCTTGAATCAACAAATGTAAATTTCGTCCTTTTCAATTTTTTTTTTTAGGTCTACAATTGCATTATATCAATTGTGAGGTAATTTCTTTTATTAGATCACGTTATGTGATAGTGACACAACCAAATGTGTGAGATAGTATGTTATGTGATGGCTATATTATGTAATAGTGACCCATGTTATGACAAACCAATCAAAAATGAGAGACTGCAATACTTAAATACCGTCTACAATGATATCCATTTAACTTGGGTAATGTGATTGGTTGATTAAACCACATTAATTGTGTAGCAAACATGTAAAACACTTTTTCCTGACTTGGACCTCCTTAAAAAAAAATATCTCAATCAAGATGGGGTCCCAACCACATTACTGATAAGTACTGTCTTTCTTAAAACATCCCTCTTATGTATTTACATATCACTTGCTAAATTCTGAAGCAGAAAAGGTTGATTTAAGCAACTTAAGCAGCATTTGGGTAAAAATTCAATTTATTTTGTTAAACCATGGCTTTAACAATAATTGGCAGAAAAAAATAAAAACGCGTACAACATTTTTCACCGGTTGAATAATTGTTGAGAGCCCAAAGTCATGTCGATCTTAGAGAGAAAAGATTATGCCATGGACTTCTTATTATCTTAGAGGGAAAGGATTCGACCTTTTCAAATAATGAAAAACAATGTAATGCTAGCTTTGTCGACGAAGAGTGAAGAAACTTGTTTCAATCTTTTTTATGAGATAAAAAAATCAAATGATATCATTAAACTTGTAACTGAAGTTAATAAACTCCTTCAAATAAACTCCTTCAAATCTATTTTGTGAAATTGTCGAAAGAGCATAAAAAGCTAATTATATGGGGGCGCGCACACACTCTCAAAAATTGACTTTTGTACGTAAATGCATCCACAATAAATTTAAATAATTCTTTTTATTATAAAATAAAAAATTTGAAGAGCTTTGTCAAGATCAAAGCAAAAGTATAATAGGAAAATCGCTAGATGATTTATGATAATAAGTTTGCTTTATCCTCATTAAACGCATTCAATGGCAGAAAGCAAACTCATTAAACGCATTCAATGGCAGAATTCGTCATTTGTGGTTTTGACTCCAGTTCTGTATCTAAAGGATTTTCCCACGTTAAAGCTCATCATATGTCTACAATTGTTGTGTTGTTGGCTATCTATGAAGAATAAAGACGGCGAGAATGAAGGTTCAGTAGATGGATTTAGAGGGAGAATTTGAATATATGTGTTATAAGGTTTAAACTCAAGCTTGCCATTTCTAGGATGAAGGTACATATTATATGCGTCACCAGTCGACAATATTATATGCACTATCGCAACAATGAAGGTAAGCAGGACTGAATGATTGTGGGGTTACATGGTATTTTTAAGAAGCCACACATGTCTTCGTAAGAAAGGAAAGATTGAAATATTTGAGCAATAGAAAAGCAGAATCTCAATTTTTATTTATGCTATTATGCTAGATTTTTTTTTGCACCTTTTCTTTTTTCCTTTTGTCGAAATAGAGCCACCTTTCTTTTACATATCATTTGTCTTCTCAATTGACGACTTGTACCAATGGATGAAGATATTCAGCCCCCACATCTCAAGGGTATAATCAGTTTGCCAAGAAGAGCGAAGAATATCTTTAATTCAAGTACATGTAATTTACCAATATACCTAGCAAATTTTGTATACACTCCCACCCACATAATAGGAATAAAAAAGGAATTGTAGAAAAAGCCTGAAAGCATAACCGTTATGTGTGCACAACCATATATAATTATATATTTAGTCCCAAATATATAATTTGGTTTACGATAGCCTCCAACCTTGGATACTGTGTAAGAGAGACTACTGAGAAAAAGTGAAGTACGCATGGGCTTAAGTACAAGAGGCAATTCTCGATTGATGAGTCTAGTGCACATGGCTGGCCAATCAATCGTAGAGAAACTCGGGCACCCAATTTTGAGTACTTTAATGACCTAAAGTACTTACTAAATATATTTTCATCGAAAGTTGTTCATAAAAAAATTAACGAGTCTCCAGAGAAGCCGAATACATCAGTATTTTAGGGGTCATAAAGAAATCAAAGGCCCCTCAACAGCAATAGTCAGTTTTTGACCGAGTAAATTCATTCCCCTAGGAAAATAAAGTTGTGTCGTTACTAAAATGTCCATAAATTGATTATAAAATCATGTCGCTTTTAATTGCTCCAAGAAAGGCTTACTTAAATATTTTTAATATCCATAAGCTTATATAATCATATTACGTCTTGATTAGTGTTCACATTGTCTCGTCTTCGTGTGATTTTGAAGCTAACGAAGGAGGCGTGGGTCCAATTCACGTGTCATCTTGGAAAATCAAGGCCCTAAAAATACTCACTCCAAAAGATGCCCCACACGTCCTCCAATGCGCGCTGGCTGTACCATTTGAATATGCTTGACCTCCAAGAAGGCAAAAAAAATTTCCAGTGACATAAGCATCTCCGACATTCTCTACTCCAAACACTAGTTAGTGTAATGCAAGTCTATTAGGAAAATTTTTCAAAAAATTCTTAATTTTTTGTAGGGTTAATACCCTAAAAAATCTCAAATTGGTACATTTATGACAAATTTACCCCAAACTATTTTTTTGACCATCAAAAACCCCAAACTGGTATACATTTGACAAATTTACCCAAAATTGGCACACTTGTGACAAATTTACCCTCTGTTAGTTTTCGTTAAATTTTATTTTTAAATTATTAAGTTAAATGACACGTGACAGTTGACCGGTATACCAATTTAGGATTTTACTCTCCGTTTGTCACCGTTTATAATTTTTGTGATTTTTTTTGTGGTATTAATCCAATTTAGCATATGGTATATTTGTCACAAATTTACCATTTTGGGGTTTGTTGCAGTCGAATAAATTAGTTTTGGGTAAATTTGTCGTAAATGTACCAATTTATGGTTTTTTATAGTCGATCGGGGTAAATTTGTCATAGATATACCAATTTGAGGTTTTTTATGGTCAAAAAAATAGTTTGGAGTAAATTTGTCACAAGTATGCCAGTTTGGGGTTTGTCAAGGTATTAACCCTTTTTTGTATGATGAACAATTCAATCTTAAAATTTTCAATTATATCAATTCAATCCTAAATCTATTGTACGGTAGCTAATGCAATCCTAAACATTTCAAATGTACTAATTTAGTCCTAAACTTTTTGACTATTTACCATTTAGTTCTAAACATTTTAATAATTTATTAATATAGTCATTCAGCAATTTTCAATCAAAATTACTCAGAAGGACTACCTTGGCAATTCATTAAAAGGTTTATAATTAAATTAGTAAATTTTAAAGGTTTATGACTTAATTGGCCGTCGTACAATAAGTTAAGGACTAAATTTGCACAATTGAAATGTTTAGGATTGAAATAGGCATCCTTCAATAAATTTAGTATCAAATTGATACAATTAAAATGTTTAGGGCTAAATTGTCTACCGTACAAATGGTTTATGATTTTTTGGACAATTATCTTCAAGTCTATGACAACTTAGATATTACGTGATCCCAAAAACTTTTGAAAGAAATTACTTCAAGCTAGAGATGAAATCATGACTTTTGAAAGGTCTATTAGGATTTAGAAAAAAGGCTTTAGTATCGTTTGGTCCTTAGCATCCTATAGGATTCCTTCTCGATCACCATAGCAGAATAGTGTTTCATATATCGGATATGAAGGTAGACTTGGCATTGATATCTAAAGGTGCTCACATCTTTCTCATCTTTTATAAAATGCATTTATATGCATCCAACATCACATTAACAACAATGACGACAATGACAACAAGATACAAAGGGAGATCGGTTCCTCAAGTGACCATAAAAGGCTAGATAGAGACATGCAATAAGTTGTTTGGTGATTGATTCATTATGGTATTGAGAGTTGTCTATAATATATAATTTTGTTTGTGCAATCAAGTCCTAAAACTTACTCGCATTTTCCATTTGTCAAATTAGAAAAAAATTAATGGAAGGACTTCATCATGCTAATTTAATAAGTTTTAAGACTTATTTGCACTTTTTGAAAGTTTTAGAACTCAATTTTACTTTCATAATAAATTTTAAGACCTACAATATACTTTTCCATTTTTAGAAAATATGGAACTCAGGCAATGGCACTTTTTTTTTTTGGTTAAGATTGCAAGGATATCACACTCAATAACAATAAACACTAGAAAAGTTTAGGAGCATTACCCTTTGGCTTTTAAGTCCCATCCTATTACACGTGCAACCTCGATTGGGGCCTTTTTTAAGGGCTTCATTTCATCATAACCAAACTTAATGTCATGCTTGGTCAGGGCATTTCTATACAATGGCCTCTAATGGAATTATGTGAAATCTAATTATATCATCCATTCTCGATTATTCAACTTGATTTTGTCCGGTGTTAATGAACTTTCACCGCTTCATTTCATCATAACCAAACTTAATCTCATGCTAGGTCAGGGCATTTCTATACAGTGGCCTGTAATGGAATTATGTGAACTCTAATTATATCATTCATTCTCGATTATTCAACCTGATTTTGTTCGGTGTTAATGAACTTTCGCTAACGACATTAGATAGCAAGTTTGGTTTGCGTCTAAGACAGGATGAAATTTTTAATTGGATTGATTCTTAATGGTCTATGATCCCGAACGATGATAGTACATATGTCTGAAGGAAACTTGTCAGGGCAAGACCTCTCCTTTACCCACACATTGGATGCATTATTGGCAGTGTTAGAGCGCATATTTTCATGTCTGCGGTAATTATCCGGTACGTGTGGGATGGAGGGATTGCCGCCCCTAATGGGAATTAGATGAGTGTTGAAAGAATCCTAGACACTCCATTGACATTTGAAACATACCTATCTATTAATCTTGTGAATACACACATGTTTTGAACTACATATATAACTCCATTGGAAGAAACAGAAGGTGCTATTCAATTTTTTTTTTTTTTTTTTATCAATTATAAAACAAGTTTATTAGATTATGTTATTCACTTTTTTTCCTTCTGTGGAAATAGAGCCGCCTGTCTTTGGCATAGCTTTTATCTTCTCAATTGTCAATTAGTACCAATAGACGAAGACATTCAGCCCATATAGCCCAAAAGGTATAATCAGTTCACCAAGAAGAGTGAAGAATATCTTTAATTCGAACATATGTATTTCTCAATATACCTAGTAAATTTTCTATACACTCCCACCCACACAATAGGACCTAAAAAGTAAGCCGGTAATGTGTGCATAGCCATACTAATTACATATTCATTTCCAAATGTATTAACTTGCTTTGCACTAATCTCCAACCTTGGATATTAAGTACATGAGGCTACTCTCGATTGACGAGTTGAGTGCACATGGCCAACCAATCCATTGTACCGAAACTTGGGCACCCAATTTTGAGTGCTTTAATGACCTAAAGTACTTGCCTAAATTTATTTTCACCAAAAGTTGTTCATAAGAAAATTATTGAGTCATCGCAAAAGCAGCACATATTGGTATTTTAGGGGTCAGGGGTCCCTTGACAACAACAGTCAATTTTTGACCATGTAAAAATTAATTCCCCTAGGAGAATAACTTGTCTCGATTATTCGAATGTCCATAAATTGATTATATACTCAAGCCGCTTTTAATTGTTCCAAGAAAGGTGCAATTAAATATGATTTAATATCCATAAGCTGACTCGACTTGCCTCGCTTTTGGAGCTTCAAGGCTTAAATAATCATACAATTATAAAGTAGAGATTAGATCTTCTGAATTTGCGTCTTGATTTGTGTTCACATCGTCTTGTCTTTGTGTGGTTTTGGAGCTACCGAGGCAGGCACATGCTGACCAAACCCATGGATCTATTTCCCGTATAATCTTGAAAGATCAATGCCCTCAAAATGCTAACTCTTACCACCGGAAGTGACATTATTTTAATATTTCCAAAAGATGCCCCTCCCAAGAAAGGTGTAATTGAATATAGTTTGATATCCATAAGCTTATATAATCATGTTGCAACTTGTTTGATGTTCGTATTGTCTTGTCTTTGTGAATATTGGAAAATCAAGGCCCTAAACATACTAACTATTACCACCGGAAGTCACGGAAAGAAAAGGGACGCAATGCACGAGCTTCGATCTATTAAATAAATAAAGCGTGACTAAATTATACACACGTAAACTCACCGACATTTGCAGTGACATTATTTTTATGTTCCTAAAAGATGCCCCTCCCATCCCCCAATGTGCACAGGTTGTGAAGTGAGTCATCTAAATGAATGTGCTTAACCTCCATCCATTTGAATATGCCAACCTAAAGTTTATTTAGTATTCATGTGTCACGGTGTTTACTTAACCCAATAGCCACTGCAATCGTCACAAAGTTGTAATAGATATTACGTGATCCCTAAAACTTTTGGGAGAAGGTTATTCAAACAAGGGATAAAATGAAGACTTTTGATGAGAATTCTATTGCAATTTAAAGAAGGCTTTATCATAGTTTGGTCCTTGGCATCCCGTGGGATCCCTTTCTAATCGCTATAGCAGAACAATGTGTTTCATCTATCAGATCCCTGAGAGATAGACTTAATATTGATTTCTAAAGGTGCTCAAATCTTCTTCATCTTTTTAATGCAATATGTTTATAGGCGTCGAAGATCACATTATTATAACAAGATAAATAAGAAGAAAAAGAACCATTGCATAATTTTCTTATCATCAATCATTAATTTTGATTGGAGGACAAGCGTGTTATGAATTATTAATTTCAAGAACACATAGATATTTCGATAGAGAAATCTCTTCCATTAAGCAGCATACACATTAATCATGTGATACTTACTCATTCCATGCCTTTTTTTTAAGTCCCATGCTTTTACACGCGCAACCTCAATTGGGGCCTTTTTCCACTGCTTCACCTCATCAGAACCAAACTTTATCTCATGCTTGGTCAGGGCAATTGGCCTTTAACGGAATCATGCGAACTCTAGTTAAATAATTCGTTCTCGATTATTCGGGTGTACCTTATTTTGTCTTGTGTTAATGGACTGTTGATAATGAAATTTGATTACAAGTTTGATTTGGAAAGGATTGATTGCGTTTCACTTCATCAGAACTGAATTTTACTCATGCTTCGTTAGAGCAATTCTATACATTGGCCTCTAATGAATTATGTGAACTCTTGTTAAATAATCTGCTCGATTATTCGGGTGTACCTTATTTTTTCTTGTTTTAATGGGCTTTTTATAATGAAATTTGATCACGAGTTTAGTTTGTGCGTGAGAGAGGATGAAATTTTTGAACGGATTGATTGCGGTTCACTTCATCAGAACCAAATTTTATCTCACGCTTGGTCAAGGCAATTCTATACATTGGCCACTAATGGAATCACACGAAACTCTAGTTAAATAATCCGCTCTCGATTATTTAGGTGTACCTTATTTGATCTAGTGTTAATGGACTTTTGATAATGAAATTTAATAACAAGTTTGGCTTCGCATGAGAATGAAAATTTCGAATGGGTGATTGGCTTCACTTCATTAGAAATGAATTTTACTCATGCTTGGTCAGGGCAATTATATACATTGGCCTTTAATGGACTCATGCGAACTCTAGTTAAATAATCCGTTCTCGATTGTTCGGGTGTACCTTATTTTGTCTTGTGTTAATGGACTTTTGATAATGAAATTGGACTATAAGTTTGGCTTGCGCATGAGAGAGGATGAAATTTTTGAAAGGTAGGATTACGCTTCACTTCATTAGAACCGAGCTTTATCTCATGCCTGGTCAGGGCAGTTCTACACACTGGCCTCTAATGGAATTGTGCAAACTCTAGTTAATTGATCCATTCTCGATTATTCGGGTGTACCTTATTTGGTCTGATGTTAATGGACTTTTGATAAATAAATTTGATTACAAGTTTGGTTTGCATGTGAAATAGAATGAAATTTTTGAATGGATTGATTGCTAGGTTCATATTGTGGGTTTCAACAAGAATCATGCAGGGTTCCACGTCTGAATATCACACCTCAATATAGGCAAACTTTGATATGTTCGCATTCTTTCGGCAACATTTACTCTTCGTAAAACATGGAGGGACTATTGAATGGTGAACATATTCATGTTCTATATAACTTCAGAAGAACATAGATACTTGCATCGACCATTGGGCTGCTCATAACCGAAAAGAAAATATACAACATATGCGCACTTCAATGGGTCAGATTGATATTTTTTATGCCCTATTATTCCTAAGGGTGGATAGTCTGGAGGAAACTTGTCAAGGCAAGACCAGTTCTTAAGCCATACATTTAATGCATTATTGGCAGTCAGAGCATAGTTTTGTGTCTCTAGTAATTATCTGATATGTATTGGATGTAGGATTTGCAGCACCTGATGGTGACTTTTGGGATGCTCAAAAAGCTCTAGACAGGCCATCGATATCTCAGAGATATCTATTTATTAATCTTGTAAATATGCATAACCTTTGAACTACATGTATAACTCCAATAGAAGAAATCAAAGGTCCTATAAGCCAATTTCATGATTAATTACACCTCAGCAACGGGACCAGTAAATATCGTGGTGTGTGCGCGCGTTATTAGATTAGATTACTTTTGTACCTGTTCGTTTTCCTTTATGGAAACAGATCGGCCTTTCTTTTACATGTCTTTTGTCTTCTCATTTGAGTATTTGTAGTAATGGATGAAGGTATTCAGCCCCTACATCTTAAAGAATATACTCAATTGTACAGAAAATAAACAGAACTCAAAATTGGAAAAGAAGAGTGAAGAACGTATTTAATTCAAATGCACCTAATTACCTATATACCTAGTGACTTTTCTATACAGCTCCCATCCGCACTATAGGATTTAAAAGAAATTGCTGAAAAGCCTGAGATCATCGCATTAATGTGTCCATAATAGTATATAATTATATACTTAGTCTCAATATATAATTTGGATTGCACGAGCCTCCAACCTCGAGCACTACGTAAAAGAGAACTTATAGCATAGACCACAGAGAAAACGTTAAATAGACATAGAATTAAGTACATGAGAGAACTCTCAGTGGACGAGTCGAATGAACATGGCCGACCAATCAACGGGAACGAAACTTGGGCACCCAATTTCAAGTACTTTAATGACCGAAAATACTTAATTTATTTTCACCAAAAGTTGTTTATAAGAAAATTATTGAGCCATGGTAGGAAGCCGAAAACATCAGAATTTTAGGGGTCATAAGAAAATCAAAGGCCCCAACAATAGTCAACTTTTGACCAAGTAATTTCATTACCCTGGGAGAACAAAATTTTGTCGTTACTAAAATGTCCATAAATTGATTATAAAATCATGTCGCTTTAATTGCTCCAAGAAAGGCGTAGTTAATATAATTTGATATCCATAAGCTTATATAATCATATTGCAACTTAATTGGTGTTCATATTGTCTTGTCTTTGTGAATCTTGGAAAATCAAGGCCCTAAAAGTACCATACCACTGGAAGCCACGGAAGGAAAAGGAACGCAGTGCATGCGCTTGGATCTCTTCAATAAATGAAGCGTGACTAAATTAGGGAAAAGTACCAAAATAATTATAAATCTTTTGTATCAGTACCAATTCAATCATAAACTTTTTAATTGGACTAATTTAGTCATAAACCTTTTCACATTGATATCAATTCAGTCCATCGGCTAATTTAAGCCGAAAATTGCGACGTGCCGGGCGGTCTTATGTGGACAAATTTTATAATTTTTTTTTTTTTTTTCTCTTTAATTTTTTTCTCTTTTTTCCTTACCCTTGGCCGACGAGGTCGCCGGCTGGCTGACCATTGCCGGCCACAAGCTGGTTGGGGCGAGGGGCCCCGCGCCCTCGCCAGCCACTAGCGAGGGCCGCTGTGCCCTCCCCAACCACAAGTGAGGGCGATGGTCCCCACCCAGATCCAGGTGAGGCCCTCTACGCCCTTGTCGGCCACAAGCGAGAGCGCGGCAACCCTCGCTCATGGCGGGCGAGGGTGCAACAGCCCTTGCCCAGATCCAAGTGAGCTGCGTTTGCTGCATTTGGAGCTTCGTTGCCTCCAATCACGACATGGTCACCCAAGCCTTCGCGGCCCCCCGAGGTTGAAGGAGGTGGTCGGCATCCTGAGCTCAGGTAGCTTTTGGAGGGATAACAGCGTGGGGAAGTTCGTGATCTCACATTGGATTAATCGTGGCGATAGCGTTGCGAGCCTCGCTTGGGCAGGCGAGGGCCCCATGGCCCTCGCCTGATCTAAGTGAGGGCCGTTCTCCTCGCTTGTGGCTGGCGAGGGCGCGGCGGCCCTCGCCAGTGGCCGACGAGGGCATGGGACCCCTTGCCCTAACCAACTTGTGACCGGCAATGGTTGCCGGTCGACAACCTTGCCGGCCAAGGGTAAGGAAAAATAAAAAATTAAATTAAAAATAAATTAAAAAATCTGAAAAAATATTTAAAAAAATTATAAATTTTGTCCACGTGGCGCCACATAAGATCGCCCGGTGGCCACGTCAGTAATTTCCAGCTTAAATTAATCGGATGGATTGAATTGGTACCAATGTGAAAATGTTTAGGATTAAATTAGTCCAATTAAAAAGTTTAGGACTAAATTGGTACCGATACAAAAGGTTTAGGACTATTTTGGTACTTTTCCCGACTAAATTATACGCAGGTAAACTCACTGGCATGTGTAGTGTAATATTATCATTAGGGTGTTTTCTTAACGCCGTAGCTACTACAGTCCTTATAAAGTTGCAACAGATTTTACGTGTTCCATTAAACTTTTGGGGAAAAATAAAGTACTTCAAGCAAGGGATGAAATCGCGACTTTTGATGAGCAATCTATTAGGATTTGGAAAAAGGCTTTTTAGTATGGTTTGGTCCTTGTTATCCTATGGGATTCCTTCTTGATCACCATAGCAGAACAGTGTTTCATATATCGGATCTGGAGATAGACTTGGCATTCTAAAGGTGCTCACATCATTCTCATCTTTTAATGAAATGCATTTATGTGCATCCAGCATCACATTAACAATAGTGGCAACGACAACAACGACAAGGTACGAAGGGACATCAGTTC
This sequence comes from Eucalyptus victrix, assembly GCA_016097545.1. Lineage (NCBI taxonomy): Eukaryota > Viridiplantae > Streptophyta > Magnoliopsida > Myrtales > Myrtaceae > Eucalyptus > Eucalyptus victrix. The sequence continues at coordinate 10,423,173 of CM027841.1, read as the reverse complement.
TTGAAGTGGCCATAGAAGGCTGGATAGAAATGTGCAATAAGTTGTTTGGTGATTGACTCAATATGGTACCGAGAGTTGTCTATAATATATTATTTTATTTGTGCAATCAAGTACTAAAATTTATTCACATTTTTCATTTGTTGAATTAGAAAAAATTAATGGAAGGAGTTGATTGTGCCAACTTAACAAGTTTTAACACTTGATTACACTCTTTAAAATGTTTATAACTCAATTGCACTTTTGTGACAAGTTTTAAAATTTACAGTATAATTATTCATTTTCCGAAAATATGGAACTCAAGCAATAACACTTTTTTTTAGGTAAGATTGCAAGGATATCACACTCAATGATAATAGACAGCAGAAAAGTTTAGGAGCATCACCCTTTGGCTTTTAAGTCCCATCCTTTTACACGCGCAACATTGACTGGGGCCTTTTTCCACTGCTTCACTTCATCATGGCCAGACTTAATCTCATGCTTGGTCAGGCCATCTCCGTGCAATGGCCTCTAATGGAATTATGTGAACTCCAATTAAATCATCCATTCTCGATTATTCTACCTGATTTTGTCTCGTGCTAATGAACTTTTGCTAATGACATTAGATGGCGAGTTTATTTGCCCCTGAGGTAGGATGAAATTTCTAATTGGATTGATTCTTAATGGTCTATGATGCCGAAGGTGATAGCACACACGTCCGGAGGAATCTTGTCAGCGCAGGACCTGTTCTTAAGCCACATGTTGGATGCATTATTGGCAGTGGTTAGAGCACATATATTTATTTCTCCAGTAATTATCTGGTAAATGTTGGACAGAGGACTACCGCACCTAATGGAAACTAATTAGGTGTTCAAAGAGTCCTAGACACTCCATTGATATTTGAAACACACCTCTCTATTAATCTTGTGAATACACATATGTTTTGAGCTACATATATAATTTCATTGGAAGAAACAGAAGGTTCTATACAAAGCCCACTTTCCTCAATCAATTAGAAAACAAGTTTATTAGATTATGTTTTGCACTTTTTTTTTCTTTTGTGGAAATAGAGCCACCTATCTTTTACATAGATTTTGTCTTCTCAATTGACGATGGATGAAGATATTTGGCCCCTACAGCTCAAAGGGTATAATCGGTTTATCAAGAAGAGTGAAGAATTTCTTTAAGTCTTGTAAATGTATTTACCAATACACCGAGTAAATTTTCTATACACTCCCACCCACACAGTAGGAATTAAAAGGTCAATGCAGAAAAAGTGGGTGATGTGTGCACAGCCATATACAAATTATAATTACATATCTATTCCCAAATGTATAATTTGGTTTGCACTTGCATTCAACCTTAGATACCACTTAAAAGAGAGAAGTGATAATGGACTGCCAAGAAGAAGCTAAGTACACATGCAATTAAGTACATGAGGCAACTCTCGATTAACGAGTCGAGTGCACATGGCCGACCAATCAATCATAGTGCTGCATGGGCACCCGATTTCGAATATTTTGATAACCTAGAGTACTTAAATTTATTTTCACCAAAAGTTGCTCCTAATATAAGTATTGTGTCATCGCAGAAGCAGAATATATCGGTATTTTAGGGTTCAAATGTCCCTTGAGAACAATAGTCAATTTTTGACCCCGTAAACTCACTCCCCTCGGAGAATAAATTGTGTCGATTGCTCAAATGTCCATAAATTGATCGTATACTCATGCCGCTTTCAATAGTTCCAAGAAAGGCGCAATTAAATATCATTTAGTATCCAAAAGCTGACTCGACTTGCCTGGCTTTTGGAGTTTCTAGGCTTAAATATTCATACAATTATACCGTAGAGATAAGATCTTCTGAATTTGCGTCTTGATTAGTGTTCACATTGTCTTGTCTTTGCGTGGTTTCGGAGCTACCGAGGCAGGCACGTGCTGACCAAAAGCATGGATCTATTTCACGTGAAATGTTGGAAGATCAAGGCCCTAAAAATGATAACTCTTACCATTGGAAGTGGCATTATTTTTATATTCCCAAAAGATGCCTCTCCCCTCTGATGCGCGCATGCTGTCCAATGTGTAGTGACAACATAATTTCGTATCCATAAGCTGACTCGATTTGCCTGGCTTTTGGAGCTTCTAGGATTAAATAATCCTATAATTATAGCGTAGAGATTAGATCTTCTGAAATTGCGACTTGATTAGTATTCGTATTGTCTTCTCTTCGCGTGGTTTTGGAGCTACCGAGGCAGGCACGTGCTGACCAAGCCCATGGATGCATTTCACGTGAAATCCTCGAAGATCAATGCCCTAAAAATGCTCACTCTTACCACCGGCAGTGACATTAATTTTATCTTCCCAAAAGATGCGCCTTGCGTCCTCCAATGCGCACAGGTTGTAGAGTGTATCGTCTAATTGAATATGGTTAACCTCCATTGGAATATGCTCGTCCTTTTTATTTTATTTTTTTGTCGAAAACGAGATTATTCCATTACTGGCCAGAATTGGACGACCTCAAGAGAGGAGCGTCGACACATAACAAAGCCCAAAGGACTTGACGAGGGACCAAAAGCCAATTTTGTGGAAGTCGATTTAACCTCTGAGACTTTGCAGCCCAATTAGCAACTGCGTTACAGATCCCGGGGCAACGGGCTAAGGAGAGCCAGTCGATGGGCTGATAAGAGGTTTAGGCAGTCCACGATTAAAAGTCCCTTTTCCTAGGTAAAGTGATCTGGGCTAACAACAACGCAAAGAATTATTGCCTAATTTTGGGAAAATTATTCAAAAAATCTTAAACTTATTGTACAGCAACTAATTTGAAACCTTTCAGTTTTACTAATTTACTTATAAACATTTTGGTGATTTGTTAATTTAAAATTTTTAACGAATTATTAATGTAATTCTTCTAGCTAATTTTGATAGGATATTACTGAAGTGTTAGTCTAATTAGCACCAGTCATCTTATGTGATATGATTACCGCTGATGTGGATAATTTTTAAAATTTTTAAAAATATTTACAAAATTTTTATAATTTTTGTATTGATTTTATTGTTTTCTTTTCTTTTCTTCTTCTTTTCTTCTTCGTTGAGCCGATAGGCCTAGTTGTTACTTGTTGGTGGTCATCAAGCAAAACAATGTAATTATTCAATTACTTATTGGCCCTAGTAGATTGATCTCCTATAACTTATTCTCAAATATTTGATTGTTGTCCATAATGATTGGTTCGATAAAGCATGAATTGAAGCATTTTTAGTGATTCCATTAGAATTTCCTATTGTAAATAGATTTGTTCATATTACTCCCTTAGTTTCGATCTTTCTATAGTTGTAATGCTGAAAATGTAAAAGTAAGACAGAGTGTCACCTCTTCTATTATGATATGGAAGATTGATTTTCATTTGTTAAGTACGAAAATAAATAAAAAGGGAGAGTTGGGGGGCCCTCGGCCCACATTTCACGGGCCTGAAAGGGGGAACAGGAATCCAAATTTAATATCTTTTATTTAGGTTCACGTATATACGTTTATACCCCATAAAATCAAAATTAAAAAGAAAGCGCCGAAAAAAAAGGCCGAAAGCATCATCTCGTTAGGAATAACGAATCCGAAAACCGGATTCGACACTAAATCGAACCCCTAAATCAATGCGGAAACGAAGTCCGGGAAAATAACACGTATCACCGATCGTAAAGCACACCACGGATTCGAGCGTACCTTGTTAGCCACAGATTAGACACCGACGCCGATAGGAGGAAGAAAATCCGGTCCTGTTTGATCTGATGAAGCTACGAAGGGAAGAAAAAACGCGCCGTATGCTTACTGTTTTTCCTTTTTCTTTTTGGAGAGAGAGAACACACGAGAGAAGACGTATGTTGATTCTTCTTTTCAACCAGTGTCTTCTCTCTCTCTCTCCTCCCTTTTATACCCCATTCTTTCCACGGGCCCTATTCTCGTGGGCCGGGCTTTCTAGGCCCAACTTGGGCGGACGGGCCTTAAGCCCAATTCTAATAAAGCCTTCATCTCCCACTTGCACATGGTGGGCCGAACAGTATTCTCTTTACCTCTCTTCAACATTCATACCGGTGAATAATCTGTGCGACCAGCATACTTAGAGAGCTCGTTGCTATACATCTGTTAGGAATATATAGCAGCTCATAATTGGCATCACATCCTGAGTAGATTTAGTATGCAGTACCCTAGACCGATCGATCACATTTATATCTCTCTTGATCTCTTTTAAACAATGATATATAAATTGTATTCACAATTATGATTATCACAAAGACGGTCATAATTGGTTAACCGGTGAATACAAAACTACAATGTGATTATCAAAAATCGATCTTCATCTTTCCTTCAAACTCTCAATTTCAGTTCAGCTTGCTTTTCTAGAAATGCCCCATTAGATCGAATCAAACTCATGACCATTGGCAACATCCTAAGATAGCAAACATTAAATAGAAATCTTGAGAATAAGTAAGAGTCATGAGGGAACTAAATATTGAGGAACTGTTTTCCTCAAGAATCTCACACGACATAAAAAGTTGAGATCAAAACTTTTGCCACTCTTATTGATCGTCTCATGCATACATAGTATGAAATACATATTACGGTATTAACTCATTTCCCATGGAGCGTATGTCTACACCTTTCAATACCGTACAGATGATAGTTCAGACATACCCAGTGTCTAACTCGAGTTCACGTATTTACTCATTCACAAAATTCATCAGAACTCACATCTGGCATCATAGACAGATAAAATAAAATATGTGGGGTATTTTACTTTTGGACATAGTAAGTATTATGTCCTCATCTTAACACCTAGTTGATGCAACAAACATGTTTTAAGCTTGAGCTCTCGATTATCACCTAGATAATAAGCTTAAAAACAGTCTCATCTCTATCTATCACACAGTAAATAGAGGCGATTACCCGTGTGAGTGGGCTAATCTTATATCTGTCCAACATACTTCTCAACTTAAAATAATGCACTGAGCATTAAGATGCATAAAGATCAAACAAAGATTCATAGGCATTAATGATGAAAACACAAATTCATCAAATTGCGAACACTTAGGGAAATTACAATATTTAGTACATCAGCCTCTACGCAATCCTAGAGACTTCATATAGCCACAAAACACATCTCTAGGTATTGGCTTTGTCATAGGATCTGCTACCATTCTATGCGTAGTATGTACTCTATGGTCACATCTTTTCGTTCAATCATATCCTTGACAAAATTATACTTGATATCTATAGGTTTGGTCTTGCCATGATATTTTGGATCTTTGGTGTACCCTTTTGCTACTTGGCTATCACAGTTAACCAACAATGAATCTGCAGCACTTCCAATAACACCTAAATGATCCAAAAAACTCTTAAGCCAAACACCTTCTTATACTGCTGCTGACAATGCCACGAACTCAATTTCTATTGTGGACAAGGTTATACACTTTTGTTTCTTACTGCTCCAACATATGGTGCCATTATTCGGTAAGAAAACAATCCCAGAGGTAGATTTCCTTTCATTTAAATCTCCTCCCCAATCAGTATCAAAATAGCTTTTGAGTTGCAGATCCTTTCCTTAATAACTCAGCATATTATCAGCAGCCCCCTTTAGATACCTCAGTATTCTCTTGACGACTTTCCAATGTGCTGGACCTGGATTGGATTGGTATCTACTCACCATTCCAACTGCAAAACATATGTCGAGTCTTGTACACATCATAGCGTACATAAAGCTTCCAACAGCACTAGCATAAGGAACATGTTTCATTTGTTTCTTCTCTTGTGGAGTCCTTGGACACAGTCTATAGCTCAATCCTTCACCTTTTTGCAATAGGAGTATCTATGGGTTTGCAATCTTGAAATCTTAACTCCAAGAATGTATACAACATCACCCATGTCTTTTATATCAAAGTTGGAAGATAACCAATTCTTCACAGCATTAACATAACTCCATATTACTTTCGACAATTAGTATATCATCAACATATAATGATATGATCACAAATTGATCATTGGATCTTTTGATATATACACAATGATCATCATCAATCATTGTAAAATCATATGCCATTATGGCATTATGAAAACGTATATACCATTGTCTCGACGACTGCTTAAGGCCATTTATCGACCCCCAAAGTCGACATACTTTTTCTTCTTGGCCTTTCACTATGAAAACAGTAGGTTGTTCCATATATATTTCTTCCTCTAATTCTCCATTGAGGAAAGCAGTCTTTACATCAATTTGATATCCATACTAGCTATTATTGCCAGAATAATGCGAATCAAGGTAAATCACACTACAGGAGAAAATGTACTTTCATAATCAATTCCTTCCTGTTGATTATACCCTTTCGCCACAAGGTGAGCCTTATGCCTTTCTATCGAGCCATCAGCCTTTTGCTTTATTTTGAGAACTCACTCATTCCCAATAGCTTTGCGTCCTTTTGGAAGATCAACCAGTTCCTAGACATGGTTTGACTTTATTGACTCCATTTCCTCTTAAATTGCATAAATCCATTTTTCCTTACTAGGGCAATTTAGAGCCTCATTAATATTTCTTGACTCATCCTCATCTTGTGGAGCAATCATAAAAGTTTCCCTTTCAATGTCAAAACATCGACGGGGAATACTTTGGCGACTTGTTCGCCGTATGGGAAATTGCACACTTAGCACATCATTTCACATTATGCTTCCACTTGGATTAGGTAATAATGATGTCGTCTCATCATGTGGTTGTAATTGAGAATGGGTTGAATTCAATTCATCACTTCTCATATTACTCCCACTTGGACGAACTCCACTAATATCATTATCTTGATCCAAGGTTTCAAATAGGGAGTAATCTTCACCTATTTCGCCCTTCTTAGGAAATTCATCCACTAAGAATGTGACATCCCGTGATTCAAATTCAATTATACTCCCACTTTCCTGCTCACCTATGAACACATACCCTTTCGAGTGTTCAGAGTATCTCATGAAAATACTCTTATTTCCTTTGGGACCTAATTTCCCAAACTTGTGAGAGGACTCATGAGTATAGGCAGCACAACCCCATGACTTAAGAAAACTTAAGTCCGGTTTTCTACCTATCCATAACTTATATGGAGTGGAAATAACTAATTTGGAAGGCACCCGGTTAAGTATACAGGCAACAGTTAACAACGCATCACTCCAAAAAAGTGATAAGTAAGTTAGCATACGCCATCATTGACCTAACCATTTCTAGTAGGGTTCTGTTTCTTCTCTCCGTAACACCATTTTGTTGAAGAGTATATGGAATAGACAACTGTCTTTCTATTCCTTTTTCATCACATAATTTTCTAAACTCATCAGATATATATTATCGACCTCGATCGGATCTAAATACTTTTATTTTCTTGTCTAATTGATTTTCTACCAAGGTCATAAACCTTTTAAAACAACTTATTGCTTCAGATTTACGAGAAATCAAATAGACATATCTAAATCGAGTGTAATAATTTATAAAAGTGATGAAATAAACAGCCCCATGCCTTCCTCTCACATTCATTGAACCACAAACGTCAGAATGGATTAAATGCAGAGGAAATTAAGCTCTTTTACATTTTCAAATGGTTTCCTTGTTATTTTCCCTACTAGGCAATGCTCACATCTAAGCAAATCGACATTTTCAATGTTGCCCAACAAGCCCTCTTTGGCTAGTCTTTTCATATGTTGTTAGCAAATATAACCAAGTCTAGCATGCCACATAATCACATCATTATCATATGAAATAGAAGACGTGAAACAAGGGAATAACAAATATTGACATCACCACAGTCAACATATAGTACAATGAAACCATCTAGAAAGTGACCACAACCATAGTAGTTTGTATCCAAATACAAATCTACATCTCTATTACGGAAGTTCACACTAAAACCAAGCTTAACCAACACCAAAACAGATATTAAATTTCGACGAATCTCTGGAGCATATGGAATATCATGTAGGAACAAGGTGCGTCCACCACGCATATTCAATTGGCAAGTGCCAATTCCTTTAACTTCAACTCTGAAATTATTTCCCACATAGATCCACATAGTTCCAGTTGGTATCGTCGGAATTTCACGAAGGATCCTCCATCCTTTCTTACATGGTCTATCATTCCTAAATCTACAGTTCACAAAGGATTGGATTCAACCAATAATACAGAACTTGGCGCATAAGCAAAGTTCTCAAATGTGCAAGAGGTGTTTTATCTTCTTTGGCTCACAACAGTCGCGAGCATAATGACCATTTTGTCACAATTGTAACACCTCACCCTTGACATTTTCTTCACTTGAGGACGTTTTCCTCTCTTGTGTTGGTTAACTATTGATTTTTTACAACAAGGACTTAATCATTTGCATTCTCAAATATTGAACGAATCAATACGCTTGCGCTTAGAGCACAAAGCCCTTTCTGAGCTAGAACAGCATTGCAAATATCTATTATCGACTTAAATGCCGATAGGCAGTCCTCTACTAGCTCAAGGTGGCGCACAACATCCTCAAGATCTTCCATAATATGGTCAAGAGCTTCTAGTGCTTCTTGTTTTTCCAGCATATATTGAATCTTCATATTCAATATTTTACAATTATTGCCGTTCATATCAGCAATCACGTTCTTAGTTGCTGAAACCATCAGTTTGAACACATCAGACATACATGCACGAATATTTAATGCCTATCATTTATGCATCCCTATTTGCATAGACCAATCATATTAATGAATAATTTCAAGTAAGGCTTCGAATCAAAAGATCATTACGTTTCCAATCATCCTCCAAAAATCCTAACTTAAAATTATAATTAATATGATTGTCATATGCAAAATTAATTCTATGAAGCTACAAAAACTTCTAAAATTACCCACAGTTAATTACCCACAACAACCAGCAATAACAGAAAGCAACAGATAACTAACATCCAATAAAACAATAATGCTTTCACATAATACAACTATACATTACACTAAGCAATATATACAGAGAAATATCAACATGGAAAGAGATATTTACACCTATAAAACATCTCATAATTAATCTAAGAAATAATTAGGGAATGTCCCTTCTAATCTATCAGTCAAAACATCTGAGAAAACTGAAGGCACATTTGTCAACCATGGAAAAACTTTTGGAGAGCTTTCTGTCGCCACCAAGGCGCATTTACTCTGCACCATGTGGCGCTCAATCTAATGGTTGAAGTTTTGGTCAACTCAATCCTATAGTACTCTCTTACAAAAGCTTCCACTAGCTCCCTATAACCCGGGACCACGTTGACCTTCCATAGCTGACCTAACACTGCTTGCCATTCAGGTGGAAGAGTGTTCATCATAGCCGGCACCTTCTCAAAATCCGGCATAAGATAACCATTCCAGATGATTTCTTGTATCATTTGATTGACCTTGACCACATGTGATACTAAATCACCGTCATGCCACCGATAATCAGCTAACTCTTTCATCAGCCTTTTAAATCTTACATTTTCCTCGTCCATTCTTGGGATTGCAGGTATCCGTGCATAATGCATCATAGTTCCTGCAACAAATGCATAACTAAAATGTGGATCACTTATAATCCATAATAAATATAAGGGAAAATACATAATTTTCCAAAATTCATGCAACAAATGCATAATTAAAAATGGATTACTTATAACCCACATAGGCATGACTGAAAAAGAAACAAATTCCCTTTTTTTTTTTTGGTCAACGGTCAACGGTCGGTCAACGGTTAACGGTCGTCAGTCAACGGTCAACGGGTTAGGTCAACGGGCGCGCGGGTTGGACCGATCGGACCGGTTGCAACGGTCGAACCGGTCGGACCGGACGGGCCGGTCGGACCGCTCGTGCGGACCGACCGCACGTGCCTCGCCTGTGCGGGGGATGACGTCACACAGACGTCATCCGGCACGTGCCGGGCGCGTGCCTACGTCCGCGAGTTGGGTCGGGTCGCCGGTTGGGTCGGGTCGCCGGCCGGTGACCGCCCAGCGAAATGTCGTCGGCGATGACGTCATCGCGTGACGTCAGCACGTGTCGGTCCGCGGACCGGCGCGTGCCGGTTCGCCCGCCGGCAGCGTGCACGCGTCGGTTCGCCGACCGACGCGTGTGCCGCACGCGCTTGGCGATCCAACGCCTCCGGGCGCGTCACGCCCACGCGCAGCGCCTTCCGGCCACGCGTGTGGGTGCGTGCAGCGTCTCCCGGTGGCGTACGACATGTCGCTGGACTCGTCTCGACGTCGCCTTTCTCCCCATGTATTCAGTAAACGATTTCGACTTACAAAAACTCAAAAAAATGGCCGAACAACACTCGGGTGTCGGGATTTCTCGCCTCAATCGGTACGGCCGAAAATTTTTCGCGAAAAATCAATATAAAAACATCAAATTGATCGGGAAAACGTGAATTAGGGCTCTGATACCAATGTTGGGAATAACGAATCCCCGAAAACCGGATTCGACACTAAATCGAACCCCTAAATCAATGCGGAAGCGAAGCCTGGGAAAACAACACGTATCACCGATCGTAAAGCACACCGCGGATTCAAGCGTACCTTGTTAGCCACAGATTAGACATCGACGCCGATAGGAGGAAGAAAATCCGGTCCTGTTTGATCCGATGAAGCTACGAAGGGAAGAAAAAATGCGCCGTATTCTTACTGTTTTTCCTTTTTCTTTTTGGAGAGAGAGAACACGTGGGAGAAGACGTACGTTGATTCTTCTTTTCAACCAGTGTCTTCTCTCTCTCTCTCTCCTCCCTTTTATACCCCATTCTTTCCACGGGCCCTATTCACGTGGGCCGGGCTTTCTGGGCCCAACTTGGGCGGACGGGCCTTAAGCCCAATTCTAATAAAGCCTTCATCACCTAACTGGGCATGCACAAACATATACAATTATACATTTTCAATCCCGAGTTTGTACAATTTGTTCTATGAATAACAGAGTTTTCAAGCCGCAGTAATAACTCATACAAAATTAATCTCACGAAACAATCTCCTGATCTTGTGAAAACATACACACGACTTATGCACTCTTTAATTTCACAGGATGTAATTTGATGAAGAAGCTCTGCCTTGGGTTATGTGCAAATTTTGGTTACTATTCTGAAAAAGAAGCAGCGTCTCAATTTGGTCTATCATCAAAAGCAAAACAAGTTTTACTTGATGATAAAATATACTACACATGTAATCTGAAATTTAAATAACTTGATACAATCAAATGGTCATCACGCATATATATAGCTATTGTAGTGCCGTGATGGAAACTGTTGTTCTATTGACTATGGATATAATAAAAATTCAAGTAAAAAAAGTATCCACTCCAAATGTAGCATACCATTCAAATTGTATACTTGAAACAGATAATTAATTAAAAAAAAAAACTCACCCTATGTAAAACGGCTCCCTGATTTACACATCATCCACTGTGTTTCTTTATGCAAAATATTTACAGCTCATCTCTACTTTTTCGTTCTTATTATAGGCCTACGCGAAAGATTGACGATTTATGCCGAGTGTAAAACATAATTTAATCTATGTTTTTCTTTTAGATACTGATACATGAATTTGTAAAATGAGAAAAAGAACATTGAAATGTCAAGAGACCATGTTTTATGGAAATAATTCATAATCGATTTTGGAAAAATCCCAATTAGGTTTGGATTTTCTTGTCCAGTGGAAGGGCATAACCAAGCCGTACTGACTAACTCTCTAGCCTATCCTTGTCTAATGCATGTACTCATTTGTCATGGGAACGACAAGTTCATAGTTAATGTCGACTTATGAACCAATGGTCTTCAATCAGCGTGAGTTCTCCATCACTCGATGTTGAGATTTTCATTTTAATTCAATTAACCCGATCAAAATTTTATATGAGGAGTTGCCACTAGTCTTATGAGATCAGTTAGAAATTAAATGAAATATAAGAATATACCTCACTTCCTATACAACTAGAAATAATAATAATTAAAAGATGAGCAAAAGACAAAGTACAATAAAATAATATGATATGAGTGGGGCATATAATATAACATGACCCCATTATTAAGCCCAAGACAGTAATTCCATGAGCTAAATCAAAATCGGATCCAAAATTTCTAAGAAACTAATTTTTCTAATCCTAAACTAAAACTTATAAAAGACCACAGAATGTTCTAAACCATATTTGTGCTAATCAAATGAATTAAACTAAATCTAATACTAAAATCCAACGACTTGATCAAGACCTAGTTTTCTAACTTATTTCAATTTTTTTTTTGAATTTTTTATTATTTCCTATATATTGCATTTTATATTTTCGGTCCCTCGTCTCCAGAGCACGAGTTCTGCTTCTCTCATTTCCTTTAACCTTCTCATTCATTTCCTCTATGAATATCGGTCAACTCACTCATTCCTCCACTCACTTACAGGCACATATGCACAAACACTCACCCAAGACCTCACTGCTCGTTCCTCTTCTCATACCTTTCAACGTTTGTTCATGGCAAAGAACGAATCCATCTAACGTAAGACCTTTCAGCCTACCGACAGATTCACGAGTAAAACGATATCCAAATCCAGTGAACATGACTCGTCAGATGCCAACAAGTTCATGACCACTAGAATCTACCATGCTACTTATGGCATGAGTTGACATGCTTTGGTTATCCTGAGAATTGATTAACAAGAACATATCAGGATCAGAGACAGCATGTGAGGATGGATTTGAACAACAATCGAGTAGTCATGGCATGTCGACGTCTCAGCCATAGGCTTAAATCACTGGAAGCAGAGACGCTGCAAATGAATGAAACATGTGTATTAGACAACCATCATTCCAGACTAAGACATGAGAATGCTTCTCGAATTCGCACACGAACTTCATTTAGGCATTTTAACGAACATATGGTGATCGGTTGGAACAAGAGATCAAATCGCAGCGTGAAAGCAATTATTGCAATCCAAGTTGATCACAACAGCATCAAAATTAGTACAGATCATTAAAAATCCTAAATTGAAGGATATATCGCAGAAATCTTAACCGGAATTCTTAGCCTGTACTTTGTACAAAAGATTGACAAAAAACAGAGCATTGAGAATTTACCGACTCCTCTCTCTCATTAACAACTCCACGAGATTGTTGCCGATTGTACTTTTCATTTCAAGTCACAATCAATTTCAGTCTAGAATGTGGATCACGATTTTAATTTAATTTTTCAAAGCATTCTTTTTCGTTTCATAATATTAGTTTCAACTTCAGCTCTAAAACTAAAGTCGATGGCTCGCATGACAATTGTGAAGTTACATGCTTTTTTTCACAAGTTACACACGTCTAAATGAGAAATGAAAGGTTGAAATTATTTAAGCAATAGATAACAAAATGCTAAGATAGTAAGGATAGGAATTTTCATTCCTACCAAAATGCCGACAATGGCAACATAACGAATTTATAGTTTATAGTGCAATCAATCTTGAGATATTCCAATGCGTTTCCCAGTTGCAGCAAAAATTTAAGAAATAAAATATACTGTCCATAATCTAGATCGATTCTCAAAAGCTTCTTTTGAACCGCTCCTGTACATCTTCCGTACGTTCATTTGCACCAAAATGCCGATAACGGCGACCCCTATCACTTCATCATTTCTCCATCTATTCTCGCATCTTCACACGACATGTTTCTCGATCCTTTTGTATATTTCCATTTCAGGCAAGGACAATAATGCGATTCAAGAATGAAATTCCATGACCAAATAGACATAACATAGTGACGCAGACGAGGAAAATATGAGATGGAGGGGGTGAATCCGTAACGAATGACAGAGATGTAAATGGATAAAAACTCTCCCCTCTTCTCATCTAATCCTTCCGTCCACTCATTGTCTTTAATCATAAATGTTTATTATTAAACCGCTTGACCTTCCCCCCATAAAATAATTAATAAAGATATATCATTTTCCATGGAAAGAAGCAATAAAATGATGGACAGAATGTCAACAGAATAGGGATTGGCATCGTCTATTCTTTGACAGAAATAAACATCTAATAAGAGACAAATAAGGACTGGAACGATTTGCGTCTAGAACTCGTCAATCTATCAACGTTTCATCCATCTCATGCGACACATACCCTGTCATGCGAACAATGAAGTCCACATTTGGACGTTACAATGAAAAATATATTTATTTCAGAAAGTGGGAATTCAGGGTCAAGCGTAGTCAACAATTGTCACCAATTCGATTGCCTAGGGTAAGTATTATCCTCTGTGTCAAGTTGTTGCAACTCCAAGAAACGATAGTAGAACATACTAAAAACAAAGGAATGAAAATAATTAGTAATGAGAATTGACTATCTGTTTATCATGAACATTCTAATGAAACAGGAAACATATCTTTCAAACATCATTCTAAATAGTAGTGACCAGTGGACGCTTGGAGGAAGGAAAGGCATCATGATTGAGTGGCTCGGAATTGATGCTGCACGGCATGTTTGCACAAACGCACACACTTGAAGGATTAGTTAGGTCTAAGCTATAGCTCTTATAAACAAAGCCTGGAAATTGGTGAGCGTCGAAGGAGTGGGAGAGAATATCGGTATTTTGTTGGCAAGTGTCGTGGATGCAATCTTTTGAGGCCGGTTTTATTGAGAGATCATAGGGAAAAAGTATGGGAAAAAAAAAGTTTGTAAATGTATAGAGAAAAAATAATTGGAAATTTTGAATCATTTTTAGAGTCAAATCTATATGATTTGGGATGAGAATGATTTAAATATAAAATTTAAGATTTGTGAGAGATTTAGGAAATAATTTTATATTTATGTATATTAACCTTGTTATTAGCTACGTGATTTAGCCGTTAGACAATGATTAGATCACGTATGAGCTACGTGTGTGAGAATGACAAAATATTTATATTATTTTGCCAATCTAAAACTTTTAGGGACCAATTGCAGAGGATTTTACAACAATGAGCCTTTTTTTTTTTTTTTCCAGGAAACCGACTGCTTTCATTGCTTGTTAGCCTCAAAGCAAACGAGGTTTGATAAAACTTGCAGGAGATTAGGGACCCAATTGGAGGGATTTTGCAACGATGAGCCTTGGTAATTTAGTCTGTCACTTGATTTTCTATCCGACTGTGGTTATAATGTGCCTTTAGGACCTTGCACTCGGTGATAAGTGGCTGCACTTCTCAGAATGGCAAATTGCAATCTATGGTTGTGCTTATCACTCACCTCCTTTGCAAATTTATCAATTAACCTTTCAGTCTCACCGCGACTCACTCCAACCATGCTTCCCATTGAATCTCCGGCCACAAAGGACCTGCCTATGTTAATTTTCAGCGCTCTCTTAGATAGTGGTTCCAGGCTGCATGTGAGATTTCTAGCCGTCGTTTTTTTGCTTTTCCTTCCTTAATTCCACTTCATGAAACTTTTATGTGCAGCCATGGCAGGTCCCACCACCCATCTTAGGTCTAGGTCCGGCGATCCGGAAACCACTAAATATTTCGCCCTAACTAGTGCCCATAATTGGATGGCCTTTGGCATAAGCAATTTATAAAGGAAGGTCCCACACACGGCTCTAAAAAATAATTGTTTTATTATTTTATATATTTGTATCGACTTGGAGGAGAAGTAATATGCAACAATTATAATAAAATAAATATTACATCAATCAAATTTTTTGAAGCTTGCAAATGAGCAAAAACTATAAACAAATTAAATATTACAGCTGTGAATTCATTAATAATCACTATTTTGAAAAGTAAAACTTCTTCTGTAATCCAGGTCCGCAGTAGATTGCGGTGGACAAAGAAAGAGGCAATTTCGAAGAGAAGACGAGTGGCTGACGTGGTAAAAAAATGGGTTCTGAGAGCATCAAAGCCGAAATTGGAGTGGGAAGTACCGCGGCACAAAATGATAATGAATAAAAGAGGATAAATTCGGCCCAATCCCCCAAGCATTTCGGTTTGATACGACCCATTAAACCATGCCCATCTCACACCCGGCCCAGATCCACAAGCTTCAGCCTCACACGTATGCTCAAATTGGTTACTTAGGTAATGCTCGTTAGGCGTTTGATGATACGCCGTTCTGAGATACAGGCTCCTGGAATGCAATGGTTTCTGGGTATTGTTAGAATTGGGATGTCGCCGAATCACAAGATATTTTGTGTGCTACGGAGTCATAGGAAATAGAGATGGATTCTTCCATAATTCTATATAGTCTGTGCACCATTTTTTGTTCGGTTTGATTATGATGCTCTAAGAGGAACAATGAAGGAAGCAACCGAAGCAGCATCTCACTTGATGGAAGAGTGCGAAGGGATTTCTCCAAGTAAAGGGAGTAAGAAGATGACATTTCTGATTCAATTTTTATACAAATTCATCGAAAATAATTGAGAGAATCAACACGATAAAGATATCAGCCGTGTGATTGACTTTTTCTAGAATTACACAAAAATTTTCACCAACAGCAACAGGTGAAAAATCGAATAGGGAAACAAGACTTTTAATTGAAATCAAACAATTTATTTAGGAAAAAAAAAATTAAACGCCAACACTGAAACTTTCGGATGCCAAGGAAGTTACTTTATTCATTTAAAGTTATCATTCTATTTAAAGATTTTACTGAGTACATGAAACAAAAATTACCAGCAGCTTCGCCACATTTTCTTCTCTCTCTCTCTCCCCTCTTCTAGCCAGCATCAATAGATTTTCCCAAGAAAATCCTTGAGGTCTAACATATGGGACGCCCTTGAGGAGAGTCATGGCATTAAAATGTCGTCTTGCATGTTGGCGAACTAGAAAAGTATCTTTAAAGACTCGGGGGCATGTTTTGACAAAATTCTAACTTATTTCAGCAAGACTCCAGCATATTCAAGCGAGTTTCAACAATTCCGAACAAATTACGGCAACTCCAAGTAAACTTTTAGTGAATTCTAGCAAAGCTACGACAATAATCTTCTGGCAACACCTTGACAAAAATTCGGCAAATTCCAACACATTCCAGCAAAAAATCAGGGGTCCAGTTCGTGGAATTTCATGATTCAACTTGCAATGCGAAAGACCACTGATCGCACCACCACTTTAGGACCAAATATCGACAGAACCTTTCTATAAATGGAATCCTAGAATAAGCTTCGGCCGACACGAAAAGCTATGGCCTCAGCGAGCACATATAACCTCCTGAGTAAATACCGTTCCGGCCATCTCGAATGTGTACACAGAGGAAGGCCCGAAGAAGGCAACCGGTATTATCGAAAGCGATCGCGACCGCACCTCCTTGGCTTCTACCGTTGTAGTCCCGCTTCTGGCTTTTGGTGATGAGAATTATCTTGGCACGACGACCAAACAAAGGTCGGACGGAGCAGTCAAATGAAAGGCGAAAAGAATAAAAACTGAGCGGAGATCAAGAGAGGCGAGTCTATAACAAATCGACAATAATAACAAAGTTTAATTGGAGAAGAGACGACCTGATGATTTGGTGGAGGCTCAGTGACTTTCAAGACAGCGAGCACAGCCTCACTATAGCATTGATTCTAATGGCCAGCAACGGGACAAAATATCGGATAGTCTTTCGGTCATTTCGTAGAACACTTCCTGAGCAGTATCCGTACATTCATTCGACGTGAGGACGACTCCTGGGCTTGATTTAGAGCAAGAAGCTGAAGAGCTCAATCGGCGGAGAGAAGATTCGGAAGTGATGGTTGGGAGTCAACTGGGCCGGGGCGTCCTTTTCCATGCGATTCGAACTTACCGCAACCTTCCACCGATCCCTGAAGCGAAAGAACGAGCCGAAGGAGCGCCTCGCGGTCAGGACAGCACGCGATCGGAACTGCAACCAGACGATCACTGGAACCCGCAATCGAAGTCATGAACACCGGAATCGACGTTGATTCACCTCTGGTGAAGCTCGAATCAACGAAAATGAAATTCCGATTCCAGGATCGAGCTTTGTTTCTCCTGTGCGTGTAGTGTGTGCCTTCCTTCGTGCGCCTGCCGTGGTCGGAGATGGAAGGCCGGCCGGCGGTGGCTTCCGGTGAAGCTAGGGAGGACGGGAGGGAGAGGTTACGGAGGCGAAGCAGAATCAGTCAGAATCCAGAACTTCCTCGTCAAATGACGAAGACCAAAAATTCCCTTTTATATTTCTATCGTCAAATGACGAAAGTGCCCCGATTTAAAATGACGAAAATTGTCCTTCTGGTTATTGCTCTCATAACCGATTGCCAGGGAGAAGGGAAAATCGGTGATGGGGCCCAGGGAATCAAAAATTCCACCGTACTTAGTGCTGCGTATGACGATATTTTTGGTACCAAAAATTGTTGAGAATATTAATATTAATAAAAAAAAGCTTGGAAGAGGGGAAGAAAATGCGGTAGCGTTCTTCAACGCAAAACACGCGTCTTAACTGTGGATGGACTAGCGGTGGGAGGCCTACCCACCCCAGGGTTTACTTCCGCCCCGAAGCGGCGACCGGAGGTTCCCTTGGTTACCAAAAAAAAAAAAGCTTAGAGGTAAACATGGCTGAACTGGTGACTAGCCTACAACTAATGGTTGAGAATATTAATATCTGCTCTAGTATTAAAATTGTTGGCTTACCTGACTATTGTGGATTTAAGTGCTATCTTTTAAGGAGTTACACACATCCAAATAAAAGAGGAAAAATTGAAAATATATAAGTGATAGAATTTTTTGTTATGGTAGTAAGAATGGGGATCTTTTTTTAAAAGAGGATTTGTAAAGTTAAAGAAAAATAAATACTTAAAAATAGCACAAGTATGCCCAAATGAATCAATATAGGCATCCAAATTTTTAGAAGTATAGTTGGCGACCCATTTTGCTCTGGAGTTTGTGAACAAATGATTTGATTGACGATATCATTTGTCTTTAATTGTGCCCAAAACTGGAGTTCATTAAGTTCTCCTCCTCTAGTCACCACAAGACGTATTAAGGTCATATAATTATATTTCGTGCGACTAATTTTTATTGACTAATTACATCAAACAACATGTCTCTCAAAAAATAGTTCAAACTTAAAAAAGGTTTTAATTGAGTACCTTTTGTTGAGACCAGTAAATTGCCTCATTGTTAGAAGAGTTTAAAAAAGTACCTACTCAATTAACAACATACATTATAGGGAAAAATTTCAATATGACCAGTTTAGGAACACATTGACAGATGGGACAACTATTCTTGAATATAGTTATGGTCCTATATAAGGACAAATATTCTTAAGGCCATAAATGATAATGTGAAATGAAGAGGAGCATCAATGAATAATAAAGAGTTCCCTCGATGGGCGAATGGTGTCTGGCATTGATGTGACTCTAATAATATATCTATTTCCATCTCTGGAATTCCTTAGCCTCAATTCCAGTCAATCGCATGGCACATAAGCAGCAAACATTTTCCTTTTCCCAAAGCTGACATGTCTCAATTTATTAGGTAACGATGAGCTTTCGGGTTAATTTACAACTCTTTGAAGGTTTTGGACTTGTCTTCCATAGGGTTCTCTAGAGCATTAACAGAGTCCATGGGCGACCTGCATTCTCTCGAGATACTTTGGCTTAACCAATGTAATTTCATTGGCTCTACTCCATCGTCACTCGGTAGCATAACACAACTCAGTAGTTAGGAACTCTCATTCAATGAGCTTAGGAGTCATGTTCCTCCAACTCAGTCAAACCTAGATTGGCTCACTCTGCTCGATCTTCTCTTCAACAATTTCATAGGTCCAGTACCCAATATCTTCAACAACAAGATACGACTTCTTCAACAAGGTTTCTAGCATAATCTCTTCACAGTTCCTATTCCTCCAAGCCGATAGGAGTCCAAGCATAATGAATCTTTCCAATCTTGCCCAACTTGACATTTCCAATAACCTCATTCTCTCTTCCATCCTTGATGAGAGTAGACCTGAGTAACAATGGGCTCAGTAGTCACATAGACAAGTTCCTTGCTGCACCCTCATTAGACCATGTTAACCTGAGTACTAATCAGTTGCATGGCATCATGCCGACCTCGGCTTTTCAGCTTACAAACCTCACCTGAGCATCTCAGCCAATAACCTGACCAGTTTTTGAGACCTACGCTTGTTATCCAAACTCAAAAGCCTAAAAGATCTTGATTCCTGACCAATAGCAAAAATGTCAAGCATGTCTTGCCAAAACTCCAAAAAGTCAGTATTTCTGGGTGCAAAGTTACTGAACCTTGCATTCTTAAGATATTCAACCAGCATGGAATGGATCCTACCAGGCAACATAATCCACGGTGATATCCCGTCATGGATGTGGCATGTTTGAGCTGAGTCAGTCTTATTTCAATATCTCTCACAACTTCCTCACTAGCTCGAAACAAGTTCCATAGAAAAATCTTACAGTTCTCCAGCTGAATATGAACTAGATCCAAGGGCCGTTTTAACCTCCATTGCTCTTAAATATGGTTCTCATCGGTTCTCATCTTCTGTCTGGCTACCAATCAATTGACCGGCAAAATCCATGGCTCTCTATGTGAAATGAAGGACCTACAAATTCTGGACCTCTCTCGTAACAATCTCATTGGAAGGATACCTCAATATTTGGGGGAAGATCAGCGACGGCCTCTTAGTGCTGGACTTGCAAGAAAATGGACCTTCTGGCACAATCTCATTCACGTTCGGCAAAAGAGCCGTCCTGAGAAGTCTTCACCTCAATGGGAACAAATTTGAAGGCCTGTTGCTGCGCTCGGCGGTAACAAGTTGAACCCCACTTTCCCAAAATGGTTGGCAACACTTGCCGGCCTTGTGAAGAAAACATTAAAATAAAAGAAAAGAAAAGAAAAGAAAAGATAATAATTATTTATTTTTCAAAATTAAACCCAATTGACCACATTAATATCAATTTTTCATGTAGAACAGTCAGTGTTGATTGAGACATCACGTTAGCGATTTATGGTAAAAATAGTAGAAAGAACTATATTTATAATTTTTAAAATATTAAAGATTAAATTATTACAATTAAAATGTTTATAAAAATTTAGGATAATCGGTCGCCTTACAATAAGTTTAGAAGTTTTTAGATAAGTGAATGCCTTGATTTGTCAATTAAAAATTAAGACAACGGCATTTCCCAAACTGTGGAAATCGCTCTTTTCCAAGGGAACACGAATCCGTCAGCAAGGTGCTTGTTGTTCATTGGTCATCATTACGTGGCGCTTCAATTTCTGCAACGACCGCCTTTGTCAAAAGACCGGCGACTCTTAAGTAAGGCCAATCGAGAAGCCAAAAAGCGAAGATGCTGACGGACAATCCCGAAGAGGACGACGCTATGTTCTCTTCTCGCTTCCGCTGCGGCACCGGCACCCCCCGCCACTGCATCGTGGATCACCTCTACCACGAAGAAGGCCTCGAGCAAGGAGAAGAGATAGCACCGGGCCTTCCGGAGGCGATCAACAAGTTAGCCGCCGCCATGGCCATCATCTCCGAGAACTACGCTGCCTCAAGGGTAATCAATTTCAGATTTACGCCTTTCATCTGAATTATACTGATTTGAAGGAGCTAAACTTTACTGATTGCAGCAATCTAGTTGACATCACTGGTCTCCGGGTATTGAAATCTCTGAGGCTTTTACTCTTTGGGAGAGAAGAATTGAAAAGGTGAAAATGATCACTCATAACTCCCATTTTGGGAAAACTACTTGAACTGTAGCAAAAAGATGGATGAAGATAATCCGTTCCGTTTCTCCACCTTTGTTCAGTATCTTCAATCATGAATGCAGAAAGTTTTGACCTTAAATGTGTATTTTCATAATAAATTTCAGGTTGCTCTAAAGCATTTGCACAACTCGAGTGTCCCTGGGAGTGACATTCCTGGATGGTTTTGTCAGGAAGTTCCTCATTTTGCTGCTCCGAAGAAGAACCGCGAGGTTAGAGGGAATGATTTTTGCTGCTGTTGTCTCTGTGGACAGTGCAAACCGGGCAAACATTCCGCTACCAGCAATCGAGGACATTAAAGGAAGGCTTCTCAGGCTTGAAGATCCGATACATATCAGACATTAAATGACACAAGCGAAGACCAGCTTTACCAGATTAGATATCCAGAATTCAAGCCAATGGTTCGGATGTTCAAAGGAGACAGGAGTAGATATAGTCCTACGAGACCCACCATACTTTCCTGGGCTCTCGCTGAAAAAGCGCAGGATATAGCTGGTTTTCGAGAATGATGATGATGACGATGGAAATGAAGAACAGTTGGACGAATCCCAGCAGTCAAGTGTCTCAGAAACTTGGCCAAGTTCATCAGCTCCTCGTGAGATATTTGGTCCATCGTTAAGGTGATTATATGCCATTCTGGCAACGGCTTTTGCTTACAGAATAGAATAGGATACTGCCCCAACAGATATCCTCTGCCTTTCCCTTGCATAAGACGGAATGAGCTAGTACAGAGCCGCTGGTACTTATGTAAGGACCGAGCCGAGTCCATAATTAATTCTGTGTTGGAAGGGGATCATAGGACACGGTTGGAATCAGTTATAAAAATCTGAGAAAATGTTCCTTCTTCAACTAATGAGGTGCTTTCAATGATCACACTTTTTGCAATTCCTAATAAACCACCCGACTTTTCCGACAGGGGCACGGTCAGTTTGTCATCTTCAAACAACTTCGGGATGCAGCCAGGATGGCTCCCAGAGTAGCACCTAAAATAACCTAACAGTTAACACATCTCCCACTCAACCAGAGAAAAAGCGACCAGAGAATTAATGAACAGGCAAAGGAACTCCTTATTGCTGCCATATAAGCAGTCGCAATGCAAGAAATGAGCAGCGTGGCTGGGAATAAAAGGTGAGCCTCCTTTGTGAAGCAAGCTTTGTCAAGAAACAATGAACAGGAAGATATATAAAAAAAACGTTTCTAGAAAAGCATTTAGGACTCTGCGGTTGGGTTAGAACTAGCCCATAAATGCACGAACAGAATTAACGTAAGCTGTGGCGTCTGGAAGGAGTCCAGAAGTCTGTTATCATCACATCCCTCCCTTTCCTTCCGTTTAGGGATGGGTACGAATTTTGGAAGGGAGAATCCTAAAGATCGTATGCTTGTGACTCTGACAATAATAGAGAAACTCGAACAGTCTAAAGATTTCATTTTACAGTATTATGAAACATATCTGTAAATCGGACCTCCTGGGCAATGTCTTCGGCTTCATCCTCATCCCGTGGCTTGTGCCCTTAGAAATTCCTGTGATATCTGATAATCATATGGGGAGAACCACCTTTGAACCCTATAACCAAGTGCATGAAAAATCAGTGCGTGAAAAAAGAAAAAAGAAAAAAGAAAAAGAGAGAGAAACTAATCAGAGGAAGTATCCATTGCAATTGCTTGAAGAAAACACTCGTTCCTAATAAACAGAATCCGCAAAATAGAATATGGTGAATCCAGAAATCGATCACTTGAGATGAGCGAGCTGTCAAGTTCTCATAAGCCAATATATACTTATACCAATTAAGGTTGATATATGGATTTATCCTGTAACCGCATTCCAGAAATAAGGCCATCTTCAGCCCAGAGAGGAGGAAGAGGGGTTAGAGAGAGAGAGAGAGAGAGAGAGAGAAGCAGGGCAGATGCAATTCCCAAATGATGGACCATCTGAGAAACTGGAAAAGTACGGACATGACAAGCCCTGTATCTTGTCTTGGAGCAAATAGGGAAAAAAGGACCCACGAAATCGACAATGAAGATGATGAAGGCTATTTGAACGAAAAAGGAGGTCCTCCATTATATGTTCCATGACAAACGACATTTGTTACTTTTAGGAAAGCGAAATTGCAGATTCGCAGTCAGTATTCATGAGCAAATTTACTTGAGAACTATGTTACAGTGTTTCTCTCTGTTTCTAAACGAGAAATATGTCTAAGAACAAAAAAGCCCGACTGTCTTTTTTTTTTGGGCCAGATATGAGTCTGAAACCTTATCCTTGGCATAAAAAGTCACCAAGCAGTGCGACAATTGGAACCGAAGAAATGTCAGGTAGAAGTAGACTATACTCATTAATACGTGGATGACATGGTAGAGACTTTCTTGCGCATACATGTAATAAGATGAATATCAGAATAATTGCTATCCAAAAGGGGACTAGATGAGGTGAAGGGAAGAAAAGAACCCCAGAAAGGGAGAAGACTCTCACCCTCATAAGTGAACATATGAAAATAAAAACAAGCATCCCAAGGATGCTTCCACTGACAGCGATATGAAGGCTTCTTTTTTTTTTGATGACCCAGGGAACCCGTGCATCATACCAACACGAACAGCCTCAGTAGGCCTGGAGTGACAGGGGGTAAACCCTGGGGCCTCACTGGAGGACCCACTACTCCCGTGGAACGGGTAAGACGCCAAGCGTCTCCGCGGAGAGTCGAACCCTCTTCCTCCTAGAAGGGGTCAGTGGGTCCCCCCACGGTGGGGAAGACTTAACCAGCGGAGCCACCGTGGCCGGTGGTGATATGAAGACATCTTGTTATTGAATTACACATCAAAAGAAGGCGTAAGTTGACAGTGACAACAATAAAGGTAAATGCCATTGTGCTGACGTCCTAGAGGCCGAACATTTTTCCCGATGAATTTAGACCAGTAGAACTAGAAGCTGCCACAAAGTGATAAAGGACGAGAGATTGGTAGACCGCAGAAAAAGACCAGGCTGCCACAACTCTACAGTTGAAGTATGAATTCCGTATTCCCTCCTTGTATAGTTGTGGATACATCTTTGAAAATGGCACTAACAACCTAGAAAAACATGCAAAAACACTGTCAAGTATTTGCTCCAATTGTGATCTGTGTTGGAGTATATTTATGAATATTAGTCGACAGTTAGCAGGTGGTCACAAATAAGGTAATCGAAGCTTTGTTAATGTCTCTCATGCTTTATAAGTGGAGCTACTATATACTCTTATTGAGTAAAGGTGTAGTATTTGTTGATTCTCTCTCTCCCTTTCGCTTGCAAATCATAGAAACATTTCCATGGTATAAGAGCCACCAAGGAAGAGGGATCCAAATCAAAAGTCCAACTGTATCTTTCCCGTTGCCTTCAGTAAAAAGAACATAGCCATCACTATTCAGTCAGCTCCATCTGAACAATCTCTTTGTTGGGAATAACGGATCCCCGAAAACCCGGATTCGACACTAAATCGAACCCCTAAATCAATGCGGAAGCGAAGCCCAAGAAAACGACACGCATCACCGATCGTAAAGCACACCACGGAGTCGAGCGTACCTTGTTTGCCACAGATTAAACACCGACGCCAATGGAGGAAGAGAATCTGGTCCTGTTCGATCCGAGGAGGCAAAATTCCTTCGAGCACTTCATTGTTTTGCTTTTGAAGGAAACGGGAGAGAGAGAGCGTAAGAAGGAAAGAACGTACGTTCATTCTAATTCCAAGAGGTGTCTTCTCTCTCTCTCTCTCCTCCCTTTTATACCTTGCCCCTTCCACGGGCCTTATTCCCGTGGGCCGGGCTTTCTGGGCCCAGCTTGGGAGGACAGGGCCTTAAGCCCAATAATACATAAAGCCTTCATCTCCCACTCGCACAAGGTGGGCCGAACAGAATTCTCTTTACCTCTCTTCAACATTCATACCGGTGAATAATCCGTGCGACCAGCATACTTTGAGAGCTCGTTGCCATACATCTGTTAGGAATATATAGCAGCTCATAATGGGCATCACATCCTGAGTAGATTTAGTATGCAGTACCCTAGATCGATCGATCACATTTATATCTCTCTTGATCTCTTTTAAACAATGATATATTTATTGTATTCACAACTATGATTATCACAAAGACAGTCATAATTGGTTAACCGGTGAATACAAAACTATAATGTGATTCTCCAAATCGATCTTCCTCTTTCCTTCAAACTCTCAATTTCAGTTCAACTTGCTTTTCTAGAAATGCCCCATTAGATCGAATCGCTCATGACCATTGGCAACATCTTAAGATAGCAAACACTAAATAGAAATCTCGATAATAAGTAAGAGTCATGAGGGGACAAAGAAATTGAGGAACTCTTTTCTTCAAGAGTCTCACACAACATAAAAGTTGAGATCAAAATTTTTCCACTCTTATTGGTCGTCTCATGCATACGTAGTATGAAATACGTATTACGGTATTAACTCATTTCCCATGGAGCGTATGTCTACACCTTTCAATACCGTACAGATGATAGTTCAGACACACCCAATGTCTAACTTGAGTTCACGTATCTACTCATTCACAAAATTCATCAGAACTCACATCTGGCATTTTAGACAGATAAAGTAAAATATGTGGGGTATTTTACTTTCGGACATAGTAAGTATTATGTCCTCATCTTAACACTTAGTTAAGGCGACATACGTGTTTCAAGCTTGAGCTCTCGATTATCACCTAGATAATAAGCTTAAAAACAGTTTCATCTCTATTTATCACACAGCAAATAGAGGCGATTACCCGTGTGAGTGGGCTAATCTTTTATCTGTCCGACATACTCCTCAACTTAAAATAATGCACTGAGCATTAAGATGCATAAATATCAAACAAAGATTCATAGGCATTAATGATGAAAACACAAATTCATCAAATTATGAACACTTAGGGAAATTATAATATTCAGTACATCAACCTCTACGCAACCCTAGAGATTTCATATGGCCACAAAACACATCTCTGGGTATTGGCTTTACCATTCTATGCGTAGTATGTACTCTAAGTTCACGTCATTTCGTGCAACTATATCCCTTACAAAATTATACTTGGTATCTATATATTTGGTCTTGCCATGATATTTTGGATCTTTGGTGTACGCTTTCGCTGCTTGGCTATCACAGTTAACTAATAACAAATCCGCAGCACTTCCAATAACACCTAAATAATCCAATAATCTCTTAAGCCAAACACTTTCTTATACCGCTGCTGATAATGCCACGAACTCAACTTCCATCGTGGACAAGGCTATGCATGTTTGTTTCTTATAGCTCCAACATATGGTGCCATCATTCGGTAAGAAAACAAACCCAGAGGTAGATTTCCTTTCATTTAAATCTCCTCCCCAATCAACATCAGGATAGCCTTAGAGTCGTAGATCCTTTCCTTTATAACTCATCGTATAATCAGCAGTCCCCTTTAGATACCTCAGTATTCTCTTAACGGCTTTCCATTGTGCTTGACCTAGATTGGATTGGTATCTAATCACCATTCCAACTGCAAAACATATGCCAGGTCTAGTACACATCATAGCGTACATAAAGCTTCTAACAGCATTAGCATAAGGAACATATTTCGTTTGTTCCTTCTCTTGTGGAGTCCTTGGACACAGACTATGGCTCAATCCTTCACCTTTTTGCAATAGGAGTGTCTATGGGTTTACAGTCTTGCATACTAAATCGTTCAAGAACCTTATTTATATATGATTCTTACGAAAGAGACAACGATCTCTTCAAAACGATATCTTGAAATCTTAACTCCAAGAATATATGCAGCTTTACCCATATCTTTCATCTCAAAGTTAGAAGACAACCAACCTTTGACAGTATTGACAAACTCCATATTACTTCTGGCAATTAGTATATCATCAACATATAATGATATGATCACAAATTGATCATTGGATATTTTGATATATACACAATGATCATCATCTATCATTGTAAAGTCATATGCCATTATGGCATTATGAAAACGTATATATCATTATCTTGACGACTGCTTAAGGCCATATATCAACCCCCAAAGTCGACATACCTTATCTTCTTGGCCTTTCACTATGAAACCAGCAGGTTGTTCCATATATGTTCCTTCCTCTAATTCTCCATTGAGGAAAGCAGTCTTTACATCCATTTGATGTAACTCAAGATCCATACTTGCCATTATTGTCAGAATAATGCGAATCGAGGTAAATCTCACTACAGGAGAAAATATATCTTCATAATCAATTTCTTCCCCGTTGATTATACCCTTCGCCACAAGGCGAGCCTTATGCCTTTCTATCGAGCCATCAGCCTTTCGCTTTATTTTGAGAACCCAGTTGTTCCCAATAGCTCTGCGTCCTTTTGGAAGATCAACCAATTCCTAAACATGGTTTGACTTCATTGACTCCATTTCCTCTTTCATTGCATGAATCTATTTTTCCTTATTAGGGCAATTTAGAGCCTTATTAATATTTCTTGGCTCATCCTCATCTTGCGGAGCAACCATAAAATTTTCCCTTTCAATGTCAAAACATTGACGGGGAATACTTTGGCGACTTGTTCACCGTATGGGAGATTGTACACTTAGCACATCATTCCCCATCATGCTCCCACTTAGATTAGGTAATGATGATGTTGTCATATCATGTGGTTGCAATTGAGAATGAGTTGAATTCAATTCATCACATCTCATAGTACTCCCACTTGGACGAACTCCACTGACATCATTATCTTGATCCAAGGTTTCAAATAGGAAACAATCTTCCCTTATTTCGCCCTTCTTAGGAAATTCATCCACTAAGGATGTGACATCCCGTGATTCAAATTCAGTTATACTCCAATTTTCCTGCTCACCTATGAACACATACCCTTTCGAGTGTTCGGAGTATCTCATGAAAATACTCTTATTTCCTTTGGGACCTAATTTTCCAAACTTGTGAAAGGACTCATGTGTATAGGTAGCACAATCCCATGCCTTAAGAAAACTTAAGTCCGGTTTTCTACCTGTCCATAACTCATATGGAGTGGAAGTAACTGATTTGGAAGGCATCCGGTTAAGTATATTGGCAGCAGTTAACAACGCATCACTCCAAAGAGTGATAGGTAAGTTAGCATGCGCCATCATGGACCTAACCATTTCAGTAGGGTTCTGTTTATTCTCTCTACAACACCATTTTGTTGAGGAGTATATGGAATAGACAACTATCTTTCTATTCCTTTTTCATCACATAATTTTCTGAACTCATCAGATAAATATTCTCAACCTCGATCGGATCTCAATGCTTTTATTTTCTTGTCTAATTGATTTTCTACCAAGTTTACAAACCTTTTGAAACAACTTATGCTTCAGATTCATGAGAAATCAAATAGACATATCCAACTCGAGTATAATCGTCTATAAAAGTGATGAAATAAACAGCCCCATGCCTTCCTCTCACATTCATTGAACCACAAACGTCATAATGGATTAAATGTAGAGGAAATTTAGCTCTTTTATTTTTCTCAAATGGTTTCCTTGTTGTTTTCCCTACCAAGCAATGCTCACATATGGACAAATCGACTTTTTCAATGTTGCCCAACAAGCCCTCTATGGCTAGTCTATTCATACGTTGTTGGCCCATATGACCAAGTCTAGCATGCCACCATATTCACATCATTATCATATAAGGTAGAAGACGTGAAACAAGGGAATAACATATTGACATCACCACAGTCAACATTTAGTACAATAAAACCATTCAGTAAGTGACCACAACCATAGTAGTTTGTATCTAAACACAAATCTACACATTTATTATGGAAGTTCATACCAAAACCAAGCTTAACCAACATTAAGACAGACACAAAATTTCGACGAATCTCCGGAGCATATAGAACATTAAGGTGCGTCCACCATTCATGTTTAATTGGCAGGTGCCAATACATTTACTTCAGCTCTGGAGTTGTTTCCCATATGGATTCACTTAGTTCCAGTTGGTATCGTCGAAATTCCACGAAGAATCCTCTATCCTTCGCTATATGGTCTGTCGTTCCTGAATCTACAGTCCACAAAGGATTGGATTCAGCCAAAAATATTGAACTTGACAATAAAGTTCTCAAATGTACAAGAGGTGTATAGCTTCTTTGGCTCACGACAGTTGCGAGCATAGTGACCTCTCTTGTCACAATTGTAATATCTCACCCTTGACATTTTCTTCACTTGAGGACGTTTTTCTCTCTCTTGTTGGTTAATTCTTGATTTCTTGCAATAAGGACTTGATCCTTTGCATTCCCACATATTGAACGAATCAATACGTTTGCGCTTAGAGCACAAAGCCCTTTCTGAGCTAGAACCAGCATAACAAATGTCTATTTTCGGCTCACATGCCGTCAAGCGGTCCTCTATCAGCTCAAGGTGGCGCATAGCATCCTCAAGATCTTCCATAACATGGTCAAGAGCTTCTAGTGCTTCTTGCTTTTCCAGCACATATTGAATCTTCTTATTTAATATTTCACAATTGTTACCGTTCATATCAGCAATCACGTTCTTAGTTGCTGAACCATCATTCTGAACACATCAGATATCCATGCACGAATAATTAATGCCTATCATTTATGCATCCCTATTTGCATAGACCCATCATATTAATAAATAATTTCAAGTAAGGCTTCAGAATCAAAAGGTCACTATGTTTCCAATCATCCTCCAAAAATCCTAACTTAAAATTATCATTAATATAATTATCTTATGCAAAATCAATTCTATGAAGCTACAAAAGCTTCTAAAACTACCCACAGCTAATTACCCACAGTAACCAGCAATAACAGAAAGCAACAATATCTTACATCCAATAGAATAACAATGCTTTCACTTTAATACAAATATACATTACACTAAGCAATATATATATACAGAAAAAACATCAACATGGAAAGAGATATTCACATCAAAAACATCTCACATTAATCCAAGAAATAAATAGGGAATGACCCTTCTAATCTATCAGTCAAAACATCTGAGAAAACTGAAGGCACATTTGCCAACCATGGAAAAACTTTTGGAGAGCTTTCATGTCGCCACCAAGGCGCATTCACTCGGCGCCATGTGGCGCTCAATCTAAGGGTTGAAGTTTTGGCTAACTCAATCCTATAGTGCTCTCTTACAAAAGCTTCCACTAGCTTCTTATAATCCGGGACCACGTTGACCTTCCATAGCCGATCAAACACTGCTTGCCATTCAGGTGGAAGAGTGTTCATCAAAGCCGGCACCTTCTCAAAATCCGGCATAAGATAACCATTCCAGATGATTTCCTATATCATCTGATTGACCTTGACCACATGTGATACTAAATCACCGTCATGCCACCGATAATTAGGTAAATCTGACATCAGCCTTTTAAGTCTTGCATTTCCCTCATCCGTTCTCGGGATTGCAGGCATCCTTGCATTGCGCATCAAAATTCCTGCAACAAATGCAGAACTAAACATGGATCACTTATAATCCATAATAAACATAAGGGAAAATACATAATTTTCCAATATTTATGCAACAAATGCAAAATTAAAAATGGATTACTTTTAACCCATATAGGCATGACTAAAAAAAGAAACAAATTCTTTCTTTTTTTTTTTGGGTCAACGGTTAACGGTCAACGGTCAACGGTCAACGGTCAGCCAACGGTCAACGGTCAGTCAACGGTCAACGGTCGTCGGTCAACGGGTCAACGGTCGGGTCAACCGGCGGGCGGGTCGAAGGACCGGTCGGACCGGTCGCGACGGTCGAACCGGTCGAACCAGACGGGCCGGTCGGACCGCTCGCGCGAACCGACCGCACGTGCCTCGCCCGTGCGGGGAATGACGTCACGCAGACATCATCCGACACATGCCGGGCGCGTGCCTCGTCCGCGAGTCGGGTCGGGTCGCCGGTAGGGTCGGGTCGCCGACCGATGACCGTCCGGCGAAACATCGTCGGTGATGACGTCATCGGTGACGTCATCCGAGCGGTTACCGACCGTTGGATGACGTCACGATGACGACATCGCGTGACGTCAGCACGCGTCGGTCCGCGGACCGGCGCGTGCCGTTTCGCCGCTCGCCGGCGCGCACGTGCCGGTTCGTCACCGGCGCGTGTGGCGCAACGCTTCCAGGCGCGTCGCGCCCACGCGCAGCGGCTTCCGGCCGCGCGTGTGGGCGCGTGCGGTGGCTTTGGCGGCGTACAACATGTCTCCGGACTCGTCTCGACGTCGTCTTTCTCCCCGTGCCTTCAGAATTTGATTTCGACTTACGAAAACTCAGAAAAATGGTCGAACAACGCTCGAGTGTCGGGATTTCTGCCCCGATCCGTACGACCGAGAATTTCTTCGCGAAAATTCAATCAAAATACATCAAATTGATCGGGAAAACGTGAACTAGGGCTCTGATACCAATGTTGGGAATAACGGATCCCCGAAAACCTGGATTCGACACTAAATCGAACCCCTAAATCAATGCGGAAGCGAAGCCCAAGAAAACGACACGCATCACCGATCGTAAAGCACACCACGGAGTCGAGCGTACCTTGTTTGCCACAGATTAAACACCGACGCCAATGGAGGAAGAGAATCCGGTCCTGTTCGATCCGAGGAGGCAAAATTCCTTCGAGCACTTCACTGTTTTGCTTTTGAAGGAAACGGGAGAGAGAGAGCGTAAGAAGGAAAGAACGTACGTTCATTCTAATTCCAAGAGGTGTCTTCTCTCTCTCTCTCCTCCCTTTTATACCTTGCCCCTTCCACGGGCCTTATTCCCGTGGGCCGGGCTTTCTGGGCCCAGCTTGGGCGGACAGGGCCTTAAGCCCAATAATACATAAAGCCTTCACTCTTCATGTTTGTCCACATCATTTGTCTATGGTGATAATCCTCGTTGAAGCATCAGTCTACGGTGTCAATTAAAGCTTGCCCTCTGTTCTTCTCAGCCTTATAAATGCTCAAAAATCACCCGAGTTCCTTTAATCAACGTTGTTTGTTCTTGCCCCTTCTCAGCGTGACATGTCCTGTGGTGGCTAGAAATGGAGGTGTGGCAGCGGCTGTTGGTGGATGGAGGGTGACAGAGAGGACAATGAAGAGGGAATGAAGATCAAAGGAATAACCGAGGGCTAGAGAGAATTTGCTGAGCTCCTTTTCCGTGTTGGAAGGTACTTTGTTTCCGTTTTGCACCCCCTGCTGCAGAGCGCGCCAAGCCTAAGCTGAAAGGGAAAGCAACTCAGTTCATTAGATGTAGAGAGACAGGAAGAGAGGTAGAGAATTCTGCGGAGGGCCGCGTGATGTAGAGTGCATGTGGGTCCCACTGAGAATTGCGCATTAGCTAATACCACTGATTTTGGATTCAAAGGGCATAACTATGGAGTTGTGTATGAAGTTCAAGTATGTCATATGTCATATTTCCATGTGGTTACAGCTATTTAATAGCAGGTACTAGCTGAACACCCAGTGAGTGCATCGACATTTATCAAAAACTTAAGCTTGTGACTAATAATGTTTTAATGATGCTGTGCAGGCTTATGGTTATAGGATGTCGCTTTGGGTGGAGCACTTGGGAGACTTCAGAGGACAGCTCCAGGGAGCCACAAAGCACTGAACGCATGAAGAGGGTGAACAAAATAGCCAAACAGAATTGGAGGGCTTATGCAGATGAGGACCAACATAGTCCAAGGAAATGAGAGGCCACCCGATGCAATGTCCGATCCATCTGAGCAAAGACGGTAAAGTCGGTCCTTTGGCTAGTTTCAAAACATTTCCTCAGGTGGGTAGCAAAATCCTCAGATTGCTCACCACTCTTCTCGATATGATTACAACATGATCGAACATGTAAACTAGTCACATTCGATTCTAAAGCAATGTGGTTCACGGTATTGAGGTAATTTCAACTACTAAAAATTGAGAAATATGAGGAGTAGAATGACGATGCATGAGCATGATTTAGATAGATAGAGACTAGTAACTTAAAAAATGATGAGAAATCATCTGCACATCGACGTACCATCATGTGCTACCGAATTAACCCTCATATGAAACCAAGATCTATCAAATCCAATCCTAGCCCACATATGATGCAAAAAACACATTGAACTCTATAAGAAATCAACATGGAGTCGACATGAATACAACATATATTGCTAATGTGACCCAAATAACTTGTGTCGCGACCTAATTTTTCAGGGTTTGGACTACCTAAAACTAGGTTAATGGACTACTAAGCCTTTAAGCTTAGCTCAAGCTCTCCCAAGCCCATACCAATTCGCAACTTAGGTTCAAAATGCAAATTGACTTTATTTAAGAGTCGTCACTAATCAGTTTATGGTAGGTCGATTAGACATCTAAGTAAAACAATGGAAGAATTACTTTACTCCTACGAACTAGAGATTAAGGATACGGGGACTTGGTTACACCAGACTATCCTAGTGCCCTTTCGGTACCTTTTATTTCATTTTCAAGAAAATGTTTGGCAATTGAATTGATTTTAATTTAACTTCCCAACATGTGAGGTGATCATACATGTGCGCATACCACCAATTTAACACTCAAGAAAGCAATTAAGTAATGCAAAACATGCTTTGAAGTAACGAAAACATCTGCATTATTAAATCAGAATTCACATCAACCATCCTAGATATGATTTCTAATTAACACGCAATTTTAATTTTTGTTTTTCGCTTTTCTTAATGAAAATCATGCGATGCATACTAATAATCTAATATGACATGGTAGCATGGCTTAAACTATATGACATGAAGAAATGCAATAATTAAATGCAATCTAAATGACCTGATTTTAATGACATGCAATGTGATGCAATGACATACAAAATTATTTAAATTAAAATGACATGCATCATGCAATTTCATATGTGGGCTTATATGTCACCCGACGTTTATTAAATGACCTGGTCTAATGACGAGGAAGTTCTAATTAAATAAACCTAATAAAAACTAGATGACCTCCATTTGATATTTCTATTTTTTTTAAAATGCAAAAATGATCTAGCTATATTAAAATTCTATCTAATTTAAACTAAGGATTAAGTCACATTAAATCCTAATTTAAACCATGCAATTTATCTAATATGCAATGACGTGCAAAAAATCCCCTAATTCAACATGATATATGCATGATAGTTTTTTTATTTTTTATTAAAAAATTCGAAATTTAAAATTGCCATGTGATTGAAATGCAACTTAAATTAAACAGAAACCAAAAATCCTAAATGAATGCATTTTTTAGTTTTTTTTTTAGTTTTTTTTATATTTTCTGAACTGAAATCTCTATCTTAAATATGCCATATAACAAAAAAATATTTCAAAATAAACTGAATCCCAATTCAAATATTTTTTAGATTTTTTAGTGGCATTTCAAAAACAACCAATTATCAACTAAACATTAAATCTAAACAACCAAGACATTCAATCAAATAAAGGATTAAAATAATCGAAAAATTAACCTGTTGTCTCACAGGTTAAATTAACGATTGTCCTAACCCTAATTATCACGACAAAGAGATCAAAATAACTAAAAATTTGATCCGAATTCTTACGGATCAAATTAATGGTTATATTGATTCCACACTTAAAATACTATTGACCAACCCAAGAATTAATATAATTAAAAAATGACCCGACATCTTACGGGTCAAATTAATAATTACAATACTCTTAGGGATAACTCTTGCGAATAATGCCTACAAGATTCATAAAGTAAACATTAGGATCCAATTAAATAACTAAACTAAAGGATATAAACAAAATAAAGTAAAATAAATGAAAAAGAAAAACTACCTAATCAGATTTTCTTTT
Source organism: Eucalyptus victrix (assembly GCA_016097545.1). Lineage (NCBI taxonomy): Eukaryota > Viridiplantae > Streptophyta > Magnoliopsida > Myrtales > Myrtaceae > Eucalyptus > Eucalyptus victrix. Next base: position 10,387,730 of record CM027841.1, on the reverse strand, counting down.
TCCTTTTTGCTTTTGTTTTTCTGTTTTTTCTTCTTTTCCAGCCACCACTCGTGGATCTCCAAAGGGGAACCGGCGAATCGGCTCGGCAAAGGAGGCTCCGGCCAAGGTGAACCGGCGGCGACAAAACACCGGAGCGGAGCTAGGGAAGCTCGGGTCCGGACGGGCACGGCCGGCGTTGGGTGGATCGACGTCGGTGCTTGGTGGTGTGGGCACAGCAGGCTTGGGCGTCGCGAGTCGTTGGTGGCGGACGAGCGTGACGGTGATGCGATGTGGAACTTCACGGGCGTCACGGACGGGACACCTAATTGTCGCGGGTCAACACGGGCTGAGCAGGGGCGGCATTGGGCAGATCTAGTTCGGGCCTTGCTGGCGGAGCAACGAGCTCGCGGGCGATGGAGAGCTCCGGCAATAGGCGAGATGGCGGTGTGGGTGCAGCGGTCGGTGGTTGCAGCAGCGTTGTCGTAGTGTGGGCGCGGCGTCGGAACAGACACGTCGCAGGTGGAGGCAGTTCGTCAGGGAGCGGAGCAGGGGCAAGGCTCGGCGCGGCACGGTGGGTTCGGGCGAAGGAGGACTCAAGCGTCGGGGACCTCGGCGTCGCGGCATCGTCGCGGCGAGCTTCATGGGGAGACCGCGGAAGCGGCTGTGGTGAACACACGGTCGCGGATGGAAGTTGCAGAGGAGAGGCAGCAATTTGGGGAAGACGATGAATAGTAAGGGTCAAATCACCTCTTTACTTTTCTCCTCTCTCTCTCTCTCTCTCTCTCTCTCATGTCACTCTCCCTCTTCCTTCGTACTCTTCTGCAGAAGCTTTTTGCTTTTTCTCTTTTTCTCTTCTTTCCTTTCAACCTCCACGGATGGCCTCTCTCCCCTCTTTCATTTTTTCCTGAATTTTTTTAAAGAAGCTCCCTCCCTAAATGAAGAGAAGGTCACCCTATTTATAGGGTGAAAACTTAGTCTGCTCTACCTACGAAGATTATAACAACTCAATCGTTGAAGATCATCCTTCGAAAATACGAGATTATCATGTATGCTGACTCACTCGACCATTGAAATCATCCGTTAAAATCCTTTAAGCCGACTCGCTCGACCATTGAAGATTATCTTCGATAAGGCTTCATTATCCAAATTCTAAAATCCTTCGAAATCTCTATCCGCAACAAAATATTTTAGATTATTTCTTATCCTCCTTAATATTCCCCAATGATTTTACCACCAAAAGACTAAAGATAAGATTGCAATATTTTTTAATTTCAAAAAATGATCATAATATCGCATCAAATCTTAAATTTTCACATAACAACAGGCTTGGGTTGATTTTCTTCATGGGCTTAGTCCAGCCTGTTAATTTAAAACCCAAAACGACCCATCCACCACCGGTCCAGTAAATGCAAATTAAAAAAATAAATGCACCTATAACTAAATGCTATGCAATTAATATTTTTTTAAATTAACCCTTAATTTTTTAATGCGACAAATTACTAAACGGGTAGCCAAAATTTAGGTGTCTACAACTTGGAAACGACTTTGATTTTACACAACAGGATCTCTTGGGACCAAATACTAAAGACCACATTCTAATTACCCACGGCTGGCTCCAGCGGAGACATTTTCAAAGAACATCATGCTGCAAAAACTGAAACGCATAGCAACGTAAACACAGGAAAACAACATTGAGCCACATTCTACAGTCAATTCTCATGGATGAGACTCGTTCAGCAACAACTGAACATGCATACAAATCGGCAATGTGGACAATGAATCGAGCAAAGCATTCGGTCATGGCATAAACAGCTCATTATGCACTCAGCCCTCGAATGTCAGTATGACAGGGACTCGCACGCCATTCGCAGAATAGTTACAAGAAAATGACATCGAGGAATGAACTTTAGAATCTTCAGTAAACGAAGAAAATCAAAGAGGTAGAGGCCTATGCATTTGCCAAAAAAAATGAATTGAATATCATTGGCAGTGTGAAGGGGTTGAGGTATCACTGAGCGGATCGAGAAATGCAAGACATAATCATCCAGGCATATGAAACCAATTGCATGCGAGATCAAGCAAAGGATGAAGTCCACACAGGAATTCACTGAAGTACACAGTAACGATGCGCATTTCGAAGAAGGATTTCACAATTTCCAATTCAAAGACGGTGATTGTCTTGAATATTAGAATAGCCATATACATAATCATAGATTGAGAAGGAAAACATAATTCTGAGTAAATTAAGCCAACACGGCATGTTCAAATTCTCAGTCATGGAAGCATTGAGCACAATCGAGAGAGTTCAGCCAACATCAATGAAAATAATTTGTCATATGCCCTAGACAACTCTCAGTTTAAGCATGCCATTGCCAGATAATCATCACGATGCAAGAATACTTGCAAAATACGCATGCTAGTACCGTTCAGGAATTCAATCAAATGTATGGTAGGCGTTTCAGTAAAGGGCACCTGAATGAGTTCATCAGGACAGTCCCGAACTCAACTAGATTTTACGCCGGTGGAATCAAGCACTCGGTCCCTACCTCCAGGAGAAACAGAGCGAAGTTTACCTTGATAAGAATCATGAAGATTCAAATACTCAACCCACTCAAAGGAATCCTCGTTATCACCGATTCCAACTCACATTCAACCTTTGTCGAACTCGAAATCATAATACCGTCCCTCAAACTCAAACAGTCTCAGCCTCCATCAATTGTCAGAGAGAGAGAGATGGGAGGAGGAACATGGGCTTTCCCATATTGCAATCTCCTTGATCTCCTTCTTTCTCCTGCGACGGTTGTCGTGAGGTAATTCATCACGACTTCCATTACTTAATATAATAGCACATACATTTTCTAATATTACGGGAAAATTTATAAACACGATAATGCACTTGATTAGAATTTATACAGCATAACCCCACAATTTATGGTCCAATGACTGGCCACTCGTCACTGTAGCCCAGGAGACAAACCAAAGGAATGAATAGCCAAGAAAACAGTTACACACTTCACGGGAAGTGTAGAAGAGACTACAAAAGAAAAAAAAAACAAAATCTCATATTACCAGACACATCCATTTTGTTTTGTCAGGAAGTTCATATTCACATACTTTTGTGGCTCACTTCGAAAAACTAATTATTCCCCCTCACTGTCCCGCTCACGGTCCATGTCAAATAGAGGCTCAATCTCCTCCATAGAGACGTCTAAAGTCTCAATTTCCCCCTCGCTTTCCTCTGCACTTTGGTTGCCTTGGTCTGGCTCTGTTCTACTCGAGACATCCAAGGATGGGAATTCCGCATAATATTTCTCTGGTAAGAAGCTCCTGAATTTCGGCAAATTGTAAAGTCTAAGAGTAGTTAACCCAGAGAAGGTGATTGTCTTACTAGTCACTTCTTCACATTCTTCATGGCCAGCAATTAGTTTCATATCTTCACATGACCCTACCACCAGCTTTTTGATTTGCCCGAGAAATTTCGTTGTGAAGGTGGTGAAAAGCATGTCCAAACGGGAGCACCTCACAGCCTTTATGTATCTCAAATTTGGGAACGGGATGTTTGGGAGATTGTCGTACCGCCAAATGTGCCTCAAGTTGTCCAAATCACGCAAATCCAGCTTCCTCAAATTACCGCTCTTTGCCACCGTCCCATCACTTTCGTATATGATCTCAATTGAACGGCATGATTTCACTTCTAGGGTTTCAAGACAGTCCTGCAGCTTCTTCCACATATTGGATGGGGCAATACGTTGGAGAATGTCACAACCCTTCAATATAAGAGTTTCCAATTTGCAAAAGGAATCATTAGAAATTTGATTGTTCCATAACTCTTTGCATCGGGCGCCTCCAATACATAGAATTCTTATATTGGGAAATCTAACCTGCACGACGATAATGTGAGAAAGGAGGATAAGTAGGACACATGATTACACTGTTCATTCTAAAACATGATAAGCCAAGATTAAAGACGATCACAATAAGGCATAGAGCAAACCATATCATTGAACAATGGCTGAGGCAATTCATCATTTTCTTCGATCATCTCGCCTAGCTGCCTCTCGACACTTGTAGGACTCCAGATGAATGCTCTAAAGTTGGGGCACCGCAAAATACATATTTCAATTAAGGAAGGGAAACTCATCACTTCTGCCTTGGATCGACCACCTTCTTCCTTGGGAACCACTTCCTTCATTTGTTCGCATTTGCAAATCAATAGGGCATTGAGTTTCTCTAGAGTTGTGGCTGTATAATTGGGGAAGAGATATCTTAACTCAGAGCAATTGAGAACAAAGACTTCTTCTAGACTGGGAAAACCCAAAACTGTTTGGGAATCCCTCATCACCACGTGTCTTAGCCTTCCTGCTCCACTCACGACCACGTTTTCCAATTTGGGAAGCAATACAATTTTGTGTTCCGTACTTGAATCAAGGGGCCCCCAATTAAACAACGATTCCAAGGAGGGACAGCTTGAAACCTTAACTTCTTCCAATTGGGGGAGCAACACAATTGTTTGTTCCTTATATGAATCAAGGGACCCAAAATCAAACAATGATTCCAAGGAGGGACACTTTGAAACTTTTACCATTTCGAGGTTGCGCAATCTCCCCATGATTGTCGAAGGGAAGACATCAAGTAGGTTGGAGCATTTTTTACAGGTGAATTTAGCTAATTTGTCGAAGGAAATTTTGGGAAGTTCACTGTGCCATATCCTTGTTAACGATCCTACCGAGTTGATTTTTAACTTCTTCAAGCTCGGTAAACTTATCTGCTCATAAGAGTATGCATTAGATCATAGCCATGGAAAGTTTGACAATTTGGCCTAATCTTATAAAGATCTATCTAATGTGGTGGAGGAGGGAATTTTCACTAATAGCCTTACTTTGACAAATGTAGTTATAAATTATAAAAACATTTTAACTAATAAAACCAAAGAAAGAATCTTCAAAGAAATATTATTAATTGCCCCACAAATCGCATGCCTATGACTACTATGGGCATAAGCTCAAAAGAAAGGAGTCATACCTTTTGATCAAAGAATGAATCGGAATAATTATCTTGTGAATCTGAAGTAGCGGTTATTGACTCTTTTTTTCCATGAGGATATGAGAAGAATTTCTCCATGGGACAGCAACTTATAGATAGTCGTTCTAATAATGGGAACTCTATAATACCATTTGTCCCATCATCTCTTCCTTCTTCATAAACAATCACTGCCTTCATATTTGGACAATTCACCACTTTAATGTCTCTAATTTCTCTAAGACATTTAGCCACAGATAGCGGAAAGAGAAATGATAGCCCTGTATTGTTGATAAAGAGCTTCTTCAAGTTATGAAGTATCGATATTCCTTGTAGTTGTACATCTTGTTTCCACATGCACCGCAGGTTCGGCAACTTAGATAATTCCAATGTACTTAGCCGAGAGAGAATCTCCACTTCTTTGATGACTTTTAGCTCCTCTAGGTCGAAAACTACTTCTACAAATGGAGTGCCCACAATTTTCATTGACTCCAAATTCGGCAACTTCAGTATCCAATCCTTCAAAATAATTGACGTGGAATTAGACTTCTTTATCTCTAGCGATTTCAGATTGCTATATTTTAATGAAGGTTCACTATAGAGTATCTTTTATAGGCCAAGGAGTCCAACCATCACTAGGGATTCCAAGCGAGGCAATGGAACCTAACGAAACACCACAATGAAACTCATTAAAGGTGAGTTTCTTGCAAATAAAGCTATTTTCAGGAAGTTGCTTTCAGACTTTTCATAGATACGAGAAAATGACTATACAGAAAAAATGAATATTTTTTCAGTGAAAAGGGATCATTTTCATGAGGATATCATCACCACTATCATGTCGCAAATGCAGCACTATCCCACAACTCTCTCTCTCTCTCTCTCTCTCTCTCTCTCTCAACTGTCATCATATTTTTTTATCCTTTCTTTATCTGATCTTCAAAACTACGACCATAATTTTGTATCTTTTTTCTCTCTCTCTCAACTGTCATCATATTTTTTTATCTTTTCTTTAGCTGATCTTCAAAACTATGACCATAATTTTGTATCTTTTCTTTTGAAATCATTTACCTATCTTTAAAACAGCTACCATAATTTGGTTATCTTTTCTTTTGTTTTTCTATTTTGAACTTCGAAATTGACAACAAAATCATATCAAAGTTCAAATTTTCATAAATTTTTTGTTAACTTATTGGTTTTCATTAAGAACAAGTAAATATGACTTATTTGGGCTTGTTTCTATTAGGGATCCATAACAGTTTTTGTCTTCACTTTGTAAATTTTTGCGCTTCATTAATAAACATCATAAAGCATCTTTTGAAATTGCGTCTTCAGTAGAACCAAATACAGGAAAACAATTCATTTTCTAGAAAAATGATTTACCAAGAAAACTTTTTTCAACAATAATGTATTTTCAATGAAACAAATGGACATTGAATACATGAATGGGCTCGATGTCTCTTAAGAATGTCAAAAACTCAATTTTATTCAAAAATCAATTGATCAGAGGGCGGAATGTGTATATTTTTTGTCGTGCCTGAAAGAATGCAGAAGGAAATATCCCCTTAGTAGCTGAAGAAAGGGATGACGGATGCAGAACAATGTTGACAAGGTGAGGTTGTCATGACATGTTGGAATCAATTGCAACTTGCATGTACGTGAAACATCGATTAGGTGGACTTTCTTTGTTATGTGGCTCTTGGTTCACCTTCCATTTATTTAATCTCACTTTCTTCATTTCAAGACTGTTGAATTTTGTTCACTTGTACCGATTATTTAATGAATAATGACAACAAATATTCATTGACTCCAAATTTGGCAGCTTGAGTATCCGATCTTTTGGAATACTCAACATGGATTTAGACTCTTCTATCCTTAGCGATTTCACATCACTGTATTTTATTGAGGGTTCACCGTAGAGTATCTTTTTTGGGGCAAGGAATCCAACCATTACTAGGGATTCCAAGTGAGGCAATGAAACTTAACAAAGCGCCACAATGAGACTCATTAAAGGTGAGTTTGTTACAACTCAAGCTATTTTCACGAGAAAATAAGTGAAACTCTCAGGCTAAACAAGAATTTCTTTTCTGTGAACAGCAAAATCATTTTCATGATGATATCTTCAGCACTATCATGCTGCTAGCACCACACAACTGCACGGTCATGTTGTCATGGCGACATTGGCAATTTGGCATGACATGTTGGAATCAGTTACAAAATTGCATGTTAGGTGGGACATGGATTATCGAGACTTTCTTTATTATGTGGCTTCTCGCTCGCCACCCATTTATTGAATCTCGGACGTCACTTTCTTCATTTTGAAATTATTGAATTTTATTTATTCATTCAAGGTTCATTCTTGCTTTCATTCATTCAGCACACTACTATTTTTTTCAACTCATTAAAAATGTTATATAAATAATAAATTAGTCACGTAGAAACACCGAGTTACCACCGTTGAAAAATTTTAAAAAATAAAAATAAAAATAAATAAGTCGTGGAAAGCAGCTTCCCTCTCATTATAATATGACCCGTGTTCTATTTGAGATGATTTTTCATTTGTAAATCAAAACGCAAATAAAATTGTACGAATAATCAAAGTTAAAATGCAATATGTACTAACGTTGAGTGAACACCAATATCATCTCATCCTAATAGGACAAATTGACAGAGGGAATCAAAGGGATATTGTTACCTGCCCTAGCATACTGAGTATCTATGGCTATTATGGGTAAAATCTCAAGAGAAGGGATGTTTACCTTTCCATCGAAGAAGGAATCTGAATAAGTATTCTGTAAATCTGAAGTAGTGGTTATCGACTCTGTCCCTTCATCTCCTCCTCCTCCATCCACAACCCCTCCCTGAAAGAATATGAATGGACCCAAAGTGTACGAATGGGATTATTACTTTTAAAAACCTCGAAAACTTAATTGATCAATATAAAATATTTAAAACTCAATTGAATGGAGAGCGAAAGCTTAAGATCTTCTGTCCTGCCTGAAAAAATGGAGAAGGAAATGTCCCCAAAATAGCTGAAATTGACACAATTATGTTGGCGTGATGTGTTGGAATCAGTTCCAACTTGCATGAAGTTGGGACGTGAATCATGTTGACTTCTTTGTTACATGGCTCTTCGTTCGTCTTCCATTAATTTAATCTTTGGAGGTTGCTTCATTCATTTTGAAATTATTTTATTTCGTTCATTCTTAGAAGGTTCATTCGTTCAATACACTATTTCTTCTACTCATTAGAAATGTTATATGAGTAATAAATTATTCATATTATAAAACCTTGAGCCCAATTAATTAGTGCAATTATTTAAAACGACAAAATAATAGAAATAAAAAAGTCGTAGATACGGGCTTCCCTCGACCTATAGTTGAATGTGAATAAAAATGTGCAGTTTGTGAATGAAACTTATACCCTCTCAATGTGACAAACTGACACGGGATAAAATGAAGAAGTTACCTGAATTGGAGCACCTTCTGATGTAATTTCAGCTCCTGTGCAAAAACTCGTCATATTTGGTAACTCAATCAAACACAAGCAATGTAGGTAAGGCAACTCAACTCTGTAATTGATAGAGACTATATCTTTTCTTGCAATGGCTCGCATTGAGTTACAATTCCGTACATCAATCTCTTCTAACTGTACAAGATTTTGCATTTTTGAAAGACTCCACAAGTATTCCAATCGGTTGCACTTGTAGACACTCATAGCTTTTAGTTTGCTGAAGCTCTCTCCTGCAATGTGGCCATGGCATATCTTCTCCAGATTGATAAGATTCTCGAGGAACAAAGACTCTAAAATCGTAAAAGTACTATTGGATGAACTGGCAATATACTTTACTGATGGACTGTTCTTAATGTCGAGATGCTTCAGTTGTGGAAATCCTTGAATGAACAACTCGTGAGCATTCACAAACTTTCCCAATCCATCCAAAAGCAAGTATTGAGTCTTCTGGAGAGTTTTCTGGACCCATTTTTTTGAAAGAATACTATCTTGCCCTTCCAATTTGATCTTCATGGTTCTCAAACCTTTAAATTTCCTTCCGTCAACATCTCCTATGTCGATCCAAAAATAGGTCAAGTTCTCAAATGGCGGGTCATCAACTTCCAAGAGTATGATGGGATCACGAATCGATATTTCCAGAGAATTTAGCTTTGTCATGCTCTTCAACTTGGCAAGCCCAACATTACACAATTCCGATGGTTTTTCATTTTTGCCCATCCATCGATCAAAGCTTCCCTTCATATGTAACTCTTCTAATTTGATTAAGCGTTTTAGGACACCAGGCTCTATTCTCTCAAGCTCTTTGCAGTCGCTTAGATTCAACAATCTCAAATTTGTAAGTTCCCCCATTTCTTTAGGTAGCCTATCAATTGTGGACCTTGCGAAGTTGAGAATCTGCAATGCTTTGAGTTTGCCAATAATTGCCACATCCTTCACATTGCAATTGTATAAATATAATGACCGGAGGTTCCCGAGGATTTCGATTGAGGGAGGTAAATTGGTGATATGCATTAAGTGAAGATATAGGACTTGGAGCTCCTTCATGCCCTTGAAATCTAATAGTCCCGAGCAAACACCCATATCATGTTGATGTCCTTCAATCCAGTCCCAGACTTTTGGCATAGACAGCATAAGTATCTTCAAGCTCGAAAACTGACACATCATTAGTTCAGCAAGCCTATTTCTACCAACATCATCTAGGCATATTGCCCAGCATTTCTCAAGCTTTTCCTTTGATGATGAGGCATAATTGCTGCTCATCATAAAGGAATTCTGATCTCTAAAAGGAGTTGAAACGACCACCTCGCTGTAAAGATCATGTATGGTCACTTCGTCCTTATCATCGCCAACATCCAGCAACAAACAAGCAGAACGGAGTTCATTCAGCATATTATTCAATCTATCCCTCGAATCTTGTATCGTCTTATTAAATCTTTCAAACAAGCCCAACCCCATGGCTAGTACAAACAGAAGTTCGACTCGAATGCTCCCACCAATAAGACCACAGAGCAAGAATAAGTACTTTGCGTCCATACTCTTCAAATAGTCATAACTCAACCTCACTATCGTTTCTTTTTTTTCTTTATTTGAATCATCTATTTCTATCAGCGCGTTTCTCCATGCGGACTCATCACTAGATTTCAAAGTGCTTGCAACAGAGATAATCAAAAGAGGCAAACCTGCGAGCTTCTTGACCACTTGATCCGCTATTGATTTCAATTCCTCATTGTCATTGAGCCTGTCGCCGACCGTCTTTTCAAATAGCCCCAAAGCTTCGTCGTTCTTTAAACCTTGAAGAAGAAATGTTCGATCCGCACCCATCTGTTGCTCCACCACATTTTTAAATCTTGACGTGAGCAACAACTTGCATTTGCTGCTCACGTCTCTCCAAGGAATTCCAACCATCTCCAAATCAAGTTTTACCCACAGGTCGTCAAAAATTATGAGAACCTTCTCATCCGGATTACTCTTCAATCTCTTCGACAGAACATCTGCTTTTCCCTGTGGGCTTTGCTTGTCCTTCAGATCCAGACCCAAGGCGTCAGCGATCTGGTCTCTGATATTATTCAAGTCTGGAATCTGCGAAACTCTCACTTCGACGATCATGCGGAACGGTCTCCCCGCTTCTCTGAGTTTCTTCTCAACTTCCTTCAACAGCGTAGTCTTCCCCACGCCGCCAGGCCCGTAGACTCCAATCACCTTTAGCTTCTCATCATCCAGAGCTTTCATCATGTCCTGAAAGATGGAAGCTCGCGAACCGGTGATAAAGTCGCCTGCATCACCGGCCGACGAATTCACACCAGAAGCAACGCCAACAAGCACTGGTGGAGGATTCTCGAAGTCAACCTTCTGGAATTGACCCCGCGGAATGAGTTCCTGGATGGTGTCGCCCCCATCATCGCCAACATGCCCCGGGGGAGGATTCTCGAATTGACCCCGCGCAATGAAATCCTGCATAGTGTCACCCCCATCACAGGCCGACGAATTCACGTTGGGAGCACCGCCAACAAGCCCCGGCGGAGCACTCTCGTAGTAGACCCTCTCGAATTTACCCTGTGGAATGAGTGCCTGGATGGCCTGGACTGTCTTCCTCGCGTCCCTGCCGAGACAATAACGCCCCTTAGGGTTGGGAAGCCACCCGCAGAAGCAAGTTTTCTTGGCTCTTCCATCGTTATCCAGCATGCCGCGCGCCTTGTTGGCAAAGGTCTCTGCATTATTCTTCCATCTGTTAACTTCCCTTTTTATCTCCCACGAGTTGTTGTCAGCATGATCGACGGAACGCTGCACCTCAACTCTCACGTCATCGAGCTTCTCAAGTTCTTCCCTAAGTTGGCCAACGTACCTGTCGCTGGATATCACGTAGCCGCATTGACGACCGACCGGAGCCACCAGGTACTCTGCCACTTTGGAAGCCACGGAAATAACAATTTCCGCCATCGCCCCACCCCACCTTTCTTTTTTCGGTTTCGACTTTTGTGGTTGTCTTGTAGGAGAAATGGAAGTTGCGAAACTATATATGCCGAGAAAGGCGGAACTGATGGAACCCAGTAATGAAACGAAATGACCGGACTGGAAAGATTCAGTAGGATGAATCCATAGCCACGAAAGTTGGCAGAAGTACAGCGCAAGTAAGTCCACAACTCAAGACGTAGGGACACTTAAGTGCCATAACTTCCAAACGGTACACTTAAGTTTTTTTTTTTTTTTTTTTTCAAGTGGGACACTTAAGTGCCACCTCCGGCGACCCTTGCCGGAAATCCTACGTGGCATTTTTTTATTATTATTTTTCGCCTACGTGGCTCGCCGGAGCTCCAAATCAGCATAAAAAATAATAAAAAAATAATAAAAATTTTAAAAATATAAAAATTTTAATTTTAAAAAATTTTAAAAATTTAAAAATAATTTAAAAATAAGAAAATTTTTAAATTTTTAAAAAAAATTTAAAAAAAAAAAAGGGGGGGTCGAAGGGGCGGGCGAGGGCCGAGCCCTCGCCGCGCCGCCGCCGCCGCCGCCGGAAGGGCCGGCGACGGAGGGGGAGGGTCGGCGGGGGTCGCCGGCCCCGGCCGACCGACGGCGAGGGCTCGCAGCCCCGGGCTGGATCGCGGGCGAGGGCCGCGACCTCGCCCAGGATCGGGCGAGGGCTCGCGGGCCCTCGCGCGGCCGGGCCGGCCTCGCCGCCCCGCCGGGCCCGGCGACCCCGGCCGACCCTCCCACTCCGTCGCCGGCCCTTCCCGGCGGCGGCGGGAGGCGGGCGAGGGCCCGCGAGCCCTCGCCGGATGTGAGCGAGGGTCGCGGTAGGGCGCGGGCCGCGACCCTCGCCCGGATCCGGGGAGGGCTCGCGGGCCCTCGCCGCCTCCCGCCGTCGCCGGAAGGGCCGGCGACGGAGTGGGGAGGGTCGGCCGGGTCGCCGGGCCTCGGCGGGCCGGCGAGGCGGCCGGGCGCGGCGCGCGAGGGCCCGCGAGCCCTCGCCCGATCCGGGCGAGGGTCGCGGCCCTCGCCGCGATCCGGCGAGGGCCGCGAGCCCTCGCCGTCGGCCGGCCGGGGTCGGCGACCCGGCCGACCCTCCCCCTCCGTCGCCGGCCCTTCCGGCGACGGCGGGCGGCGGCGGCGGCGAGGGCTCAGCCCTCCTCGCCCGCCCCTTCGACCCCCCCTTTTTTTTTCTTAATTTTTTAAAAATTTTAAATTTTTCTTAATTTTTAAATTTTTCTTAATTTTTTTAAAATTTTTAAATTTTCTTTTTTTTTTAAATTTTTTGAATACTTTATAATTTAATTAATTTTTATATTATTAATTACACGTAGACACGAAACGGCGTCGTTTTCGCGTTTTCTCCGCCACGTCAACGTGCAAAACGACGCCATTTTGGACTAAGGTCGCCGGAAAATTGCCACGTCAGCCATTTGGCCGGATTTTCGCCGGAGTGGCACTTAAGTGTCCCATTTTGCTCCGATGATGGCACTTAAGTGTACCATTTTAAAGTTATGGCACTTAAGTGTCCCGGCGTGCCAAGTTATGGCACTCCAGGTGTCCCGACCTCCACGAAAGTTAGGTGAAAAGAGACAGCTTCTAGCAATAGGCGTAAATGGAGATGGAAATCTAGAGAAAGGAAGTGACCATTTAGAGTTGCGACGATCAGAAAGAGCAGCACCTGGCTTTAATAGAGGCAGCTTTACTATGTTACGCACACATAAGAATCCCACCCCTGGGCCCATGTATAGCGGCATTAATTTTTAATTTCCCGAAGATGCCATCCCGCCCTCCAATGCGGGCCTGGATGTCCAGCTGTCACCATTGCTTTATGCTTGGGGGGGAGTGAGTTCATACGCAGCTCTACACTGCAAAAAGTTCTTTTCAAGTATTGAAATTGATTTGTGCAAAAATAAAAGAAAAAATGTGTGAAATTTTACGGGACAAGGCATTAACCTCTAGTGATTGGGAGCCTTGGCAAATATATTCTGGCAATCCACGATTTCATTCTATTCTGAATAGCTAAACTATGATGAAACAATATAAGCATTTTCCTAAGATTAGCCTATTTTTAACATCATAATTTCCTGATAAATCATTTCCATACTTGAGTAGTATTTGTCTCAAATCCAAATTGGTCAAGTTATTGGAGAGTCAACTGAGTTTTAAATAAATATATATGTGTAGAAAATTTATTCACATAAACAACTAATTAATCAAGAAGAATTGGATTCATATATGACTGTAAAACACAAAGATCAATAAGTACAGCGGAATTAAAACAAACAGGTTTGAGCCATTACTTTACTTAAAGAAAAATAGATCACTATGTGATCAGAGATCTATTGTGATGCCAGATCTTCTTCTCTATAACCTATTTTAGTATAGTAGTTTTCAATGGGATTAAAACAACTAATAGGTATAACATATCATTTTATAGGCTAGAGAAGGAATCTATCAAACCCTAATCAATAACGTGTTAACTAAAATGCCCTTTCCATTATTGGCTTCAATTAAACATAGTTGCCTACACTTTTTTGCTCAACTAGATCCATTATTAATAGATGCCAATACCCAATTTAATAAGATCACTTTAGGATAAACAAATATTGGAATATCCATTAACCCGATTATTTAAAATAGAAAATTAATTAATTAATGGAAACCCATATCATAGAAAATTTCCAACAATATGTTGTACACAAGGACATCTAAAGATTAGCACGCAAGTCTACTCCACCACAAACACATTGCTTTTTATGGTATTTAGTTACCAGAGTAGCTAATATATTTGTTTGAAATTTGTAATAGGTTTTACGTCACTCCTAAAACTTTTGGAAGAAAGCACTTCATGTGAGGCATCAAATGAAGCCTTTCAATTTCTTATTGTGGTATTTTGTTACCAAACACTGTTTGTATTTATGCAAGACGTGAAAAGGATTTTTTTTCTATAATTAGATGCAATATCATTATCCACCCAACCAAAGACAAATGATATAGTAACCAATGCTTGCTTTTCCCCATTATCTAACTTTCTGGAACTTAGCAACAACATTTCCTAGACTTCCTTAGGGGAATCACGCATGACTTATTTAACATATCTACCACACCGATTTATCTTCACAATAAAGGAAGAAACCAATGACCTCAAGAGTCAAAAGAAACTTTTCTAAAGTTGAAATGACATGTTTTGAGAGATTGTAACAATCATCCGGACGCCAGTCTCTTGTAAACACAAATCTGTCGAAAAGCTGGAGGGCTTGATTAATGTACATTTCCCCTACTTCATAGTAAGAAAAAGGGTATAAACACGCCCTCAATGCCCAAATAGTAATACCTGATTACATAATTCATTACGTGGCTATCCTTTATCGCCCCTCGAAGTAAGCCAAGTTGATCAGCTAGTCTTCGTCAACATAAAAGCTGGGCTTCTTTTCTTGAGCTTTGTACTTTATTATATATTTGTTGACGGAGAAATCTAAAGCTTTTGAAAGTTCGTGTGAACTGTTGAAAATAGAGTCCCCAAAAAGTGGATGAAGAAACGCTAAAGGCTGGTGTGAAATTTTGAATGTGAAGCTATGTGGATCCAAATAGTCAGCAGATAGACGCATGCATAATTTTTTCATAACTTTTTTATTTTGAGAGTTTTCGTCAAAATGGATCGAAATTGAAATATTTTCTTCAATTGGAAACGTTCACTGAAAAAGTTGAGTTCTCTCTACCTCCATAATGCATCGTGATCGACTGCACGATGTGAATTCACTATTAATAAATAACCCTAAAATATTAACTCTAAAATAAAAAGTAAAATAGAAAAAGTTAAAAGTCAGAAGTAAAATTAAACATCCGACGAACTTCATTTTCCGTTAGAGCCAATCAAACAGACTGAAAATTGGCACCGGGACGAGCCAAAACATGTTTAGGGTCTGAATTAAGTATCTCTCGTGACTTTGACAGCTTATTTTCCCTCCTTTGCTTAAGAATGTCATGGTAAGGCCTTTTGTTTCTTTCTCTCACAATGAACCTTTTGCCCCCAAAAGTGAAATATCATAAAGTAAAGTGTGCCCCCGTTTTCTCTTTTAGTGGGAGAGCTCTTCACGATCAAAATTAAAGACTCATCAAAATAGGGTCGAATTCCGTAAACAGCTCAAATTTGAGATGTTAATTTAATAAAGTCTTCATGAAAGTCAAGTGAAAACTCATCAAAGTAGAGTCATAACTCAGCATCAACCGGCAACAACAGTGACCATTTTTTTTTTTGGTGGACGATTTTGTTTGGAGTTTCTCCAAGCCACTATAATCTTTGACAGCAAACAAGTGAAGGCATTTGCCACCAAATATCGTTCGACGTTCGAATCCATTTTGCTAAAGTTATTCGCATGCTAATTTAGTTATCCCAAAATCGAGAATAAACTGGAAAATCTAATTTGCAACCTTAGACTTGCAAATCACATCCAAATTCCGATTCAGATAATGCACTCCGATCCCCGTCACTTCACGAACTCTTTAAGTATCAGCTTTAATAAAGTTGCACAAAAATAGAGTCCGCTAAATGCAATAATGCTTTCTCTTGTGATACCATGTGGAGATAATTGATTGTGGACGAAATGTTTTTCTGTCGAAATGTGTTATTTCCTGTAAAAGCATCTTGTATTTAATAAGTCCACAATGCTCTTAGATTGGAGAAATGTCATTACAAATATTATGATTTTTGTACGTCATTAACTTGAGATCCCAAGTTTTTTTTTTTCAATTACTTTAGTGCTATAGTTATTTTTTTTTTTTCCGGTTACTTGAATGCCATGACTTCTAAAAAAGATTCAATAGAGTGCCATAGTTTTTTCAAAGACGTTCACTACAACTGCTGGAAATTCAACGTATCGTAACTCTCATAGAACTTTTTTTTTGGGAAAGCTCATAACATTTAAATGAATTATTGAAAGCTTAGAAGTCAAGGCACTCAGGTGAACAATTTTTTATAAGCCACGGCACTCAATTAATTGCAAAAAAAAAAAAAAAAATCATGACACTCAAATAACCGTCATTCGAAAGTTACATTATTTATGGTGTCCTTATTTCGGCTAGCTTCTATCATAACTTGCATAAGAATTGGAAAGTGTTTGAATCAAGATATGCACTTTTCAATGGCCAACTACACTCTCCAAGTTGCATAAGAGTTGAAGCTAGCTGATAATTGGCTAATGATTACACCGGCAAAGTCATCTTACCACCGCCACCAAACTTGTATATCACAACAAAACGTGCTCCTACAGATTCGGCATCTGATGGTTTTCACTATGCCTTCTTCTTGATCATTCAATACAGCCTCCATGCTCGGTAATGAACCTACGTTTCACCCTTCTGCTTAACTCGGAGCTCTTGAATGATCAATTTGATATGTTCCCCGGGTCTGTGGAGAAGAATTGCCAAAACAAGTCCAACGGAGAATTAAAAAAAAAAAACATTTTAATACGACTTTCAAGGATATATTGTATTTGAACTTGAATTGTGGAAAGTCAAAGTGCAATGATATCTTCTGTACAAGCAGTGTAGTGCAATTTTCCACGATTCTTCGAGTATTGCGATCAGGTATATGAAGCTCTACCCATCCTTAGGAGAATCTGATTCGCTTCGTTGTTTAAAAATTTTCTTTAGAAGTTTTTTTTTTCCCTGTTAAAGAAAACAATTTTGTGTAACTCCTACACAATTGTCATACCATAGAAATTATTACTGAAAATTTCTAAGTGCTTATATGGTATGACACCTTGTGTAAAAATTACAGCACGACATTTGGGCTCGACATGGTACAACACAAGATCATTTTTTCGAGTAGCCATAGAAGGCCAGATAGAAACGTGTAATAAGTCGTTTGGTCATGGACTTATTATTGTACCTGGAGTTCTCTAAAAAAAACTTTTTCACGAACTAAAAATGTCTTAAATGTCAAAAATGTCTTAATGGTATTGCTCAAAAACCATAATTAAGGGAGGACTAATAATCTCACGGTCTCAAATTGTGTTGGCCCACCAGATCGATGTAGAGGGGATCTTTGAGAGACATGAGTGACGAGGAAGATGTGGAGGGAAGGGTTGACGATGCTGAGGGGGTGGAGGATTTACTGTATCTGAAGAGGTATATGTTGTCAAGAATTTTGCCACAATCGGCAATGTCATGAATTTGTATTTTTTTCCTAATTATATTGTATATTAAAACATTTAAATAATAAACCACATATTCATATAACAACTTAAGCTTTCAAAGCACTTGATGGTAGTCTTATCAAATCTAACATGATATCGGAGTTAGGAAGTCCGGAAGGTTTTGTGGAAACACTACAATAGTTTTGAAATTTTAAACTATTAGGTGGAGGTTGTGGACTAAAGAAACCACCATTTTTGCAAACTAAAATGAAGGCCAGCCGGCAATCATCATATAGAAAACTTCCAACTTCCCTCTCACATTTGAGAAAATCCCAGTTCTTGTACTGAAAATCCCATGATTTTTTTATCAATAAGATGTTATTTTTCCATCAAAGGCTAGGTAACTCTTAACTCACATGTATTTTTTTTGCGTGGACCCTGCAAACCTTGGCACCATTTTGTACTTTTGTCGATGCATGCAAGGTGCCCGCGCTTACATGTATGTTGTAAGGCTTCATTTGATCATCTTTACACAACATCTACGGAATCTCCAACAGAGCAAATGCCTCCATCTAATTATGCTTGATTGGAAACAAAAGGGCTCACTCCGCCATTTATTTTGCACTGAAATTAACTTCGGGCCCTACCAGCTAAAAATTACGAGAGCTGAGCTTGGATCCAGCAATTAGCAGCTGCCGGAGTCCAGATTCTGATGCGGATAAAGGCACTCCAATCCCAGTGACTTCACGAGCTCTTTAAACATTAGCTTTACTAAAGTTGGACAATAATAGAGTCCACTTAGTGCAATAATTAATGCTTTCTCCTGTTGTACGACGTGCCACCACCGATTTTGGCCAAAATGTTTTTCTCATCAAAAAGTTTGCATTATTTTCCTTGTAAAAGCATCTTTGAAATTTTGTCATATTATTTGACCGCAAGTCATGTGGAAAAGCTAGTCTATTAGGAAATAGCAATAAGCACATAGACAACACGTGGACGTTTTTTTCTTGAAGTGAACGCACCATTCATCGTCGGAAAAAAGAAAACTCTGTTTTTTGGGGCTTTTCTTTTGCCTCCAAGACCCAATTTTGATTTTTCCTCTCATGCGTCTGTAATTTGTGTGGCTTTTCCTAGATTTATATTGGGGCCGCCGAAGTAAAGTATAACTCAAAATATTGAGGATCAAGGATTGCGATATTATATAAAAGAGAATGTCTCCTTTATTAATGGAGATCAAGTTAAGTTGAATAGTTAAAAATAGATTCTGAACTTGACTCGCTTTGATTTATACAATCAAGGAATTCAATTGGAGATTTTTACCATTCAAATATTGTGGAAAAAATTGAGTGCATATGTATGACCTATTAGAAAATGATGTGAATTTTATTTTCTAGAATTGTAAATTTTACAGGACCTTCTGTTAAGATTATCTTACATCTCCATTTCACCTATTCACTTTAATGGACGCAAGTTCCGTCTTCACCTTGATGAGCATGATGACATATGAATGCATCTTCTCTTGATGTACTCGAGCATCTTCTCTTGATGTACTCGAGGAATTTTCTCTGATTCTTTGGCATGTGCGAGACCTTTATCACGTGAAACGAAAACTGTTATTGTTTCACTTTTTGGCTCGAGAAAAACCAATCATATTCTCCCGCTTTTGTTCTTACTGCTTTTTCCCCTTGGTCGTGTCTTAATCCTATGTTCTGTATCTCATCTTTCTTCGGTCCTTTTTAATATCTTTTTGTTCGTTTAATATTCCATCATCATTACTCGTAATAACATAAAAGACTTGTATGCTGCCACAATAAGAAGTTGTTTAGTCAACGGTTCATCTATCAAGCGCAACTTGAGGACCATATCCCTAAATCGACTGACTCAAGATTTTTTTTACTTAAACAGCTGAATATAATCTTTGATCGACCTTAAAAAGTAGTAACAAGATTACTCTATGCACGAATTTACTAGTTGTCTTATGATTTTCTGATGAAATAAGTTTCTTCTCCACAACTACATGCTAATACACATAATAGGAAAATAATTACCCAACAAGTCCTAAACATATTGTATCATTGTCAATTCAGTCATAAAATTTTTAATTTTAATATTTAATCTCAAACGTTTGCACAAAGTTCAATGTTGTCAATCTCATCAATTTTCACTAGAAATTATCGATGTAGAGATTTAGTTATTGCCGCCCATCATATGCAGCATGCAATGTCAACGATTTTCGATGAAAATTAGCCAAAATGGCTATATTATAATTTCATACAAAAGTTTAGGACTAAGTTGAGAAAATTGAAAAGTTTAGAATGTTATTGTCATCCCCAAAAAAAATTTAGAATGATTTACAATTTCTCCATGTACCATTGTCATTAGACAATAAAAATGCGTGAGCTAAAAGAGGTTGACAATAAGTTCTTTCAAAATTGACTATCTGTCCCTCTATTAGAGGTGTTCTAGAAATGTCTGCAATCGGGTAAATAGCTCTACGAATTAATGGATTGGATCGAATTGCAAACTGGAAAGATTTGTACAAGTTAGACCTTTCGTCACCACTTTGTGAAAAATCGTTAGGTATGAATATATTAGATACCTGTGACTCGATTGGTGAAATAGTATCTCTCTCCAAAAAAGCGTATTTTTTTTTACCGCCGCACAAAGAAAATATTTTGTTGCGAATGAACAAGATATTGAGGAATTGTCCATATGTAAAATCAAAATTATTGATACGAGCCCTTTCCACATGAAAGGGGAATCTTTTGTTACAATGGAAGCAGAAGTGATGTGGTTTATTCAAGAATCGAAGTCGATTTGCTTTATAAAAAGAAGATATCAATGAACTTTTATAAAATGGTTTCACGGGATTCAGCCAATTGTCTTAATCGTGGGATATCATTGAGAAATAGGAATCCGTGTTATCAAAAGATTTCTTGCGATTATTTCTAGTAAGGGCCTTCAAATTGGATAAGACATTGAGACTGCACATCCATCTTTTAAAAAGAGACTAAGCGCTATCACATTCTAACTTTTATTAGCGGAAAAAATATTAAATTAGTCAGTGGAGAGTATGATTACCAGCAAAGGAGCATCATTATTGCTCGTTGGTTCTTTTTTGATCGTAATCTAAACTTTATTAGCGAAAAAAATTATAAAATTAGTTAGTGGAGTGTACGATTTACCAACTAAGAAACATCTTACTGCTCACTGGTTCATTTTTCTAATTCTTTGTTTTAATTAATAAAAAAGGCAAGTCAAGTCAAGAAGCACTTCTACATAAAGTTGCGGAAATTACGCTTGCAATAATTGCCCTTTTCCGTGCATCATGCCTCGCAACAGTTCGATTAGCATAAAGAGTCTTGGACCGTTGGATGACAATAGAGATTGTTAGTTCTTGGTAATAAAAAGTCAAAGTCTTCGGAATCGGTGGAGATTGCTGCAATGATAAACACATTTGGTATTACTATTTGTCAAATATAAGTCATACATGAGATATTATATCAACACGGGAATCACTTATTTGCTAAAGTCTTTCGAGCCTCATCATAATCCTCAATATGATCTCCATATAAATAAATATTTTTTTGAACAATTATCATCAAAATATTTGAAACCATATAACATTTTCGATATTAAAGAGTACAGCAAAACATCTTGTTATGATGGGTATCTGCACTCTTTTTTTTTTCCAATCATAAGAGTGATCAAAATATATAAGATTTGTTATGATTAGTTTTGGAATAGACACAGTCTCGTAATACATTTTCTTCTAATATTTTACATTTGTCTTCCTCCTATCTAAGATCATGGAGTGCATTACATATATTCTCTCTCTCTCTCTCTCTCTCTCTTCTCTCTCTCTCTCTCTCTCTCTCTCCCCCCCCTTCCCATTTCACAAAACCCATTATTGACACATTAATTTTTATCGACACATCAAGCATATATTTTTGAAAAAAAAAGAAATAAATAATAGTAAAAAGATACAAAAAAACAATAATAAATAAATGTAGATTAAAATAAGAAGAGAGAGTCGAATTGGGCCTAGTTTGGTCCCCATCACCCAAGCCTTTCGGTCCAGCCCGCCCCATTGAACCATGCCCATCTCACACCTTGCGATACAGAGCATGCAGGCGAACCATAACGATGCTCTTCCGACATGCCATTTCCTCTCCTTTTCCACCAATGCTCTCCAAATCGAATTAGATTTCATCGTAGTTGGGAAGTAAGAGAGGGATTTTGATCTTCCGATCCGGTTTTCCACCATTAAGTCCGTAGAAAATGTACTAGAGGGAGAATGACATGCTATTTCCTGTCCTTTTCCACCAGTGCTCTTCAAATCGAATTAGATTTCATCGGAGTTGGGAAGTAAGAGAGGGATTTCAATCTTCTGATCCGGTCTTCCACCATTAAGTTTGTAGAAAATGTATTGGAGGGAGAAAGGTTCGGTTGCTCAATTCTGAAGCTGAATTGTGAATCTATGTATCCGTTGCCTTTTTCTCGGTACATATGCATGCTTAACATGATTACTTAGATAGCACTCGTCGGGTCTTTGATGATATGCCGTTTTGAGATACAAGATCATGGAATGCAATGGTTTCTTGGTATTTGTTAGAATGGAAATGTCGTTGAATTGCTGGATATAATTTATTTGCTATGAAGTTGCAGAGTATAGAGATGGATTATTCAGTAATGGGAAAAGTACCAAAAAAGTCATAAACCTATTGCATTGGTACCAATTCAGTCATAGACTTTTCAATTGGACCAATTTAGTCCTAAACCTTTTGATATTGGTACCAATTCAGTCCATCTGGCCAATTTTGGCCGGCCGGCGCGGGACGTGGACGTCGGCCGGTGACCGGACGCTGACATGGCAATTTTTCTGATTTTATTATTATTTTTTTATTAATTTTTATTAATTTTTTCTATTTTTTTTCCTTTTTCCTTTTCTTTTCCGG
Organism: Eucalyptus victrix; assembly: GCA_016097545.1. NCBI lineage: Eukaryota > Viridiplantae > Streptophyta > Magnoliopsida > Myrtales > Myrtaceae > Eucalyptus > Eucalyptus victrix. The sequence goes on along the minus strand of CM027841.1, from coordinate 10,365,157 downwards.
CGGTGGCCGGCGAGCCTCCGGCAAGGCTCGCCGGCCACCGGGCGAGGGTCGCGGCCCTCGTCCGGCCTCTCCGGGGGCGTCGGCGAGGCCATGGCGGCCATCGCCGGGCGGAGGCGAGGGCCGCGGCCCTCGCGCCCGCCGGCAAAGGTCGCGGCCCTCGCTCGACCTCGCCCGCGGCCCGGGCGAGGCCGAGCGAGGGCCGCGACCCGCGTCGGCGGTTGGCGAGGGCTTCGCGGCCCTCGCCTCCGCCCGGCAATGGCCGCCATGGCCTCGCCGGCGGCGGCGAGGCCGCCTTCACCCGCGGCAAGGCTAGGGCGAGGCCGGGCCTCGCCCGGATCCGGCGAGCGAGGGCCGCGAAGCCCTCGCCGACGGCCGGCGAGGGTCGCGAAGCCCTCGCCGACGGCGGGCGAGGGTCGCGGCCCTTGCTCGACCTCGCCGCGGCCCGGGCGAGGCCGAGTGAGGGCCGCAATCCTCATTGGCGGCCGGCGAGGGCTTCGCGGCCCTCGCCTCCGCCCGGCGATGGCCGCCATGGCCTCGCCGGCGGCGGCGAGGCCGCCGCGCGCGGCAAGGCGGGGGCGAGGGCCGGCCTCACCCGGATCCGGCGAGCGAGGGCCGCGACCCTCGCCGGACGGCCGGCGAGGGCCGCGGCCCTCGCTCGCCGGATCTGGGCGAGGCCGCCTTCGCCCGCGGCAAGGCCAGGGCGAGGCCGCCTTCGCCCGCGGCAAGGCCAAGGCGAGGCTAGCCTTGCCCAGATCCCGGCGAGCGAGGGCCGCGAAGCCCTCGCCGGCAGCTCGCGAGGGTCGCGGCCCTTGCTCACCTGGATCTGGGCGAGGCCGCCTTCGCCCGCCACTGGCGAGGCCATGGCGGCCATCGCCAGGGCGGAGGCAAGGGCCGCGAAGCCCTCGCCAGCCGCCGACGAGGGTCGCGGCCCTCGCTCGGCCTCGCCCAAGGCCGTGGGCGAGGTCGAGCGAGGGCCGCGACCTCGCCGACGGCCCGGGAGAGGCCGGACGAGGGCCGCGACCCTCGCCGCCACCGCCGGAAAAGAAAAGGAAAAAGGAAAAAAAAAGTAGAAAAAATAGATAAAAATTAATAAAAAAATAATAAAAAAATCGAAAAAATAATAAAAAAATCAGAAAAATTGCCACGTCAACGTCCGGTCACCGACCGACGTCCACGTCGTTACTGGCCGGCCAAAATTGGCCGGATGGACTGAATTGGTACCAATATCAAAAGGTTTAGGACTAAATTGGTCAAATTGAAAAGTTTAAGACTGAATTGGTACCAATGCAATAGGTTTAGGACTTTTTTGGTACTTTTCCCCGCTGCTGATATAGTCGAACTCCTCCGAATAACATTTCCTTGCCCGCCTTCCAACTTCTTGATCTTTGTCCGGAGACCCCCTTCGCGTCCCTCATCTCCTATCTGCTTCACGAGTTCCTCGTACAGCCTCGCTTTCTTCGAGCTTCCATCGCCTTCAACTCCGTCCGTCCCGATGGAAAGGACCAATTGCAACAACCCGAGGGTTGTATGCCTTCTCGTCCACCTCGCGAATGTGCTCCGAACCCTAAAGATCGACCACCGCTTGCTAAAATAGGGCTCGTCATCAGTTGCATGATTTCCCTGGGGATCCCTTGGTGGCCGTCACCTCTTCGCTCACTCTCAGCTTTCCCTGAAATTTGCGCGTCTTGTTCTTCATGATCTCCAAGACATCTTGAAAGGTAGTTTCTCCCTTCTCGATTAATATTTGAACGGGAAAAGTACCAAAAAAGTCCCTAAACCTATTGCATTGGTACCAATTTAGTCCTAAACTTTTCAATTGGACCAATTTAGTCATAAACCTTTTGATATTGGTACCAATTCAGTCCATCCAGCCAATTTTGGCCGGCCGGCGCTGACGTGGACGTCGGCCGGTGACCGGACGTTGACGTGGCAATTTTTCTGATTTTTTTTATTTTTTCGATTTTTTTTTATTTTTTATTAATTTTTATCTATTTTTTCTACTTTTTTTCCTTTTTCCTTTTCTTTTCCGATGGTGGCCGGCGAGGGCCGCGAAGCCCTTGCCGCGCCGGCGAGGGTCGCGGCCCTCGTCCGGCCTCTCCCAGGGCCGCCGGCGAGGGTCGCGGCCCTTGCTCGACCTCTCCTGCGGCCCCGGGCGAGGCCGAGCGAGGGCCGCGACCCTCGTCGGCGGCTGGCGAGGGCTTCGCGGCCCTTGCCTCCGCCCTGGTGAGGGCCGCCATGGCCTCGCCAGCGGCGGGCGAAGGCGGCCTCGCCCAGATTCGGGCGAGCGAGGGCCGCGACCCTCGCCAGCCGCCGGCGAGGGCTTCGCGGCCCTCACTCACCCGGATCTGGGTGAGGCCAACCTCGCCCTGGCCTTGCCGCGGGCAAAGGTGGCCTCCCCGCTGTTGGCGAGGCCATGGCGGGCATCGCCAGGGCAGAGGTGAGGGCCGCGAAGCCCTCGCCAGCCGCTGACGAGGGTCGCAGCCCTCGCTCGGCCTCGCCCAGGGCTGCGGGCGAGGTCGAGCGAGGGCCACGACCCTCGCCGGCGGTAGGCGAGGGCTTCGCGGCCCTCGCCTCCACTCTGGCGAAGGCCGCCATGGCCTCGCCGGCGGCCTTGGGAGAGGCCGGACGAGGGCCACGACCCTCGCCAGCGGCAGGCGAGGGCTTCGCGGCCCTCGCCCAATGGCCGTCGAGCCTCACCGGAGGCTCGCCGGCCACCGCCGGAAAAGAAAAGGAAAAAGGAAAAAAATAGAAAAAATTAATAAAAAATAATAAAAAAATCAGAAAAATTGCCACGTCACCGTCCGACGTCCACGTTAGCGTCGGCCGGCCAAAATTGGCCGGATGGACTGAATTGGTACCAATATCAAAAGGTTTAGGACTAAATTGGTCCAATTGAAAAGTTTAGGACTGAATTGGTACCAATGCAATAGGTTTAGGACTTTTTGGTACTTTTCCCTTCATAATTCAATATAATCTACTCACCATTTTTGGCTCAATTTGACGAGGCATCAAGTGGAACAATAGAAGAAAGTAACTGAAGCATGTCACTTGATGGAAAGACTGTGAAGGGATTTGTTCAAATAAAGGGAGTAAGGAGATGGGATTTCTGGTTTGATTTGTATACAAATTCATTGAAAAAAATTGGGAAAATCAACATGATAAAGATATCAGCCATGTGATCGACTTTTCCAGATGTGAAATACCAACAGCAACAGGTGAAAAATCGAGTAGGTAAACAAGACTTTTAATTGAAATCAATAATTTATTTAGAAAAAAACTAAATGCGAACATTGAAATTACGGATGATGTGTAGAAACTTCTTACTTTATTTATTTAAAGTTAGAAAAAAAAAATATTACCAACAGCTTCACCACCTCTTTTTTTTTTTTTTTTTTTTTTTTCACTTGCCATGGCATCCATTTTTCCTCCTCACTAGCATTAACAGATTTTCCCAAGAAAATCCTTGAGGTCCAACATATGGGACGCCCTTGAGGAAAGTCATGGCATGAAAATATTGTGCTGCATGTGGTGAACTAGAAAAGTGTCTTTAAATAATCAGGGCATGTTTTGACAAAATTCAACTTATTTCAGCTAGACTCTAGTATAATCAAGCGAGTTTCAACAATTCCGAACAAATTATGGTAATTCCAAGCAAAATTTTAGTGAATTCTAGCAAATCGACAATAATCTTCCAGCAACACCTCAAAAAAAAAAAAAAAAATCGGCAAGTTCATGAGTTCCATTATTTTTATATTATCTTAGAGGTGAAGTTTACTCTGATAAAAAAATGATCACCTTTTTTTTTTTTTATTATCAGCTCTATTTGCTTCCTCTCTATTAATTCCTCATTTATATGCCATCATTTACCACGAACTCTCTCTCTCTCTCTCTCTCTCTCAAAATTCATTATTTGTGGTTTTGCCTATAATTTTATCTTAAGATTCTTCCTATGTTAAATACTCATTAATTATCTACATTTGTCGATTGCAGTTTATCTATGAAGAATAAAAATTCATTATTTGTGATCTTGCCTATAATTTTTTATCTAAAGATTTTTCTACATTAAACACTCATTAATTATCTACATTTGTCGATTGCATTTTATCTCCAAAGAATAAACACGAATAAACATGATAAGAATGAAGGTTCAATACAAAGGATTTAAAGAGACCATTGGAATATATGTGTCATAAGGTTTCAACTCAAGCTTACCATTCACATAAATGAAGGTACATATTATATACGTGTCGCCAATTGACAACATTAAGTACATTATCACAAGAACGAAGGCAAACATGCTGAATAGGTGGCTGTCTTGCAAGGAAAGCTTGAAAATATTTGAGGGATAGAAAACAAAACGTTAAACCAATGAGGATGGAGATCTTTTGTAAAAAAACTTGATCTGTAATGATAAATAAAAATAAATAATGAATAAAGATAGCACAAGAATGCCAAAATGAATCGGCATGGGCATCCAAATTTTCTAAAGCAAATTGTCGGCGACCCCATTTGGTTTCGGAGCGCGTGGACAAGAGATTTAATTGACGACACCATTTGTCTTAAAACGTGCCAGAAACTCAAGCCCCTTAAATCCTCCTCCTCCAGTCACCGTAACACGTATTACCATAACTAATTTTCAAAAGCCCCCTCTCATAAATTGTTGGGACCCTCTCTAAAGGAATCTTAGAGGGGACGGGTATAACGATTCGTCGAATTGAAATGAGCGATGCCTTTGTTCGAGGTGCTCGCTCTTGTTCAGCGCAAATTCTTTTGAACCCTAACTACCGCGACGTTTGAGTTTCAATTGATTAATAAAAAAAATTATTTAATTGGAATCACCGTTACTCTATTTGGAGCCAATTAGTAGCTGAGTGAAGCATACCTACTAACCGGTGATCTTTGCCCATTTTATTATACGATGCTACTAAACGATATCCATGCACAAGTGCACAATCAATAAGTAAGAAATCATAATCAATGTGATAAAGATAGAGTCCGAGAAAATAAAACCAATACGATGTTGGGTAATGCATTAACATTGAAAGAATAGATTCAAAAATGATATGATTCAACCTCAAAGCCATTTAAATGTAGCGGATACATTGAGCCCCAAGACAAGAAACCCGCGAGTTAAATCCAAAATTCATTCTATTTCTAAGCTATTAGATAAATATTCCCCAAATGACGACCAATAAATGGAATTCCATGGAGAAACTTATGACAAATAAGCACAAATCTATCCAGACAATGGCACATGACCTTGTTCAAGCAAATCACTCCTAAAACATTCTAAAATGGTGAGAAATCATCTACATGTCAATGTACTATCATGTGCTACCAAATTAGCCCTCAAGTGAAACCAAGATCTATCAAATCCACTCCTAGCCCACATATGATGCAAAAAAACTCATTGAACTCTATGAAGAAATCAACATGGGGTCAACATGAGTCCAACATATATTGATAATATGACTTGAATAACTTGGGAACAATTCTGATTTTACACAAGGAATTCTTAGGACCAAATACTAAAGACCACATTTTCAAAGAACATCATGCTGCAAAAACCGAAACACATAGCAGCATAAACACAGGAAAACAGCATTGAGCCACATTCTAAAGTCAATTCTCGTGGTTGAGACTCATTCAGCAACAACTGAACATGTATACAAATTGGCAGCATGGACAAAGAATCAAGCAAAGCATTCGGTCATGGCATAAACAGCTCATTAGGCACTCAGCCATCGAATGTCAGTTATGATAGGGACTCGCATGCCATTTACAGAAAAGATACAAGCAAATGACATCAAGGAATGAACTTTAGAATCTTCAGTAAACGAAGAAAATCAAACAGGTAGAGGCCTATCCATTCGCCCAAAAAAGAAAAAAGAAAAAAAAAGAACCGAATATCATTAACAGTGAGAAGGGATTGAGGTATCAATGAACGGATGGAGAAATGCAAGGCATAATCATCCAAGTGTATGAAACCAATTACTTACGAGATCAAGCACAGGATGAAGTCCGGACAAGGATTCATTGAAGAAGACAATACACGATGCACATTATGAAGAAAGATTTCCCTATTTCCAGTTCAAGGTTGGTAATTGTCTTGAATGTTAGAATAGCCATATACAAAGATCGTAGATTGATATAGATAACATAATTCCGAGTAAATTAAGCCAACACGGCATGTTCAAATTCTCAGTCATGGGAGCATTGGGCACCACCGGGAAAGTTCAACCAACATCAACAAAAATAATTTGTCATATACACTGGAGAGCTCTCAGTTTAAGCACGTCATTACCAGATAATTATCACGATGCAAGAATACTTGCAAAATATGCATGCTAAAACCGTTTAGGAATTCAATCAAACATTTGGTAGGCGTTTCAGTAAAGGGCACCTGAATGCAAAGATAAGGAAGAGGTTCGTATCCAAACAATCATCAAATCATCAAAACATGTATGAGTTCATCAGGACAGTCTCGGACTCAACCGGATTTCACGCCGGCAGAATCAAGCACTCGGTCCCTACCTCCAGCAAAAACAGAGCGTGCGAAGTTTATCTTGATGAGAATTATGATTATTCAAATACTCAACCCACTCAAAGAAATCCTCGTCATCTCCGATTCCAACTCACATTGAACCTTCGCCAAACTCAAAATCATAACACTATCCGTCAAACTCAAACGGTTTCAGCTTCAATCAATTGAGAGAGAGAGAGAGAGAGAGAGAGAGAGAGAGAGAGATGGGAGGAGGAACATGGGCTTTCCCAGATTGCAATCTCCTTGATCTCCTTCTTCCTCCTGTGACGGTTGTCGTCGGGTCATGAAGCAATCTAGTTTGTGATTTTGGTGGCCAGTCCCTTATAAATTTGTACGGAAAGAAAGATTTCTTCAATAATTTTTCGACCTTGAATCACACATTTTACATACAAACGAACAAATCATGATCTACATGTCCCACAAGTGCCCGAATTCGGACCGCCTGAACCAGCGGCTCGTTACTTGCGAAGCCTGCTCGACTGCGATCGAGACCACTGGGGAAGACGAAAAGACGATCTTGCGGAGGCAAGAGAGGGAGAAGAAGACGTCGGCGTGCCCCAACCGTCGGTGCAGGGAGGTGCCGACATTCTCCGACGCCAGCACGTGCAAGGCGTGCGGCCTCAAGGTGTGCCTTGAGCACCGGTTCCGGGGCCGACAGCGGCTGCGCGGTGGTGCCGCCGGCGGTGGCGGTGCCTGCGGTTGGATGGCGGTGGAAGGAGAAGCTCCGGGCGGCGTTGGCCTGGATGAGCGTGAAGGAGTGCGGGAAGGAAGAGCGGGGATCAGTATCTCGCTGAGCGAATCCCACAATCAAAGCCCGTTGATGGAACTCACGTACTTTTTTTAAAAATATAAATAAAACAAGCCTCTTTTTAATTAGAAAATTATATTTTAAATAAAAAAGCCACATCGACATTATCCATTAATTAATTTAACATAATTAAGAAAGTAAAAGTTTAAGAACTCAATCATACTTTCACAATAAATTTTATAATTTCTGATGTACTTATTCTATTGAAGCATGTCAAGGTAAAGTAGAAATAAGTTGTAGAATGTTAAAGCATGGGAATGCCAAATGGAAATCTTACTCCTTTTCATCTTACAATTTTAAATGGAAAGATTTTCTTATCTTTAACTTTCCTTTGCATTGTGGACTATAATGCCAGCAGTTACTATAATAGCGTCTCACTTAACATAAAGAAAAAGGGAAGATTGAAGCATAAATTCTAAAAATCATCATAATAATGCGCTTGAGTCCTAATTTTCACAGTTTATTGACCAATGTCTAATCCTTGTCCACAACATTGTCCAGTACTAAAGCTGGACAATGTTGGAGGGGCAAATTAAGAGATATTAGAAATTCCAAAACGGGAGTTTCCTTCCCTCCAAAATGCAAATTTGTAATGGAGAACTTAATGGTTGGGGGATGGGCATGCATGTGTGGATAATGAGCATTATAAAAATTTGACTCTTCAAGAAAATTAAGCAGATATAAAGCTCTTTCAAATATGAAGAACTTTCACGGTTTTCTTGAACATGCTTAATATAATAGCACATACACTTTCTAATATCACGGGAAGATTTATTAACACTATAATGCACTTGATTAGACTTTATACAACAGCTTAAAATGTATGGTTCAATGACTGGTCCCTTGTCATTATGGCCCAGGAGACAAACCAAAGAAATGAATACTCAAGAAAATAGTCACAAACTCCGCGAGAAGTGTAAAAGAGGATACAGAAAAAAAAAATCTCATATTACCAGACACGGCATTTTGTAATTCCCCTCACTTCCGTAGTCTAACCGCGCAATTTCCCACTTGCTGTCCTCACCTCGGAAGCCTTGGTCTAGCTCTGTCATACTTGAGACATCCAAGGATGGGAATTCTGTAGAGTATCTATCAGGTAAGAAGCTCCTAAATTTCGGCAAATTGTAAAGTTTAAGAGTAGTTAACTTCGATGAGGTGATTGTCGTACCAGCCGCTTCTTCACATTCTTTATGGTCACCAATTAGTTTTGTATCTTCACGTGACCTTACCATGAGCTTTTTGTTCAGTTTGATGATGCAATTGAAGCAACATACCACCTAATGGAAGAGCGTGAAGGGATTTCTCCAAATAAAGGGAATAAGGAGATGAGATTTCTTATTTGATTTTATGCAAATTCGTCAAAAATATTTGGGAAAATAAACATGATAAAGATATCAACCATTTGATCGATTTTTTTTTCCAGAATTGCGTGAAAGTTTTCACCAACAGCAAAAGGTGAAAATCGAATAGGGAAACAAGACTTCTAATTGAATCAACAATTTATTTAAAAAAAAAAATTTATGGATGCCGAGTTTATGGATGCCTAGTAGAAGGTACTTACTTTATTTATTTAAAGTTACTATTCTATTCAAGATTTTACCAAGGACATGAAAAAAAAAAAAAAAGAATTTACCAACAGCTTCGCAACCTTTTTTTTTTTTTTTGGCGTTTTGTCACTTGCCATGGCACCCATTTTTCCTCCTCACCGATGTCAACAGATTTTCCCGAGAAAATCCTTGAGGTCTAACAGATGGGAGCCCTTGAGGAGAGACGTGGCATAATAATGTCGTCTTGCGTGTTGGTGAACTAGAAAAGTATCTTTAAAGACTCCGGGCATGTTTTGACAAAATTCCAACTTATTTCAGCAAGACTCCGGTATATTCAAGCGAGTTTCAACATTTCCGAACAAATTACAGCGATTCTAAGTAAAATTCTAGTGAATTCTAGCAAAGCTACAATAATCTTCCGGCAAAAGCTCGACAAAAATTCGGCAAATTCCACCTCATTCCAGCAAACAATCAAGGGTCCAGTTCGTGGAATTTCATGATCCGACTTGCAATGCGAAGGACAATTAATTGCACCACCACTTTAGGACCAAATATCGATAGAACCTTTTCTATAAATGGAATCCTAGAATAAGCTCCGGTGGGTATGAAAAGCTGTGGTCCGGGCAAAGCACACGTACCTCCTGAGTAAATGCAGTTCCGGCCATCTCGAATGCGTACACAGAGGAAGGTCCGATAAAGGCAACCGTTATTATCGAATCGAAAGCAATCACGATCCGCGTGACAACCCAACGAAAGTCCGACGACAAAGCAGTCAAGTGAAAGGCGCGAAAATAGAGATCAAGAGAGGCGAGTTTAGAACAAATCCGACACCAATAACGAAGTTTAATTGGAGAAGACATGACCTGATGATTTGGTGGCTAGGACGGCACGAGCTCCATATGACGACTCAGCGACTTCCCAGACAGCGAGGACAGCCTCGTTATAGCATCGATTCTAATGGCCAGCAACGGGACAGAATAACGGATAGGGTCTTTCGGTCGTTTCATCGAACACTTCCTGAGCAGTATCCGGTACATTCATTCGACGCGAGGACGACTCCTGGGCTTGATTTAGAGTATGAAGTGGAAGAGCTCAGTCGGTAGAGAGAAGATTCGAAAGTGACGGTTGGGAGTCAACTGAGCCCGAGCGTCCTTTTCCATGGGATTCGAACCTACCGCACGCTTCCACCGATCACTGAAGCGCAAGAACGAATCGAAGGAGCCCCTCGCGGTCAGAATAGCGCGCGATCGGAACTGCAACCAGACGACACTGGAACCCGCAGTTGAAGTCATGAACACTGGAATCGACGTCGATTCACCTCTGGCGAACCTCGAATCAACGACGATGAACTTTGGATTCCAGGTTCGCGCTTTGTTTCTCCCGCGCGCGTATTGTGTCCCTTCTTCGTGCGTCTGCCGTGGTCGGAGACGGGCGGCCGGCGGTGGCTTCCCGTGGAGCTGGCGGCCGGCGTGAAGCTAGGGAGGATGGGAGAGGGTACGGACGCGAAGCGGAATCGAGAACTTCCTTGTCAAATGACGGAAGTGCCCTGATTTAAAACGACGAAAATGTCCTTCTGGTTATTGCTATCGTAACCGCAATTCGAGGAGCGGGGGGGAAGAAGAGAGAAAGAGAAGAAGAGAGGAGGGAGAAGAAAGAGGGGGGAGAGAGAGAGAATGAGAAAAGAAAAGGGAGGGGAGGAATTCGGCAGGGGCGATGGACGTGAGAGGAGAGAAAAGAGAGAGGGAGAGAGAAAAAAAACAAAAGGATTTCCAAGAGATTTTGTCCAAAAAATTATCATTTCCCTTTCGACTACTCTCCTTGAAATCTTTTATGCCAAGGATTGTGCCCCCATAATATCCTATTATATCTATTTTTATTTAAAACAAATATCTTGATCCATAAATTATGACTTTGCCATTGGGTCCGATTTTTCCTTTTTCCGGTCTTCAATTTCCACTTGATAATTCATTTTTCAAAAATTTCAAGCTTGCTGATAATTTAACAGATGATGAGACGACGTCCAATAAATTAGTTTTTGAAATCCTCAAAAGTTTGATGCCTAAAATCAAATTAAATTTTATGATTAAAAATCGATTGAACGTAATTTTAATACGACCTAATTTATCAAGCGACCTTTAGGGGTTCTCGCGCGGTTGACCCATGGCTGATTTCTATCTACGTTTGTGCCTCTTCGAATTGCTAACGACTCTCGGTTGTCATGTAATTGCAAGAGTTCAATTAAGTACCATGAATATAAGATCAATAGAAAATCGATTTATCGTCATTCAACGCGTATATCATAATCGTGTGGAATCATCCACGAATCGACTACGCATTTCCGTCGAATCGATTTATATCCGTTCGCTAATTTTTATATAGCGTAGTATTGACCATTGGTGATCCTTATGGTCAAGCGGTCTACTCCTAATTGAATTTTCTAGTCTTTCACATTTTAATCCTTTACGGTTTTGCCCAATAAATTAATTAACTTGTGAGTGATTAGTTTAGAGTCAAAGTAATTATAAGTGCATCAACGAAACAATCATTTCATATATTTTGAAATAAGGGCTAAATTTCGAGATATCACAAAAAGCTACTCTAAACTTAGGGATGCATCTAGCGATGGCTCCCAGAGTAGTACCCAAAATAACCTAACAGATTTCCTACTCAACCAGAGAAAAAGCGACCAGAGAATCAATGAAATGGAACAGGCAAAAGGAACTCCATATTGCCACCAACAAAGTAGCCGCGATGCAAGAAATGAAGAGCGAACTGGTGGTGAATAAAAGGTAAGCCTCCATTGTGAAGAAAGCTTTTGCAAGAAACAATGAACAGGACGACATAACAAGACGTTTTCAGAAAAGCACTTAAGACTTCGCAGTTTAGCTAGAACTAACCCTCCAACGCACATACATGATGAATGAAAGCAGCATTCCTACCGCTCTGGAACAAGTGATACTCTTGACATCTGGAAGGAGTCCAGAAGTCTGGCATCGTCACATCCCTTCCTTTTTTTCCGTTCGAGGATGCGTACCTTGTTGTCATTGTCGACTAACAAATTCTAAGGGTAGCACTCAAAGTTCATTTCTCGGGCAATGTCTTTGGCTTCGGCCTCATGCTGGCTCTTCTTATGACATCCCAAGCCTTTTTTGGGGGCATAGACACCATGTTGTGAAGCGAAAAATTACTCGTACTCAGGTTAGTCGAAAGCAAACCCAGTGTGCTTGGATGTCTGACGTGCAAGTTGAGAGCCTATCTCTTGTTCCGGCGGGAGCTGGTTCCTGCTTTCCAAGGCCACTGACGGGATGTAGTCATCGGGCTCGTGCATGTGAATTTCCTGTACTACCCCGGTGGAATAATCGGGCTCGGTGGAATCATCGGGCTCGTGCATGTTAATTTCCTGTACTATCTCATAGCTATATGGGAAGAACCGCCTTCGAACCCTGTAACCAGGTGCATGAAAAATTAGAGGGGGGAAAAAAAGAAACTAAGCAGAGGAAGTATCCATTGCAATTACTTGAAGAAAATACGCATTGCTAATAAATATAACCCACAAAATAGAACATGGTGAATCCAGAAATCAATCGCTTGAGATGAACGAGCTGTCAAGTTCCCACAAGCCAATAAATACTCATACCAATTAAGGTTGATATGTGGGTTTATCCTGTAACCACATTCCAGAAATCGGGCATTGTTCAACCCAAAGAGGAGGAAGAGGGTTTAGCGGGAGAGAGAGGGAGACAGGGCAGATGCAATTCACAAATGATGGACCATCGGAGGAACCCCAATAAATATATGAGAAACTGGAAAAGTACGGACATCACAAAGCCATTTATCTTGCCTGGACCAACTAGGGAAAAAAGGACCCACGAAATCGACAATGAAGATGAGGAAGGCTATTTGAAAGAAAAAAGGAGGTCCTCCATTGTATTGTCCATGACAAACGTCCTTCTTTACTTCTAGAAAAGCCAAATTGCAGATTTGTTATCAGTATTCACGAGCAAATTTACTCAAGGACTATGTTACAGTGTTTCTCCTTGTTTGTAAACGAGAAATATGTCTAAGACCAAAAAAGCCCGATTCTTTTTTTGGCCCAGATATAAGTCTGAAACCTTACCCTTGCCACAAGAAGTCGCCAAGCAGTGCGACAATTGGAACCAGAAGAAACGTTAGGTAGAAGTAGACTGTACTCATTATTACATGGATGACATGGTAGAGACTTTCCTGCGCGCATAAATGTAACAAGACGAATGTCAGAATGATTGCTATCCAATAAAGGATTAGCTGAGATAAAGGGAACGAAAGAACCCCCTGAAAGGGAGAAGACTCACCCTTTTAAGGGAACATATGAAGACAAAAACAAACCAAAGAAGGATGCTTAAACAGACAGCGATATGATGCCATATTGTAATTGAATTACACATCAAAAGAAGGCGCATGTTGACAGTGATAAGAACAAAGGTAAATGCCATCGTGCTGACGTCCCAGAGGCCGAGCATTTTTCCCGATGAATTTAGGCCAGCAGAACTAGAAGCTGTCGCAAAGTGATAAATGACGAGAGACTGGAAGACTGCAGACAAAGCCCAGGCTGTCACATCTTTCCACCTGAAGTATGAATTCTGGATTCCCTCCTTATAGAGTTGTGGATACTTCTTCGAAAGTAAAGGATTAACATCCTGGAAAAACATGCAATAACACTGTCAATTATTTGCTCCTATTGTGATTTGCGTTGGAGTATATCTATGAATATTAGTCGCACGGTTAGCAGGTGGTCCCAAATAAAGAAATCGGAGTTTTGTTTTTCATGATTTATAAATGGAGCTACTTCATAGAGAGCTACCAAGAGAGAGGGATCCAAATCAAAACCCAACTTTATTTTTGCTCTTGCCTTCAGTAAATAGACCCTAGATGTCATTATTCAATAGGCCTGTCAAATAGATGGCTTGAGTCAAGTTTGGATTAGGTCATAAATGATCTGGCTCAAATTAATCTATTTAACCCATTTTGACCCATTTATTTGCCATGTAATTTTCTCTGACTCATACCTAACCTGGCCAAACCCATATGTCTCGAGATTCATTTTTAGCATTTTTACTCTTCCTATTGTTACTTTTGAAGAATGAATGGCCCTATGAACTGACTCGTCAAGTTAGTAAGGGAGCTCAAGATCAAGTTATAGTCTAATCCATGCGCGACCCAAGCACCTCACTTTTTTTGCCTTCTCTCTCATCACAAGCCCAATTGCAACACCACAACCGCACCCAACAAGAGCCACCACAACCACCACCCACCACTACATCAATTTGATTTCGAAGAAAGGGATGGAGAAGTGAATTCCCATGCTTGCATGAGATGGAACCCATGTGCCTCGAATTGGGTTGCGCCGACAAAGAGAAAATGAGTCTCAATGAGGGCAAAAGGGTGCAGTGGCGAACTAAGTAGTAACGACACCGACACGTGACATGCGACACAACACCACATGACACGCCGATACATTGTTTCTCAAAAAACAAAGAATTTTGACATGTTTGGACATATTGTATATTAAATATATATTTCTATATATACATAATAAATAATCATTTTTATGATTATTTCAATCAAATTAATTTGAATCAAATTCATAAATAAATAAATAATTAAAAAAAGCCTAGAATGAATATGCACTAAAAACATTAATTTGCTATTTATTAATATCATTCATTGTTTTCATTTAACAAATTCAACTCTATTTCAATAATTCATAAAACTTGGAGAAAAAACAAGCGATCCATATTTTGGATCGCATGTTAGATATGTTGGAAGAGGAGGAAAAAAAACTTAAGGGGTGAATTGTGTATCATGGGAAGTGGGAGTTATAAGAGAAGAAGAGAAAACTAGATTTTTCTTTTTTCTCAATTTATTATTTTTATTATTGTGTTTTATATTTTCACATATATATTTTGACATCTTATTTATTGAATTTTTAATATTGACCTCGATATTGAAATAATGTGTCGAAAACTTGTATGTCAGAATTTCAACTCGAGTGTTAGAGAGTGTCGAGAAAGCTGATCAGATGTCGGATTTTCTGACACATAGTGACCGAGTGTTAGAAAATGTCTGAAAGTGTTGGAGAGCGTCGGACACGTGTCGAAGTGTCCGACACGACACGAAGGTTTTTGGAGAATGTCGATGCTTCATAGGTTGTGAATACGGGAAGGGCAGGAAGAAGAAGAATAAAGAAGCCTTTCCATGGCGCTCTCTATCTATCTTCAATATTAAAGGGTCACGGAGAACTTGATTCATTATGATTGGACTTCAATATTTTAAACCCATTTTCACCTGCCCTTTAAATGTCCGACAACCCATTAATAACCCAGCTCTAAATATATGAGTCAAAAAATGATTCCTCGGCTTATATCGCGCATTCCACGAAAAAGGAAAAGAAAAAAGACTTACATAGAGCTTTGGTCACAGATTTCGAGTCATATGCAAGTTAGATGCACAGAGTGTTGAAATATGTTTAAGAATATTAGTCAATAGTTACTAATAAGTAAATTAGGATTCTGTTAGGATCTCTCATAACCTACAAATAGAGCCATCTGTACATTATAGGTATTTAATCAAGATGTACTATTTTATCGATTCTCTCTCCCCCTTTGTAAGGGTCTCTCATAATCTACAAATGAAGCCATCCATGCACTATAGGTATTTAATCAGGATGTAATATTTTATCGATTCTCTTTCCCCCTCTCTTGAAGATTTTAGATGATTTATAATTTGCGAGCAACTACTAAACAGATTTTATCATCTGGAATGCAAGATCTCATGTACTCCTCGAGTCAAAAAAGAAAAAGGAAAACATAAGAATAGTCAAAACGGCTTATCCTTCTAGGAATTTTAGGTGCTGAATATTTAATAAATGAAACTTACCTTCTCAAAAAGCCCAAAAACGATCACTGGAAGAGAAGTAAACACGGCGTTGTACAATGAATCGAACCAATCATTATAGAATCTCTGACCAGAAAATCCAGCTTGAAAGGTGAACCAAAATTGAGTCAAGGTGAATGTAAGATTCTTGTAGAAGAAGTAAGTGACAACCTGCAGAGACAGAAAGCCGCTGTTTATCAGGCCATCTATCTTATGTGACAATATAAATATCAAGTCGCCACGACATATGCCTGACCTTGCATAATCTGAGATATGACCACCGTCCATGCACAAGAAGCAAATCTGAAAGAAACCGGAACTGTGCAATTTCAAAATCGCTAGCCATCGCAGCTTCTAATCCTTCCAACCCCCTAATGCCAACACCAACATGAGCCTCTTGAATCATGCTAACATCATTGGCACCATCACCAATACTAAGCGTTATTTTGCGAGCTCCTTTCTTCACCAGACGTGTCACCTATAAATAGTAGCAAAAGCTCAAGATATTACGTCAAAAAATTAGTTTGGCATAAATTTGTTATAAGTGTACTATTTTGGAGTTTTTGGTGATCAAAAAATTAGTTTGAGATAAATTTATCATAAATATACCAGTTTGTGATTTTTCGATTGTATTAACTCCCAAAAGCAATGAAACCAGTGACAAGACAATTAAAAATGTCAGCTAGCAACAATTTCAGTACAGTGGAGCTGATATTTCTGTAATTATGTGATACATAATCAATTAGCATGGATTTAGTTCGATCTCTTGTAACATGCAATGTTAACAGTCATCAGAGGCTACCTGAGCTTTCTGTAAAGGAGTGACACGGCAGCAAACAACTGAAGTACAGTTCAAGCCTAAATTCAGTAGCATTGTACGCAAATTTGGGTCCAATGCATACATTAAGCACTTTCCGTCAATCACGAGAGCATGTTTTGGACCGGATACAGAGCGAAAACAGTTTTGTGCTTCTTCAAGACTATTACTCAGCTGTTTTCTGACTTCTTCCTTCATTACACGTGCTAGCTCAAATGGGTCACCCTGGCCAGCAAATACCTAGTTATATGAATAGATCTGGTAAATTTCTCAGAACAAACGGCTAAAGCAAGTAGTTCCTCTCACTCTTTCTTCAGCTTCTCTAATCGCATCTGTCTCCGAACTAATGATAAACTGCTTCATATCATTATCAATCAACTTGCATGCTGCAGCAAAAAAGGTTTTATATTTCAGTCACATGAGGGTAATAACGTATGACAGGCAGCTCTGTAATAGATCACACACCATAAGCTACATTGATAGTCGCTTCCATCTTGTCCCCTGTTAGCATCCAAATCTTAATCCCAGCTTTAGAAAGAGTCTCTATACAATCTGGTACTCCTTCCTGAAGTCGGTCTTCAATTGCAGTGGATCCAATCAATATAAGCTCCTTTTCTATTAGTTCTGCAACCTGCACAAGAATCGAAATTTAAATACTACCGCTTGAAGCATACGAGATAAACTATGACAAGCCACGTCTTAATCAATGATATTCATCTTCACCGACGGAAGAGCAGTGATGACAACTTCGTGGAGTCAGCTGCGTGGACCCTCGTTTCATACTTACATATTCAAATTGAAATTGACCAAAAAAAAAAAAAAATCCTATTTAACAACGGAATCCTGAGACAAATATCAGGTTATGGCGGGGGGAGGAATGTCGAGTGACTTCAACATAAGTCACAAGACTCCGCAAAGGATGGTTTTTATGCAGAGAGAGTCATTCTCAACCGTAGATGCACATTGAGATTCAGAAAGACAACTCTTTTACGTTCCATATAGGTCAGGAAGCCCGAGAAGGGGAAAGCGAGAACAAAGCATATTTACTTTATACTTATTCTATTAGTGCGACATTGACGTGTTAGAACGCCACGTACCTCATCCAATTCCTTCTCACGGTCCATCAGTGATGTTTTGGCGTTGATGAACTTCTCATGCCACCCTTCATATATCTCAGGATTCAAATCTCTATAGGCCAAGCAAAGGGTACGTAAGCCAGCGGATCCGAATTGTTCCAAGTTTCCCCTGGTCATTCTTTTCAAGTCATCTTGGCCCTGAGCTAACCTCTCATAGATCACGGAATCAGCTCCCTGCAGAAAGTACGTTCCTCAGAAAGTCAAATTTGATTGGGAGCAGCATTTGGCAATCTCGTTCGTACAAGCGAGGAAAAATAGGTCAAATCTTATTACTTTGCAGTACAAAACAAGCCTGCCATTTGGATAACGGCACAGAACAGACTGACGCTTCCTTGTACTAGATATTCAACAAAGACACCAAAAATGTCAGCTTCCCCTGATGTGGAAATATATACAGTAAGTATAAGAGGAAAAGTTGACCACCTGTTAAACTCAAGGACATGGAGAATCTCATAGGCAACGTCGTCAATTCTACCCATGCCATCCACATGGGATTCTTTGATATATAACATATCATGTCTACGCCTGCAAATAGAATAATCTTTTGGCTAAATAAGATAACAAATGACTAAGACAAACATAAGAACCATTACCGGCATCCTTTATGATTGGGATTGACATTGCAAACGCTATTTTTGGTCAAAAAACAACTTATCAGGTAAGAATATTGCCAAACCTGATAGTGACGTACTTGTGCTATATCAACGCATATTTTCAGTTATATGGAAGATGAACTTCCTCGTTAGTGGCCAAAGAAGGCTATAAAAGTAAAGAAAAAGTTCATCATGTGCAGATGTGGTAAGGGCGAACCTATTAAAGAAGAAACCAAAGTTCTTTGCAGCAATCACCAGTGCAGCTTCATCAGGTGATGCAGCTTGATATTTTATCTTTTCTGGAGACTCATCTCCTACAGGAAATACAGTATGACATATAGCGAGGCACCTGAAAAACTCCTGCAGATTAAGAACATATCAGCATTCTTTAAGAGAGAAGAGGGCCGCACGTCATATACTACTAATATTTTTGTTTACTTGATCAATAAGACCATATAAAGCATAAATTAAAAGGTAGCTAGTGTTAGGATTGCCACTTAATGACAACGAAGTTAGAAAGTAAAATCGAGAAAGAGAATTTCAGACGCAAGATTTTATCTTGTTTCACCCTTAAACTAGAGTTACATCCAGCTGCGGATTCTACTATAATAAATAGATCACACCTCTCTGTTATATCCCTCAATTACAAGAGAAAGAGAATATAAATAATATATTTAGTAACTATTCATGAGTCTAAACCCAAACTACTATTAAAATTGAAAAAAAAAAGTATGTATATGAGATATATATATATATATAATTATTCATAAATTTAAGCCCAAACTAGTATATTAAAAAATAAAATATATATATCGAAACATAATATATAGACGTATATATATATATATATATATATATATATATATATATATTCAGTGGTTATTCATGAGTCATGAGTCTAAACCGAGACTATCAATAAAATATGAACTTAAATCATAAAAGCCCTCTAGCACTGCGGGGGTGTTGCTCTACATAGTTGATGGAGAGTATGAACTAGGGGAGCCAATGGTTCGATCTGATTTGGGTTTTTAGGAATCCAAACCGAACCGAACTGATAAAGTAAACAACTAAACCAAACCGAATCGCGATCCAAATTGAGTACGAACCAAACCAAAACCTAATTCGGTTTGGTTTGGTTTTCGATTTTTGCCTCACTTATTGGAACTGAATAGAATAAGAGGTGAGAAAGACGAGAAATTTTAAGTTGGACATTTAGTTTTTGTTAAAAATTTCGGTTTGATTCAGTTAACCGAACAAGATCGAAATACCCCAAATTGAAAAAAAATAACGGTTATCTTTCCTTTATCGAACCAAAACGGAACCAAGCCGAAAATGCACAAAACTTTGATTTGGTTTCGATTTCGGTTCTATTTTTTGGTTCGGTTCGACACCTCTAATAGGAACCACACCCAACATTCTGCCACTTGGTGAATACTTCACACACAATTCAAATTTTTTTGTACTCATTGCCTTGGTCAAAAAATCTGCACTATTCACCTTTATGTCAATTTTTTCTAGCACTACAATTTTATATTCCACTTTCTCTTAGATGAAGTGATATTGAATGTTGACGTGCTTTGTTCTTACCTAAAATATAGGATTCTTAGCTAATGATATAGCACTCTAACTATCACATCTAATCTTCACTTTTTCTTGTGTAAAAGTAAGCTATTTACATAATCAATGCATCCAGATACTTCCTTAATAGCATGATTAAAGGCCATGTGGTAGATAAAACAACTATACTCTTCTTTTACTCACCTAACTAACTCACAGCTACACTAAATGAGGAAATAACATATCCGTTGGTTGACTTCTTGGTATCAATGTCACCTCCCCAATCAGCATCCACAAAATATTTCAATTCTAACGTTTGTTGTCCCTTTGAGCTTTTAATGCCTTCATAGCATAGCTCAAAGTCAGATGTATTGTGAAGATAACAAAGCACCTGCTTTCTGCCATCCAACACTCTTTCCCTGTATTGGACATATATCTACTTAGTAGTCCCATTGATTGGGCAATACTTAAATAAGTACATATCATGGCTTACATCAAGCTCTCAAATGTGCTTACCTATGGGACTATTGCCATCTATTTAGCTTTCTCTTCAATTGTAGGACATTTGAGTGTTGATAACTTGGAATTTATGGACGTGGGGGTCTTCATGGGTTTATAGTTAGCCATATTGAACATCGTTAACACACTTTCAACATATTTCTTTTGATTTAACCATAATTTCTCATTCTTATGCTCCCTTTTTATCTACATGCTCAAGATAAAGTTTGCTAGGCTTAGATCTTTCATCTCAAACTATTTTGCCAATAGTACATTAACGGTGCTAATTATTCTCCAACTATCTGTCACGCCCCGATCCTCCGAGCGTGTACCCATCCCTCGGTGGTTGATAAATTTTACAACATCCCAGGACGTGTTGCCAACCCATTTATTTTAATGCGCATGCGAAAGCGAATAATTAATCCCTAGAAAGCAACAAATGGGATAGAAAAGTAGAGCCATTTTCACAAAACACCTTTTTACAAACATACATGTTTATACATAGAAGCCTATAAAAAGGATCGGCTCTCATCAAAAAGGGGAACTCTCCTATAACCCACTAGTCAAACATGTTCGCCGATTCTTCGATCTCTTCCTCATCAAATTCCTGAGCTTCGGGTCCTCCTCAACTGCCATCTAAGGACCTGAAAATGTTATCCCACAACGGGGTGAGACAACATCTTAGCAAGTTCACCCCCTAAACCCCAACTATGAAGGAAATACGCCCCAAGGGCTGCCTAAGTACAAACACGAATCAAAAGACTTACATTTGCCTCCGTTTCTTCCTACAAGTCAGTACAATTTGCATTTTCAACCAAACATTTCAACACATCAAGCATCAAATTAGATTGAGTCATCGATCAATCGACTTAATCGATTCTATGTCATCAAGATCATCTCTCAGTCAATCCATTTAATACTATCTATAAAGTCCGATTACATCAAGGACTACTTACCCTAAGCTGAAAATAGATAGTATAGCTCGCCCAAAATTGATAACGGAGTATACTACTCACTCTAAGCTGACATATCAAAGCTCGTAGGCTGATATAGTATACTCATGATGCTCACCAGAATTTGCTAAGGTCTGCTGCTCAACCTAAGCTGACATATCAAAGCCCGTAGGCTGATATAGTATACCTATGATGCTTACCGAAGCTATGTGGTACTTAATATGCTCACTAAAGCTGTGCGATACGTAATATGCTCACAAAAGCTGTGCAATACTTAAGGTATACTGCTCACCCTAAGCTGATATATCAAGCCCTCAAGCTGATATAGTATACCATTCTAATCCACTAACAAATTCACTATTTTTATCATACCCGATAAAAATAGACGTGTATGGGTATACGGTCGGCCTTAGCCAAAATACAATATTTTCCTTCTTAAAAATCCCACAATTTATGCGGTCCATAAAAATATTTTTAGCATTGTAAATCGACACCCGGTAATTTTCTAATTAATTACCGAAATTATTAAATTCTCAAAATCACGATTCACACTCAAATTGCACAAAATAGCACTCAATTAATTAAACAAATCACACCATTGCAATCGACACGAAATTCCGGTCATCGGCTATTCCGGTCTAATTTTCGGAAATTAATTAATTAATTAATTTATTAATTAATTTTGGTAATTAATTAATAAATACCAATAAATGCAACTTAGGCCGGAAAAAGCCTAATTAAATACCGAAACAGCTCAGAAATTTCCGTACCTATCTAGATAAATACTACAGCCTCTCTACTTGCTAATTGCACTAATCTAACCACCTAACATGCATAAATGATAAACTGAATCATTAATCTATTCTAACTAATTATCTAATCCATACTTAACCTAAACTAATCAACTCTTAAGCGTCATTAGCTCTCTAAGCAATGATTAGTGAGTAAATTGACTTGATTAATGATCCAATTGAACCACAACGACGGCAAGGAGGAGACGGGCCAAAAACTTTAAAGTGACGATGCCAACGGGAGCCCGGGCTAGGTCGAAACCGGCCATAAAGCCCACGGTTGGGCTATCCGTTCTAGATTTAAACATGGCTGAACACGTGGCTGAATGGCGGGGCCGTTCCGTGGTGGGGTGGTGGCTGCGGAGAGAGCTCAGTGAAGACGCGGGCTGACGAGCAGGCTGCTCGCGGTTGACTTCGATAGAGTTTGGCTTCAAGAGTGGAGGACACGGGCTGTTCGTGGGCTCGTGGACGTGGAGAGGCCATGCGGCTGCTTCGGTGGGAGCTGCTGCGTTGAAGAAGTGCTGGGGTTGACTGGAGGAGGCTGAGCCGCGGACAAGTGGCAGCTTCGGTGGAGATGAGGGCGTCGATGGGTTGTAGGAGTCTCTCACGGAACCGAAAACAAAAGAAAGAAAACTGCAGGGAATGGGCGAAGGAGAGAGAGAGATCGTGGGGCAGCTGGCTTCTTTGACTGAACAAGGAATAAAGGAAAAAAAAAAGGAAAAGGGAGGGGATGTCGGCCAAGGGGGAGGGGTTGTACGCGAGAGAGAGAGAGAGAGATAAGGATTGACTCAAAAGTCAAAGGAACAAAAGCAAAAGAAGACCAAAGTTTGCAGGGGTTGTCGGACGGGGGGAGGACGCGCGCGCGAGAGAGAGAGAGAGAGAGAGAAATAGAGAGAAACGTGCGAATGGAGGGGGGTGCGGTGAAGGGGACTAAGAAAAATAATTAAAACACAAATATTTTTAGCTTAACTTTACACAACAGTATCAATTGATCATCTAAAGTCAATTTTCACACCAACTTGTTCCAATTGAAGTCCAAATAAAGATCAAAATGTGACAGTCCCTCAAGCCTACGAATTTCCCTCAATTCCGAATTCTATTTCATTTTTCTTCGGAATCCGATTTCGTAACGAATCTCTTTGATTGATGCCCAATTTTGTAGAACAAAAAGCCTACGAAATTTCCTTTCACAAAGTAGCTCACACAAGAGGCCAAAAATCCCTTCAAATTGGCTCATCTGAATTTTTGTTCTTTTCCGAGTCATCCGAATCGATTTTCCGTAAAAATCCCGAACTCGCCGAAAATTCCTCGAAAGATGAGTTAACATTCTTAAAATAACTCATGACATAACAGAACTTTCAATTTTTTAAATCAGGTGCAAATTAGCAATTAATTTCAACCAAACGCGATACTTAACCTACCAGGTAACTTTCAGGAATTTTTAGTGTAATTGACCCGTAATCGATTTTCTTCGAGCCACATGTACCTCTTCAACACCTTGGCGGCTCTCGATTGTCGTGAAAACCTCAAGGTTTCAAATACGGACATAGGGTGCCAAAACGACAAAAAAATCAGTCTAGCACTGATCGACAAGAATTTTGCAATTTAGTAGAATCACTCACGTTTAGCCACATATCTCAGTCGAATTGACCTATCTCTGATCTCTGATCGATTTTTTACTATGCTGTAATGACTCTTGTAGACTAACACGGTCGAACAATCAATTCTTACTTGAATTCTCAAGTCTATTGCGTTTAAAATCCCTTAACGGCTTCACATGATAGGCTAGTTATCTCATGAGTGGCCATCTCAGAGAAAAGCACTATAGGCGCGTTGATGAAAGCCTAACTTATTGAATCAAAATCATAATTGAATTTTCGAGATGTCACACTATCCCCAATTAGCAACGTATCATCAACTATAAGGTTAAGATGACAAAATGATCTAACATTTTCATATAGACACAATGATCAACATCATAACAAACAAACGTTACCAAAAAAAAAAAAAAACATCATAACAAACAAAGTCGAACTTCAAGATATATGAGTCGAACTTCGATACTACATCCTTGGAAATTGTTTCATACCATATAATTTGTTCCCTTTGCAAACAAAGTCTTTTTTTTCTTCGACCACAAACCTTTCTAGTTGCTTTATGTAAATATCTTTATCCGAGTCACCATGAAGGAACATTGTTTTTACATCAAGCCGCTCTATTTCTAGATTGTATGCAATTGTTATAAATGAGACAAGTCTTATGAAATTTAATTTTGCAATAGGAGAAAAAATCTCACTATAATCGACTCCCTCTATCTACAAGTATCTTATCACAACTAAATGAGCTGTGTATCATTCTATCTCTCCATCTACAAATATTTTCTTCTTGAACACCCACTTGCAACTGAATTACCTTTCTATGATAAGGTAGTTTGACTAGATTCCACATTTTGTTTTTATCCAATGAGTCAATCTCATCCTTTATGGCTTTCTCCCACTATTTGGTATTCTCTACACTTCTTGCTTCTTTGACAGTACTTGGATTATCACCTATAACAATCAAAGCACAATTTTCATTGCTGGAAAGTAGGATATACCTTTCAAGTTATTCTCTCAACCGTGTGGACCCACTTGAGACTAGTTCGATTGGTGCTTCATCTTGAGATTTAGTTTCAGAATCCATTATATCTTTAATCTCATTAGACTCATCAGCCTTATAATCTAAAAATTTAGTTCCAGCTTGTGTAACCTATGTCTCTTCCTTCAAATCGACATATAACTCAACCCTTTGTGATTTTAGGATCTTGTGGAACAATATGACTTGTTTTTGAGAGCTTTTCTTCCTTGTGGCAACTTGACTAAATCATAAGTATGATTTTCATTTAAGGATTTCATCTCCTCCTGCATAGCTTTTAACCACTCCTCTTTGTGCTCGTGGAATAAAGCTTCTTGGTAATTCTCTGGTTCTCCCCCGTCAATGAGCATCACGTACTCATTGGGAGAATATCTATGACTAGATTGTCGTTCACGAGTTGATCTTCTCAATTAAGGTTCTAATGGGACCTGTTCAACAATTGGTTCAGGTTCAAGTTTAGTTGAAGTAGTCTTACCTTCAATCCTAGATTTAGCTTGCTTGTTAATAGGAGGAGCGACTGGGCCAAGATCAACTGAGTATTCATCTGTTGATGGAGATTTCTCGTGCTTCTCAAAGTCCTCGATTGTCTGATCTTCAAGAAATACCATGTCCCTGCTTCTGACTATTTTCTGGTTAGTGGGATCCCAGAGTCTGTAGCCGAATTCTTCATGAGCGTACCCCAAAAAAATACATTGCTTTGATTTTCCATCAAGCTTTGATCTCTCATCCCTTGGAATGTGAACAAATGCTCTACAGCCGAACACCTTCAAGTGGCCATAAGAAATATCCTTACCAGTCCAGACACTTTGAGGTACATCACCGTTAAGTGGAGCCTGAAGGTGATAGGTTGATTAAATCAACCGCAGTTCTCATTGCCTCACCCCAAAAGTGGTTTGGCAGCTTTGCGTTGGAGAGTATACATTTGATTCTTTCACATATAGTTCTATTTATCCGCTCTGCAACACCGTTGTGTTGAGGTGTTTTAGGTACGGATCTTTCTAGTTTGATCCCAAGGTTTTTGCAATAATCTTCAAAAGGTCCTCGGTATTCGCCACCGTTGTCAGAGTGTACACACTTCAATCGCTTGCCTGTTTCTCTTTCAACCTTCACATGAAATTGCTTGAAGATTTCCTACACTTGATCTTTAGTTTTCAAGGCAAATGCCCACACCTTTCTAG
The DNA here is from genome assembly GCA_016097545.1 of Eucalyptus victrix. Classification (NCBI taxonomy): domain Eukaryota; kingdom Viridiplantae; phylum Streptophyta; class Magnoliopsida; order Myrtales; family Myrtaceae; genus Eucalyptus; species Eucalyptus victrix. Next base: position 10,339,189 of record CM027841.1, on the reverse strand, counting down.
AGTGGTATCAATAAATGTTACAAAATAAAGCGCACCCCCAAGTGTCCTAGTTTGCATTGTGCATACATCAGTATGTATTAGATCTAAAATTTCAGCTTTTCTAGATGGTGGGGAATTGTGAAATGCTACTCTATGTTGTTTTCCTATAATGCAATCGACACAAGTATTCAACGGTGTACCTTTTATTCCGGGTAGAAGTTGCTTTCTAGTGAGAATCTTAAGTCCTTTCTCACTCATGTGTCCGAGTCGCTTATGCCATAACTCGGTGGTGACTCCTTTTCCAGTTACATTCACCTCTCCTCTACACGGCTTGAATTGTGTGATATAGAGAGAGTTAGTCTTTTCTCCTTTGGCTACCACCAAATTACCTTTGGTGAGCTTCCATTTTCCATCACTAAAAAATTGATGTAGCCTTTGTCATCAAGCTTGCCGGCAGATATAAGATTGTGGCGTATGTCCGGAACATGTCTCACATCTTTGAGCAGTAGCCTACATCCAACATTAGTCTCCAAATAAATATTACCCATACCAATAATTTTGGGCATACCTTCGTTTCCCATCTTTACGAGTCCAAAATCACCAGTGGTGTAAGATGTAAAAAGATCTTGACAAGCCATGACATGGTAGGATGCACCAGAATCAACTACCCATGTCGAATCTTGGGATGCAAGATTAATGGAATCATCACTTTGAATAATGATCACCTCATCCGCAATATTTGCAGTGTCATTCGTCCGGTTCTCGTTAGCTTTGTTGACGTTATGACCTTTTGATTTTTCTGCCTTTAGCTTTCTGCATTCTCGGATGAAGTGTCCCAATTTACCACAATGATGGCACTTCTTGTCTCGTCTGAAGTTGGATTGGGACCTTCCTCGTTGCTGATTCCGGAAGTTTCAGCTTTTGCTTCTCCCTCTCTGTTCTTGATTTTCTTGTCGATTAATGACAAGAGCCTCGGATGCAGGGTTGACTCCACTCTCTTTTCGCCAGGATTCTTCATTCAACATTCTATCTTTTACCACGTCCATGGTAAGCTTGCCATTAGGAGCCGAGTTGCTGACCGACACAACAAGTGTGTCCCAGCTATTTGGCAAAGAGCTAAGCAGCAGTAATGCCTGCAATTCATCATCTAATGTCATCTTCATAGAATTGAGTTGGTCTACTATACCTTGGAACTCCCTCATGTGTTCCGAGACACTGCTCCCGTCTTTGTATTTCAGACTCACGAGCCGCCACATGTGATTTGCTTTATTTTGCGCCGTTGTTCTTGCGTACATTTTCTCTATTTTGCCCAAAGAACATCAGCATCATGTTCATTAGCAAAATTTTGAAAAATACTCTTATCAATCCATTGTCGGATCTGAGCGGCACACTTCTGATTGAGCACCATCCATTCGCTATCAGACATTGTCATTGGTTTGCCACCAGAAGACGATGCCAATTTGGCTTCCGCTACAGGATCTGACTCCTTGGACATTGGTACCGGTACCTCCGTCGGTATCACAATTGGCCTCCAAAGATCTTTAATGTATAGCAGATCCTCCATCATTGGTTTCCAGATTGCATAATTGAATGCAGTCAATTTTATCATGTTGCCAAAATTTTCCTCCATTTAATTCTGCACAGAAAAATAATAAATAAAGCAACCTTGCTATGATACCACTTGTTGGGAAAAATATTTGTGGAGAAGTCCCAGAAAATTTTTCCCACTACTATTTCTGTGAAAATTAAATAGGATAAAATACTAACTGAAAGCAGTAAAGATGAATAATAAATAACACCAGAATTTTAACGTGGAAAACCCTCCAAGGCGAAGGGAAAAACCACGGGACCGTAGTCCACTTCAAACTTCCACTATGATAAATAATGGGATACAACTTCACCCAAAGGTGGATCTCTCTATGTCTTCAATTTGTGAATCTGAACCTCTCACAAACTGGATAACTCACTTAAAGATAACTCTCTTTCTTGGAAGAAGAAAACTGTTTCTTCCGCTTCGCTCTCTGATATTCTTGCTTTTGTGTGTAACCTCTTCTCCGTTGAGGAGGACTCCTATTTATAGGAGCAAATACAATCCCAAATATGAATTATATGATACAAAATCACATAGATTTATCTCCTAATCTCTCGTGATTTTGTATATATGAGAATATCACCTTGATTTCTTTTCCAATCTCCCTTGATTTTCTAGATGTGGAAAATCACGTTGATTTATCTCCCCATCTCTTTTTGATATATATATATATATATATATATATATATATATTTCTTTTTCTCCTTTTTTTTCTTTTTCTTTTACACACTCACTACCATACTACTACAAATATACATAATTGCATTGGCCTCTCCAATTGGGAGTGACCTACTCAACAGGTATGATGGTCGTCGTTGGTACTCTCCACCCTAGCTCATGACGCTTAGTTTCCACTCAAGTCTTCTCCCCCTCTCGGCTCTATCTCATAGTTTCTCACTATAAACCTTTCTCTTTCTCATTATGAACCTCTCTATTTCATGGATTCTCTCTCTTTGCCTCTGGAACCCCTGCCTCAGAGGCCCTATTTATAGGTTGAGGAGGTTGGTCGACGAATGTAGCTCGGCTACTAGTCCTTGGCATACCAACCGGCCTCCCCCTTGGCCAAACTGGGGTCACTTGGAGCTCATCACCTCCGCGGTAGGCCCGCTCTGCAGGCGGCGACCTACCCAGTTATATCCTTCATCGCCGTTCGATTGCTCCGCTTCTACTTTGCTCCTACGTCATCCTTGCTTACGTGCGGGAAAGGAGGAAGAAGAAGGGAGAGGTCCTGCCCGACCAGGGGACGGGAAGTAAGCTGGACGAGATGGGCCCGGGCCCGCACGGAGGGGGAAAGAAAAAGAAAAGGGGGCTAGGGCGAAAGCCCGGACCCGAGACCTTTCCATTTTTTCTTCTTCTTTTTTAAATAAAAATAAAAACCTAGTCAATGGAAATAATATTGATGCCTATGTGATATGCTATTTAATGAAAATCTTTTTGTTAGGGCCAAATCAATTCCTAATTTTCTTTGTAGTTTATTCCTAAATATTTAGCTAAAATTTAGGTGTCAACAAGAAGCGATTGCATAACTTTTGAATAAGTGAAGGCGAGTCATTTTTTCTGCACACTTAGATTTTAATACTATATGTGGGCAACTTGTATTGATTGAAGATAAAACATATACTTTGCTGTGTTTATTACCGAATTCATGGAAGCATATAATTGTCTTGATTGGCGCTAGTGTTAGTATGTTATCTTTTGAGGGTATTGTAACTACTTGTTATCTGAGGAGATGAGGAGAGTACATTGATAGTGCAACACAAGAGGCTATTTTTGTAAGAGGAATGAACAATGAACGATCTATCCGTCTTTTCAAATAGCCTGAATGCTTCGTAGTACTTTAAACCTTCGAGATGAAATATGGGGGTGTCGCACTTCATTTGCTCCAGAACATTTTTAAATCTCGATATTAGCAGCAACTTGCATCCCTTGCTCTCGTCTCCCGAAGGAATTCCGACCTCCCTCAGATCAAGCTCTTTCCACAGATCGTTCAGTATTATGAGAATCTTCTCACTTGGATCCTTCTGTAATCTCTGGCACAGGAGATCTCTTCTCCCTACTTCACTTGGCTCGTCCTTCAGTTTTAGACCGAAGAAGAATGAGTGCCTGGATGGCCTGGGCTGTCTTCCTCGCGTCCCTACCGAGACAATAACGCTCCTTCGGGTTGGGAAGCCACCCGCAGTAGCAAGTTTTATTGGCCCTTCTATCGTTATTCAGCACGCCGCGCGCCTCGTCGGCAGAGTTCTCTGCATCATTCTTCCATCCGTTAACTTCGAGTCTTATATCCATCATGTTGTTTTCAGCATCATTGACCGAACGCTGCACCCCAACTCTCACTTCATGGAGCTTCTCAAGTTCTTCCCTAAGTTGGCCAACGTAGCTGTCGGTGAATATCACGTAGCCGCAGCGACGACCGACCGGAGCCACCAGGTACTCTGCCACTTTGGCAGCTACCGACACAACAATATCCGTCATTTCCACCCCCCCCCCCCCCCCCCCCCCCCGTTTTCGACTTCTACTTTTGTGGTTCTCTTGTAGGAGAAATGGAAGTTGAGAAAGTAGGTATGCCAAGAAGGGCGGAACTGATGGAACCCGGAAACGAAACGAGATGACCGAATAGGAAAGATTCTGCACGATGAATCCGGCCACGAAAGATTAGGTGGAGAGACAGCTTCTAGCAATAGGCGTAAATGGAGGTGGAAATCTAGAGGGAGAAAGTGATCGTTTAGAGTTGCAACCATCAGAAAGGGCAGCACCTGGCTTTAATAGAGGCAGCGTTACTATGTTACGCACACATAAACCCACCCCTAGGCCCATGTACAGTGACACTAATTTTTAATTTCCGGAAGCGGCCATTCCGTCTAACAGTGCGGGCAGGCTGTCCAGCTGTCACCAGTGCTTTATGCTTAGAGGGGAGTGAGTTCATATGCAGCCTTACACTGGAAAAAGTTCTTTCAAGTATTGGAATTGATTTGTGCCAAAAAAAACAAAAAGAAAAAAAAAAAGTGTACACTTTTACGGGACAAAGCATAGACCTCTAGTGATTGAGAGAGACTTGTTGGAGAAATCTTTCCAGAATATTTTGAAGCTGACAAAACGTTTCTTTCAGTCTAAAGTCTGGATGTTCGGAGACCGTCAGTTTAAAGTCTGAAGACTTTGTTCTCTCAAGACCCAAGACTCAAGACTCAAGACTCAAAGACTTAAGACTCAGGACTCAAGACTTAAGTCTATTCTCACTGACAGTCTTTCTACTCCAGTGTCGAAGGAAATCCTAAGCCGAGGTTTATGGTTAAGGATTCGATACTCGAAATAGATTTCTTGGTTGGATAATCATTTCGGATTCTTTAATTCTTATCTAAGATCGATTGAAGATCCGATGGTTGACGAAACAATCTTGGAAATATTCTATTCATGGAAACCGAGATCCCGATTGTATGGGCGAACGGGATTGATGGGCTATCATCGATTCCTTAAATAGCTCGGATGATCTTCTTGATTGATTCCGTCCAACGGGTAGATTGGAGGAATTCCTTTGGTAAGTGCCAACGGCTATGATGGCATGAAGGAGTACAAAAGGAAGACGTCTAGCTGTTTTAAGTGTGTGATCGATAGAAAAATTCCAGTCCGAAGATCCTTGATTGTTAGTCGAGATCGAGCAAAATTGTACACGAGAGAGTGTTTATACTTTGTAACGCCTTGAGTGAGTGTGGTAGATCATCTACACCTAGAAATCAAGGAAGATCAACACCGTAACATCTCTTTGATCATAGTGGAATCCAGCCAATCTTGTCATCGGTCTTGCCGAAGAGTGGACGTAGGCTTGAATCAAGCCGAACCACTATAAACCGAGCGTTCAATTCTCTCTTTCCCTTACTCAGTCTTGCGATTGAATTTTTAACTGTTGCAAATCCTCTAATCGTTTAAATATCGTGCAAGCTTCGAGAAAATTTTTGTATACCTATTCACCCCCTCTAGGTACTCGTACTAGCTATTTCAATTGGTATCGAGCTCGTGTTCTCACTGTTTTGAAGTGTCTTACTTGAGTAAAAGATCCATGGCTAGTATGCTAGCACCGGGGCTGATGGAGGGGCAAAGCAATACCAGACCTCCCTACTTCGATGGAAAGGATTACAACATCTGGAAAAACAAGATGAAAGCTTTCCTACGATCAAAGGATCCTCCGGAATGGGACGTTGTGGAAAGAGGAATCACTCCCGCGCTGCATCAATCTCGAAAGAGGGAAAGAAACTGTTGAAGCCGCGGAATGTCTCAAGAAGAATTAAACAAGAGACAAGCACTCGATGCGAAAGCGATTTATTCTTTATATTGTGCTTTATCACCAACTCGAATATAACGAATATCTTCTTGTGTTAGCAAAAGAAGTCTCGGGGACAGTTACATACCACTTATGAAGGGACAGATCGAGTGAAGGAGACCAGAATTAATATTCTTCTTGGTCAATATGAATCCTTCAAAATGAAATCGGAGAATCTATAACCGACATGTTTAGTCGTTTTACGAGATATTGTCAATGGTCTTGAAAACCAAGGACAAAAAATTTCTGATCCTATGAAGGTGAACAAGCTTCGCGTGGACTCTCCAAGGATTGGAATCATATAAAGACTTCAATAAGAGAGACGCAAAGAATCATGCCATTATCTCGTAGACGAACCGATTGGAACTCTTCGTCTTACGAAGTGGAACGAATTAATGAAGACGAAGATCCAAGAGGTAAGAAATCTATTGCACTAAAATCAAATGATGATTCGATGATGCAGATTCGAAGATGATATGGATGATGAGGAGCTCGCCCTCATGATAAGAAGATTCAGAAAACCGAATAGAAAAGGCGAAGGTTCATTCCAAAGAAACGAGTTTTCGAGACAGCGAGACCAAGTCTGTTGATGATGTGGAACCAAACAAAGATGTAGTTTGCTTCGAATGTAAAAAGAAGGGACACATCAGACCCAACTGTCCTCTTTTGAAAAAGAAAAGAGGAAAAAGTGAGAAGTCTCGAAAAGCTCTCAAAGCCGAGACCCGGAGCGTCTGAGTGTGAAGAGAGTGATGAGGAATATGCCAACCCGTGTCGATGGCACAATCGACTCGAGACTGGATCGACTCGGATCGACTCGACGGTGAATTTGAGGTAAGTGATTATAAAATCCTGTCAAAGTCTCTAAATATATTGATGAGTTATGTTTCAGTCTTAAGACCTCTCTTAAAAAGATTTCCGAACTTAAAAAGGAAAACTCAGTTTTAAAACAAAAGGAAAACATTTTAGAAGAAAAGGTAAAAAATTTAGACTTGAATGTTTCTACTCTTAAAGAGAGTAAAGACAATCTTTCGAAAGAAAATGCTTTCTTAAAAACTGATTTATCAAATATTTCAAAGAAATTTTCAATAGGGTCTCGAAAAACTTGAAAAAGTTCTTTCAATCCAAAGACCTTACTTCAATAAGTCAGGTCTAGGTATGACAGCTGAAACAATTCCTTTGATTGATTTTCCGAAAGTAAAAGAAAGAATTAAGAAAAGACCATCGAGAGAGGCTTATAAAAATCATTTTAAAAGAATTTTTGTAAAGCCTGTAGGACGAAATGCTTTAAGGTGTTCCAAGTGTAATTGTCGGGATCATTTTGAAAAAGAGTGTCCTATGGTTTGGAGGCACTGTTAAAAGAGTATGGCCCAATAATGCTCATCCTACTAACACCAAAGGACCCAAGAAAATTTGGGTACCAAAGAAAGCTTGAGACTCTCTTTTGAATGCGGGTCTGTCAAAAAGAAGGTAAAGTGGTATCTTGACGGTGGATGCTCAAGACACATGACGGGAGACTCAAATTGTTTCATAAAGCTTATTCAAGTAAATGGTGGAAAAGTTTCATTCGGAGGAAATAGCAAAGGAAGTATTGTGGGATTCGGAACTGTGAAAATTGGAAATCTCACAATAAGCAATGTCTCTCTAGTGGAAGGACTCAACTACAATCTACTCGTATTAGCCAACCGTGTGATACTCGGTTATAAGATCTCTTTTCAAGAAGGCATATGTTCTGGAATTAGCAAAGATTCGACTCGATCTTTCATGGGTCGAAGGCATGGAAACATTTACCTCCTTGATGTAAAGCTAAATGAAGAACAATGCTTAATCTCAATTCAAGATGAAGCAGTTCTATGGCACAGAAAACTTGGCCATATCAACATGAAGCAATTAGTCAAAATCTCTTCAAAGCAGCTTGTTCGAGGTCTACCTAAATTGCCTTACCAAAAGTCGACTTATGCACTCCATGCATTCGGGAAAGCAGGTAAGAAATTCTTTTAAGCAAATAAATCATGTATCAACTAATCATGCATTGCGCTTGCTTCATATGGATCTCTTCGGACCTACAAGAACCCGAGCATTGGAGTTTGCTAAAAAGGTTCAAATTGAAAAAGGATGTGCTATCTCAAGTATAAGAACCGATCATGGAAGTGAATTTGAAAATCAAGATTTTACGAGATTCCGTGATAAATCTGGTGTTAATCACATGTTTTCCTCTCCGTATACTCCGAGCAAAATGGAGTTGTGGAAAGAAAGAATAGATCTCTTCAAGAAATGGCTAGAACACTTTTAATTGAAAGTAAAATTTCTCCTCGATTTTGGGCTGAAGTGTTTCAATGCTTGCTATATTATAAATAGAGTCTTTCTAAGACCTATTCTTGAGAAAACCCCTATGAATTGTTCAAAGGAAAGAAGCCTATTGTTTCATACTTTCATGTATTTGGTTGCAAATGCTTTATTTTGAAAAATGCAAATGATCGAGTGGGTAAGTTCGAAGAAAGATCAGATGAAGGTATCTTCCTTGGATATTCTACATCAAGCAAAGCCTACGAGTCTACAACAAGAAAAGCCGATCAGGAAGAATCAATGAATGTCAAATTCCAAGACTCGTGCAAGACGAATCCAGCAAGACTCGCACGAAGAGATCGAACCCGCTCTAGACCTTCAAATGTCTACATCTCAAAACCATCTCGAGTCCGGAAATACATCATCAAGACGCTCATGGAGAATCAAGTAAAGAAAGAGATCATCAACTCGACAAATCAACTAGTAACCGGAAGCACAAATCCAGTCATCCCAAAGATCTTATTATTGGCGAACTTAATGAAGGAATTCGTACCGAGATCAAAAAGGCATGAAGAATCTAGTTGTGGCTCTCATCTACGAAATTGAACCAAAAAGCATAGAAGAAGCTTTATCCGATGAAAGCGGATCGAAGCTATGCAAGAAGAGCTCAGACAATTCAACATCAATGATGTCGGGAATTGACATCTAAACCAAAAGGTAAAACTGTTATTGGAACCAAATGGGTTTTCGGGAACAAGATGGACGAAAAAGGAAAAGTCGTACGAAACAAAGCAAGACTCGTGGCCAAAGGCTATACGCAAGAAGAAGGAATAGACTATGACGAGACCTACGCACCGGCTTGCAAGGTTAGAAGCTATTCGACTATTACTTGCTTTTGCTTGTTACAAAAATTTCAGGTTATTCCAAATGGATGTCAAAAGTGCTTTCCTAAATGGATTTATCCATGAGGAAGTTTATGTGGAACAACCGCCGGATTTGAAGACCCAAAGAAGCCGACTCGGTCTTTAGACCGAAAAAGGCTCGTACGGTCTTAAGCAAGCACCTCGAGCTTGGTACGACAGACTAAGTAAGTTTTTATTACAAAATGGTTTTGTCAAAGGTAAAGTAGATACTACCTTATTTATTAAAAAGGAAAACAAAAACTTCTTACTTGTCCAAATATATGTTGATGACATTATTTTTGGATCCTCTAATGAAAGTCTTTGCAAGAAATTTTCTAAGTCTATGCGGGATGAATTTGAAATGAGTATGATGGGAGAATTAACATTCTTTCTTGGACTTCAAGTGAAACAAATGAATGAAGGAACTTTCATTCATCAAGAAAAATATGCGAATGATCTTGTCAAAAGGTTTGGATTGGAAAAATGCAAGAAGACCGACATACCAATGTCATGTTCTCAGAAGATAGACAAGGATGAAGAAGGGAAGAAAGTAGATCAAAAGCTGTACAGGAGCATGATCGGTTCACTTCTTTATCTTACTGCTTCTAGACCTGATATTTTGTTTAGTGTTTGTATCGTGCTAGGTTTCAATCAGATCCTAGAGAATCACATCTCATTGCCGTGAAACGTATTATCAAATACGTTGCTTCATCTTCAAGCATCGGTCTTTGGTATCCAAAGAGGGGAGACTTTAATCTTCTAGGATACTCGGATGCAGATCTAGCCGGTTGCGAGTCGATAGAAAGAGCACTTCGGAACTTGTCAATTGCTTGGAAATAGGACGGTGTCTTGGTTTTCAAGGAAGCAAAGCACTCGTAGCTCTCTCAACAACGGAAGCGAGTATGTAGCTCTTGGAAGCTGCTGTTCGCAAATTCTATGGATAAAACAACAGCTACAAGACTTTGGCATTGAAGACTCATGCACGTAAATCAGATGTGACAACACAAGCGCGATCAATCTCACCAAAAATCCAATCCTTCATTCTAGAGCAAAGCATATTGAGATTCGTCATCACTTCATTAGAGATCATATTCAAAATGGAGAAATCTCAATTCAATTTGTTGATTCAAAAAGTCAACTAGCGGACATATTCACAAAGCCTTTGGAGAAGAATCAATTCGACTTCATCCGCTCAAGACTCAACATTTTGAAGCTTGAAGAAGTTAAAGTCTAGAGACTCACCAACTCTAAGACTCGATCTCTTAGACTTTAAATCCCGAGACTCAATCATTCATCGCTTAAGACCGTAAGTCGATATCTTACCTAAAAGGTATGAATTCTTGCTTATTTTATCTCGAAAAAGGTACGTTCTTTTATTCAGATATAATTTGTGTGAAATTTGAAAACTTGTCTTTTTTAGAGGAAGTTATTTTTGGCAGTTATTTTTGAAAAAGGAGTGTTCGTACACTTTCCTTGTACCGTTTAAAATTCTATTTTCAAATCCGAGGCACATATAAATACACAGTCATTCTTCCCCTCTCGATGTCCTAGAGACAGGGGGAGTAAGCTTGCAAGAAAGGTCTACACCTCTTGTTGCTGAAGATCTAAGACAATCTCCAGAAGACCCAGAAGAAGTTCAGGTCTCTCAATTGCCCGAAGAAGGTGATACATCGATTCCAAATCTGCGAGACCGAACGAAGCACCATCGTCGCATACACACCATCGAGAAAGCCAATGCCGCATACGACGGATGATTCTGCAGATCTTCGTAGTATCATGAATATTCTTCGGAAATGCGTAACGAGATATATGTTCTGAATTTGTGAAATCCAAGCTTTGAAGCATGCTGGACAAGAATCTTCGGTCTCTATGGAAGATAAATTCAAAGACCTCGCTCAGCAACTCCAAGCCAATGCCAAGGGAGAAGAGGTAGCTCGTCTGGGCGAGAAGACTGAAGAAGCTTGAAGGAGTAGTCCAGTCCATTGGGGATTTCCAGATCGTGCGCATTCCCAAGCAGACATGAATCCTTTCTCACCCTTTTCAATGCTGACAAAAAGGGGGAGAATCAATTTGAACTTTCATTTTTTTAATCTTTGACCTTTGTGGTTATGTTTATTTATTTTTGAGTATTACTTGAGAACTTGAATTTGGGTGTGAATTTGACTGACTGTGGATTGCGGATTATGAACTTGACTGGTTGCATTTATTCAAGTGTTGTTATATGGTGTTTCTCATGAAAGACTAACCAATTGTCTCGTGGATGCAGAGTCCGGTTGTTTTATTAATCTTTATGAGTTAGCCATATTACTTGAGAAATGTTTTGCAGGTCAAAGTTGTTCAAATCTTCAAGAAAGTTTTGTCACCATCAAAAAGGGGGAGATTGTTGGAGAAATCTTTCCGAATATTTTGAAGCCGACAAAACGTTTCTTTCGATCTAAAGTCCGGATGTTCGGAGACCGTCGTTTAAAGTCCGAAGACTTTGTTCTCTCAAGACCCAAGACTCAAGACTCAAGACTCAAAGACTTAAGACTCGGGACTCAAGACTTAAGTCTATTCTCACCGCAGTCTTTCTACTCCAAAGGTCGAAGGAAATCCTAAGCCGAGGTTTATGGTTAAGGATTCGATACTCGAAATAGATTTCTTGGTTGGATAATCATTTCGGATTCTTTAATTCTTATCTAAGATCGATTGAAGATCCGATGGTTGACGAAACAATCTTGGAAATATTCTATTCATGGAAACCGAGATCCCGATTGTATGGGCGAATGGGATTGATGGGCTATCATCGATTCCTTAAATAGCTCGGATGATCTTCTTGATTGATTCCGTCCAACGGGTAGATTGGAGGAATTCCTTTGGTAAGTGCCAACGGCTATGATGGCATGAAGGAGTACAAAAGGAAGACGTCTAGCTGTTTTAAGTGTGTGATCGATAGTGGTAGATCATCTACACCTAGAAATCAAGGAAGATCAACACCGTAACATCTCTTTGATCATAGTGGAATCCAGCCAATCGGCTGTCGGTCTTGAAGAGTGGACGTAGGCTTGAATCAAGCCGAACCACTATAAACCGAGCGTTCAATTCTCTCTTTCCCTTACTCAGTCTTGCGATTGAATTTTTAACTGTTGCAAATCCTCTAATCGTTTAAATATCGTGCAAGCTTCGAGAAAATTTTTGTATACCTATTCACCCCCCCTCTAGGTACTCGTACTAGCTATTTCAAGACTTCGTAAATATGCATCTGTTTTGATTCAGGCAATTCACGAGCTGAACTATGATGAAATAATATAACCATTTCCTAAGATTATCCTACTCTTTAAGATCACAATTTCCCGATTAATCATTTCCATACTTGAGTAATATCTATTGAAAATCCAAATCAATTGAGTTATTGAAGAGTCAATTGAGTTTTAAATACACATATATGTTGTACACGAGGACACCTGAAGATTAACATCGCAAGTCTACTCCACCACAAATACATTACTTTTTACAGTTAGTTATTGGAGTAGCTAATATATTTGTTTGAAATATGTAATAGGTTTTACGTCACTCCTAAAACTTTTGGAAGAAAGCACTTCTTGTGAAGCATCAAATGAAGCCTTTTGATTTCTTACCGTGGGATTTTGTTACTAGACATTATTTGTATTTATGTAAGACACAAAAAAATAATTAGATGCAATATCATTATTCACCCAGCGAAAGACAAACGATATAGTCGAGCAATGCTTGCTTTTCCGCATCATCTAATTTTTCTGAACCTAGCAACAACATTTCCTAGACTCCCTTAGGGGAATCACCCATGACTTTTTTGACATTTCCCCTTTATTTACCACACCAACTTATCTTAGGAAGGAACCAATGACCTCAACACTCAACAGAACTTTTCTAAAGTTGAAATGACATTTTTTGAGAGTCTGTAACAATCACCCAAAGGCGAGTCTCTTGTAAACACAAATCTATTGAAAGGCTGGAGGGCTTGATTGGTGTACATTTCCCCTACTTCATAGAAAGAAAATGGGTATAAACACGCCCTCAATGCCCAAATAGTAATACCTGATTACATAATTCATTACATGGCTATCCTTCATCGCCCCTCGAAGTAAGCCAAGTTGATCAGCTAGTCTTTGTCAACATAAAAGCTAGGCTTCTTTTCTTGAGTTTTGTGCTTTATTATATATTTGAAAGTTCGTGTGAACTGTTGAAAATAGAGTAATGGAGAGTGAACGAAGAAATGCCGAAGGTTGGTGTGAAATTTTGAATGTGAAGCTATGTATGTCCAGATAGTGGACAGATAGATGCATGCATAATTTTTTCCTCGCTTTTTGATTTTGAGAGTTTTCGTCAAAATGGATCAAAATTAAAATATTTTCTTCAATTGGAAACGTTCACTGAAAAGTTGAGTTCTCTCTGCCTCCGTAATGCATCGTGATCGAATGCACGATGTGAATATACTATTAATAAATAACCCTAAAATATTGACGCTAAAATTAAAAGTAAAATAGAGTCCGCTAGGCGCTAAGTGCAATAATGCTTTCTCTGGTGGTACCATGTGGAGATCACTGGTTTTGGACGAAATGTTTTTCTTGTAGAAATATGTTATTTTTCTGTAAAAGCATCTTGCATTTAATAAGTCCACAATGCCCTTAGATTGGAGAAATGCCATTACAAATATCATGATTTTCGTAAGGCATTCACTTGAGTTCCCAAGTTTTTTTATTTTTTATTATTACTTAAGTGCTATAGATTTTTTTTTTTGGTTACTTGAATGCCATGACTTCTAATAAATGTTCAATAGAGTGTCATAATTTTTTCAAAGACGTTCACCACAAGTGCTAGAAATTCAACGTATCATAACACTCGTGGTGAACCTTTTTTTTTTTTTTTTTTTTTTTTTTTTTTTTTTTTTTATGGGGGGGGATCCATTAAAAGTTTAAAAGTCAAGGCACTCAAGTGAACAATTTTTTATAAGCCATAGCACTCAATTAATCTAAAAAAATCACTAAAGTAATCATCGTTCGAAAGTTATATCACTTGTGGTATCCTTACTTGATTAACTTCTATCAGAAGTTGCATAAGAATTGGAAATTGTTTGTATCAAGATATGCAATCTTCATTGGCAACTACCCTCTTCAAGTTGCATGAGAGTTGAAGCTGGCAGGTAACTAGCTAAAGATAACACCGGCAAAGTCATCTTAACACCGCCACCAAACCTGTAAATTACAACAAAACGTACTCCTTCAGATTCGGCATCTAATAGTTTTCACTATGCCTTCTTCTTGATCATTCAACATGACCCTAGGCTCGGTAATGAACAAATGTTTGACCCTTTAGCTTAACCCGAAGCTCTTGAACAATCAATTTGATGAGTTCCCCATGTCCGTCGAGAAGTATTGCCAAAACAAGTCCAATGGAGAACTCAAAAAAACATTTTAACACAACTTTCAAGAAAACATACTATTAAAATATGACTCGAGTTTGAGCGTTTTCTAAAATCAAAATTTGGTGGACTCGCGAAAGAATTACAAAAAGAGGAAATAAAATTAAAAGGAGCAAGTTTCCTTATCTAATCTACGCCAAAGAAACCACTGGGATTCACTCCAGTGGCCACCCTTCCAACATGGAAGGGGGAGGTGAGGGGTTCAAATCCCCACATTCTCAAGGGGGGATGGGGTGGGGACGCGTAAGTTTTAGGAGTGGGTTTCGACTCCCACGCCCTACAAGAGGCGGGGCAAAAGTCTGAGAGTGAGTGTAAAGTAGGAATAGAGTAGGATTGACCAAAAAAAAAAAAAAAAAAAATCTACGCCGAAGAAGCCTTTTGCATGAAGAGTTAAAAGTGGTGGGCCCAAGGTCAAAAGTTTGACCTTGGGCACACACACACACACACGTATATATACGAGGATTCACTTTCTTCTTTCGTGTGTGTGTGTGGGACGGCCAAAAGTCACTACGAGAAAACCCTACGAAGTCGCAGAGGTTTGACAATCCAAGAAGCCGCACATTCACCGATCAACGAAGTCACGCAAAGCTCAAAGAGATACGTGATTTTGTGTGTATGCAAACCAAGCGTACGTAGAGTATTGTATTTTGAGCTTGAACGCGTGGTAATTTTGTGCCGTGAGTTGGGTTTGGGGTTAAATTGGGGTTTGGGAAACACCGAGAGAGTGTTTGAGTGACTTGTAATCTTCTTATATCGCTTGATCTATAGTAAAATTCGTTGTTGCTTTTCTCGTGGACGTAGGTATTTACGACTGAATCACGTAAATCTGGTGTCCGATTTATTTTTCTTCTTCCATCTATATTTTGTTCGATTGCTCGCCCTATCGCAACAAGTGGTATTAGAGTCAGGTTTGGCTGAGTTGAAGTGAATCCATGGTGATCGAAGAAGTAAAAGTGAGAATCAACAAATTTGATGGGAATGATTTTAGTTTCTGGAAGATGCAGATTGAAGATTATCTTTACCAAATAAATCTGCACTTGCCTTTATTTGGGGAGAAGCCAAAGACGATGAAGCAAGCTGATTGTGATTTGCTGGATAGACGAGCTATGGGTGTTATTCGGTTAACGTTGGCTCGTGACGTCGCGTTTAACATCCTAAAGGAGAAGACTGCCCTGTCGGATATGTACAAGAAGCCCTCTGCGATCAACAAGGTCTGTTTGATGCGACGTCTGTTTAACTTGAAGATAAAAGAAGGTGCATATCAATGAATTCAATGTGATTGTTAGTCAATTGAGTTCAGTTGAGATTGATTTTGAAGATGGAGTACGTGCTTTGATTCTATTATCCTCATTACCTGATAGTTGGAATACTACCGTTACCGCTGTTAGTAATTCCTCTGGGTCAACAAGTTTGACGTTTGATGGGGTTCGAAATTTGATTTTGAGTGAGGACATTCGTAGAAGAAAATCTAGCGAATATGTATCTACTGCTCTAGTAAGTGATAATAGAGGAAGATCTGTAACACATGTGGATAATGGTAGTACTAATATGAACAGACATAGTCAATCTAGGACTACTAATGTAATCTATTGGAGCTGTGGCAAGATGGGGCATTTTAGAAGAGATTGCCTTAAGCTGAAGAATGAGAATGGTAAGTGAATTATAGTTGATTCTGCAGATAATGTTGCAGCTATAGTAGATAATGTTGATTATGTATTGTCTATCACTGATTATTCATCGTTTGATGGATGGATTATGGATTTTGGTTGTTCTTTTCATGTCACACCAAAGAGAACTGGTTTATCACTTATCAGTGCACAGGTAGTGGTAAAGTCCAGTTAGGGAACAACATTGAGTGCAATGTTATGGGTGTTGGTGATGTTAAAATTAGAATGCATGATGGTATCATGAGGACATTGACTGGAGTAAGGTATGTTCTATAATTGAAAAAGAACTTAATTTCCTTGGGTGCCCTAGATTCAGCTGGTTGCAAGTATTCTTTAAAATGTGGAATTCTGAAAGTTGTTTGAGGTGCCCTGGTGATAATGAAAGGAATCAAGCACGATGGCCTGTATAAACTTCAAGGTGAGACAGTGATAAATTTTGTTGCGAAGACGTCGAATGCATCTATTCGAGAGTCTTTTGACTGCTTGAGGAAGACATTTGTGTTTGTGCCAAGGCACAAGTTTAATGCTGGTGTCAAGATCTCGTAGTCAAGAGCTTTGATCGAGACGGAGACTGGTAAGTTGATCAAGCATGTGCAAATTGACAATAGCATGGAGTTTTGCTCAGAGCTGGCAAATAAATTATGCATGAAAGATGACATAGTGAAACACCACACTAGTGCCAGTAAATCACAACAATTTGAAGAATTGATGAGCAGAACATCACTAGAGACAGCCCGAAAAAATTATCTCTAGTGTTGGTATTACTAGGAGAATCCTAGCTGATGTGCTAAGTACGGTAAGTTGCCTGGTGAATAGATCCCCATCAACTGCTATTAAATGGCAGACTCCTAAAGAAGTGTTGTCAGGTAATGTTGTTGATTATTCTATTCTTAGAATGTTTGGTTGCCCGTGTTATTTTCGAGTAAATGATGGTAAGTTTGATTGGAGGGCAAGGTGCATATTCCATGGCTAAGCACAAGGTGAGCGGGGTGATCTGTTGTGGTGCCCAAATATAAATTCACCCGTTAACAGCAGAGAAGCTACCCTTGATGAGTCTCCAATACTTCTGGCTATGAGTGTTTGTGGCAATGTTAATACAGATTTGGTCGGTGTTCAGCTTGAGGTAGAGTTGTGACCAGAAACTCCTGAGGTAGCGTATATGGATACTAGCAAAGTAATCAACACAGATGGTGTTTGTAGCAAGGTGGAACTTAAAGAGCCAACGGTTGCTGTAACTGCTGAAATTAATAAGGTACGTATTCAATCTTTTGATAGATATGGATGCAACAATGGTTTTGTTTTATCTGCGGTTAAGGAGGTTGCGTCGAAAAATCCTTGCAAAGCAGTTAAAGGTGCATGTGGAGTTGGTATCTTGATGAGGTCCTTAGTTATGATGAAGTTCAAGTGAGGCTTGGACTTGGATAATATCTGTAGCGGTTGAGCCCATCGGGGGCTATGGGAAAGTAATAGCAGAATTTGAATTTTTACGAAGCGATTGTAATTTGGCTCAAACGTCAAGCCAATGTGGAGATTTTTAAAATATGACTTGAGTTTGAGCGTTTTCTAAAATGCGAAATTTGGTGGACTCATGAAAGAATTACAAAAGGAGGAAATAAAATTAAAAGGAGCAAGTTTCCTCATCCAATCTACGCCGAAGAAGTCTTCTGCATGAAGAGTTAAAAGTGGTGGACCCAAGGTCAAAAGTTTGACCTTGGGCACACATGCGCACACACACACACACACACGTATGTATACGAGGATTCACTTTCTTCTTTCATGTGTGTGCGTGGGATAGCCAAAAGTCACTGCGAGAAAACCCTACGAAGCTGTAGAGGTTCGATGATCCAAGAAGCCGCACATTCACCGATCAACGAAGTCACGCGAAACTCGAAGAGACACGCGATTTCGTGTGTACGCAAACCAGGCGTACATAGAGTATTGTATTTTGAGCTTGAATGTGTGGTAATTTTGTGCCATAAGTTGGGTTTGGGGTTAAATTGGGGTTTGGGAAACAGCGAAAGAGTGTTTGAGTGACTTGAGCGTGTAATCTCCTTGTATCGCTTGATCTATAGTGAAATTCACTGCTGTTCTCCCCGTGGACGTTGGTCTTTACAATTGAACCACGTAAATCTGGTGTCCGATTTATTTTTCTTCTTCCATCTATATTTTGTTCGATCGCTCGCCCAATCACAACACATACCATTTGAACTTGAGTTGAATTGTGGAAAATCAAAGTGCAATATTATCTTCTGTACATGCAGTGCGGGGCAATTTCCCGTGATGCTTCGAGTACTGGGGTCGGGTGAATTAGGCTCTACCTATCCTCAGGAGAATCTGATTTTCTTCATTGGTTAAAAAATTTCTTTATAAGTTTTTTCGGTTATAGACACAACTTAGCTCCTACACAAATTGTCATGCCATAAAAATGATTATCACTGAAAATTTCTTAGTATTTATATGGGACGATACTTTACGCAAAAATAACAGCACAGTATTCGAGCTCGACAAGGGATGACATGAGATCTGTTCCTCAAGTGACCATAGAAGGCTGGATAGAAACGTGTAATAAGTTGCTTGGTGATGGACTTATTGTAGTATCTAGAGTTCTCTACAATAACTTTGTCACCAACTAAAAATTTCTTAAATGTCAGAAATGTCTTAAATGTCTTAAATGTCTTAAACATATTGCGTAAAAACCAGAACTGAGGGAGTAATTATCTCATCGTATCAAATTGTGTTGGCCCACCAGATCGATGCAAAGGGGATCTTTGAGAGATATGAGTGAAGAGGAAGATGTGGAGGGAAGGATTGATGATGCTGAGGGGTGGAGAATTTATTGTATCTGAAGAGGTATACCTTGTCAAGAACTTTGCCACGATCTAAAATGTCAATAAATGTTCTGTATCTTGTTGTCTTAGATATACTGTCTTTGCCCGTCAGATCAACGCCGAGGAAAATCGGAAATAGAAGTTGAGACTGAAGAGACCGCCATCTTCGCAAACTAAGGTGAAGGCCGGCCAGCAATCATCATATATAACTCTTCATCAAAAGCTTGATAACTCTTTAACTTACCTTGGCTTCATTTTGTACTTTTGTCGATGCGAGCAGTCCGCCCACGCTTACATATGTCGTGTAAGGCTTCATCTACTAAAAGACGGGCATGGCCTCTGAAGTTGTTCTAAGTAGGAGAAGCTGAGATTCAAGTGCAAAATCCGTCATATTTAGACACGTGATCATTAATCACCAACACAATTGTAAAGGGCATTGTCAGTGATAATATATGTGCACATTAGTAAATGATAAAATGTCAAGCGCCATACATATGTCGACAGCATGAATATCCAGATAAATGAATAATTTGATTCTAGTTATATCTATTTTAATGTATTCGTATTCGTGCTTCAGCGAGTCATCTGATCATCTTTACGCAACATCTACGGAATCTCCGAAAGAGCAAGTGCCTCCATCTGATTGCGCTTGATTAACAAGTGGACCCATTCCACCATTTCTTTTGTACTGAAATTGACTTCAGTCCCCACCAGCTAAAAATTATGAGAGTTATGCCTGGCTCCAGCAAGTCCCCAGCAGCCGGAGTCCAGATTTTGATCGGGATAATGCATTCCAATCCCAGACACTTCACGAGTTATTTACGTATGAGCTTTACGAAAGTTGGACAATAATGGAGTCCCACTTAGTGCAATAATGCTTTCTCCTGTCGTACTATATGGTAACCGCCTATTTTGGCCAAAATGCGTTTTCTCATCAAGAGTGTATTATTTTCCTTGTACAAGCATCTCGCAAGTGACAAATCCGCAATGGGCCTAGCAATAGAATGCTAACTTCGGAAAAATGTCATCACGAGTACCTTTTTTATTTTTTTATCTTATTTAATAAATGCAATATGCATAGGTTTTGAGCTACATGCACAACACTATCAAGAGAAATTGAAGGTTCATGGAAGATGACTTTCTCATTTTTTGTGTAGAACTTATAAACTATAATCATCATTTATTTCTCAAAATCACACTTCAATAGTTCTAAAAAAAACCCAATTTTATATGATTGATTACTCCCTATCAACGGATCCAGTGAATATGCAGTGTATTTGTATTGAATTATGTGTTTATGTTAAGGGGATCATTAACTCCATATCAGCGTTGCAAGAGTTGCAGACCCTCGATAGTGTCAGCCTATTTCATGGATTATATGGATCTTTCTCCGTCTAACTCTCTTTGCTAGTACCCTCCACGTAATGACACTATCAGATTCTCTGCAAAAATAAGTAATGTACCAATTCACGAAGCCGACGCTTCCCATTGCCAAACTCCAAGTCCTTACGGGTCTTTCCCCCCGACACGTCCACCATCGTTGCTTTGATGCTGCTATCTCTCTCTCTAAAACGCAGAGGAGGAGGATGAAGACAGAACAAAATGAGGTTAAGAGTTAACCCAACTTAAGTTTTGCTTTTTGGCCATCGTCAGTCACTAGTCCCTTGACAATTATTAAAGCTTCGTGTTATGTCACCCTCATTCATGCTGCCGATGGGAGTACGACTTTTGATGCATCGTGGGTCACATTGCAAAGATATTTTCCTCCAAAAAGTGGGAGGAAATGGAGGGAAGTGCAAAATAGTTCCTTCTTTTCAATTGAAATGCAAAATATGAGTTCTCTCCGGCTGTTCCCCTCAAGTGCTACATATTATGACACTTGTGATGGCAATTAGAATTTAAATGATGAATTGAAAATTATGATATTTAATGAAAATTTTTTAGAAGTTAATTCACTCAAATGAACATATTTTTTTTTTTTGAAAGTCATGATACTCAATTAATCAAAAGATCATGACACTCAAGTAATTGCCGTACAAAAATTACATCACTTGTTGTATTCTCATCTCAGCTAATTTCTATAAGAAGTTGTGTGACAATTGGAAAGCGTTTGAATCAAGATATGCACTCTTCAGTGGCCAACTACACTCCTCAAGTTGCATAAGAGTTAAGCTAGCATATAACTGACTAAAAATAACACCGGCAAAGACATCTTACCACTACCACCAAACCAGTAAATTACAACAAAACGTGCTCCTTCAACTTCAGCATCTAATAATTTTCACTATGCCTTCTTCTTGATCATTCAATACGACCCCATGCTCGGTAATGAACCTACGTTTAACCCTACAGCTTAACCAGTAGCTCTTGAGCGATCGATTTGATGAGTTCCCTGTGTCCGTAAAGAAGAATTGCCAAAACAAGTGCAATGGAGAACTTAAAAAAAAAAAAAACATTTTAATACGACTTTCAAGAAAATGTAGTATTTAAACTGAACTTGAATTATGGAAAGCCAAAGTGCAACAATATCTTCTGCACACGCAGTGCAGTGCAGTGCAATTTTCCACGATGCTTCGAGTATTGGGGTCGGGTATATTAAGCTCTACTCATCCTTAGGAGAATCTGATTTTCTTCATCGTGTAGAAGTTTTCTTTATAAGTTTTCTCAGTTTTAGAGCAAAAATTTGCCATTGCTCCGATGCAAATTGTCATACCATACAAATGATTATTACTGAAAATTTCTAGGTGTTTATATGGTACAACACTTCATGCAAAAGTTACCGCACAACATTTGGGCTCAACATGGTACAACACGAGATTGGTTTCTCAAGTAACCATAGAAGGCTGGATAGAAAAGTGTAATAAGTTGTTTGGTCATGGACTTATTGTTGTACCTAGAGTTCTCTAAAATATTTTTCTCACGAACTATAAATGTCTTAAATGTCAAAAATGTCTAAACGATATTGCGCAAAAACCAGAATTAAGAGAGGACTAAATAATCTCATTGTCTCAAATTGTGTAGGCCCACCAGATCGTTGTGGAGGGGATCTTTGAGAGATATGAGTGAAGAGGAGAAGAGGTAGATGTGGATAGAAGGATTGACGATGCTGAGGGGTGGAGGATTTACTGTATCTGAAGAGGTGTATGTTGTCAAGAATTTTGCCACCATAGAAAATGTCATGAAATGTTTTGTATTATGTTGCCTTACGTATATTTTTTTTTAAAATATTTAAATAATAAATAATTCGTTCATATAACAACTTAAATTTTCAAAACAGTTGATAATGATCTTATCAAAATCTCATATGGTAATGGAGTTAGGACATCTTGAAGATTTCGTGAAATTACTCTAATGATTCTAAAAACTTATCCCCCACTCAACGCAAAAGAAGGGAGACTTTTTTCATCCATTTTGTAGGGTATCTTAAGTTTTTAGATGAAGGTGTGGACTAAAAAGATCACCATTTTCGCGAACTAAAATGAAAGCCAGCCAGCAATCATCATATGTGAAACTTCCAACTTCCCTCTCACATTTGAGAAGATCCCCGTACTTCTATCGAGGATCTTGTGATCTTCTATTAATTCGATGTTATTTTTCATCATAAGTTTGGTAACTCTTAACTTACCTGTATTTTTTTTTTTTTGCATAGACTCTGCTAAACCTTGGCTCCATTTCGTACTTTAGTCGATGTTTGCAAGGTGTCCGCGCTCACATGTGTAGTGCAAAGCTTCATTTAATCATCTTTACACGACATCTACGGAGTCTCCAAAAAGAGCAAATGCCTCCATCTGATTACACGATTAATTGAAAACAAAAGGGCCCACTCCGCCATTTCTTTTGTACTGAAATTGACTTCAGACCCTACCCACTAAAAATTACGAGAGTCGCGCTTGGCTCCAGCAATCCGCAGCGGCCGGAGTCCAGATTCTGATGCAGATGAAGGCACTCCAATCCCAGTGACTTGACGGGCTCTTTGAGCATTAGCTTTACTAAAATTTGACAATTATAGAGTCCACTTAGTGCAATAATTAATGCTTTCTCCTGTTGTACGACGTGCCACCACCGGCTTTGGCCAAAATGTTTTTCTCATCAAAAGTTTGTATTATTTTCCTTGTAAAAGCATCTTTGGAATTTTGTCATATTATTTGACCGCAAGTCTTGTGGAAAAGCTAGTCTATTAGGAAATAGCAATAAGCACATAGACAACACCGTGGACGTTTTTTCTTGAAGTGAACGCACCATTCATTGTCGGAAAAAAGAAAATGTCTGTTTTTTGGGGCTTTTCTTTTGCCTCCAAGACCCAATTTTGATTTTTCCTCTCATGCATCTGTAATTTGTGTGGCTTTTCCTAGATTTATATTCAGGCCGCCGAAGTAAGGTATAACTCAAAAATATTCAGGATCAAGAATTGCGATATTATATAAAAGAGAATGTCTCCTTCGTTAATGGAGATCGAGTTGAGTCGGATAGTTAAAAGTAGATTCTGAACTTGACTTGCTTTGGTTTATACAATCAAGGAATTTGATTGGAGATTTTTACCATTCAAATATTGTGGAAAAAAATGGAGTGCATATGTATGACCTATTGGAAAATGATGTGAATTTTATTTTCTAGAACTGTAAATTTTACGGGACCTTCTGTTAAGATTATCTTACATCTCCATTTCACCGATTCACTTTAATGGACGCAAGTTCCATCTTCACCTTGATGAGCATGATGACATATGAATGCATCTTCTCTAGATGTACTCGAGGAATTTTCTCTGAGTCTTTGACATGTACGAGACCTTTATCACATGAAACAAAAAATATTATGGTTTCACTTTTTGGCTCGAGAAAAACCAATCATATTCTCCTGCTTTTGTTCTTATTACTTTTTCCTGGACCCTATGTCGTGTCTTAATCCTATGTTCTGTATCTCATCTTTCTTTGTTCCTTTTTATATCATTTTGTTCGTTTAATGTTCCATCATCATTACTCGAAATAAAATAAAACATTTGTATGCTGCCACTACAAGTTGTTGTTTTATCAATGGTTCATCTATTAGGCCCAACTTGAGGGTCATATCCCTAAATTGACTCACTCGAGATATTATTTACTCAAGCAGTTGAATATAATCTTCGATCAACCTTAAAGTTGTATGAGGTGACTCTATGCACGAATTTAGTAGTTGTCTTCTAATTTTATGATGAAATAAGTTTCTTTTCCACAACTACATGCTAATACACATAATAGGAAAAAATTACCCAACAAGTCTTAGATGTATTGTATCGATGTCAATTCAGTCAAAAACTTTTCAATTTTAATAATTTAGTCTTAAACATTTGCACAAAATTCAATGTTGTCCATCTCATCAATTTATATAAGAAATTACTGATGTACAATTGAGTTATTGTCAACCATCCTACGTGGCTTGCAACATCAGCAATTTTTGATGAAAATTAGCCAAAATGACTATATTGTGATTTTGTACAAAGATTTAGGACCAAATTGAGAAAATTGAAAAAGTTAAAATGTTATTGTCATTCGTACAAAAAAATTAGAATTGATTGACAATTTCTCCATGTACCATCGTCATTAGACAATAAAAATGCGTGAGTAAGGGCCTTCAAATTGGATAAGACATTGAAGCTGCACATCCATCTTTTAAAAAGAGACTAACCGCTATCCCAATCTAAATTTTATTAGAGGGAAAAAAATGTTAAATTAGTTAGCGGGGAGTATGATTGCCAACAAAGGAGCATCATTATTGCTCGCTGGTTCTTTTTTTGTCGCAATCCAAACTTTATTGGCAAAAAAAATTACAAAATTAGTTAGTGGAGAGTACGGTTTACCAACTAAGAAACATCGTACTGCTAACTGATTATTTTTTCTAATTCTTTATTTTAATTAATAAAAAAGGCAAGTCAAGTCAAGAAGCACTTCTACATGAAGTTGCGGAAATTACCCTTGCAAAAATTGCCATTTTCCGTGCATCATGCCTCGCGTCATTATCGCTCGCTGGTTCTTTTTGGATCGCAATCTAAACTTTATTAGCGAAAAAAATTATAAAATTAGTTGGTGGAGAGTACTGTTTACCAACTAAGAAACATCTTATTGCTCGCTGATTCTTTTTTCTAATTCTTTGTTTTAATTAATAAAAAAGGCAAGTCAAGTCAAGAAGCACTTCTACATAAAGTTGTGGAAATTACGCTTGCAATAATTGCCCTTTTCCGTGCATCATGCCTCACAATAGTTCGATTAGCATGAAGAGTCTTGAACAGTTGGATGACAAAAAAGACTATTGCGTGTTGGTGATAAAAAGTCGAAGTCTTTGGAATCGGTGGAGATTGCCGCAGTGATAAACACCATTTGGTATTACTATTTGTCAAATATAAGTCATATGTGAGATAGTATATCTTTCAGGCCCCGTCATAATCCTCAATATGATCTATATATAAATAAATATTTTTTTTAAACATTTATCCTCAAAATATTTGAAACCATATAACCTTTTCAATATTAAAGGGTACGTCAAAACAACTTGTTTTGATGGGTATCTATGGTTTTTTTTTTTTTTTTTTTCAATCATAAAAGTGATCAAAATATATAATATTTGTTATGATTAGTGTGGGAATTCAATCTCATAATGGATTTTCTCCTGAGCTTTTACCTTTTCCTTCCTCCTATCTAAGATAATGGGTAATTTTATTATATTTTTCTATTTGTAAAGTGCATTACATAATCTCTCTCTCTCTCTCTCTCACTCTCTCCCTTCATTCCACAAAATCCATTATTGACACCTTAATTTTTATCGACACACTAAGCATATATTTCTGAAAAAAAAAGAAATAAATAATAGTAAAAAGATACAAAAACAATAATAAATAAAAGTAAATAAAAATAAGAAGAGAGAGTCCAATTGGGCCTAGTTTGGACCCCATCACCCAAGCCTTTCGGTCTGGCCCAACCCATTAAACCATGCCCATCTCACACCTTGCGATACAGAGCCTGCAGGCGAACCATGACGACACTCTTCCGACATGCTATTTCCTCACCTTTTCCACTAGTGCTCTCCAAATCGAATTAGATTTCATCGGAGTTAGGAAGTAAGAAAGGGATTTCGATCTTCCGATCCGGTCTTCCACCATTAAATTTGTAGAAAATGTACTGGAGGGAGAAAGGTTCGGTTACTCAATTCTGAAGCTAAGTTATGAATCTAAGTATCCGTTGCCTTTTCCTCGGCACATATGCATGCTTAACATGATTACTTAGATAGTGCTTGTCGGGTGCCTGATGATATGCCGTTTTGAGATACAAGCTCATGGAATGTAATGGTTTATGGGTATTTGTTAAAATGGGGATGTCGCTTAAGCGCTGGATATAATTTGTTTGCTATGAAATCGCAGAGTATAGAGATGGATTATTCAGTAATTCTATATAATCTACTCACCATTTTTTGCTCAGTTTGATGATGCATCGAGTGGAACAATATAAGGAAGTAATTGAAGCATATCATCTTATGGAAGAATGCGAAGGGATTTCTCCAAATAAAGGGAGTAAGAAGATGGAATTTCTAATTCGATTTTTATAAAAATTCATCGAAAATAATTGGGAAAATCAACATGATAAAGATATGAGCCACGTGATCGAATTTTTTTCAGAATTACGTGAAATACCAACACCAACAGGTGAAAAATCAGATAGGAAAACACGAATTTTAATTGGAATCAACAATTTATTAAGAAAAAACTAAATGCAAGCACTGAAATTTACGGATGATGAATAAAAGTTACTTACTTTATTTATTTAAAGTTAGAAAAAAAATATTACCAACAGCTTCGCCATCTCTTTTTTCTTTTTTTCTTTTTTCCGTTTTCACTTGCCATGGCACCCATTTTTCCTCCTCACCAGCATTTACAGATTTTCCCGAGAAAATCCTTGAGGTCTAACAGATGGGACGCCTTTGAGGACAGTCATGGCATAAAAATGTCGTGTGGTGAACTAGAAAAGTATCTTTAAATTCCGGGCATGTTTTGACAAAATTGCGGGGAATATCTCCTTGAAAAGTATCTTTAAGGGATAATCAGGGCATGTTTTGACAAAATTCAACTTATTTCAGCTACACTACCTTTAGTACATTCAAGTGAGTTTAAACAATTCCGAACAAATTACGGCAATTCCAAGTAAACTTTTAGTGAATTCTAGCAAAGCTACAATAATCTTGCGGCACCACCTCAACAAAAATTCGGCAAGTTCATGAGTTCCATTCTTTTTATATTATCTTAGAGGTGAAGTTCACTCTCATAAAAAAATTACCCTTTTTTTTTTTTATTATCAGCTCTATTTACTTCCTTTCCATTAATTCCTCATTTATATGCCTTCATTTACCATGGACTCTCTCTCTCTCTCTCTCTCTCTCTCTCTCTCTCTCTCTCTCTCTATTGTAGTTTATCTCTGAAGAATAAACACGATAAGAATGAAGGTTCAATAAGAAGGATTTAGAGAGACCATTGGAATATAGGTGTCATAAGGTTCCAACTCAAGCTTACCATT
This sequence comes from Eucalyptus victrix, assembly GCA_016097545.1. Lineage (NCBI taxonomy): Eukaryota > Viridiplantae > Streptophyta > Magnoliopsida > Myrtales > Myrtaceae > Eucalyptus > Eucalyptus victrix. Next base: position 10,311,653 of record CM027841.1, on the reverse strand, counting down.
CACATAGATGAAGGTACATATAATATGCGTGTTGCCGATTGACAACATTAAGTACATTATCACAAGAACGAAGGCAAACATGCTGAACAGGTGGCTATCCTGCAAGGAAAGGTTGAAGATATTTAAGCGATAGAAAACAAAACATTAAAGCAATGGGGATGGAGATCTTTTGTTAAAAAAAAAAAAAAAGATCTGTAATGATAAGTAAAAATAAATAATGAAAAAAGATAGCACAGGAATGCCAAAATGAATTGGCATGGGCATCCAAATTTTCTAAAGCAAATTGTCGGCGACCCCACTTGGTTTCGGAGCACATGGACAAGAGATTTAATTGACGACATCATCTGTCTTAAAACGTGCCAAAAAATGAAGCCCCTTAAATCCGCCTCCTCCAATCACCATAACACGTATTACCATAACTAATTTTCGAAAGCTCCCTCTCATAAATTGTTGCGACCCTCTCTAAAGAATCTTAGAGGGGGCGGGTATAACAATTGAGTGATGCCTTTGTTCAAGGTGCTTGCTCTTGTTCAACGTGAGTTCTCTTAAATCCTAACTATCGTGACGTTTGAGTTTCAATTGATTAATCAAAGAAATTTTATTTAATTGAAATTGCCGCTATTCTATTTAGGGTCAATTAAGAGCCAAGTGAAGCGCAATAGTACACTTCACTCTTGCAAACTATTGGTCTAAGATCGGGGGCTTAATTAAGCTAATTATTTAATGACCACCCTTTAGTGCCGATTCTCAATCTTTTGAATATATTGTTCATGCGATCTTTGCCTATTGTATTATCATACACCACTAAATGATGTACTTGCATGGGTGCACAATCAATAAGTAACCAATCATAATCAATGCAATAAAGGTAAAGTGTGACCGAATAAACCCGATATGATGTCAGGTAATGAATATTACATGGCCTCATTATTGAGTCCTGAGACAAGAATCCCTGTGAGCCAAATCCAAGATTTATTCTATTTCTAAGCTATCAAATAAATATCCCCCAAATGACGACCAATAATGAAATTCCAAGGAGAAACGTATAACAAATAAGCACAAAATGATCCGGTAAACTAAAGAATCCGGCCCGGGTCATGGCCACTTACAGAAACTAACCCGGGACATGTTATTTAACTAAGAACGAGTCCGATACTTGTAGTCTGTGGTTCGGACAATGGCACGTGACCTTTATTTATTCAAGCAAATCACTACTAAAACATTAAAAAATGACGAGAAATCATCTGCATGTCGATGTACCATCGTGTGCTACCAAACTAACCCTCATATGAAACCAAGATCTATCAAATCCAATCCTAGCCAACATATGACGCAAAAAACACATTAAAGTTCTATAAAAATCAGCATGGATATCCAACGTAAATTGACAATATGACTTGAATAACTTGGAAACAACTCTGATATTACACAACAGGAACTCTTGGGACCAAATACTAAAGACCACGTTCTAATTACCCACAGGCGGCTGCAGCGGAGACATTTTCGAAGAACATCATGCTGCAAAAACCGAAATGCATAGCAACATAAACACAGGAAAACAGAATTGAGCCGCATTCTACTGTAAATTCTCATGGTTGAGACTCATTCAGCAACAACTGAACCTGTATACAAATCGGCAACGTAAGACCTTTCAGCCTACTGACAGATTCACGAGTAAAACAATATCCAAATCCAGTGAACATAACTCGTCAGATGCCAACAATTTCATGACCACTAGATTCTACTATGCTACTTATGGCATAAGTTGACATGCTTTGGTCATCCTGAGAATTGATTAACAAGAATATATCAGGATCAGAGACAGCATGTGAGGATGGATTTGAACAACAATCGAGTAGTCATGGCATGTCGACATCTCAGCCATAGGCTTAAATCACTGGAAGCAGGGACGCTGCAAATGAATCGAACATGTGTATTATACAACCATCATTCCAGACTAAGACATGAGAATGCATCTCGAATTTGCACACGAACTTCATTTCGGCATTTTAACGAACATATGGTTATCGGTTCGAACAAGAGATCAAACTGCAACATGAAAGCAATTATTGCAATCCAAGTTTATCACAACAGCATCAAAATTAGTACAGATCATTAAAAATCCTAAATTGAAGGATATATCGCAGAAATCTCAACCGGAATTCTTAGCCTGTACTTTGTACAAAAGAACGACAAAAAACAGAGCATTGAGGATTTACCAACTCCTCTCTCTCATTAACCTCTCCACGAGATTGTTACCAATTGTACTTCTCATTTCAAGCCACAATCAATTTCAGTCTAGAGTGTCAATCACGATTTTAATTTAATTTCTCAAAGCATTCTTTTTTGCTTCGTAATATTAGTTTCAACTTCAGCTCTAAAACTAAAGTCGATGGCTCGCATGACAATTGTGAAGTTACATGCTTTTTTTTCACAAGTTACACACGTCTAAATGACAGATGAAAGGTTGAAAATATTTAAGCGATAGAAAACAAAACGCTAAAATAGTAAGGATAGGAATTTTCATTCGTACCAAAATGCCGATAACGGCGACAAAACGAATTTATAGTGCAATCAATCTTGAGATATCCCCATGCGTTTCCCAGTTGCAGCAAAAATTTAAGAAATAAAATAAACTGTCCATAATCTAGATCGATTCTCAAAAGCTTCTTTTGAACCGCTCCTGTACATCTTCCATATGTTCATTCGCACCAAAATGCCGATAATGGCGACCCCTATCACTTCATCATTTCTCCATCTATTCTCGCATCTTCACACAACATGTTTCTCGATCCTTTTGTATATTTCCATTTCAGGCAAGGACAATAATGCGATTCGAGAATGAAATTCCATGACCAAATAGACATAACATAGTGATGGAGACAAGGAAAATATGAGAGGGATGGGGTGTTAATAGTATTATGCCCTAAATTAACTTGTTTATTAAAATAAAATAAAAAAAGGTAAAGCTTCATGCATGTGCACGAATTCATGCACATGCACGAAGCGTAATGGTTAGCGGTTGCTGACCATCATGCCACGTTCGTGCATGAGCAACCGCTCATGCACGATCATCCACTATGGACGATCAGCAACGGTTGCTGATCGTCCCTTGATCAGCAACCGTTGCTGGTCATTTTTTAATATAAAAAATGAACGAGGGACGAGAGTTAAAAAGGTTGTTGAAAAAACAGAGAAAAGAGTTAGTGTGGTGTTGGTTTTGTCCGAGAGAAACACAAGCGAGAAATCAGTGATGCTTTGCTGAAAATAGAAAGCAAAGTGTGTGCGTGTTCTTTTGTCTTTGAGACACGAGGAAGAGAAACAATTCTCTCGTTCGGGCCGTGACTACTATACACCAAGAATACGACGAATTCTTTCCACGTGATTGCTAGCACGATCGAAGTGGTGGATATCCGAAAGTTCTCTCTTCCGTTCGACGTTCGTTGTTGGTGTGTCTGAACTAGAGGTCCGACGCTTGTGGGACTCGACGTAGAACATCCGAACCGACTTGTTTCTAAGCACGCTTCGAGAGGTATTTCGTTTAACTCCCTTTTATGTTTGGATTTTTGATTAAAACGCACGAACAACGCCTAAGGAGAATCATGTGTAAAATATATCTTTGTTTCCGCTGCGTTTATTCTGTTGATTTTTCTTATACATGATTCATGAAACCCCAACAGTGGTATCGAGCCAACCTTAGGCGTTTTCGTGCATTTAATTGATTTGTAGTTCAAATATATTTTTGCGTTCTAATGGCCAATTTATTTTGTTAAGAGAATCGGTTCTCTTATCTTTTATGTGGCCTATAGAAGTTGATTAATTTATGTGATAAATTTAATCAACGAAGTAAAAATTAGAACTAAATCAATTTTGAATCAAAAATTCGTAACTTGTTATACTTGATGTTTATATTTTGCAAATGATATGCAGAATTTTATGCATGCCTTCCAGAGCTTTAAATTTTGAATTTATGGCTCGTAAGGAAGGGTGGTGATCATGGAAAAATCCCTAATTGTTGTGATTGTTGTATGGATGAATGTATGATGATTACAGGTATTTTTTTTTTTTGGGATGTAATTATTAAATGGAGGCTGTGTCCTTCCTTTTATTTTACTTTAATTTTTCTTGATATGTAATTTTTAGTATAGTTTAGTATTTCAATTGTTGATGTAAATACTACAAGAGAGGAGGAGCCATTGGAGGAGCCATTAAACCGGTGAGCTCTTTGGGCCCGGTCTTTGAAGAGTTCAAAGATTGAAGAAAAAGTGAAGAGCAGGTCCATATAATTAAAACATTAAAATGGCTAAATGGGTCTCTTTGGCTCGAGACCCATTGAACCACAATTCCATGATCACCACATAGGATAGATGTTTATGTGATATCTATTTATTTTGTGTTTATAATATCGTGCATGTTAAACCGGTTAATGTACAAAGTGAGACCGTTAATAACGACCCAAATCTCCTTACAAAGAACATTAAGTCGAAACGGGTTTCGGACTCGTGGCCTTCCATCGTCGTGGTTTGATCCAATATTATAGTGGTTAACTAACCGGTTATGGATACATAGGGGTTAATTACCATTTATAATATTGGACCACTCCATTATGCATATGATGTTGTGGGGTTGGAGCCAAATGATTTCTAATAACTGTCAGGTGAGGGAATCATTTGTGTTTTCAATACTTGCACGAGACGATGGGCTAGACTTAACTATGATCGTGATGCAAATAACTGTTAGGTGAGGCTTTCATGGTCTAGAGGCCGAAGTTATGATTGAGACTCGCATATGATGCGTTGAACAAGCTGGTTCACTCACTAAGTTCATAGGACACCAATAACTGTTAGGTGAGGTGGACTTTGGACTGGTGGGACTCCAATCCCCACTAGTAATCTTTACCCAACAAAGATTACCGCTTCCCATCTTAAGGAGTATGGGATTCGAATGTAAATTTAGTGGGAGGATCTATTTCATTTAAAGGCCAAAATGAAATAGTTACTTTGAAAGATACAACGGCTAACAATTTATTTTCTGCAACAGATATATTATTACTCGAAAATGGTGACCACAAACCCACTCGCTTCTATACTTGACAAGAATTGTTTGACTAGACCCAATTTCACTGACTGAGTGAGGAATTTGAGAATTGTTCTCAATTCAGAAAAAATTGGGTATGTGCTTGATGAAAAGATGCCAACCTCCTTTCCCGAGGGTGGGACCCAAGAGGAGCGTGTCACTTATGATAAGTGGCGTGATGATGACTTAAAAGTTAGGTCATATATGCTTGCTTCTATGAATAATAAATTACGTAAGAAGTATGAATCTATGGAAGATCTTGCGTCGATCATTTTGCACTTAAAGGAATACTTTGATGAGAATGGTCGAACCTCTAGATATGAGATATCTAAGGCATTGTACCGTATGAGGATGGCTGAAGGATCATCTGTTAATGATCACGTTTTGAAAATGATCGGCACATTGAAGAATTGGCTAAGCTGAATCTCGTTATGGACAATGAGTTAGCTGTGGATTTGATCCTCCAATCTTTACCCGATTCATTCTCTGGTTTTGTCCAAAACTTCCACATGCATAAGATGGAGAAAACTCTTGCTGAGTTACATAGCATGCTGGTAGTTTATGAGAAGGAAATGCATAACACGAGGCCAAATGTAGTGGCTATAGCTAAGGCTTCTTCTTCAAAGGGTAAGACTGTTTTAAAGAAGAATAAATGGAAGAGGCCTGTCAAACCTGTTGTGCAACCAAAACCCATGATTGATAAAGGGAAATGTCATTACTGTGGTGTTAAAGGGCACTGGAAGAGGAACTGTAAGAGGTATCTCGCGAGCTTGAAGGTCAAGCCCAAGAACCGACCTTATGAAGGTATGGTGTCTATGCTTATTGAAACTAATCTTATGGTTAGTGCTGAATCTAGCTCATGGGTTCTAGATTCTGCTGCAACTTCACATATTTGTATGTCTTTGCGAACTGGAAATAAGCTGGATGCTAGGGCGAAATGAGATTGTCTCGACGTTTGCCAATGGAGCAAGAGTTGCTGCATTAGCTATAGGGACTTTTCATTTATGTTTGCCTTCCTGGACATGTATTGGTTTTAAAGAACTGTTTGCATTATAAGAATGCTGTTAGGAACATCATCTCTATACCTCGTGCCTGGGTAAAGAGAATTATGAATTTTCTTTTGCTGATGATGTATGTTCTATTTATCATAATAGAATATGTGTTGGTTCTAGCTTATTAACCAACAATCTTTATACCATTACAATGTCCGGTAATGCGATTACCAATGTCAATAAGCAAAATAGAATTGATATAAATGCCATAACTAATAAACGCCCTAGAGACGGTCCAAATAAAAAGTATGTTTGGCATCTTCGATTAGGTCATATTGGAGAAGATAGAATTAACAAGTTGAGTAATGATGGATACATTGATCTTTCAAATGTTGAGTCATACTCGACTTGTGAGGCATGTCTTCTAGGAAAAATGACCAAAGCGCCTTTTGTGGGACAAAGTGCGCGAGTTTGACATATTAGAATTAATACATACGGATGTATGTGGACCAATTAATGAATCTGCTAGAGGTGGTTATAATTACTTCATTAACTTCACCGATGATCGGTCACGGTATGGTTATTTATACCTCATGAAGTATAAATCTGAATCCTTTGAAAAGTTCAAGGAATTCAAGGCTGAAGTTGAGAAACAAACAGAAAATGTATTAAGGCTCTTCGATCAGATCGAGGAGGTGAATACATTAGTACTGAATTCCTGGACTTTCTTAAAGAGAATGGCATTTTATCACAATGGACACCTCCTGGAACTCCAGAACATAATGGTGTATCTGAACGAAGAAATCGTACTTTATTAGATATGGTACGATCTATGATGAGTTACACCGATTTGCCAATATCCCTTTGGGGATATACCCTTGAGACAGCCGTATATATGTTGAATAGAGTGCCGTCCAAATCTGTTCCAACTACGCCCTATGAGATGTGGCATAGTAGGAAACCTAGTCTTAATCATATTAAGATTTGGAGTTGTCCAGCTTTTGTGAAAAAGTTGAAAGTGGAAAAATTGGAGGCAAGATCTGAACAAGGTCGCTTCATTGGATATCCAAAGGGAACTCTTGGATATTATTTCTATTTTCATTCAAACCAAAGAATTTTGGTATGCAAGCACGCTTCTTTCTTGGAGAAACAGTTCATCCAAGAAAGTGGTGCTGGGCGGAAAATAGTCTTACAAGAAGAAAATAATGAAGTATCAAATAACCAAGTTCAGATACCAATCTCTGATTCAGTGGGAGCTTCTGATACACAACCTCTTAGGAGAAGTGCGAGAATGTCTCGCCCACCTGCTCGTTATAGACACTCGGTTGATCATAATGAACCATTATTCATTGTGAATGATAGTGATCAACCTGGTGATCCTAAAACCTATGAAGAGGCGATGTTGGACATCAATTCTGGTAAATGGCTAGAAGTCATGAAATCCGAAATGGATTCAATGTATTCCAATGAGGTATGGACCTTGACTGACCTGCCTGATGGTATTGTGCCAATTGGCTGTAAATGGATCTTCAAGAGGAAGATGAATGTTGAAGGTCAAATTGGAATTTACAAAGCACGGCTGGTGGCGAAAGGATATCGTCAAAAAGAAGGAATTGATTATGATGAAACTTTCTCGCCTGTGGCCATGCTAAAATCCATTCGGATTATGTTGGCTATAGCTGCACACCTTGATTATGAGATATTCCAGATGGATGTCAAAACGGCTTTTCTAAATGGTTTTCTCGATGAGGACATCTATATGGAACAGCCATGTGGTTTTGAATCCAATAGTGAAAAACATAAGGTGTGGAAGCTTAAGAGATCCATTTATGGACTCAAACAAGCCTCCAGAAGTTGGAACATCCGTTTTGATGAGGTAGTCAAATCGTTTGGCTTCATCAAAAATCCGGATGAACCTTGTGTATATAAGAAGATCAGTGGGAGTGCAGTTGCATTTCTGGTTTTGTATGTCGATGATATACTTTTGATTGGAAATGATGTACCAATGATATCATCGATAAAACTATTCTTGTCACAGAAATTCTCCATGAAAGATTTAGGAGAGGCAACCTACATTTTAGGTATCAAGATCTATAGAGATAGATCAAGACGATTGATTGGCCTCTCACAATCTACGTACATAGACAAAGTGTTAACACGGTTTAACATGCAATGTTCCAAGAGAGCATTATTGCCTTTTAGGCAAGGGAACCGTCTTTCTAAGGAGATGTGTCCCAACACTCCTGAAGAAAGAGAGCGGATGGCAAAGATACCATATGCATCCGCTATTGGAAGCATAATGTATGCTATGCTATGTACTAGACACGATATTGTGCATGCTGTAAGTATTACTAGCAGATATCACCGATCCAGGAGAAGAGCTTTGGATAGCGAGTCAAGAATATTCTTAAGTACTTGTGAAGGACTAAAGATTTATTCTTGATATATGGAGAAGGAGAATTTAAAGTCAGTAGCTATATCGATTCCGATTTTCAATCGGATCCTAATGATTATAAGTCTACGTCTGGGTTTGTCTTTACATTCAATGGTGGTGCAATTAGTTGGAAAAGTTCCAAACAAAGTATAACTGCCGATTCCACCACTGAGGCAGAGTATATAGCTGCTTCTGAAGCAGCAAAGGAAGCCGCTTGGATGAAGAAGTTTATTTCTGAACTTGGAGTCGTTCCTTCAATTGAGCAACCGATCACATTGTTTTGTGACAACAATGGGGCGATAGCTCAAGCTAAGGAACCAAGGTCTCACCAGAAGTCCAAGCATATTGAGAGACGCTTCTATCTCATCAGAGAAATTGTTGGGAGAGGTGATATCGCATTGCAGAAAATTGGCTCAGCAAAAAACGTGGCAGATCCCTTCACTAAGGCCTTACCTCAGTCTTCTTTTGAAAGACATATTGATAAAATGGGTTTGAGATACCAGACAAGTTGGCTTTAGTGTAACTGGGAAATTGTTGGATGTATGCCCTAAAGTTACTATGTAATAGTTACATATTAGGGATTTCAGTTGTACTTTCATTATTATTATTTAATTAATGGCAACGACGTATTCATTCATTTGTCCAATTATTTTATATTGATGAATGATTCCATAAGATCGTTGCAACTAGACCTATTCTTGAGACGTCAAGAATATATGTGATGGGTTCATAGTTAGACTGAATCTTTGAATTGTTCCTGGTCGATGGATTATTAAGTGGATATTAATAATCCCGTTGAGACCGGTGTGTTCTTAACTTCGCCATTAAGTATTGGATACTTAAGGGAATGATGAGTCACATGTCACCGGGTATTATGATGCCGAGTTAGAACACGGTGTTTGTATTAGACAAATTCACTGAACGTGACGCATATGGAACGATTAGCGACATGGAAGCTTTTAGCGTGGTCAATGTCTAATTGTTCATGTTTTGGTCTTGTGTAAATAATCCTTAGACCTGGGGCACAGTGTTAACTTGTGTATCGAACAACTATGGTTCACGGGTGCACATAATGCCGGGTCGTCGATCCGTCTTTATACTTGATGGTCATAGTTTGTTCATATACGAAGTTACACGTGTGCGCAATATGGAATCTGTCTCCTTGTTATATGCAAGGTATGATAATGATGTCCTATGCGATCTAATTGTGACACTACATTGAAATCCTCGGCCGGGGTTGTAACCGAGAATAAATTGTTTATGTCTCGAATAAAATGCATGTCAATTAGATTTGTGCATATGATCGAATTAATGACTTGACAAATATTCCATGGTCTTTGTTTGATCGGGACATAGTAAGACGAGAGGGATTGAATTACACCGTAGCCAAAACGACGGGTTCATTATGTTCTTAAAACATTCACACTATCTCGGGTAGCCATGACATATTGCTAGATGTCAATCGTGGCTTGTAGGACCTAAAAGATTAATCGGGACAATTAATTCTTTTGGAAGTACTAATGTGTTAGTACAAGTCTTACTACCAGCTTAGTGATGAACCTAGGGATGTCACACACCATAAACAACTAGGATGACGTGGAACAAGAGAGGAATATTTTGCAAATGTGTTTGCAATTACTACAATCGAATTGAGTCGATTTGAAATTAAATTAAATGAGATTTAATTTAATTTGTATCATAGTCACGAGCCTACTTGCATATGATGCACACGCATGCCCAAAGTCGATATATGTTAACATACCAAACAAGTTGGCTTTAGTGCAAGTGGGAGATTGTTAATAGTATTATGCCCTAAATTAACTTGTTTATTAAAAAAAAAAAAAAAAAGGTAAAGCTTCATGCATGTGCACGAATTCGTGCACATGCACGAAGCGTAATGGTCAGCGGTTGCTGACCATTATGCACGTAGCATTGATGGTCAGCAACCGATGACCATCATGCCACGTTCGTGCATGAGCAACCGCTCATGCACGATCGTCCACTATGGACGATCAGCAACGGTTGCTGATCGTCCATTGATCAGCAACCGTTGCTGGTCATTTTTTAATATAAAAAATGATGTTGGGTGAATCCGTGACGAACGACAGAGAGGTAAATGGATAAAAACTAAGGAGAATCTCTCCTCATCTCATCTAATCCTTCCGTCCACTCATTGTCTTTAATCATAAATGTTCATTATTAAACCGCTTGATCTTCCCCCCATAAAATAATTAAAAAAGATATATCATATTCCATGGAAAGAAGCGATAAAATGATGGACAGAATGTCAACAGAATAGGGATCGGCATCGTCTATTCTTTGACAGAAATAAACATCCAATAAGAGACAAATAAGGACTGGAACGATTTGCGCCTAGAACTCGTCAATCTATCAATGTTTCATCCATCTCGTGCGCCATATACCCTGTCATGCCAACAATGAAGTCCGCATTTGGACGTTACAATGAAAAATATATTTATTTCAGAAAGTGGGAATTCAGGGTCAAGCGTAGTCAACAAGTGTCACCAATTCAATTGCCTAGAGTAAGTATTATCCTCTATGTCAAGTTGTTGCAACTCCAAGAAACAATCGTAGAACATACTAAAAATAAAGGAACGAAAATAACTAGTAATGAGAATTGACTATCTGTTTATCATGAACATTCTAATTAAACAGGAAACATATCTTTCAAACATCATTCTAAATAGTGGTGACCAGTGGACGCTTGGAGGAAGGAAAAGCATCATGATTGAGTGGCTCGCAATTGATGTTGTGCAGGGCATGTTTGCACAAACGCACACACTTGAAGGATTAGTTAGGTCTAAGCTATAGCTCTTATAAACAAAGCCTGGAAATTGGTGAGCATCGAAGGAGAGGGAGAGAATATCGGTATTTTGTTGGCAAGTGTCATGGATGCAATCTTTTGAGGCCGGTTTTGTTGAGAGATTATAGGGAAAAAGTTTAGAAAAAAGAAAGAAAAGAAGTTTGTAAATGTATAGAAAAAAATAATTGAAAATTTTGAATCATTTTTAGAGTCAAATCTATATGAGAATGATTTAAATATAAAATTTAAGATTTGTGAGAGATTTAGGAAATAATTTATATTTATGTGTATTAACCTTGTTATTAGCTGCATGGTTTAGCCGTTAGACAATGATTAGGTCATGCATGAGCTACGTGTGTGAGAATGACAAAATATTTATATTATTCTGCTAATCTTTTTTTTTTTTTTTTTTCCTGGGAAACCAACTGCTTTCATTACTTGTTAGCCTCAAAGCAAACAAGGTTTGATAAAACTTGCAGGAGATTAGGGACCCAATTGCAAGGAGGGATTTTGCAACAATGAGCCTTGGTAATCTAGTCCGTCACTTGATTTTCCATCAGAATGTGGTTATAATGTGCCTTTAGGACCTTGCACTCGGTGATAAGAGGCTGCACAAAGGCAAATTGCAATTTATGGTTGCGCTTATCACTCACCTCCTTCGCAAATTTATCAATTAACCTTTCAGTCTCACCGCGACTCACTCCAACCATGCTTCCCATTGAATCTCCGACCGCAAAGGACCTGCCTATGTTAATTTTCAGCGCTCTCTTAGATAGTCGGTTCAAGGCCGCATGTGAGGTTTCTAGCCATCATTCTTTGCTTTTTCTTCCTTAATTCCACTTCACGAAACTTTTATGTGCAGCCATGGCAGGTCCCATCACCCATCTTAGGTCTAGGTGCGGTGATAGGAAACCACTAAATATTTCGCCCTAACTAGTGCCCATATTGGGACGGCCTTTGGCATAAGCAATTTATAAAGGAAGGTCCCACACACGGCTCTAAAACAATAATTGTTTTATTATTTTATATATTTGTGTCGACTTGGAGGAGAAGTAATATGCAACAATTATGATAAAATAAACATTTCATCAATCAAATTTTTTTAAGCTTGCAAATGAGCAAAAACTATAAACAAATTAAATATTACAGCTGTGAATTCATTAATAATCACTATTTTGAAAAGTAAAACTTCTTCTGTAATCCAGGTCCGCAGTAGATTGTGGTAGACAAAGAAAGAGACAGTTTCGAAGAGAAGACGAGTGACTGACGTGGTAAAAAAATGGGTTCTGAGAGCATCAAAGCCGAAATTGGAGTGGGAAGTATCGTACGGCACAAAATGATAATGAATAAAAGAGGATAAATTCGGCCCCATCGCCCAAGCATTTCAGTTCGATACGACCCATTAAACCATGCCCATCTCACACCCGGCCCAGATCCACAAGCTTCAGCCTCACACGTATGCTGAAATTGATTACTTAGGTAATGCTCGTCAGGTGTTTGATGATACGCCGTTCTGAGATACAGGCTCCTGGAATGCAATGGTTTCTGGGTGTTGTTAGAATTGGGATGTCGCCGAAGCACTAGATATTTTGTGTGCTATGAAGTCGTAGGAAATAGAGATGGATTTTTCTGTAATTCTACATAGTCTGTGCAACATTTTTTTATTTATTTATAATGATGCTCTAAGAGGAACAATGAAGGAAGCAACTGAAGCAGCATGTCGCTTGATGGAAGAGTGCGAAGAGATTTCTCCAAATAAAGGGGGTAAGAAGATGAGATTTCTGATTTGATTTTTATACAGATTCATCGAAAATAATTGGGAGAATCAACATGAAAAAGATATCAATAGTGCGACCGACTTTTTACAGAATTACGTGATATTTTTCACCAAAAGCAATAGGTGAAAAATCGAATAGGGAAACAAGACTTTCAATTGAGATCAAACAATTTATTTAAAAAAAAAAAAAAACTTAAACGCCAACACTGAAACCTACGGATGCCAAGGAAGTTACTTACTTCATTTATTTAAAGTTACCATTCTATTTAAAGATTTTGCGGAGTACATGAAACAAAAATTACCAGCAAGCTTCGCCACCTTTTTTCTTCTCTCTCTCTCTCTCTCTCTCTCTCTCTCTCTCTCTCTCTCGCTTCTCTTCTCGCCAGCATCAATAGATTTTCCCAAGAAAATCCTTGAGGTCTAACATATGGGACGCCTTTGAGGAGAGCCATGGCATTAAAATGTCGTCTTGCATGTTGGCGAACTAGAAAAGTATCTTTAAAGACTCGGGGGCATGTTTTGACAAAATTCTAACTTATTTCAGCAAGACTCCGGCATATTCAAGCGAGTTTCAACAATTCGGAACAAATTACAGCAACTCCAAGTAAACTTTTAGTGAATTCTAGCAAAGCTACAACAATAATCTTCTGGCAACACCTCGACAAAAATTCGGCAAATTCCAACACATTCCAGCAAAAAATCAGGGGTCCAGTTCGGGGAGTTTCATCATTCAACTTGCAATGCGAAAGACAATTGATCGCACCGCCACTTTAGGACCATATATCGACAGAACCTTTCAATAAATGGAATCCTAGAATAAGCTTCGGCCAACACGAAAAGCTATGGCCTCAGCGAGCACACATAACCTCCCGAGTAAATACCGTTCCGGCCATCTCGAATGTGTACACAGAGGAAGGTCCGAAGAAGGCAACCGGTATTATCGAAAGCGATCGCGACTGCGCCTCCTTGGCCTCTACCGTTGCATTCCCGCTTCTGGCTTTTGGTGACGATAAGTGTCTTGGCACGACGACCAAACAAAGGTCGGACGGAGCAGTCAAATGAAAGGCGAAAAGAATAAAAACTGAACGGAGATCAAGAGAGGCGAGTCTATAACAAATCGACAACAATAACAAAGTTTAATTGGAGAAGAGACGACCTGATGATTTGGTGGCGACTCAGTGACTTCCAGACAGCGAGCACAGCCTCGCTATAGCATTGATTCTAATGGCCAGCGACGGGACAAAATATCGGATGGAGTCTTTTGGTCATTTCATCGAACACTTCCTGAGCAGTATCCGTACATTCATTAGACGCGAGGACGACACCTGGGCTTGATTTAGAGCAAGAAGTGGAAGAGCTCAATCGGTGGAGAGAAGATTTGAAAGTGATGGTTGGGAGTCAACTGAGCCGGGGCGTCCTTTTCCATGCGATTCGAACTTACCGCAGCCTTCCACCGATCCCTGAAGCGAAAGAACGAGCCGAAGGAGCGCCTCGCGGTCAGGACAGCACACGATCGGAGCTGCAACCAGACGATCACTGGAACCCGCAACCGAAGTCATGAACACTGGAATCGACGTTGATTCACCTCTGGTGAAGCTCGAATCGACGAAAATGAAGTTCCGATTCCAGGATCGGGTTTTGTTTCTCCTGTGCGCGTAGTGTGTGCCTTCCTTCGTGCGCCTGCCGTGGTCGGAGATGGAAGGCCGGCCGGCGGTGGCTTCCGGTGGAGCTGGCGGCCGGCGGTGAAGCTAGGGAGGACGGGAGGGAGAGGTTACGGACGCGAAGCAGAATCAGTCAGAATTCAGAACTTCCTCGTCAAATGACGAAGACCAAAAATTCCTTTTTATATTTCTCTCGTCAAATGACGAAATTACCCCGATTCAAAATGACGAAAATGTCCTTCTAGTTATTGCTCTCATAATCGATTGCCAGCGAGAAGGGAAAATCGGTGATGGGCCCCAGGGAATAAAAAATTCCATCGTACTTGGTGCTGCATATGACGATATTTTTGGTACCAAAAATTCTTGAGAATATTAATATTAATAAAATAAAGATTGAAGGGAAACATGACTGAACTGGTGACTAACCTACAAGGAATGGTTAAGAATATTAATATCTGCCCCAGCACTAAAATTGTTGGCTCACCTGACTATTGTGGAGTTAAGTGTTATTTTTTAAGGAGTTACATGCGTCCAATTAAGAAAGGAAAAGTTGAAAATATATAAGCGATAGAATTTTTCGTTATAACAGTAAGAATGTGAATCTTTTGTTAAAAAAGGATTTGTAAAGTTAAAGAAAAATAAATAAATAAAAATAGCACAAGTATGCCCAAATGAATCACTATGGGCATCCAAATTTTTAGAAGTATATTGTTGGCAACCCATTTTGCTATGAAGTTTGTGAACAAATGATTTGATTGACAATATCATTTGTCTTTAATTGTGCCCAAAACTGGAGTTCATTAAGTTCTCCTCTAGTCACCACAACATGTATTAAGGTCATATAATTATATTTCGTGCGACTAATTTTTATTGACTAATTATATAAAAAAAAAATATCTCTCTCAAAAAATAGTTCAAACTTAAAAAAGGTTTTAAATTGAGTACTTTTTGTTGAGATAGTAAATTGCCTCATTGTCAGAAGAGTTTAAAAAAGTACCTACTCAATTAACAACATACATTATAGGGAAAAATTTCAATACGACCAGTTTAAGAAACACACTGACAGATGAGACAAATATTCTTGGATATAGTTATGGTCCTATATAAGGACAAATATTCTTGAGACCATAAATGATAATGTGAATGAAGGGAGCATCAATGAATAATAAAGAGTTTCCTCGATGGGCTAACGGTGTCTAGCATTGATGTGACTCTAATAATAAATCTATTTCCATCTCCGGAAGTTCTTAGCCTCAGTTCCAATCAATCATGTGGCACATAAGCAGCAAACATTTTCCTTTTGCTAAAGCGACATGTCTCAATCTACCAGGCAAAGATGAGCTTTCAGGTTACTTTACAGCTCTTTGAAGGTTTTGGACTTGGACTTGTCCTCCATAGAGCATTGATAGAGTCCATAGGCGACTTGCATTTTCTGCAGATACTTCGGCTTAACCAGTGTAATTTCACTGGCTCTCCTCCATCGTCACTCGGTAGCACACAACTCAACGGTTTGGGACTCTCATTCAATGAGCTTAGAAGGCATGTTCTTCCAACTCAGTCAAACTTGGATTGGCTCACTCTGCTTGATCTTCTCTCCAACAATTTCATAGGTCTAGTACCCAATATCTTCGACAACAAGAAACGACTTCTTCAACAAGGTTTCTAGCATGAGCTCTTCACAGTTCCTATTCCACCAAGCCGCTTGGAGTCCAAGCATAAGAATCTTTCCAATCTTGCCCAACCTGACATTTCCAATAACCTCAATCTCTCTTCCATCCTTGATGAGAGTAGACCTGAGCAACAATGGGCTCAGCGGTCACATAGACAAGTTCCTTGCTGCACCCTCGTGAGACCTTGTTAACCTGAGTAGTAATCAGTTGCATGGCGTCACGCCGACCTCGGCTTTTCAGCTTACAAACCTCACCTGAGCATCTCAGCCAATAACCTAACAAGTTTTTGAGACCTATGCTTGTTATCCAGACTCAAAAGTCTAAAAGATCTCGATCTCTAACCAATAGCAAAAATGTCGAGCATGTCTTGCCAAAACTCCAAAAAGTCGGTCTTTTTGGGTGCAAAGTTATTGAACCTTGCATCCTTGAGATATTCAACCAGCGTCGAATGGATCCTGCCAGGCAACATAATCCACGGTGATATCCCGTCATGGATGCGGCATGTCTGAGGTGAGTCAGTCTTATTTCAATATCTCTCACAACTTCCTCACTAGCTCGAAACAAGTTCCATAGATAACAGTTCTCCAGCTGAATATGAACTAGATCCAAGGGCCACTTTAACCTCCAACGCTCCTAAATATGGTTCTCATATTCTCTCTGGCTACCAATCAATTGACTGGCAAAATGCATGGCTCTCTTTGTGAAATGAAGGACCCACAAATTCTGGACCTCTCTTGTAACAATCTCATTGGAACGATACCTCAATTTCTGGGGAAGATCAGCGACGGCCTCTTAGTGCTGGACCTGCAAGAAAATGGACTTTCTGGCACAATCTCATTCTCACTCACATTCGGCAAATGACCCGTCCTGAGAAGTCTTCACCTCAATGGGAACAAATTTGAAGGCCTGTTGCTGCGCTCTCGGCGGTAACAAGTGAGTGCCATGATTTGTCAATTAAAAATTAAGACAGCACATTTCCCATGCTGGGGAAATTGCTCTTTTCAAAGGGAACACGAATCCGTCAGCAAGGTGCTCGTTGCTCATGGCTCATCTTTAAGTGGCGCCCCAATCTCTGCATCGACCACCTCTGTCAAAAGACCGGCGACCCCTAAGGGAGGCCGACCAAGAAGCCGAAGACGACGATGCTGATGGACGATCCCGAAGAGGACGACGCTATGTTCTCATCTCACTTCCTCTGTGATGTCTTCCTCAGCTCCCACGGCGCCGACACCCCCCCACCACAGCATCGTGGATCACCTCTACCGCGAGCACGTTCTCAGCAGCATGCCGTGGCTCCGGCTCGACGAAGAAGGCCTCGAGTGAGGGGAGGAGATAGTGCCGGGCCTTCTGGAGGCGATCGACGACTCAGCGCCATTGTGGCCATCATCCCCGAGACCAATCCGCGTTGAGGTTAATTAATTTCAAATTTACGCCTTTCATCTGAATTCTACTAATTTGAAGGAGCTAAACTTTACTGATTGCAGCAATCTAGTTTACATCACTGGTCTCTGGGTATTGAAATCTCTGAGGCTTTTACTCTTGGGAGAGAAGAATTGAAAAGGTGAAAAAGATCGCTCATAACTCCCATTTTCGGAAAACTACTTGAACTGTAGCAAAAAGATGGATGAAGATCATCAGTTCTGTTTCTCCACCTTTGTTCAGTATCTTCAATCATGAATGCAGAAAGTTTGACCTTAAATGTGTTCTTTCAAAAGAAATTTCAGGTTGCCCTAAAGCATTTGCACAACTTTGAGTGTCCTTGGGAGTGAGATTCCTGGATGGTTTTGTCAGGAAGTTCCTCATTTTGCTGCTCCGAAGAAGAACCGCGAGGTTAGAGGGAATGATTTTTGCTGTTGTTGTCTCTGTGGACAGTGTAAATCGGGCAAACATTCCGCTACCAGCAATCGAGGACATTAAAGGAAGGCTTCTCAGGCTTGAAGATCCGATACACGTCAGACATTAAATGACACAAACGAAGACCAGCTTTACCAGATTAGATAACCAGAATTCAAGCCTGAGAAGCCCTGCTGAAAAAGCAAGTACAGAGCCGCTGTTCGAAGGAGACATGAATAGATATAGTCCTGCGAGACCCACCATACTTTCCTGGGCTCTCGCTGAATCCCAGCAGTCAAAAGTGTCTCAGAAACTTGGCCAAGTTCATCAGCTCCTCGTGAGATATTTGGTCCATCATTAAGGTGATTATATGCGATTCTTGCAACAGCTTTTGCTTGCAGAATAGAATAGGATACTGCTCCAACAGATATCCTCTGCCTTTCCCCTGCATAAGGCGGAATGATCGAGTATAGAGCCGCTGGTACTTATGCAAGGACCGAGCCGAGTCCATAATTACTTCTGTGTTGGAACAGGATCATAGGACACGGTTGGAATCAGTTATAAAAATCTGAGAAAACGTTCCTTCTTCAACTAATGAAGTGCTCTCAACAATCACACTTTTAGCAATTCCTAATAAACCACCCGACTTTTTCGACGGAGGCACGGTCAGTTTGTCATGCTCAAACAACTTCGGGATGCAGCTAGCGATGGCTCCCAGAGTAGCACCTAAAATAACCTAACAGTTAACAGATCACCCACTCAACCAGAGAAAAAGCGACCAAAGAATTAATGAACAGGCAAAGGAACTCCTTATTGCTGCCATATTAGCAGTCGCAATGCAAGAAGTGAGCAGCGTGGCTGGGAATAAAAGGTGAGCCTCCTTTGTGAAGCAAGCTTTGACAAGAAACAATGAACAGGAAGATATAAAAAAAAAACGTTTCCAGAAAAGCATTTAGGACTTTGCGGTTGGGCTAGAACTAGCCCATAAATGCACGAACAGAATTAACGTAAGCTGCTTTCCTACTGCTCTGAAACGTGCGATACTCTTGGCGTCTGGAAGGAGTCCAGAAGTCTGTTATCATCACATCCCTCCCTTTCCTTCGTTTAGGCATGGGTACGAATTTTGGAAGGGAGAATCCTAAAGATCGTATGCTTGTGATTCTGACAATAATAGAAAAACTCGAACAGTCTAAAAATTTCATTTTACAGTATTAAGAAGCATAGCTGTAAAACGGAGCTCCTGGGCAATGTCTTCGGCTTCGTCCTCATCCCGTGGCTTGTGCCCTTAGAAATTTCAGTAATATCTGATAATCATATGGGAAGAACCACCTTTGAACCCTATAACCAAGTGCATGAAAAATCAGTGCGTGAAAAAAAAAAAAAAAAAAAGAGAGAAACTAATCAGAGGAAGTATCCATTGCAATTGCTTGAAGAGAACACTCGTTGCTAATAAACAGAATCCGCAAAATAGAATATGGTGAATCCAGAAATCAATTGCTTGAGATGAGCGAGCTGTCAAGTTCCCACAAGCCAATAAATACTTATACCAATTAAGGTTGATATATGGATATATCCTGTGACCGCATTCCAGAAATAAGGCCATCTTCAGCCCGGAGAGGAGGAAGAGGGGTTAGAGAGAGAGAGAGAGAGAGAGAGAGAGAGAGAGAGAGAGAAGCAGCGCAGATGCAATTCCCAAATGATGGACCATATGAGAAACTGGAAAAGTACGGACACGACGAGCCCTGTATCTTGTCTCGGAGCAAATAGGGAAAAAAAGGACCCATGAAATCGACAATGAAGATGATGAAGGCTATTTGAACGAAAAAGGAGGTCCTCCATTATATTTTCCATGACAAACGACATTTGTTACTTTTAGGAAAGCGAAATTGCAGATTCGCAATCAGTATTCACGAGCAAATTTACTTGAGAACTATGTCACAGTGTTTCTCTCTGTTTCTAAACGAGAAATATGTCTAAGAACAAAAAAGCCCGACTGTCTTTTTTTTTGGGCCAGATATGAGTCTGAAACCTTACCCTTGGCATAAGAAGTCACCAAGCAGTGCGACAATTGGAACCGAAGAAATGTCAGGTAGAAGTAGACTGTACTCATTAATACGTGGATGACATGGTAGAGACTTTCTTGCGCATACATGTAATAAGACGAATATCAGAATAATTGCTATCCAAAAGAGGACTAGATGAGGTGAAGGGAAGAAAAGAACCCCCAGAAAGGGAGAAGACTCACCCTCATAAGTGAACATATGAAAAAAAAAAAAACAAACATCCCAAGGATGCTTCCACTGACAGCGATATCATCTTGTTATTGAATTCCACATCAAAAGAAGGCGTAAGTTGACAGTGACAACAATAAAGGTAAATGCCATTGTGCTGACGTCCCAGAGGCCGAACATTTTTCCCGATGAATTTAGTCCAGTAGAACTAGAAGCTGTCACAAAGTGATAAAAGACGAGACTGGTAGACTGCAAAAAAAAAGCCTAGGCTGCCACAACTCTCCACTTGAAGTATGAATTCCGTATTCCCTCTTTGTGCAGTTTTGTATACTTCTTTGAAAGTGACGCAGTAACATCTTGGAAAAACATGCAAAAACACTGACAAGTATTTGCTCCAATTGTGATTTGTGTTGAAGTACAATTATGAATATTAGTCGGCAATTAGCAGGTGGTCACAAATAAGGTAATCGCAGCTTTGTTAATGTCTCTCAATCTTTATAAGTGGAGCTACTATATACTCTTTTATTCGGCTATTGAGTAAAGGTGTAGTATTTGTTGATTCTCTCTCTCCCTCTCGCTTGCAAATCATAGAAATATTTCCATGGTATAAAAGCCACCAAGGAAGAGGGATCCAAATCAAAACTCCAACTTTATCTTTCCCGTTGCCTTCAGTAAAAGGAACATAGCCATCACTATTTAGTCAGCTCCATCTGATCAATCTCTTCATGTTTGTCCACATCATTTGTCTACGGTGATAATCCTCGTTGAAGCATCAGTCTATGGTGTCAATTAAAGCTCGCCCTCTGTTCTTCTCAGCCTTATAAATGCTCAAAAATCACCCGAGTTCCTTTAATCAACGCTATTTGTTCTTGCCCCTTCTCAGCGTGACATGTCCTGTGGTGGCCAGCGATGGAGGTGTGGCAGCGGCTGTTGGTGGATGGAGGGTGACATTGAGGACACTGAAGAGGGAATGAAGATCAAAGGAATAACTGAGGGCTAAAGAGAATTTGCTGAGCTCCTTTTCCGTGTTGGAACACCCCCCCTGCTGCAGAGCGCGCCAAGCCTGAGCTGAAAAGGAAAGCAACTCAGTTCATTAGATGTAGAGAGACGGGGAGAGGCAGAGAATTCTGCGGAGGGCCGCGTGATGCAGAGTGCATGTGGGTCCCACTGAGAATTGCGCATTAGCCACCTGATTTTGGATTCAAAGGGCACAGCAATGGAATTGTGTGTGAAGTTCAAGTATGTCATATTTCCATGTGGTTACAGCTATTTAATAGCAGGTACTAGTTGAACACCCAGCGAGTGCATCGACATTTATCAAAAAATTAAGCTTGTGACTAATAATGTTTAATTGATGCTGTGCAGGCTTATGGTTATAGGATGTCGCTTTGGGTGAAGCACTTGGGAGATTTAGAGGACAGCTTCAGGGAGCCGCAAGGCACTGAATGCAATAAGAGGCTGAACAAAATAGCCAAACGGAATTGGAGGGTTATGCGGATGAGGACCAACATAATCCCACGGAAATAAAAGGCCACCTGATGCAATATCCGATCCATTTGAGCAAAGACTGTAAAGTTGGTCCTTTGGCCGGTTTCAAAACATATCCTCAGGTGGGCGGCAAAATCCTCAAATCGCCCACAACTATTCCCGATACGATCACAACATGATCAAATATGTAAATTAATCACATTCAATTCTAAAGCAATGTGGCTCATGGTATTGAG
The DNA here is from genome assembly GCA_016097545.1 of Eucalyptus victrix. Taxonomy (NCBI): domain Eukaryota; kingdom Viridiplantae; phylum Streptophyta; class Magnoliopsida; order Myrtales; family Myrtaceae; genus Eucalyptus; species Eucalyptus victrix. The sequence goes on along the minus strand of CM027841.1, from coordinate 10,289,431 downwards.
GTAATTTCAACTACTGAAAATTGAGAAATACGAGTAGTAGAATAACGATGCATGAGCATGATTTAGATAGATGGAGACTAGTAACTTAAAAATGATGAGAAATCATCTGCACATCTATGTACCATCATGTGCTACCAAATTAACCCTCATATGAAACCAAGATCTATCAAATCCAATATGATGCAAAAAACACATTGAACTCTAAGAAATCAACATGGAGTCGACATGAATCCAACATATATTGCTAATGTGACTCGAATAACTTGGAAACAACTTTGAATTTACACAATAGGAACTCTCGGGACCAAATACTAAAGACCACATTCTAATTACCCACATGTGGCTCCAGCGAAGACATTTTTAAAGAACATCATGCTGCCAATATTGATACGCATAGCAACGTAAACACAGGGAAACAACATTGAGCCACATTCTACAGTCAATTCTCATGGATGAGACTCGTTCAGCAACAACTAAACATGCATACAAATCGGCAATGTGGACAATGAATTGAGCAAAAGCATTCGGTCATGGCATAAACAGCTAGTTATGCACTCAGCCATCGAATGTCAGTATGACAAGGACTCGCACACCATTCACAGAAAAGTCACAAGCAAATGACATCGAGGAATGAACTTCAGAATCTTCAGTAAACGAAGAAAATCAAAGAGGTAGAGGCCCATGCATTCGCCAAAAAAAAAGAACCAAATATCATTGGCAGTGTGAAGGGGTTGAGGTAGCACTGAACGGATCAAGAAATGCAAGGCATAATCATCTAGGCATATGAAACCAACATGTGAGATCAAGCAAAGGATGAAGTTTGCACAGGAATTCAGTGAAGTACACAGTAATGATGCACATTTCGAAGAAGGATTTCACAATTTCCAATTCAAGGATGGTAATTGCCTTGAATATTAGAATAGCCATATACAAAATCATAGATTGATAAGGAAGACATAATTCTGAGTAAATTAAGCCAACACGGCACGTTCAAATTCTCAGTCATGGGAGCATTGAGCACAACCGGGAGAGTTCAACCAACATCAATGGAAATAATTTGTCATATGCCCCGGAGAACTCTCAATTTAAGTACGCCATTGCCATATAATCATCACGATGCAAGAATACTTGCAAAATACGTATGCTAGTACCGTTCAGGAATTTAATCAAATGTATGGTAGGCGTTTCAGTAAAGGTCACCTGAATGAGTTCATCAGGACAGTCCCGAACTCAACCAGAATTCACGCCGGTGGAATCAAGCACTCGGTCCCTACCTCCAGAAGAAACAGAGCGAAGTTTACCTTGATAAGAATCATGAAGATTCAAAAACTCAACCCACTCAAAGGGATCCTCGTTATCACCGATTCCAACTCACATTCAACCTCCGTATACTGTCCCTCAAACTCAAACAGTTTCAACCTCCATCAATTGTCGAGAGAGAGAGAGAGATGGGAGGAAGAACATGGGCTTTCCCAGATTGCAATCTCCTTGATCTCCTTCTTCCTCTTGCGACGGTTGTCGTGAGATAATTCATCATGACTTCGATTGCTTAATATAATAGCACATACATTTTCTAATATTACGGGAAAATTTATAAACACGATAATGCACTGGATTAGAATTTATACATCATAACCCCACAATTTATGGTCCAATGACTGGTCACTCGTCACTGTAGCCCAAGACACAAACCAAAGAAATGAATAGCCAAGAAAACAGTTACACACTTCGCAGGAAGTGAAGACGAGACTACAAAAGAAAAAAACAAAATCTCACATTACCAGACACGTCCATTTTGTTTTGCCAGACACCATCCGTTGCAACATTCACAAACTTTTGTGGCTCACTTCATAAAACTAATTATTCTTCCTCAATTTCGCGTTCTAACTCCTCAATTCTGAGGTCTAAGTCCTCAATTTCCCCCTCACTTTCCTTTGCACTTCGGTTGCCTTGGTCCGGCTCTGTTCTACTCGAGACATCCACGGATGGGAATTCATCATTTTCTTCGATCATCTTGCCCAACTGTCTCTTGGCACTTGTAGGGATGAATTCTCTAAAGTTGGGGCACCGCCAAATAACTAAACTAGTTAAGGAATGGAAACTCATCACTTCTGCCTTGGATTGACCGCCTTCTTCCTTGGGAACCACTTCCTTCATTTGTTCGCATTTGGAAATCACCAGGATATTGAGTTTCGCTAGAGTTGTGGCCATATAATTGGGGAAGAGATATCTCAACTCAGAGCAATTGTAAACAAAGACTAATTTTAGACTAGGAAAACCCAAAACTGTTTGGGAATCACTCATCACCACATGTCTCAGCCTTCCTGCTCCACTCACGGCCACTCCTTTCAATTTGGGAAGCAATACGATTTTGTGTTCTATACTTGAATCAAGGGGCCCCCAATTAAACAACGATTTCAGGGAGGGACAGCTTAAAACCATGATTTCTTCCAATTCGGGGAGCAACACAATTGTTTGTTCTATATATGAATCAAGGGATCCAAAATCAAACAACGATTCCAAGGAGGGACACCCTGATACTTTAACTATTTCAAGGTTGTGCAATCTCCCCATGATTGTCGAAGGGAAGACATCAAGTAGGTTGGAGCACTTTTTAAGGGTGAGGTTGGCTAATTTGTCGAAGGAACTTTTGGGAAGCTCACTGTGCCATATCCTTTTTAACGATCCTACCGACTTGATCACTAACTTCTCCAAGCTTGGTAAACTTATCTGCTCATAAGAGTTATGCATCAGATCATAGCTATGAAAAATTTGACAATTTAGCCTAATCTTACACCAATCTATCTAATGCGGAGGAGGATAGAATTTTCACTAACGGCCTAACTCGACAAGTATAGCTATAAATTATAAAAACATTTTAACTAATAAAACCAACCAAGAAATCTTCAAAGAAATAATGTTACTTGCCCCACAAATCGCGTGCATATAACTATTATGGGCATAATCTCAAAAGAAAGAATTCATACCTTTTGATCAAAGAAGGAATGAGAATAATTATCTTGTGAATCTGAAGTAGTGGTTATTGACTCTTTTTTTCCATGCAGATATGAGAAGAATTTCTCCATGGGACAGCAGCTTACAGATAGTCGCTCCAATAATGGGAACTCTATAATATCATCTCTCCCATCATATGTTCCTTCTTCATCCACAATCACCGCCTTCATATTTGGACAATCCTCCACTTCAATGTCTCTAATTTCTCTAAGACATTTAGCCATAGACACCAAAAAGAGACATGACAACCCGGATCCTACTGAGCGGAGTATTAACTCCTCCATGTTTGGTAAACTTATCTGCTCATAAGAGTTATGCAACATATCATATTTATGAAAAATTTGACAATTTAGCCTAATCTTCCACCAATCTATCTAATGCAGTGGAAGATAGAATTTTCACTGACGGCCTTACTCTGACAAGTATAGCTATAAATTATAAAAACATTTTAACTAATAAAACCAACTAAGAAATCTTCAAAGAAATATTATTACTTGCCCCACAAATCGAGTGTATATGATTATTATGGGCATAATCTCAAAAGAAAGGATTCGTACCTTTTGATCAAAGAAGGAATGGGGATAATTATCCTGTGAATCTGAAGTAGTGGTTATTGACTCTTTTTTTCCATGCGGATATGAGAAGAATTTCTCTGTAGGACAGCGGCTTATAGATAGTCGCTCCAGTAATGGGAACTCTATAATATCATCTCTCCCATCATATGTTCTTTCTTCATCCTCAATCACTGCCTTCATATTTGGACAATCCTCCACTTCAATGTTTCTAATTTTTCTAAGATGTTTAGCCATAGACATCGGAAAGAGAAATGACAACCCCGTATTTTTGATAGAGAGCACCTTCAGATTCTGAAATATTGATATTCCTTGTGATTGTAAATCTTGTTTCGGAGTGAGGTTGGCTAATTTGTCGGAGGAACTTTTGGGAAGCTCACTGTGCCATATGCTTTTGAAGGATCCTACTAAGCAGAGTATTAACTTCTCCAAGTTTGGTAAACTTATCTGCTCATAAGAGTTATGCATTAGATCATAGTTATGAAAAATTTGACAATTTAGCCAAATTTTACACCAATCTATCTAATGCAGTGGAGGATAGAATTTTCACTGATAGCGTTACTCTGACAAGTATAGCTATAAATTATAAAAACATTTTAACTAATAAAACCAACTATCTTCAAAGAAAAATTATTATTTGCCCCACAAATCGCGTGTGTATGACTATTATGGGCATAATCTCAAAAGAAAGGATTCGTACCTTTTGATCAAAGAAGGAATGGGGATAATTATCTTGTGAATCTGAAGCAGTGGTTATTGACTCTTTTTTTCCATGCGGATATGAGAAGAATTTCTCCGTGGGACAGCGGCTTATAGATAGTTGCTCCAATAATGGGAACTCTATGATATCATCTCTCCCATCATCTGTTCCTTCTTCATCTACAATCACCGCCTTCATATTTGGACAATCCTCCACTTTAATGTCTCTAATTTCTCTAAGACTTTTAGCCATAGACACCGAAAAGAGAAATGATAACCCCGTATTGTTGATAGAGAGCACCTTCAGATTCTGATTTATCGATATTCCTTGTGATTGTAAATCTTGCTTCAGGGCAAGGTTGGCTAATTTGTCAAAGGAACTTGTGGGAAGCTCACTGTGCCATATGCTTTTGAAGGATCCTACTGAGCGGAGTATTAACTCCTCCAAGTTTGGTAAACTTATCTGCTCATAAGAGTTATGCATCAGATCATAGTTATGAAAAATTTGACAATTTAGCCTAATCTTACACCAATCTATCTAATGCAGTGGAGGATAGAATTTTCACTGACGGCGTTACTCTGACAAGTATAGCTATAAATTATAAAAACATTTTAACTCATAAAACCAACTAAGAAATCTTCAAAGAAATATTATTACTTGCCCCACAAATTGAGTGTTTATGACTATTATGGGCATAATCCCAAAAGAAATGATTCATACCTTTTGATCAAAGAATGAATGGGGATAATTATCTTGTGAATCTGAAGTAGTGGTTATTGACTCTTTTTTTCCGTGCGGATATGAGAAGAATTTCTCCATGGGACAGCGGCTTATAGATAGTCGCTCCAATAATGGGAACTCTATAATATCATCTCTCCCATCATCTGTTCCTTCTTCATCCACAATCACCGCCTTCATATTTGGACAATCATCCACTTCAATGTCTCTAATTTCTCTAAGACGTTTAGCCATAGACATTGGAAAGAGAAATGATAACCCCGTATTGTTGATAGACAGCACCTTCAAATTCTGAAATATTGATATTCCTTGTGATTGTAAATCTTGTTTCAGGGTGAGGTTGGCTAATTTGTCTGCGGAATTTTTGGGAAGCTCACTATGCCAAATGCTTTTGAAGGATCCTGAGCGGAGTATTAACTCCTCCAAGTTTGGTAAACTTATCTGCTCATAAGAGTTATGCATCAGATCATAGTTATGAAAAATTTGACAATTTAGCCTAATCTTACACCAATCTATCTAATGCATTGGAGGATAGAATTTTCACTGACGGCATTACTTTGACAAGTACAGCTTTATAAAAACATTTTAACTAATAAAACCAACTAAGAAATCTTTAAAGAAATATTATTACTTGCCCCACTAATCGAGTGTTTATGACTATTATGGGCATAATCACAAAAGAAATGATTCATACCTTTTGATCAAAGAAGGAATAGGGATAATTATCTTGTGAATCTGAAGTAGTGGTTATTGACTCTTTTTTTCCATGCGGATATGAGAAGAATTTCTCTATGGGACAGCGGCTTATAGATAGTTGCTCCAATAATGGGAACTCTATAATATCATCTCTCGCATCATATGTTCCTTCTTCATCCACAATCACCGCCTTCATATTTGGACAATCATCCACTTCAATGTCTCTGATTTCTCTAAGACATTTTGCCATAGACACTGGAAAGAGAAATGACAGCCCTATATTTTTTATTAAGAGCCTCTTCAGGTTCCGAAATATTGATATTCCTTGTAATTGTCCATCCTGTTTCCACATGCATTGCAGTTTGGCAACTCAGATAACTCCAAGTGCATTAGCCAAGAGAGAATCTCAGCATCTCTAGTGACTTTTAGCTCCTCAGGTCGAAAACTACTTTTGCTGATGGAGAGCGCACAATTCTCATTGTCTCCAAATTCGGCAGCTTCAGTATCCAATCTTTCGGAATAATCGACGTGGATTTAGACTCCTTTATCTCTAGCCATTTCAGATTGCTGTATTTTAATGAAGGTTCACTATAGAGTATCTTTTCTAGGCCAAAGAATCCAACCATTACCAGGGATTCCAACCGAGGCAATAAAACCTAACAAAGCACCACAATGAAACCCATTAAAGGTGAGTTTGTTACCAGTAAAGTTATTTTCAGGAAACTGCTTTCAAACTTTTCATGGATCAAGAAAATTACTGTAACTCTTGGGCTAAAATACAGAAAAATGAATTTTTCTTCCGTGAAACGGGATCATTTTCATGAAGATATCCTCACCACTATCATGCCACAATGCAGCACTACCGCACAATTCTCTCTCTCTCTCTCTCTCTCTCTCTCTCTCTCTCTCTCTCTCTCTCTCTCTCGACTGTCATCATATTTTTTATCTTTTCTTTAGCTAATCTTCAAAACTATGACCGTAATTTTTTATCTCTTCTTTTGAAATCATTTACTGATCTTCAAAACAACTACCATAATTTGGTTATCTTTTCTTTTGTTTTTTCTATTTTGAACTTCAAAATTGATAACAAAATCATATCAAAGTTCATTTTTTCATAAATTTTTTGTTAGCTTATTGGTTTTCATTAAGAATAAGTAAATACGACTTATTCGGGCTTGTTTCTATTAAGGATCCATAACAGTTTTTGTCTTTACCTTGTAAATTTTTGCGCTTCGTTAATAAACATCATAAAACATCTTTTCAAATTGCGTTTTCAGTAGAACCAAATACAGGGAAACAATTCATTTTCTAGAAAAACGATTTACCAAGAAAACATTTTTCAACAATAATGAGTTTTCAATGAAACAAATGAACATTGAATACATGAATGGGCTTGATGTCTCTTAAGAATGTCAAAAACCTAATTGATCAAAATTAAATATTCAAAAATCAATTGATCAGAGGGCAGAATATGTAGATTTTTTTGTCGTGCCTAAAAGAATAGAGAAGGAAATATCCCCTTAGTATCTAAAGAAAGGGATGATGGAAGCAGAACGATGTTTGACACGGTGAGGTTGGAATGATGTGTTGGGATCAATAGCAACTTGCATGTAGGTGAAACATCAATTAGGTGGACTTTCTTTGTTACATGGCTCTTGGTTCGCCTTCCATTTATTTAATCTCACTTTCTTCATTTCGAGATTGTTGAATTTCGTTCATTCGCTCAAGATTCATTCTTGTTAAGTACAACGTCTTTCCTTCTCTTTAAAAATGTTAAATGAGTAATAAATTAGCCATAATACAAAACCATGTTAGAGCCCAAGTAATTAATGCGATTATCTAACACTAAAATAAATCGAAAAGAAATCATTTGCAGAAAGAGGCTTCCCCAGAGCTATGGTTGAATTTGAATAAAAATGTATGGTCTGTGTTTTCTTTGAATGGATTGTTTATTTGTGAATCCAAAAGTACAAACAATCAAATTTAATGCAATATGCACTAAGGTTCGGTGAACACCAATATCTTATTATCCTAAATTACCTTGTAATAGTGTGATCTAGGTATCGTTTGCAAGATCAAGAATTAAGGAAACTTATACCCAAAAAACGAAAAAATTACCTGAATTGGAGCACCCTTAACTCCAGTGCAAAAACTCGTCATATTTGGTAACCGTTGTAAATTCAGCCGACGTACATTAGGCAACTTAACCATGTCATCAGTGGCAACTTCTACTTTTCCTGCATCATATGTGATAATGGCTTGCAATGAGTCACATTCACATATGTGAATCTCTTCCAAATGTACGAGTCCTTGCATCTTTGATTGGAACCACAGATTTTCCAATCGAAGGCACTTTTTGATATGCATGGCTTTCAATCTGCTAAAGCAATTTGGTGCAAGAGGGCCATTGCATAACTTTTCTAGATTAATAAGATTTTCAAGGAACAAAGACTCTAACATTGTAAATGCAGTGGGAAGGTCACTGGATGAACTGGCAATGTACTTGATTGAGGGGCTATTCTCAATGTTGAGATGCTTCAGCTGTGTAAATCCTCGGACGCACAACTCGTGAGCATTCTTCTTGAACTCTCTCAATCCATCTAGATGCAAGTATTGAGTCTTCTGTAGAGTTTCCTGAACCCAATCTTTTGAGAGAATACTGCTGCATCCTTCCAATTTGAGTTTCATGGTTGTCAAACCTTGAAATTCCCTCCCGATAATATTTCCTATGTTGAACCAAAATTTGATCAAGTTCCCAACTGGCAAGTCACCATTCTCCAAGAGTATGGTGGGATTAGGGATCGATATTTCCATAGTGGTTAGCCTTGTCAAGCTCTTCAACTCGGCAAGCCTAGCATTACATGATTCCGATGATATTTCATCCATGCCCATCCATTGATCAAAGCTGCTCTTCATATGTAACTCTTCCAATTTGATCAAGCCTTCTAGGACACCAGGCTCAATTGTTTCAAGCCTATAGCAGTTGCTTAGATTCAATGATCTCAAGTTTGTAAGTTCCCCGATTTCTTTAGGCAACCTAGAAATGGTGGACTGTCCAAAGCTGAGAATCTGCAATGCTTTGAGTTTGCCAATAATTGCCACATCCTTCACATTGCATTTGTATAAATATAATGACCGGAGGTTCCCGAGGATTTCGATTGAGGGAGGTAAATTGGTGATATGCATGAAGCGAAGATATAGGACTTGGAGCTCCTTCATGCCCTTGAAATCTAATAGTCCCGAGCAATCACCCATATCATGTTGATGCTCTTCACTCCAGTCCCAGACTTTTGGCATAGACAGCATAAGTATCTTCAAGCTCGGAAACTGACACATCATCAGTTCAGCAAGCCCATCTCTACCAACATCTGCTAGGCATATTGCACAACATTTCTCAAGCTTTTCCTTTTGCCATGAGCCATAATTGCTATTCATCATTAAGGAAGTCTGACCTCTAAATGGAGTTGAGACGACCACTTCGCTATAAAGATCATGTATGGTCACGTTTTCCTTGTCATCGCCACCATCCAGCAACAAACAAGCGGAACGGAGTTCATTGAGCGTATTATTCAATCTATCCCTTAAAGCTGGAAGCGTCTTATTAAATCTTTCAAACAAGCCCAACCCCATGGCTAGTACAAATAGAAGTTCGACTGGAATGGTCCCACCAATAAGACCACAGAGCAAGAATAAATACTTCGCGTCCTCGCTCTTCAAATGCTCATAACTCATTCTCACTATCATTTCTGTTGTTTTTTTACTTGACTCATCTATCTCTATCAGCGCGTTTCTCCAAGCGGACTCATCGCTAGATTTCAAAGTGTTTGCAACAGAGATAATCAAAAGAGGCGAACCTGCGAGCTTCTTGACCACTTGATCTGCTATTGATTTCAATTCCTCATTGTCTTTGAGCTTGTCGCCGACCTTGTTTTCAAATAGCCTGGAAGCTTCATCGTCTGTTAAACCTCGAAGAGGAAATGTTCGATCGGCACCCATCTCTTGCTCCAGCACATCTTTAAATCTTGACGTGAGCAACAACTTGCATTTGCTGCTCACGTCTCCCAAAGGAATTCCAACCGCCTCCAAATCAAGTTTTACCCATAGGTCGTCAAAAATTAAGAGAACCTTCTCATCCGGATTACTCTTCAATCTCTTCGAGAGAACATCTGCTTTTCCCTGTGGGCTTAGCTTGTCCTTCAGTTCCAGACCAAAGGCGTCAGCGATCTGGTCTACGATATTATTCAAGTCTGGAATCTGCGAAACTCTCACTTTGACGATCATGCGGGACGGTCTCCCCGCTTCTCCGAGTTTCTTCTCAACTTCCTTTAACAGCGTAGTCTTCCCCACGCCGCCAGGCCCGTAGACTCCAATCACCTTTAGCTTCTCATCATCCAGAGCTTTCATTATGTCCTGAAAGATGGAAGCTCGCGAACCGGTGATAAAGTCGCCCCCATCACCGGCCGACGAATTCACGCCAGAAGTACCGCCAACAAGCACCGTTGGAGGATTCTCGAAGTCAACCTTCTCGAATTGACCCCGCGCAATGAGTTCCTGGATAGTGTCGCCCCCATCACAGGCCGACGAATTCACTTCGGCAGCACCGCCAACAAGACCCGGAGGGGCACTCTCGTAGTAGACCCTCTCGAATTTACCCTGCGGAATGAGTGCCTGGATGGCCTGGGCTGTCCTCCTCGCGTCCCTGCCGAGACAATAACGTCCTTTCGGGTTGGGAAGCCACCCGCAGAAGTAAGTTTTCTTGGCTCTTCCATCGTTATCCAGCACGCTGCGCGCCTCGTTGGCAACGGTCTCTGCATTATCCTTCCATCTGTTAACTTCCCTTTTTATCTCCCACATGTTGTTGTCAGCATGAGCGACGGAACGCTGCACCTCAAGTCTCACGTCACCGAGCTTCTCAAGTTCTTTGTCAAGTTGGCCAACGTAGCTGTTGGTGAATATCACGTAGCCGCATTGACGACCGACCGGAGCCCTCAGGTATTCTGCCATTTTGGAAGCTATAGACAGAAAAATATCTGTCATTTTCTCCCTTTTTGATTTTAATCCTTCCGATTTTCTTTCTTTCCCCTTTGCAGAGAAATGAAAGCTAAGAATTTTATATATGCTGAGGAAGGCTGAAGTGATGGAACCCGAAAATGAAATGAATGAAGGAGAGGAAAGGACGGGAGAGAGAGAGAGAGAGAGAGAGAGAGAGAGCTAGTAGGTTGAACAAGACAGTGAAGGGCACAGAGCGACAATGCGAGATGGGAAATGCGACAGATGTCTGAATGAGATGGGGGTGAAGCTCCCAAAATATATACGAAGGTGTTGCGTGTTGGCCAAGAAAAGAATCCTCGAAACAGGAAAAGATAAATATGAAAGAATCGTCTTTCACGAAAGAAATCTTTGCCGCCTCTCTTTTTCTTTCAATCTCTCTATTCACTTGTACCGCTCTGTCTGACCCTCCGCCGTGATTTCTGCAACTTCGACCTGCTTAATGGGCGAGATCGGTGGGGTGGATATGAATCCGGTTCCATACAACTGGATTGTCCCTTTCTTTAGCCATTTCTCCTTTCGATCAAGATATAACAAAGGCCTTTGGTAAGTAAAAATTTGACTCCACAAAATATACAGTTTCTTGTACTTTGTTCCTCCCGACATGATATTCTTCTTCTAAAATTAGGGTTAATTTTTTTTTAACCATCTACAAGAATTAATAGAAAAAATACAATGCGTAAGCCGAGCACACAACTGATGGTTCTCTAAGAAGGGACCAACGAAAGCCCCTTGCAAGATGTGAAGAAACCAGAGAGCTTGTTCCTACTTTCACTTTCCTTCTACAAGGCGACGGGCCGTAAACATGCCATGCATCGTGGTTTTAGCTTTAGTGAAACAACCCCTGATTGTCTGTTGCGCTTTGCTGCCTCGACAGAGGCCATTGAGAGGCGCAAGGGTATAAAGAACGCCCAATTCATTGATTAATTACGCCTAATTGACGGGACCAGTGAATATAAGTGTATTGGCATGTTGTTTAGTGTATGCAAATGGGATCGTTAACTCCATATGAAGTGACCACCTCTCTCTCTCGGATCTCTCTTTGCAGTTGACCTCCGTGTAATGACCCTCTTTCCGATTCGTTTTCTGCAAAAGTAATGTGACAATCCACAAAGCTGACGCTTTTCATTGCAAACTCCAAAACCTCACGCGTCTCTCCCTCCTTAACACCGACCAGGCCCCGTCCACCACCGTTGCTCTGGTGCTGCCCTTCTCTAAAACGTAAAGGAGGAGGAAGAAAGACAAGAACGCCGAACCAAAGAAAACAGTTCTCATGTCATAATTTTTGTATGAACCTTATTGAATACCATAACCTTTTTTTAAATTACTTGAATATCATCACTTTTAAAAAAACGTTCACTTGACCGTCACGATAAGTGTTGGAAATCCAACATGAACTAATACTTATTATGAACATTTTTTAAAATTTATAATATTCAAGTAATCGATAGAAAAGTTATGTAAGACTTAAATGATCGGAAAAAAATGAGTACAATATATATAAGTTATAAGACTTAATTGATTGAATAACACTATACATTTAAAATAAGCGTCATATCAAGATTATCGCACATATAATACCATTCCGCCTTAATTATGCGAACAATGAACTAAGGTGGAATTAAGTTGCTTTTTCGGCCTTCGTGGGTCACGTCGTAATTATGAAGTTTCGTGTTATGTCGAAGTGGCGCTGCACATTTGCAGTACGACTCCATGCGCGAGCTTTGGGCATCAGTGAATAGCCGTGTGTCCTATCGACGTGGCCCAATGAATGGTCGACATGAACCAGAAAAATGCCTTTGCTTTACTGACACGCACGTGGTCTTCTGTCTCTCTCCCAACACCGTTTAATGTTTTGACAATTTTTCATTTAAAAAGAAAACGAGGTTGTGGTAGGATACTACCACGTGGCAAGATCGTAGTGTACGAGATTTGGGTAGCCATTCTCGAGACAAATCAGTGAGGACGCGGAAATAGATTCCATCGCGTTAATGTGCGTCTCAACCATACGTAGTTTACTGTTTTTTTTTTTGGTTGAAATACATAGTTTGCATATCTAGTCCCAAATTTGTACAAAATAACCCTTCTTCAGCATTTAATATCATTAAGTGCATTCATTAACTTTTAACTATTTACATCTTAATTATTCAATGGATGAAGTATAAAATGAAAATTGAAATCTTACCAATTATGTTGTTTAAAACATACTATTGATATCCATAGATCCATGTTTGGTAAGAAATTAATGATATTTGTTACTCAATAATCCATTCATTGTCAAATAATTTTTCATTCCCTATTCAACATCTGATTTTTAATAGATTAAAAATTACTTTTTATCAGCAAAATTTACTAATCAGTTCACAATACTGGTTAACTACAAGTATGCATTGCTTTTTATGATATTTAAAGCTACATACTATTGTGAAAGAAAAAAATCTGTCGTAATTACTTAATAATTTGAAACTTACTTTTCTATGAGAAAAATTACTAATCATTTTGAGAAGTTAATTTTCCTCATATAAGTGTACCAACCATCATGAATGGTAATAGGGTACAAATTGGTACAACTATCCATCTTACACACTACCAAATTCAAATAATATCATGTCTAGACCGTCTACCTGAATCGTAACTCACATTTTACATGATTTAGGATATTAATAGGGTAATTTTATGGGTCCATGTTTTGCTAGCTAGGGTAGGCTTCCTTGTCATTATAAACAGGGTCCAAACTTACTTTTCAAATAAGAAAAGTTACTTATTGATGTTCAATAATTACAAAATGTATTTATTGACACTATTTATGTAGATTAAAAGTTACTTACCACATGTAAGTTGAATATTACTTATGCTCCATGAAACTCTTCAATTGCTTTGGAATAGTATAATATTTTGTTGTTGCTAGAATTGGAATTGTATAAGTTGCAAAAGGATACAAAACTACCTTTCTCAACATCAAAACTTACTACATGCCCAAAAAAAAAGGTCAAAGCTTACTTCTCATTGTGAAGAAAAAAAAAACGCCGGGTCAAAACTCACGGGGATCAAGACTTAAATCATCAATGGGGATGTTATCCCATACTACCTCCTCTCACTTGCCTTTAAATGGCTTGCGAGGGGAGGTCCTCCCGGAATATCCAATTCAGGAGGGAACCTTTTAAGGACATGTTCAGGTCCAAAACATCAAAACTTACTACATGCCCAAAAAAAAGGTCAAAGCTTACTTCTCATTGTGAAGAAAAATTACTTAGTACAACATCATGATATATGGATACTTAATATTCATATCAAATATACTAACCACTTCAAGGAGTTGCTAATTTCCCATAAGTTGAAATTTACGTTCCTCAACAACACATATTACTCAATCAAAGAATTGCCAATTAATTATATAGCCTGTTGGAAGCAATATAGCTAGTATATTTCAAGTCTACAACAATTGTGTTACATATCATAGTGTTTTCCTCCTGCCATTGCTACTACAGTTGTTACAAAACCCTAATTGATATTACATGACCCAAAAACTCTTGATGAAAGTATATCAACTGAGAAATGAAAAAAAGCCTTTGGATGAGACTTCTATTGGAATCTAGGAAAAGGCTTTACTATTGATTGGCCCTTGGCATCCTACAGCATCTATTCTTGAGCACAATAGTAGAACTATGTTTTATCTGTCAAATCTGGAGAAGACATTGATTTCTAAGGTGTTCACATCTTTATTCATTTTTTCAATGGAATATATGCGTGTCACGTGATGCTTCCAATTAGAGAATAAGATCGACAAGGAAAGAATGTGAATAGTTCTTAAGCTACTGCCCATTATGGCACCAAACTTCGGCCAGCACTAATTCAGGCGATTGACTCATTCGGCCGACAAGAGGAATCAGCACAAAAGGGAATGATAGTTGGCCACATATTTGACACATGATTCTCGGCCATTTTGGGTGGAGATCGGTGGATTTGCCGAGGTTAAGATATTCTCTAAAGGTCCGGTGGAGGTCAATTTAAGAAAAGAGGATAGAGTGATAATGACACGTGAAAAGTATGTGAAAATATTCAGCCCCTACATCAATTGTGCAGAATATAGATAAAACTCAATCATCAAAAAATAAGGGAAAATAATATATTTCATTCGAGTACATGCATTTACCTATGCACCTAGAAAAACAAAGTTCAAAAGGAATTGCTGAAAAAGCTTGAAAGCATTGCATTAGTGCGTGCACGAGCATATATAAGGACATACCTAGTCCCAATTTGTACGAATTGTCTTATGAATGACAGCAGCACATATTCTAAAAACGCACAAACGAAATGACCAAAGGAGAGGACAGAGAACAGAAAGAGAACAAGAATATTGCATTACCTTCAAGATATGGAGCTAGGAGGCGAGGCGACAACTTGGTGGGGGCGAAAATCGAATTGGGAACAGAGAATCAAACAGAGAATATCATCTTTTGGAAATCAAACGCTAACAGAGACAAAGCAGGGCTGTGAGACGAAGTGAAGCTGATGTGTGAAGCTTAAGAAAAGGAGCAACCGGGAATAGCCGGCAACACGTAGCAGGTTGCCGCCAACCCACCAGCTCTGAGTGATCGATTTTTCTCAATCATCCGAAATTCCAAAGAAATTAACAACTTGGATCGAAATGTCGGCAACTGAAACCGCAAGAAATTAAAAGTACAGGTGAAAATTGAATACGGAAAATAGACATGAATTGAAATGAACAACGTACTTAGAGAGAACTAAACATGAAATTTACAAATCTGACGTAGAAGTTACTTCTTTTATTTAGAATTATCTTTCAATTTGAGATATTACTAGCTACATGAAATAATCTTCCAACTCTTTCCTTTATTTTTAGAGGTCACTTTTACTTTTTGGGATGTAAATAGGGGGTGTTTAATAACCACATCAAGTGCTGAAAATTATTATATTCAGCATTTAACATTATTAAGTGCACTCGATAAATTTAATTATTAACATCTTAATTAAGTGGTTTAAGTAAAAAGTGACTTGATGGGTTAAGTAAGCAGGGGGTTACTTAATTATCTCAATTGATAACGTATACAATGATAGTTAACATCTTACCAATTATGTTGTTAAAACCTACTATTAATATCCACAGATCCATGTTGATAAGAAATTGATGGTATTTATTTCTCAACAATTCATTCATTGTCAAATAACTTTTCATTTCCCTATTCAGCATCTGATTTTTAATAGATTGAAAGTTACTTTTGATTACCAAAATTTACTAATCAGTTCACAAAATACTGGTTAACTACAAGTATGCATTACTTTTGTCAATATCTTGAGCTACTCACAGTTGTGAAAAAAAAAAAAAATTGTTTGTCATAGTTACTTGGTAATTTGAAACTTATTAATATCTTTGAGAACTTTCTTTTCCCCATATAAACGTACTAACCGTCATGAAATAGTAGTTTATAAATGGGTACAAATATCCATCTTCCTATGCTAACAAATACAAATAATATCATGTTTGGACCGGCTTCTTGGAACATAACTCACATTTTACATGATTTAGGATATTAGTAGGGTATTTTATGGGATCGTGTTTTACTAGCCAGGGTAGGCTTCCTTGTCATGGAAAAGGGATACAAACTTACTTTTCAAATAAGAAAAGTTACTAATTGATGTTTAATAATTAGAAACTGCTTGAAAAGTTACTTAACACATGTAAGTTGAATGTTGATTATGCTCCACGAAACTCTTGGGAATAGTGTAAGCTGCAAATGGATATATTTCCACTATTTGCAACGTGAAAACTTACTTATCATTTTGAAAAGAATTGCTAAGTATAACATTGTGACATATCGATACTTAATTTTCATATCAAATTCACTCACCACTTTGAGAGTTGCTAATATCCCATAGGTTGAAATTTAAGTTCCTTAACAAAACATATTACCGAATAAAATAATTAGCAGTTAATTATATGGCCTTTTGGAAGCTATATAGTTAGAATATTGCAAGTGTACCACAAGTCTATTACATATCACCGTGTTTTCTTACCGCCATTACTATTACAGTTGTTACAAGGCCGTAAGGATTATTACACGACCCACAAACTCTTCAAGAAAGTATTTGAACTGAGGGATGAAATGAAGCCTTTCGATGAGATTTTTATTGGAATTTAGGAAAAGGCTTTATTTTTGTTTGGCCCTTGGCATCCCATAGGATCTATTCTTGATCACGACAGCAGAACTATGTTTTCTCCGCTAGATCTGGAGAAGACAATGATTTCTAAGGTGCTCACATCTTTTTCATTTTTTAATGGAATAAATGCATGTCACGTGATGCTTCTAATTAGAGAGTAAGATCGACAAGGAAAGAATGTGAATAATTCTTACGCTGCCGTGATCGATTAATCGGCCAACAAGAGGAACCAGCACACGAGGGAACGATATTTGGCCACCTATTTGGCACATGATTCTCGGCCATTTTTGGGAGGAGATAGTGGGATTTGCTGAGGTCAAAATATTCTCTAAAAGTTCGATGGAGGTCAATTTAGGGGGCATTCGGCGAGTGGATAAAGGAGATATTGGGCGCTTTAGGATAGAGGATGGAGTGAGGGGAGAAAGTGCTTAAGAAAAGTAACTAATCGAATAATTACAAACTTACTAGCCACATGTATGTTGAAAGTTACTTATGCTCAATGACCTTTTTCGGTTGCTTTGGAATAGTATTAGTTGCAAATGGATACATATTTGCTTTTTTTCCAATGTGAAAACTTGCTCATCATTGTGAAAAAATTACTTAGTATAACATTGTGATATATCAATACATAATTTTCCATATCAAATCAACTAACCACTTTGAGGAGTTGCTAATTTCCTATAGGTTGAAATTTATTTTTGCTTAGCAAAAAATATTGCTCGATGGGAGAATCAGTAGTTAATTATATAGCTTGTTGGAAGCAATACAATTAGTACGTTGCAAGTCTACTACAAGGGTATTGCATACCGTGGTGTTTTCATAGCTATGATGGATATTACATGACCCTAAAACTTTTGATAGAAAGTACTTCAAGTGAGGGATGAAATGAAGCCTTTTGATAAGAATTCTATAGGAATTTCGTAAAAAGGCTTTAATATAATATGGTCCTTGGCATCCTGTAGGATCTCTTCTTGATCACTACAGTAGAGCAATGTTTTATCTGTCAGATCCAGTGAAGTCATTGATTTCTGAAGGTGGTCACATCTTTTTCATCTTTTAATGAAATGTATTCATATGCATCCAACATCATATTATTAACAACAACAGCAAAAAACAAAGAACCACCACCTAATTTTCTTACTATCAATCACTAATTTTGATTCAAGGAAGAGAAATATTTATCTCGAGGACATAGAGATACGTTGATAGATGAATCTCTTCCACTAAGCTGCATACACATTAACCATATGATACTTGTGCCATTGATGCTTTCTATTCATACCATAAATACAATTCAGACTTCCTGTTTACAAGATGTCCAATTTACAATCGGCCATCAAACTGATAACTTATGAGGAATCAATTTTCATAAGTTGCATCATCTAATTGGTAGCTCTAGGAGACATCCAATCCATCTGTATTGTGGTCGATCTCGATACTTGGTCAACATTTCCAGAGATATGCAACCTTTCACCTCTAGGTACTTCAAAGAATTTAATCTATCGAGGCCTTCCATGGCTCTTAGCTTAGGACAATTTTTCAATTAAACGCAAATTGCATAAATTAGGTAATCCTTCAATTGAATCACACGCAACAAAGATCCTGATTCCCCCAAACCTTGAACCTCGACTACTCTTTCTAATCGAGACAGCTCCAAGGACTGTAGATTCCTCAAGCATGATAGATAACTGTCCTTATGAGGCATTCGCACCTAGAAATTCACAATCCCTCGACTTCAACAAGCCTTCCGAGACAGGAAGGTGTGCCGCCGAGCATTAATCAATAATGAGAGACCACTGGTTTTTCAAGTGTGGCAGTGCTGCATCGGCCCAGGCAACATTTTTATCATAGCATACTCCATCTTAATTACTCTAAATTTCCTCACATTTCCAATTGAATAGGTAGATTTACTACTCGTAAACACGATAAAATATAACTCAAGCAAAAATTATAATTCTCCGATTGAGAGTGAAAGCAATGACAAAATGTAATAAAGACAATATCCACAAGAGTTGCGCCAAATTTCCCTATTTATCAAAAACTTTATGCCAATTATGCCATGACCATCAACCAAAAGTTCTTCCAATCTTGTGACCCAAAACTTCTATCGTTGGATTTTGATTAATCATGCTACATCATTCAAATCTACACTTTAACAAAACTAGTTTTCAGTCTTAACTATGCGCGGATTGCATCTTAATTTTTTTCTCACATGGAAAAACATATATGATGTGAGATTAAGGTTAGAATTTAAATAAGTAATAATTTCTTGTTTAGAAGAAATATTTTACAACCCTTCCCAGGAGTTAAAAGAACAAGAGGGGGCTCAGCTCCCAAGTTTAAACATTAAGTTGCCAAAATCAACTTCGAATATCTATTGAGATGAAAAATTCAATTGCGACAACTATAGGATTTTCAAAAGAATGTGATATAAAATCATGATCACACGGAGAGAAGTCATTTGGAAAATTAAGAATTGTTCTCTAAAGAAAAACTAAGCGGCACTTATCTTTTAATCTCAAGAGATTACTCAAGTGATAAGGGTGTCTATCCTCCTCACTCAAGGCTTGCGAGTGAATCACCATATTTGCGTAGTCTCTTGGAGTCACCCATAGGAGCAAAGATTTATGTGTTTTCGAGAATTAAACAATGTGTGTGAGGCAGAGGGATAGCCGCACTCAATGGGCATTAGCCGGGTTTTCAAAAAGTCCCAAACACTCTGATAAGATCTAAGAAACACCTATGTCTATTAATCTTGTGAATAATGAATATGTATTTGTTTTGAATTACGTATGTAATTCCATTGGAAGAAACTGAAGGTTCATGAGAGATGCTTAAACATTTCTTTTTTTATTTATAAGTACTAAGCATACTCATATTTTTTTTTTTTGGCATAATCATATTTTATTCCTGAGAACATCACTTCTCCAAAAAGAACCCAATTTAATTGATTAATTACACTTCATTAACGGGACCAATGAAAATAAAGTGTATTTGTATGTAATTATGTGTATGTTAACAGGATTATTAACCCCATGGATTATATGGATGTCACGTTATTAATTGGTTGAGCCGGACCACCTCTCTTTGCTGTAAACCTTTTCTTAATGACCCTCTTCCCGATTCTCTGCAAAAATAACGTAACGATTCACAAATAACTCCCAAATCCTTAGGCGTCTCTCCCTCCCTAACACGTACCAACCCATGTCCACCATCGTTGCTCTGATGCTCTCTCTCTCTCTCTCTCTCTCTCTCTCTCTCTCTCTCTCTCTCTCTAAAACGCAGAGGAGGCGAAGGAGGAAGACAAACGCCGCGCTGAGCCAAACAGAAGAAAAGAACGGAGTGATGATAATGGCCGAACATGGTGGAGCTTCGTCTTATGTCAACCTCACACTGTAGATGGCAATTACTAAGAATTTCGTATGATTTGTACATTTTCGTTCGGTTTCTTTTATTAAATTGAATGACTGATGTAAATATCGTTCTTTCTTTCACTTAGATGCGAATTTAAGATAATGACATATGAAAAGTATATGGAATTATTTAGCCCCTACATCTCCAAGCATACAATCAACTGCACCGAAAGAAGTCAAAACTCAGCCATAGGAAAATAAGAGTAAAGATTATCTTTCATCCAAGTACATATCTTTCATCCAAGTACATATAAAAAAAAAAGTACATGTATCTACTTGTACACCCAGTAAAATAGAAATTCAAAAGGAATTGCTGAAAAAGCTTGGAAGCATCACGTTAGAGTGTGCACCACCCAAACAAAATTAGTTTTAATCGATGGGAAAACATACTTACATATAATCCATAAATTTACATCAACCGATATAATCCAATAGTCATCATGCATGTAATTATTGTAGTGCTGCAATAGAAAATGTTTTTCTACAGACCGCAAACCTAATAAAAAATTCTAGTTAAAAAGGTATATGTTCCATATGTAGCCGTGATATTCAAGTTCTATAGCGAAAAATAGGTAATGTAAGATAAAACAATCACAAGATATTGATCAACGAAAGGAATCGAAAGAACCTCTCGCTCCTACATAAAATATCTCCAGCACCATTGCAGGGGATGAAGACGTCATCGTATTCATCCACCTTGTTTCTTTATGCATACCATCTACAGCTCATCTCTATTTCTTCGTTCTTATCATAGCATCTATAGTAAAGTTGACACGCATTGCTATTGACAATGACAAATAGCTTTTTTAAAATACTTTTTAAATTTCTTTTTCCTTTTTCTGTTTCTTTACTCTTTTTTTGGGTTTTGGAGTGATGGCCGGTGATTTTCGCTAGTTTTGGGTGAGGGCATTGTGATCCTCAATGGCCATAGCGGCCCTCGTTGTGGCTGTTGAGGGCCTGGGCTAGGGCTACGATGCCAAGTGAGAGCACACAAGCCCTTGCCTATATCTAGTGAACGTCGTGACACCCTCATTAGATCTAAGCTAGGCGAGGGCTTGGTGGCCCTTGCATGGCATAAGCAAGGGCTCACATGCCATCGCTTTGGCTAGCTATCACTCCAAAAACCAAAAAGAAAGTAAAAAAAATGGAAAAAAAAAAAACCAAAAATGTTCAAAAATGTTATTAAAATGTCCACTCCAACACATCGTGCCATGTAGGATGTTTGGCGTTCACGTTAGCAATTTTTGGTCACCCGAATAGACTCAATTGGCAAATTGTCAAAAGATTTAGGACTTTATTGGTAAAATTAAAAATGTTTAAAATCGAATTAACAAAAGTATAATAGGTTTAGGTCTTTTTGGACAGTTTTTCCGATCCTTTTACAAACAAGATTGTAAGCCTCGAACATTTCATCATTTCTTCACTTTGGAAAACTTTGAAAAAGTTTAAAAGAATCCTTAATTGGAAAAATTAAAAATGAAAGAATCATCTTTCACTTGCCATCTCTCTCCCTCCTTCCCTCCCCCCCTCCTTATATTGCTCTATGTCTAATCTTCCATTATGATATATGGGACTTCGACCCACCAAATGGATAAGGTTGAATCAAGGTTCAATATGAATCTATGTCATAAATCTATGTCATTTTAAAAGGGCCGATATTTTATCGACACATATCCGATTCAATTCAATTGGTGATTGTCCCCCTTTTTTTGATGGCATGACCCATATAGAATCGAATCGGGTCATTTCATAGGGTAAAGCGGGTTTTAGGACTCCGGTTAAAAGAAAAGGAAATAATGCTTGCCTTGTAGGGCTAGAATAAGTGCTAGGGAAGTGGAAAGAGTGATAGACAAAACCTAGGAAGTACTCACACTCTCTGAAAGCTTTTGTATCATGTTAGACATTCCAATACGTGTCCGACACTCTCCAACATTTGGTCAACACGTGTCGGAAAATCTGACATCTAATCAACTTTCCTGACACTCAAGTCGGAATTCCAACATATAAGTTTCCAACACGTGATTCCAACAAAAATTTTCAATAAATGAGGGATCAAAATGTATATATGTGAAACCACCGCACTGAGTGGTGCTGCTGGCTTTGGGCTTTCTCCCCCTCACGAAAGGGAGAAGTTCCAACATATGGACTTACCAACTTCATGGGGGTAGGGGGTTCCTCCGGCCCCAAAATTTTTCAATAAATGTTTCCCTAGGTTATAAAAAAAAAAATGCATATATGTGAAAAAAATATAAATAACAATAATAAAAATAATAGGAAAGAAGAAAAAATGGGGAAAGAAGAAAAAGTTGGTTTTTTTTTTTCTCTTCTAACTCTCACTTCTTGTGATACATAATTTACCCCTAAGTTTTTTTTTTCCTCTTCTCTTCCAACATGTCTATCATGTGAGTTAGAATGTGAATTGCTTGTTTTTTTTTCTCCAAATGTTATGGATTATTGAAATTGAGTTGAATTTGTCAAATTGAAATAATTAATTATATTAATAAATGGTGAATTAATATTTTTAGTATAAATTCATTATATGCTTTTTTATTATTATTTATTTATTTGTGAATTTGAATCAAAATAATTTGATTGAAATAATCATAAAAATAATAATTTATTATGTATATATAAAAATATATATTTAATATATAGTATATCTCAACTTGTTAGAATTCTTTTTTTTGATAAATAACTTGATATGTCGTGTCATTATGTCATGTATCGACCGCCACTTAGGACAAAATTATTCCTGTGGGCCTACAAAATATATTCCTCGTAAAATTGTTCCTTCTTCCCTTACCTGACTTTGTGGGCCCACCCCATACTTGCTTTTTCCTAGACTCTTTTTCATGTCTTTATCCTATGTTATCTCATCTTTATTTGTTCCCTTTTTTTTTTTTTTTATCTCATCTTGTTAGCTCAATAATTAGCAACTTGACAAAACTTGATAATTCACTGATTTATTGAGAGGTTGATAGATTCCTTATTGAGTTGGAATTAAAAAAAAAAAAAAAGGTTGTAAAATTTCAAAGAAATTAATCAATCATCGTATTAGTGAAATATATATAACTTTATTATATTACCGATAAA
Organism: Eucalyptus victrix; assembly: GCA_016097545.1. Classification (NCBI taxonomy): domain Eukaryota; kingdom Viridiplantae; phylum Streptophyta; class Magnoliopsida; order Myrtales; family Myrtaceae; genus Eucalyptus; species Eucalyptus victrix. Next base: position 10,265,975 of record CM027841.1, on the reverse strand, counting down.
TAAAAAAGATGCTCGTGAAATTTCAGAAGAGGTAATAATTTAATAATTTGTTTAGACATTGACAAAATCCTAATAATAATGACAGCTTACTTACGGGTAATCTAATAATTAAGTTAGCGGTCATATATTTTTTAAACAGGATTTTAATTCTCAACCTTTTCATAATTTCTTTGATTTGGAACCTTTTTAAGTAAAGTGAAAAAGAATCCTAAAGAGGGAAAGTAAAAAGATGAAGGAATCATCTTTCACTAAAGAATCTTTGCCATCTCTTCTTTTCTCTTAATCTCTGTCTTCACTTGTACTACTCTTTCTTTAATCCTTCAAAGCGATTTTTGGCACTTTGATCCGACAAATGGGTGAGATAGGATCTGGGCTTAATATGAATATGGGTCATAAATCAAGTTATTTTAAATGGGTTGATATTTCATCAACACATGCATGTTCTATTCAACTTGATTGTGCCATATTTTTTAGCCCACTTCTCCAGTCGATCAAGAAACAAATATGGCCTTTGGCAATCAAAGATTTGATGCAATAGTAAATACGTCTTATGGTTTGTTTGGATAGCGTGATATTTTTTCTTTTCATATATTAAGGTAAATATAATCGTGAAATTTAGTTGACAAATTAAGCATGCATTATTGCAATACATTAAAAAAAATAACATCAAAACGATGAATGGCAGTAAAAAGAACAAAAGAAAAAGAATAATAAAAATATAAATAAATATAAAATAGAAAATGACAATTTGGTCCAACTAGTGCGGCCCACAAGAGCAACCCATTGGTTTTATCCCCGGCCCAGAACCATCAGCCCATCACCACAACATTTCAGCCTTTTCCCTTAGCCTGGCCTTTTCTCTCCCCTCCTCCTCCGCCCTACGAGGATGTTGCTGCTGATCCGACCAAAGAAAGGAGCGGTCGCTCTGCCTCGACGCTGATCTTGGAGTAGACAGAGATTCCAAATTCACGTTTGTTGTCTCCGGCTAGCGATTTCCCCACCAGAAAGGCACGCTAGATGCAGATCATTGCCATCGCCGCCCGTTTCCATAAATTCAAGCTCTAAGTGATGATGTCCTGCCGTTGCTTCCTTCTTGTTAGGTCGTTTTGCTATCCTAGCAAAACCGCTTCTAGATGATTTTGCAAATATCAGAATGACACGTCGATGATTATCGTTACATGTGGTGCATTGGTGATTATCATTCTGTTTGTGTCTTCTTGTCCTTAGTGGAAGGTTTTAGTTGACTGATCCCTCTGATGCGATGAACAATGCAAGCAGAATTGGCTCCAGAGTTCCTTCTTCCCTTGGATTTGGACTAGAAAATTTTGAAGTCAGCAGTTTGAGTTTAATTTTTATCGAGAGAAAGTCAGGCTCAATCATTGAGATTTTCTGCACTCAATTTCTCTTTTTTGTTAAATATACATGATTCTTTTCCAAAACAATTAACAACTCGAATTGAAATGCAAGAACCTGAAATCGCAAGCAAATTGAAAATACTAGTGAAAAATTGAATGAGGAATCCAAACTTGTATTGAAATCAACAACGTACTTAGAGAAAACTAAAAGCGAACAATGAAATTTATGGATGCCGAGTAGAAATTACTTCATTCATTTATTTGAAGTTACCGTTCTATTTAAGTTTTTACTAAGTACATGAAAAAAAAAATTACCAATAGCAACAGATTTACCCGAGAAAATCTTGAGGTCAAACAAATGAAACCCGCTTGACAGTCAAAGCTTAAAAGTATCAACTCGTGGGTGGTGGTGAACTAGAAAACTATCTTTAAAAGAAACAGAGTATCATTTTAATATAGTCAATTAAAAATTCCTAATTACATTATAATGATCAAAACTATCTTTTAAGTTCTTATATATTGATTTATATCTGAGGATTCTCGTAGTAGACCTTTCGGAATTCACTCTGCGATTCAAGTGCCCCGGATGGCCTCGGCTGTCCTCCTCGCCACCCTGCCAAGACGATAGTGCCCTCTTCAGGTTGGGAAACTACCTGCGGAAGCAAGTTTTCTTGGCTCTTCTGTCGTTTTCCAGTACGCCACACGCCTCATCGGCAAGGATCTCCGCGCCTGTCTACCCATTTCTGGACGCCCGCTTTGATCGGCTTCGTGTTGTTTTGAGCTTCATCGACCGAACGCTACGCCCATTGTCTCGCATTAATTAAATTCGCAGCTTTCTCGAACATAGCTGTGGGAGAATATCGTGTCGTCGCATACAATCAAAGGTCCAATTCATGGAATTTTATGATCCCACTTGCAATGTGAAGACAATTAATCAGACCACCACTTTAGGACCAAATATCATTTCATCGAACAGCTCCTGAGCAATATCCAAATGTTCATTTGACGCGAGAGCAACTTTGATTCTGATTCCCAGAGCTTGACGCGAGGACGACACTCGGGCTTGATTTAGAGTAAGAAGTGGAAGAGCTCAATCAGTGGAGAGAAGATTCGAAAGTGATGGTTGGGAGTCAACTGAGCCGGGGCGTCCTTTTCCATGCGGTTCGAACTTACGGCAACCTTCCGCCGATCACTGAAGCGAAAGAACGAACCGAAGGAGCGCCTCGCGGTCAGAACAGCACGCTATCGGAACTGCAGCCAGACGACACTGGAACCCGCAATCGAAGTCATGAACACTGGAATCGACGTTGATTCACCTCTGGCGAACCTCGAATCAACCACAATGAACTTTGGATTCCAGGATCGAGCTTTGTTTCTTCTGCGCGTGTGTCGTGTGCCTTCCTTCATGCGTCTGCCGTGGTCGGAGATGCAAGACCGGCGGTGGCTTCCGGTGGAGCTGGCGGCCGGCGGTGAAGCTAGAGAGGACGGGATTGGCTACGGACGCGAAGCAGCTTCGAGAACTTCCTCGTCAAATGAGGAAGGCCAAAAATTCCCTTTTTATACTTCTCTAGGCAAATGACGAAAGTGCCCTGCTTCAAAATGACGAAAACGTCCTTCTGGTTATTGCTATCCTAACGGAATTCAAGAGAGAAGGGAAAATCGGTGGTGGGCCCCACGGAATAAAAAATTCTCTCGTTCCAGCAATGGCGTGCGACAATTTTTTACTATTATCGTAGTTCGTAATTTTGTTCGTGCATCGTTGGCAAAATTTAGGTGTTAGTAATTTCAAATTACGAGAACTCCCGTGAGACAAGCGGTTCTATATCTCTTTAGCACAGTCAATAATGAAGGTGGAGTTTTATGTGAAGAACAAAGATGCGTTTGGGGTTGAGCTCATCAGGGTTGTGGATATACCAATGGCCAAGATTGTGTCCAGTGACACGATCAATGACTAGTTTCCAATAATTGGCAACTTCAGAAGCCCCCTCAAGCCCTATCCAAAACTTGCACATCTCAATCCAATTCAAGTCGATCGGTGACAATCTGTTATGCAAGAATGGTGTTGGGGTTGGGCCAAACTATGTGAGTGTACTGAACACATATTTTCCATTTAAGGAAAGGTGAGGATGTGACATTTTAGCAAGATGCTCATGTCCTAGAGCACAAGCTACCTTAGATTTTGCTTGATGATGGGAAGATTTATGAGCAAGGTAGGTGTTGGGAGTATATATGCCATGCCATTTTGGAGGTCTACCACTTGATCTACATCATTGGTTGGTCCATTTATCATCCTATGAGGCTTGTGAGAAAGCCCACTAGGGAATTGCCGAATGAAGGAGAGCTCTCTTTAGGGGAGCTCCTGAAGCACAAGTCCAAGGAAGGCGTCCGAGTGGTCGTGCTCGTTTGGGATGACAAAACTTCACACGACAAGTTCCTCTTGAAGACGGTAATACTAAACCATGCTTACATGTAACTATGCATTGCTGAAACATGAAAATGTCTTTATGGTTTTCGGGATGACCGAAATACTGTCAGGTCGAGAAAAATTTGTCCGCCCGTGGCTTCCATCACTACTGATGTGTTGGGCCAATGCAATAGAGTGGTTTGAAGTTACAATCAATGCATCAATGGTGGTGAGAGCCCATGCAAACATATTTTTCATTCTACTGGCATCGCATCTAAGGATCACCCTTTTTATCAATGGTGCATAGTCAGTAAAGGATTTTCTCACTTTTACTGTCGGCTTAATGAATGTTTACAAAACAAGAAGTTTTTTGTTTTTCGACACAAAGGATGGACTAATCAAAATCTTGACCTCTAATAGTTCTTCCTTTCAGTTAGCCTTTGCAAAATCCAAATGGAGAATATGTTATATAAGGGCTCTTTCTTGAATAAGCATCCTTATTTATGGTGCAACCCACCATTTGGCCAAATCTCAAATCCATGCTCTTTGTGACTAAAAATCTGTCCGACTTAGGAAAATATAGTTCTTTATCGAGATCTCTCACCATTGAGACTCGGCATGTGCCATGTTGTTGTGTAGGATGGCGTGATGCAAACTCATGATGAAGAGACAAAGAAGTTTTTTCAACACTCTGGTGTCCACTGTGTCTTGCTCCTCGTTATGCAAGCACCAAACTCAACATTTTCAAGCAACATGTATGTATCTTTAGATGTTTAGGTCGATTCTTAATCAGAATCTCATTGTCTGATTGCATCAAAAGCATTACTTTTGATATATATTACCTAATTATTCCAATCAGGTATAATTTCATGATATTCCAATCGGGTATAATTTCATGGGAAAGGTTCTCTTTTCATCAGACTATCCGTGGAAGTTTATTGATTTGTCTCATGCTGTCTTATATCATAGCATGTGTTTTCTGACCTAATGACATGCATCTGGGACAGTTCTAATAGGGAATTTGATAGTGTTGTAGAGACTGCACATTCAATTGAAATCCAGCATAAATCTATGAAAATGTTTGGTTTAATTTGTTGGTGTGTGGATCTTTTGTAGTCCAGGTGGTGGGGACCCTGTACACGCACCACCAAAAGTGCGTGGTTCTCAACACTCAAGCCTCGGGAAACAACCGCAAAATAACAGCTTTCATTGGTGGGTTGGACCTATGTGATGGCCAACACAACACTCCTGAGCATAGACTCTATAGCGATCGTGACACCGTGTTTAACAATGACATTCACAACCCAACATTCACGGTAATTAAGCTAATGTTTCTCTTCAGCATTGTAAACACAAGTAAACGTTATTTTCTGATCATTTGATCATTGCTTTTTTTTTTTTTTTTTTTTTTTTTTGGGTAACGACTGTAGTCCACTGTCAATGTCCCAAGGCAACCGTGGCATGATCTACATTGCAAAGTTGAGGGACAAGCTGCGTATGACATATTGAAGAATTTCGAACAGAGATGGAAAAAGGCGGTGAAGTGGCGCGCGTTCAAGCTAAAAAATGTCAAGCGTTGGCATGAGAATGCTCTCTTAAGGCTTGATAGGATTTCATGGATACTTTGTCCCTCGACAAGCCCTGATGGCGACAAAAAGTACAAGTTAAGGACGAAGATGACCTGGAAAATTGGCACGTGCTGGTCGGGAAACTTTCGTAAAATTAGGATGCGTTTGGTAACGTTTCGCTTTTAAAAATTCCTAACGTAAATAGAAAAAAATGTTTCTATTCCAGGGAACAATTTTTGAACAAAAAAACGCATTTGGTAAATCTGTTCCAGAAATATAAAAAGAATAGAAACACGTTTGGTTTTGTATAATTTTTTATTTCTTTTAATTTTTTAATATTTTTATTTTATTTTTCTATTTTCTTATTTATTTTTCCTTTTTTTTTTTTTTTTCTTTTTTTTCTTCTTTTGGCCGGTCGCCGGCCTCGGCCATGGCCGGCGACTAGCCGATGAGGGAGGGCGGCTCGCCCAACAACGACGAGGCCGTCGGCCCTCGGTCGCCGTCGCCCTGCCGGTCGCCGGCCATGGCCAAGGCGGCGACCGGCCAAAGAAAAGAGAAAGAAAAAGAAGAAGAAAAGAAAAAAAAAGTGTTTCTAGATTTTGTTCCGAAACAAGAAACAACTTTTTTTTGTTTCTTGTTTCTGTTCTAAATGTATTTCTGGGAACAAAAATATAGTTTTGGAACAAAAACGCAAGCAAACGCGTTTCTGTTCCTTTTTTGTTCCCAGGAACAAAAAAACAGAAATTTTTGTTCCTGGGAACAGAAACACGTTGCAAACAAACACGCCCTTAATGACCATTTTTAAGGACTTCATTCGTAAACAAAACGAAGTGTAATGATGGTCTTTCATTTCTATTTTATGTTGGTATAGATCTTCAGATCAACTGATTCAGGATCTGTAAAGGGATTCCCAAAGAGCGTTGAAGAAGCTGCAAAGCAAGTAAGTTTTAGCTGCTGATTCCATGCTAGTAGATAGGCAAGTGGCCGTTATATAAGCGTAACTCGAAAATTTTTCCTCACATTAGAAAGTCACTTTTCTTTCTTGTGCACAACTCTTAGTGTTTTTTAATATAGATTGAAGCCCACAATGATAATGTTGCTTCTTTCAATCTCTTCATGGTTGCAGAATCTTATATGCGGAAAGAACTTGAAAGTAGACAAGAGGATTCACACGGCATATGTGAAAGCGATTAGATCAGTGCAACACTTCATCTATATTGAAAACCAATATTTTCTTGGCTCTTCCTACCATTGGCCATCATACAAAAATGCAGGTATATGATGCACATTTCTATTCATTCTAACTGACTTGAGTTTAGTGAGCAATAGCACCTCTAGTAAAGAGTATTCGGACTTTGCTTCATCTGGGGATTGTGTATCAGCTAATAAGAGCTAGACCTCACTGTATAAGACATTAAAATTGACTTCTGATTCAATATGTTATATTTCTGAGGTCAAACCTTTTTAAATTTAGATTTTTTCCCCCATTTTCTAGTTTTGTTTCAGCCCTAATTTCTTGAGTTCAAGTTTTCATGGGAAACAACGCTTGATTTGGTTTTGACAAGCAGGTGCAAACAATCTAGTGCCGATGGAACTGGCGTTGAAGATCGCAAGTAAGATCAGTGAAAATGAGCGCTTCTACGTGTATATAGTGATACCAATGTGGCCCGAGGGTGTCCCTACTAGTGCTGCAGTGCAGGAAATTCTCTTCTGGCAGGTCAGATCAAGGATAAACTCTTTCATCTTGCAAACAAATAGCGATGACACTTGCATTTCGATAACGGTATATCAATAAATAACGTCCTAGCAAATTGAAACTGAATAACACATTGAACAGAGTTAAGCAGAAAAGGAAGTGATCCAAGCAGAAGAAACCTAGCTACTCAAAGGGGAAAAAATGAGACCCGACCTTGTTTAGGTCATTTAGTATTTTTCTCCAAGAGATAAACATTCACTACTCTCATATTTATGTATTGATAATGTGGACGGGGACAAACCATGACGATGATGTACAAAATTATAGCCCAGGCTCTCGAAAAAGCCGGGTTGTCACACAAGTACCATCCATCAGATTACTTGAACTTCTATTGCCTTGGCAAGCGGGAGCCCTTGACCTCTACACAGTCTTCATCCCAAGCAATGAATCAACAATCCGAAAATAATGCCTTGGTATATGTCTATACTCTTTTCATGGATTCTTCCTTTTGACTTATTTGTTAGAAAAGCAAAACAAAAATAGTCATTAAGAGCTATGGTTTTTGAATGAGTGGTAAAAAGACTTTCTGCTTTGAAACATGCTGTCGTTTCTATCCATGCAGGCTTCGGTTCAAAAGTTTCGCAGGTTCATGATATATGTGCATGCCAAAGGGATGATAGTAGATGATGAGTATGTGATCATGGGATCGGCAAATATCAACCAAAGATCTCTAGATGGCTCAAGAGACACCGAAATCACGATGGGGGCCTATCAGCCGCATCACACTTGGGCTGGGAAAAAGAGGCATCCGCATGGCCAGGTTAGTACATCGGATTATCCTCTTATCTAAATGGAGGTACTAGGTAGACACCCTTGCGAGGGTAGCGACATATATCAAAACCTTAAGCTTATGACTAATAATGTTAACTTATGCTGCGCAGGTTTATGGTTATAGGATGTCGCTTTGGGCTGAGCACTTGGGAGATTTAGAGGACAATTTTAGGGAACCTCAAAGCACTGAATGCGTGAAGAAGGTGAACAAAATAGCTGAACGGAATTGGAAAGCTTATGTGGATGAGGACCAACATAATCCCAAGGAAATGAGAGGCCACCTGATGCAGTATCCCATCCATGTGAGCAGAGACGGTAAAGTTGGTCCTTCGGCTGGTTTCGAAACATTTCCCGATGTGGGTGGCAAAATCCTCGGATCACCCACCACTCTTCCTGATGCTCTTACGACATGATCGACTATGTAAAATTTGTCGCATTCGATTCTCGAGAGTGTGCAAATGCAATGATATATAACAAAATTTTCAAGTGATTTTGGGTTAAATCGAAGTGTTTTGAGCAGCTGAAATTGAGAAATATGAGTAGAATGAGCATTCATGAGTAGGAAAAAATTGTGATTCAGATGGATACTCTCTACTAATTAAAGCAACTTGTGGAAAGGACACACGATGCCATTGTCGTATAAAATGCTTTGGATGAGTTGATGTTATCGTGTGGACATTAAGATAAATGCATATGTTTCATCAAGTTCTTCTTGGCTATCAAGTTCTTCTTGGCTAAGTGTTTTCCATTCGAGATTTATAGCATAAACTTCTTAGAGGGAAAAGATTCAACTTTTTCTGATCAGGGAACTCCAATCAGCAGGCTCATAAAAAATAATTACTATCATCAATAGAGAGACCTGCTGCAAGGAGATAGATGGAACTCTGCACCTCCATTGCAGAATAGTTTATAGGAGAGACGATCGGAACTAGGGACCTACTCCTGGTGGAACATATGGGCAAGGTCTTGATGGATTTCAAAGGCAGATTACTGGCAGTGCTGGTGGCATGCTTTTGCGAATTCTATGGGGGAGGGAGGAAAACAAAAATCGTATCTTTGAAACATCATTCTGAACTATAGTGACCAGTGAACACTTCGAGAAAAAAGACATAGGTTGCAATTGGTGTTGTGCCTGGTATGTTGGCACAAACACACACACTTGAAGGATCAATTAGATTTAAGCACTAGCTCTTGTAAATAAGCCTTGAATGCTGAGCATTGAAGGAGAGGAAGATAATACATGTACTTTGGTGGCAAGTGTCATACATGCGATATTTCGAGGGGCCTCATTGACAAGCTTTCTTAGATTTCCTTAGATCTGGCTTAGTCTAATAGGTCACCTTCAAAATGTGTACTAGTAGAGGGTTTCCTTTAAAATCGCGAGAATTATGGAATTAAACTTCAATTAACATCAGAGTCCTCTAAATTATTTATCAGGCCAAGACTCTCATGGCAATATCAAGCACACATCTCATCAATTTAATCATGCACGTGCATATCACTTATCCATGGGCAATAAAGAAGCAACCAAATTGAGACAAAAATTCCAGCACAAGTTCAAAATTGTGACACAGCATAAAGACCACAAATCGTGATCTTTTGATGACTAATTGACATGAACAGAAGCCATATCTTCCTATAAGTACATATGAGTCTACTTGATCAAAATGACATCAATCCAAGACCAAATTAGTGCCAAATTTAAACAAAACAATCATGGTCAGCATGCAATACTTCATTCTAGCATATTCAAGTTTGGAGATGAACCCAATTCTCGCTAAATGGTATGAGATTCACCCTATTACTTTCCTAGCATGAACATATATGATCCCATAACCAAACTAGCCTCAAGCTGGAATCAAAAGCACACCCAATCAGAGATATCAAGACAGGGCCAGCATACACGAATCAATTTCCAGTAGAATTTCATTCATTCATGACATAATTTATTTTCCAAGCAAACATGAAATTCACCATAAGACAATCTTATATCACTGCACATGCTTACTTGAGTGGAATAGCATAAAATCAAGGACCAATCGACATCAGCTCAGGGCCGCAACAATGGCGAATCAGCATGTATCGACAAGGTTCCAGCGGATTCCAAACAAGTTTCAAATTGAACACCTATGGTTTTTATTTATTTATGAAGAAACAGAACTCAAATATGCTTAAATGACCAGAATAGATCAACAATCTAGTAATCAAGGGAATTCTCAGTCAAGAACTGAATAAAAAATACACACCGACTTAGTTCAGGAATTTCATCAAACAGGTTGCATACATTAATTTCGGCTGAGGAGCACTACTTCAAATCATTAATACAACCCTTCAATCACAGTCGATTTGCACACGGACAGTAGCAATAGGAACGAAAAACAGAGCATATATGGTTTAGTTGAATAGAGAACGATTAGCTATAGCAATTGAGATCAGATATGAGCAAAGAATTAACAGAAGCAACATCAAGGGATGGAATCGTCAAAGTAGGCAGTCGTGACTGAAGTTCGAGCACTTCGGCATTACAGACCTTCTTCGCGGCGGCAGAACAGGTGGCGATCGGGAAGCGGTGACGACCAGCAACGAAGGGAGTGGAAAGGATTCAATTGAAATCACCAAGAGAGTTGATTCATGGATGCTCAAAAATCACCATCACTCCCAGGGATACCGCTCCCGGGGATACCGCTCCCAAGGATACCTGGGAAACGGATAAAGGACCCCATCCTAAGCGTAAAAGGGAATCGACAGATGGTTAGTTGAAGAGAGTAAGGAAAAGAGCTAGAGAGAGAGAAAGAAAGAGAGAGGGCCACGTGATGTAAGTGCGTGTGGCTCCCACTGAGAATTGTGTCTTAGCTAATACAAATCGATTTTGGATTCAAAGGAACAGAGAGCCATACCAAAGCAATGAAATATTGAAGGAATACCTTAAATATTCCGTGCATGCGTAAGTTTCGTTTATATCCGTGGGTTTTCCAGTCACCAAGGACTTGGTTCGGCTCTGCTCCACAGTTTACTATACTCAAGACTTGCAAGGATGGGAAGTCGTTGGAGCATAGGAATTTCAAAGAGTATTTCTTAGGTAAGAAGCTTTTGAATTTCAGCAACTTATCAAGTCTAAGAGCAGTTAACTCAGAGAAGGTGATTGTGGTGCTGGTCGCTTCTTCCCATTTTTCATGGCCAGCAATTAGTTCTAGATCTTCACATGACTCCACCACCAGCTCTTTGATTTGCCTGAGAAATTTCATAGTGAAGGTAGGGAAAAGCATTTCCAAACGGGGGCACCCCACGGCCTCTACGTCTCTCAAATTTGGGAACGGCATGCTTGGGAGACTATCGGACTGCCAAATGCACCTCAAGTTTTTGAGATCAAGCAAAAGTAGCCACCTCAATTCACCACTCTCTGTATCCGTCCCATCACCTTCGTATATGATCTCAATCGAATGGCATGAAATCACTTTGAGTCCCTTGAGACAGCGTTGCAGCTTCTTCCACATATTAGAAGTGGCAATATGTTGGAGATTGTCACACTTCTCCAATACAAGAGATTCCAACTTTTGAAAGGAATCGGTGGGAATTTGATTGTTCCATAGCTCTTTGCATTGAAGGCCATTAATTTTCAGATGTGTTATATTAGGAAATGTAACCTGCATGAGGATAATGTGAGAAAGGAGGAAAAGTAGGACCAATTTATTACCTTGTTCATTCTAGTACATGATAATATGAAAGGACCTATAGTCAAACAACGATTCCAAGGGGAGAGAGTTTGAAATTCTGACTTCTTTTAGATTGTGCAATCTCCCTATGATTGTCAAAGGAAAGACATTGAGTAGCTCAAAGCAATTTTCAAGGATGAGGGTGGCTAATTCGCAAAAAGAACTTCTAGGAAGTTCATCTTGCCATATCTTGGTAAATTAACCTAGTCATGAGAGTTATACATTAGATCATAGGTATGAAACATCGACAAATTGACCTAATCTTAACAATCTATTTGATGCGATGGAAAAATGAATTTTTCACTAATGGCCTTACTATAACAAATGTAATTTTAAATAATGAACACATTCTAACGAATAAGACCAAATAAAATTCTTCAAAGAGATTTTATTACACTCCCCAACAAAGTGTGTGCCCATGGCTAGTAGGGGTATAATCTCAAGAGAAGGGATTTGTACCTTTTGATCAAAGAAGGAATCGGAGTTTGCATATTGTGGATATGAAGTTGTGGTTACTAGCTCTTTCTTTCTGCAAGGATATGAGAAGAATTTCTCCACACAACATCCACCTATAGATAGATAGTCCAATAGTGGGAACTCTATAATATCATAGGTCTCTTCAGTTCTTCCCTCATCCACGATCACCGCCTTCATATTTGGACAGTCTGACACCCTAATGGTTCTAATTTCTCTAAAACATTTAGCTACAGACACCGAAAAGAGAAATGACAGGCCTGTTTTATAGATATAGAGGTCCCTCAGGTTTCGAAGTATCGATATTCCTTGTAATTTTACATCCTGTTTACACACGCATTGTAGGTTTGGTAACTCATGTAATGTCAAATCAGTAAGCCGGGAGAGAATCTCGACATCTTCGATCACTTCTAGCTCCTCCAAGTCGAAAACTACTTCTACTGATGGAGAGATTTCAATCATCATTGATTCCAAATTCGGCAGCTTCAATATCCAATCTAATTTCATAATACTCTTCGACGTGGATTTAGAATCCCTTATAGTTAGCTTTCTTAGATTGCTGTATTTTAATGAACATTCACTATAGAGCATCTCTTCTGGGCCAAGGAGTCCAACCATTGTCAGGGATTCCAAGTGAGGCAATGAAACCTGATGTGGCACCACAATGAAGCTCATTAAAGGTGAGTCTATTACAAGTAAAGCTATTTTCACGAGAAAATAAGTAGACCTCTCAAGCTGAAATTAAAAAAAAAAAAAAAAGATGAATTTCTCTTCTGTGAAAAGTGAGGAAATCCTCACACTATCATGTTGTCAATGCAGCTCAATTGCACAGTGATGTTGACACGGTGATGTTGGCAACTTGGCATGGCATGTCGGAATTTGTTGCAAATTGCAAGTTAGGCGGGACGTGAATTATTGGGACTTTCTTTGTTATGTGGCTTCTTGCTCACCATCCACTTATTGATTCTCCGGATGTCCCCTTCTTCAATTTTAAATTATTGAATTTTATTTATTCATTCAAAGATTCATTCTCGCTTTCATTCATTTTTTTCATCTCATTAAGAATGTTAAATAAGTAATAAATTAGTCATAATAGAAACCCAAGTTAGCAGTACAATTATCTAATGTTGAAAATTTTGAAAAAAACAATAAAAAAAAAAATCAATCGTGGAAAGAGGCTTCCCTTTAACTATAATATGGTCTATGTTCTATTTGAGAGGATTTTTTATCTGTAAATCATAACCTGAATCAAATTGTACAAATAGTCAAAGTTAAATGCAATATGTACCAACGTTGAGCGAACACCAATATCATCTCTTCCTAACAGGACAAATTGACACAGGGAAAAAATGATTTTTTTTTTTTTACCTGAATTGAAGTATGACAGAAGCTTGTCATATTTGGTAACTCAGACAATTCCAGATCACGTACTTTAGGCAACTCAACTCTGTTATTGGTAGAAACCACATCTTCTCCCGCATCATGTGTGACAATGGATTGCATTGAGTTACATTTCCACACTTCAATCTCTTCCAATTGTACAAGTCTTTGCACATCTGAAAGACGCCACAAGTATTTCAATTGGTTGCACTGTCTGACCCTCACGACTTTCAATTTGTTGAAGCACTCTCGCGCGATGGGGCCATGGCATATTTTCTCCAAATTAATAAGATTTTCAAGGAAAAACGACTCCAACTTCCCAAAAGCAATGAGAGGGCGGCCCTTGGATGAATCGACAATGTACTTGATTGAGGGGCTGTCTTCAATGTCAAGATACTTCACTTCTTGGAATCCTTGGGTGCACAATTCGCGAGGGCTCCTTGCGAATTCACTCAAATTGCTTAAATATAAGTATTGAGTCTTCTGCAAATTTTTCTTAACCCATTCTCTTGAAAGAATACCATCACACCCTTTCAAATTGAGCTTCATGGTCAAACCTTCATATTCCCTTGCCTCAGCATCTCCTACGTTGATCCAAAATTTCCCCAGCTTTTCAAATGGTAGGTCACCATCCTTCAAGAGTATCTTGGGATCAGAAATCGATATTTCCAGAGATGCTAGCTTTGTCAAGCTCTTCAACTCGGCAAGTTCATGCTTGCCCCTCCATTGATCAAAGCTCTCCTTCATATGTAACTCTTCCAAGTTGATTAAGCCTTTTAGGGCCCCAAGCTCGATTATCTTAAGCGAGTAGCAGTTGCTTAGATTCAATGATTTCAGATTCGTTAGTTTCCCAAGTTCTTTAGGCAGCTTAGAAATTTCAGACCCTACGAAGCTAAGAATTTGCAATGCTTTGAGCTTGCCAAGATTTGCCACATCCTCCACATGGCAACTTATGCTTAATGACCGGAGATTCCTGAGGATTTCCATCGAGGAAGGTAAACTAGTGATATGCATAGAGCCAAGACAGAGGACTCGAAGCTCCCTCAGGTATGTGAAATCCATTCTACTGCAATCTCCCATATCGTACTGTTCCGACAACATAAGTATATTCACGTGGGTAAACTGACCCGGCATTAGTTCAACAAGCCTATTGCTGCCCACGTTAACTAAGCATGCCCAACATTTCTCAAGCTTTTCATTTGGCCATGAGCCATAATTGTTGTCAATCATTAAGAGATTCTGATCACTAAATACATCAGAGATGACCACCTCCCTATAAAGATCATGTATGGTTACTCTTTCCTTACCATCGCCACCATCCTGTAACAAATAAAAGGAATGGAGGCTATTGAGCATCGTATTCAATTTATTCCTTGAACTTTGCATCTTGTTATCGAATCCCCCAAACAGGCCCAAACCCATGCATAGTCCCAGCAAAAGTTCGACTCTAATGGTCCCACCAATAACACCACAAAGTAAGAATAAGCGCTTGGCGTCCTGACTCTCCAAATGGTCGTAACTCCACTTCACTATTCTCTCATTATTTTGGTCGTCTATTTTTATTAACATGTCTTCCCACTTGGACACATCGCTATATTTTAAGGTGCTTGCAACGGAGTTAATCAAGAGAGGTAAACCTGCAAGCTTGGTAACCACTTGAGCCGCCTTTTCTTTCAATTCCTCATCGTGTCTGAGCCTGTCGCCGACTATCTCTTCAAATAGCTTGAGTGCTTCTTCTCCCTCTAACTTTTTAAGAGGAAATGTTGGATCGGCATGCATCCTTTGCTGCACCACTCTTTTATCTCTCGCAGCGAGCAACAATTTGCAGTTCATGCTCTCATTTCCCGAAGGAATTCCAACCTCCTCCAACTTAAGTTGCCCCCACAGGTCGTCCAATATTATGAGGACCTTCTCATTCGTCTGAAATGTCTTGAACAGACGATCTCTTCTTCCTACTTCGCTTGGCTCATCCTTCAGATTTAGACCGAAGGCGGAAGCGAAATTGTCTTGGATTTTCTTCAAGTCCGGAGTCCGCGATACTTCCGATTTGACGATCGTGCGGAACGGTCCCCCCTCTTTCCTGATTTTCTTCTCGACTTCCTCCAATAGCGTAGTCTTCCCCACGCCGCCAGGCCCGTAGACCCCAATCACTTTGTGCTTTTCATCATACAAAGCTTCCATTACGTCGTGAAAGGTGGAAGCTTGCGATTTGAAGATAGTGTTGCCCCCATCGCCGGCCAACGAATTCACATCGGGAGTACTGTCAACAAGCCCCGGCGGGGAAATCTTGCCGTGAACCCTCTTGAATTGACCCTGCCCAATGAGATCTTTGATCTCCTTGATCATCTTGCTCGCCTCATTGCCAAGATGATAACGTGCCTTTGGGTTGGGAAGCCAACCGTAGAAGCAAGTTTTCTTGGCTCTTCCGTCATTTTCCAGCATGTTGCGTGCCTTGGTGGCGCCGGCCTCGGCATTTTTCACCCATTCCTCGACCCTGGGTTTGATCGGCTTCATGTCGTTTCGAGCTTCATAGATGGAACTTTGCACGTCATCCCTCGTGCCAACCAGTTTCTCAATTTCATCATTAAGTTCGCGAGCGCGGCGGTCGCAGAATATTACGTAGCCGCAGTGCCGACCGACCGGAGCCACCAGGCCCTTTGCCACTTCGACAGCTACAGGCACAACAATCTCTGCCATTTTCCCCCCGTTTCGACTTCTTCTCCCTTTCTGGCTTTCTTTCCTTCTTCGTTGCGGAGAAACGAGAGTTAAGGATTTATATATTCGGAGGAAGGCGAAACTGATGGAACCCGGAAATGACAATGACTGAAGAAGAGGAAGGATTCAATACGATGCACACGCGGCGGTTCCAACAAAAAGAACAGCCGCAGAAGATCAGGTGAAAGAGAGGGTTTCTAGAGTGAGGAAGAAATCATTTAGACGATGCAATGGTGGTGGGAGAAAGCGGCACGAAGCGTTAATTTATACATGTGGCGTTACTATATTGATGTTCCCTAAGATGCCCCTCGCGTCCTCCATTGCTTGACCTTAAGGACGCTGATTTAAAACAAGTGGGCCCCACTCCACCATTTCTATTTGGACTAAAATTACCTTCAGACCCCGCCTCTTGCGGGTGCGAGAATTGTTTAGCTGTCTACCGCCATCGCCGTCCATCAAATTATCAGCACCTCCGAGGCCCCGAGGCTGGAGGCTAGCCCGTGGTCGGTCATCGGTCCTCGATCGCCACCGTAGCCAGCACGGTTGAGAAAAAGGAAAAGCAAAAAGAAAGAAACAAAGAAACAAAGAGTAAAAAATTTCGAGTTTGAAAAAAATAAAAAAGAAAGAAAGAAGTGAGGGCTAATAAGAACGTGCGATGAAAGAGAGTGAATGAATAAAATGTTTTCTCTTATTTAAAAAGTAGAAAACATTTTTCTTTATTTTAGAAAAATTTTATTCCCCTTCAAAAAAAGATTTTTCTTAATTAATTTATTTTGCGAGAAACGAATAGAATCTTAATTTCATAAAAGTTTAATAAGCGTAATCATCAATTATTCTTGAGACCCTCACTTAGATAGTTCCAAAAAACCAAATTTTATGGATTAATTACACCTCATTAACTTTACCAGTGAATTTAAAGTGTATTTGTATGTGAATATGCATGTTAAGGTGATCATTGACTCTATGTTAGCGTAGCATGAACTTGACAACGTGAGCTTATTTCAGGGATTTTATAGATCTCAAGCTGTTGCTTGGGTGGAAAAATGGACGTGAGTAGGTCCCTAAAAGACTCAAGGGAAAGAAACATGTGGGAGATCCGTTCTACGGTAGGAGACCCCATGACGTCACTCCCGTATTTACTCTCTCCGGGAAGAAAAACATTGGAAGAAATTAGAATAAACTGAGTATGCAAGTACCGACACGTTAAAATAATGAAGGTAATCCTATCAACCTAATCAAAAAACTGGTCAGGTGAGGCGACTCTAGCTCGGGTGAAAACACCCTTTTCTTTGGTGAGGTAATTCGGTAATCAGACATAAATGATCCAAAGAGTATTCCTGGTTGCTGCTTACCATTGACTCCATGTTAGCGGAGCATGAACGTGAACTTATTTCAGGGATTATACGGATCTCACGGTGTTCAATGGTCAAGCCTGGCCACTTGTCACTACAACCTCTCTCTGCGAATAGCCTCCACGGAATGAGCATCTTTCCGATTCTCTACAAAAATAATGAAATAATTCACGCTTCTCATTGCAAATTACAAATCCCTACGTGCATCTCAGAAATTATTAGGTAGATTTCACACTCTATGTAAGCGAAATATAAAATCATTCAGAAGTTGACACATGGACTCTACGTGTAAATTGGGTCCCACAGTTCAATGATTTAAAATTTGCTCTTCCCCTCGTGACGGGACATGTAGAGTGATATTGTTATTATTTTTTAATTTCCTGAAAATACCATACCGTCCTCCAACGCTGTCACCGTTGCTTTTAGGGGTGAGCATGGTCCGAGTTGGTCCGGGCCACTCCCTAACCCTAGGACCAACCCGTACAGTGTCGGTCCTCAATTTTTAGGACCGAGGACCGACCCTATTAAACTTGGGACCAAGGACCGGACCAACCCAATGGGTTCGGTCCGGTTCCAGGGTCAACCCGGGACCGATCGATAATTTTTTTTCGTCTTATTTTTTATATTCCCTAAAAAAGCAAACCTACAAATTCAAATTACACATCCATTGATAATGCGGCATTATGCAACTAAACTATAAATACCAATACATATTTAGCAAATTTAAGATGAGGCAATAATGTAAATTTCGTTTGCATTAACCGCTCATCGAGATATGGGGCAAGATGGAAAGTTTTTGTAATCATCTATCTTTAATATTTATAACACCATATGCAAAAGTGTTTTCCTGCATTTGATCATGTAGAGTCCACTCAACTAAAAAATGAGCTTCACACCACTTGACTAGCAAATCACCGTAACAACTGTAGTACTACTCTATTTTTCAAAAACTTCTACCATTTGACACAAATTGAAAAGCAAAGTGCAGTTGAAATTCATTAGTAAAATACAATTAAACCATAAACAGTTCAAAATAATTAATAGAAACCATGAATATATAACTTCACATCTTGTTAATTCACTTGAACTTCTAAACACCTGAAAACAAAACAAACGACACATAATTAATACTCAACAAAAGTTTTAAATTGAAATTACTATTAGTACTATTGATAGAACATCTCAATATAATATAATATAACAGACATTTTACTTATGTTTGAATATATAAAAGAATTATAAATAATATAATATAATATATAGGGTTGGTCCAGGGTTGGACCGACTCAAAACTCTTAGGACCGAGGACCAACCCGCACAGTGTTGGTCCTGGAATTTCAGGACCAAGGACCGACCCAGTCCCCTTGGAAACCAGACCAGGACCGGCAGGGTTGGGCCGGTCCAGGGTCGGTCTAGGGTTGACCCTAGACCGCTGCTCACCCCTAGTTGCTTTGAGGCGAGTGAGTTCATACATTGTCTTGCAGAGCAGGATTTTTCGAGTATTCAAATTGATTTGTGCCAAGAGAGAGAGAGAGAGAGAGAGAGAGAGAGAGAAATAAAGAAAGACAAAAGATGTGAAATTTCGAGGACGTGAATACTCACAAGTGAGCGTTGACCTCTAATGGTTGAGACCCTTTATAAATATGCCTCTGTTTCAATCCCAGCGGTCCATGAATTCATTGCATTTCGAATAGCGATAAAACAAGATAAGCATTTCCTTAAAAATTAGCCGTTTCTTAAAGATCAAAATTTTCCCACTCATCACTCCATGCTTGACTTGTATCCGTGGCAAATCTTTATCAGTCGAGTTATTGTAGAGCCAGCTGAGTTTTGAATGCATACATATTTTGTAGAGGATGACACCTAAAGAGTAGTTATTACATTGCAAGGCTACCACAAACATATTATTCATCATGGTATTTTGTTATTGGAGTAGCTTCTTTATCTGTTTAAAAGCCATGATAGATACTACGTGACTCTTAAAACTTTTGGAAGAAAGAACTACACGTGAGGCATCAAATGAAGCCTTTCGAATAGTTCTTTATTGGAATTTAGGAGAAGACTTTTATCATCGGTTAGTCCTTGGCATCCTATAGGATCTCTCTTAATGACAATAGCTGAACTATGTTCCAATTGTCAGATATGGAGATAAGACTGAAAAGTTCAACTTTTTCATTCTTTAATGGACTTAACATTGATTACTATAGGCTTTAATATTATGTTCCCTACTATCAATCACTAATTTTGACTCATGGACAAGCACGTTATGAAATATTAATCTAGAGAAACACATAGATACAGCAACAGATGAAACTTTCCACTAAGCTGCACCTATATGATACTCGTGGATTTGATACTTTCTATTCATATTCTGAATACACTCTAGACTCCCTTTATTACAAAATGTCAAATTACAATCAATCATCAAACCAGTGAGATACCTTACGTGGAATCAATTTTCATGACTTTGTATCTTCCGATTGGTAGCTCAATGAGACATCCAATCCGTCTCTATATAGGTCAATCTTGAATCATGAACCTATTTGTTTACTTTTGAAGTTGTATTTCTTTGATGCATATGTAATTTATCCAAATAAAGTAGTGTCGTGTAAGTTTTACTAAATTTCCAATATATCAATGCTAATTCAAGAGATCGTCTATAAAAATTAGTGTTACAGTAGATATCAATGGTCGTAACATCGTCATTGATCAACACTGATCCGTTAGTTGATGTGGACCAACGGTTCCAACTAAAAATGGCTAACAATCACAAAAGAATAGGTCAAAATTGAACTCTGGCGCGAGGAAGAATTCATTTAAACGTTACAAATGTTAGAAAGGGCACATGGCTTTAACATATGAACTTACCCACGTGCAGGATTATTGTTTTTGTTATCCCAAAGATGCCCTCCCATTCTCCAATGCGCAAAGCCAGCTGTAAACTGTCTCCTCTAATTGAATATGTTTAACCTCCATTTGATTATGCTAGACCACCAAGAACCTAAAATTTTTCCTTTTCGTAGTTTTTGATTTTGAAAGAGGTATCTGCAAAATCCCGTGCTCTGCTAATGAAATACAAGTAAGCCCGCTCTATCATTTCTTTGTGTTAAAATTACCTTCGAACTCCGCCTGCAAAATGTGAGAGCTATGCAGTTTTCACGCGCTATTATCCTCTATTGAAGCTCATTCATGTTAGACAAAAGGGATAATGACGCAAACAGTCCCTGAACTTTGGCGCAATGTGCGATTTAGTCATTGAACTTTTAATTTGCTCAAAGTGATCTATGAACTTTAGCATAATATATAATGTGGTTTATGAATTTTTAATTTATTCAATGCAGTCCATAATTTTTTATTATATATTTTCAATATAATTCATGAATTTTTTGTACATGTTTAATATAGTCCCTGAATTGTATAAAAATATTCAATGTAGTCCTTAGTCTTGAATTAATGAAAATTGACTATATTAAATATTTTCATATAGTTTAATGATTGAATTGAACATATACCAAAAGTTCAAAGATTGCATTGAACAAATTAAAAGTTCAGGAATTATATTACACATTACACTAAAGTTTATAAATACTTTGAACAAATTAAAAATTTAGAGATCAAATTGTACATAAAGTCAACGTTCAAAGATTATTTGTGATTTTCTTAGACGAAAAGTAGCTATTGAGCGTTCACACCACGTGCCACATGGCTCGTTGTGCTCGATGTTGTCATTGAACAGTAGGGCTCGCCGGATGCAAAAGCTGCAGCTTTGTGGGACACCGTGGAGGAAGCCGGTGTCCTATGTACGGCTGAGGTGGGTAAGTTCATACCTAATCATAATTGCAAAAGGATTTTTCATGAATGAAGGTGATTTTTGCACAAACCAAAAAAATAAAAAAAGTGCGAAATTAAAAGCCCTCATTCTCTTCAACTCTCCCATTCAGTCTTTACATTCAACCCCGGACATGACCTAAGCTGAAAACAAGAAAGATGTCATTAGTAAGGAAAATTGTTGATAAGTTAAAACCAAGACTCAATCATCTAGGATGCTATGAATAAGCACGTAGGTAATTAAAGTTTAAACCAGATGGCAGCATCTGCAACTAACAGCAACATAGTTTCATGTGCAAATCTTACCTCACGTACAAACATGAATCCATCTCAATTTATTGTTTATGAAGCAAGGTTGCATAATCTGGAGAGAGTGATTAGATGAGGTTATGAGAAGTCCTGGCTAAACAATGGATAAGCTACTTACGAGAGCTGAAGTGATTATTTTGGCCTCATCAGTTTATCCTAAACGCCACATATGTAACATATCGGTGCTCATTTTAATGCAGAATGGTGGATGAGTAACACCTTACCCATGAGATCGGTTCCTCAAGTGACCGCAGAAGGCCGAATAAAAACAGGGTGTAGTCCACTCAAACAAATGATTGTAAATTTCTGAAAAATATGAAACTCAGGCAACGAATCTTTTTTTTGGGTCAGTTTGTATTCATTATGGTCCATCATGCCTAAGGATGGTAGTACATATGTCTAGAGGAAACTTGTCAAGGCAAGACCTTTTTTTAAGCCACACATTCGATGCATTATTGGCGGTAGTTAGAGCACAAGTTTGTCTTTGGTAATTATCTGGTATGTATAAGCCAGAGGGATTGTGGCACCTAATAGGGACTAGTTGGACGCTCGAAGAGCTCTAGACACTTAATTGATATGTGAGAGACATATATCTATTAATTGTGTGAACATGCATAGGTTTTGAACTACCCGTGTAACTTTATTGAAAGAAACTCAATGCTCATGGGAGATGCCTTTTCATTTTTTTTCCTATTAAGGTGATTGACCATAGTCATAATTTATTTCTCATAATCTCACTCTAATAGTTCGATTAAAAACCTGATTTCACTGATTATTACGCCTTATTAAGAGGACCAGTGAATATAGGCGTATACATATGTCATTATGTTAGATTATTTTTTGCACAATTTCTTTTCCTTTTGTGGAAATAGATCTGCCTTTCTTTTACATATCTTTTGTCTTCTCAATTAACGATTAGTACCAATGGATGAAGATATTCAGCCCCTACATCTCAAAGAAGAATAATCAATTTGTACAGAAAAGAAGAGAGAAGAATATCTTTAATTCAAGTATCTGTATTTACCAATATATCTAGTAAATTTTCTATGCAGCTCCCGCCCCCACAAATAGGGGAAAAAAAACGTAATTGCTGAAAAAGCCCGAGAACATCACGTTAATGTATGCATAACCATATATAATTATATATTTATCCCGGATATATAATTTAGTATGCACTAGTCCCCAACCTTCGATACTACATAAGAGAGAATTCACAGTCCAGACTGCCGATAAAAAATTAAGTACACAAGGCAACTTTCGATTGATGAGTTGAGTGCACATGTCCGACCAATTCATGGTAGCAAAACTTGGGGACCCATCTTCAATTACTTTGATGACCCAAAGTACTCATCTAAATTAATCTTCAGTTTTCACGAAAGAAATAGTTTATAAGAAAATTATTGGGTCGACGGAGAAGCCAAATGCATCAGTATTTTTGGGATCATAAAGAAATCAAAGGCCCCATAATTTTCAGTTTTCACCAAAAGTAGTTTATAAGAAAATTATTGAGTCGTCTAGAAGCCGAATATATCAGTCTTTTAAGGGTCATAAAGAAATCAAAGGCCCCTTGACAACAATAGGCAATTTTTGACCAAGTGAATTCATTCTCCTAGGATAATAAATTGTGTTGTTACTAAAATGTCGATAAGTTGATTAAATACTCATGTCGTTATTTAATATAATTTAATATCCATAAGCTGACCCGACTTGCCTCGCTTTAAAATTTCTAGGCTTGAATGATCATAAAATTATAATGTAGAGATTGGATATCCTGAATTTTCGTCTTGATTACTGTTCATATTATCTTGTCTTGTGTGATTTTGAAGCTACGGAAGGATGCATGTGCCGATCGAAACCGTGGACCTAATTCACGTGTGATCTTGGAGAAACAACGCCCTAAAAGTACTTATTCTTACCACCGGAACACACTGAAAGAAAAAGGACGCTGTGCAAGCGCGAAGATGTGAATTTTTTCTGGAGATCTTTAATAAATAAAAAAATATTTTGATTTTCATAAATTATGATTTTTTCAGAAGAACGAGGAATTAGTACACCTATATATACCACACTTTATATACTTAATACAAAGCCCTTCACTCACTTCAATTTTACGAAGTTTGAGATCTCAATTTCGATTTACAATATAGCAACTTAGACTAAGTGACGAAAGTGAAGTTTCTTATAGATTTCTTGAATCAACAAATGTACATTTGCTCCTTTTCAATCGTGAGTTAATTTCTTTTATTAGATCACATTATGTGACAACGACACAACCAAATGTGTGAGATAGTATGTTACGTGATGGCTACATTATGTAATAGTGACCCGTGTTATGACAAACCAATCAAAAAGTGAGAGACTACAATACTTAAATATCATTTACGATGACATCCATTTAATTTGGGTAATGTGATGATTGATTACACCACATTAATTGTGTAGCTAACATGTAAAACACTTTTTCCTGACTTGGACCTCCTCAAAAAAATCTCAATCAAGATAGGGTCCCGACCACATTACTGATAAGTACTGTCTTTCTTAAAACATCCCTCTCATGTATTTACATATTACTTGCTAAATTCTGAAGCAGAAAAGGTTGATTTAAGCAACTCAAGCAGCATTTGGGGAAAAAGTCAATTTAGTTTGTTAAACCATGGCTTTAACAATAATTGGCGGAAAAGAAACAGAGAAACGCATACAACATTTTTCACCGGTTGAATAATTGTTGAGAGGCCAAAGTCATGTCGATCTTAGAGAGAAAAGATTCAACCTTTTCAAATAATGAAAAACAATGTAACGCTAGCTTTGTCGATGAAGAGGGAAGAAACTTGTTTCGATCTTTTTTACGAGATAAAAAAATTAAATGATATTATTAAACTTGTAACTGAAGTTAGTAAACTCCTTCCAATCTATTTTGTGAAACTGTCGAAAGAGCATAAAAAGCTAATTATATGCGGGCGCGCACACACACTCTCTAAAATTGACCTCTGTCCGTTAAATGCACCCATAATTAATTTAATTGATTCTTTTTTATTATAAAATAAAAATTTGAAGAGCTTTGTCAAGATCAAAGCAAAACTATAATGGGAAAATCTCTAGATGATTTATGATAATAAGTACGCTTTATGCTCATTAAATGCATTCAATGGCAGCATTCATTATTTGTGGTTGTGGCTCCAGTTCTGTATCTAAAGGATTTTCCCACGTTAAAGCTCATCATATGTCTACATTTGTTGTGTTGTTGGCTATCGAATAAAGACGGCGAGAATGAAGGTTCAGTGGAAGGGATTTAGAGGGTGAATTTGAATATGTGTTATAAGGTTTAAACTCAAGCTTGCTATTTCTAGGATGAAGGTACATATTATATCTGTCAACCGTTGACAATATTAAATGCACTATCGCAAGAATGAAGGTAAACATGACTGAATGATTGTGGGGTTACATACTATTTTGAAGATGCGACGCACATCTTCTTAAGAAAGGAAAGGTTGAAATCATTTGAGCAATAGAAAAGCAGAATCTCAATTTTTATGTATGCTATTATGTTAGATCAATTTTTGCACCTTTTCTTTTACCTTTCGTCAAAGTAGAGCCACCTTCTTTTACATATCTTTTGTCTTCTCAATTGACTATTTGTACCAATGGATGAAGATATTCAGCCCCTACATCTCAAGGGGTATAATCAGTTTGCCAAGAAGAGTGAAGAATATCTTTAATTCAAGTACATGTAATTTACCAGTATACCTAGTAAATTTTCTATACACTCCCACCTACACAATAGGAATAAAAAAGGAATTGCAGAAAAAGCCTGAAAGCATAACGGATGTGTGCACAACTATTTATAATTATATATTTAGTGCCAAATATATAATTTGGTTTGCACTAGCCTCCAACCTTGGATTCTGTGTAAGAGAGAAGTTGTGGCATAGACTACTGGAAAAAAAAGTTAAGTACGCATGGTTTAGAAGTACAGGAAACAACTTTTGATTGATGAGTCGAGTGCATATGGCTAGCCAATCGATCGTAGCAAAACCTGGACACCCAATTTTGAGTACTTTAATGACCTAAAGTACTTACCTAAATTTATTTTCATCGAAAGTTGTTCATAAAAAATTATTGAGTCTCCAGAGAAGCCGAATACATCAGTATTTTAGGGATCATAAAGAAATCAAAGGCCCTCGACAACAATAGTCAGTTTTTGACCAAGTAAATTCATTCCCCTAGGAAAATAAAGTTGTGTCGTTACTAAAATGTCCATAAATTGATTATAAAATCATGTCGCTTTTAATTGCTCCAACAAAGGCTTAATTAAATATTATTTAATATCCATAAGCTTATATAATCATATTACGTCTTGATTAGTGTTCATATTGTCTTGTCTTTGTGTGATTTTGAAGCTAACGAAGGAGGCATGGATCTAATTCACGTGTCATCTTGGAAAATCAAGGCGCTAAAAACACTAACTCCAAAAGATGCCCCACACGTCCTCCAATGCGCGCTGGCTGTATCATTTGAATATGCTTGACCTCCAAGAACCTAAAATTTTTTTCCAGTGAAATAAGTCTCTACGACATCCTCTACTCCAAACACTAGTTAGCGTAATGCAAGTCTATCAAGAAAATTATTCAAAAAATCATTAATTTTTTGTACAGTGAACAACTCAATCCTTAATTTTTTTAATTATGTTAATTTAATCTTAAACCTATTATACGGTAGCTAATGTAGTCATAAACATTTCAAATGTGTTAATTTAATCTTAGACCTTTTGACAATTTACCAACTTAGTCCTAAACATTTTAATAATTTATTAATATAGTCCTTCAGCAATTTTCAACTAAAATTACTCAGAAAGACTACATTGGCAATTCATTAAAAGGTTTATAACTAGATTGACAAAATTTAAAATTTTCTTACTTAATTGGCCATCATAAAATAGGTTAAGGACTAAATTTGCACTACCGAAAGGTTTAGGACTGAAATAGTTGTCATTCAATAAGTTTATGATCGAATTGACATGATCGAAAGGTTAAGGACTTAATTGTCTACCGTACAAATGGTTTATGATTCTTTGGACAATTATCTTCAAGTGTACTATGTATCACAGAGTTGTCTTAATGCCGTACCTGCTATAGTCCTTACGCAATGTAATAGATATTACATAATCCCTAAAACTTTTTAAAGAAAGTACTTCAAACAAGAGATGAAATCATGACTTTTGATAACCAATCTATTAGGATTTAGCAAAAGGCTTTAGTATAAAATCCTATAGGATTCCTTATTGATCACCATAGCAGAATAGTGTTTCATATATTGGATCTGGAGAGAGACTTGACATCGATATCTAAAGGTGCTCACATCTTTCTCATCTTCTAATGAAATGCATCTATATGCATCCAACATCATATTAACGATAAAGACGACGACGACAAGATACAGAGGGAGATTGATTCCTCAAGTGGCCATAAAAGGCTAGATAGAAACGTGCAATAAGTTGTTTGGTGATTGAATTATTATGGTACCGAGAGTTGTCTACAATATATGATTTCGTTTGCGCCATTAAGTCCTAAAACGTACTCACATTTTCCATTTATCAAATTGAAAAAATTAATAGAATGACTTGATTGTGTCAACTTAATAAGTTTTATGACTTGATTACACTTTTTAAAAGTTTTAGAACTCAATTTCTTTTTCATGACAAGTTGTAAGATTTACAATATACTTATTTATTTTCAGAAAATATGGAACTCAGGCAATGCCTTTTTTTTTTTTTTTTGGTTAAGATTATTGCACTCAACAACAATAGACACTAGCAAAATTTAGGAGCATTACCTTTGGCTTTTAAGTCCCATCCTATTACACGGGCAACCTCGATTGGGGGCCTTTTTTCACCGCTTCATTTCATCATAACCAAACTTAATCTCATGCTTGGTCAGGGCATTCCTATACAATGGCCTCTAATGGAATTATGTGCACTCTAATTATATCACCCGTTCTCAATTATTCAACCTGATTTTGTCCGATGTTAATGAACTTTCGCTAACGACTTTAGATTGCGAGTTTGGTTTGCGCCTAAGAGAGGATGAAATTTTTAAATGGATTGATTCTTAATGGTGTATGATGCCGAAGGGTGATAGCACATATGTCTGAAGGAAACTTGTCAGGGCAAGACCTCTTCTTAAGCCACACATTGGATGCATTATTAGTGTTAGAGCGCATATTTCGTGTGTGTGGTAATTATCCGGTAGGCGTGGGACAAGGGACTGCCACACCCAATGGGAACTAACTGAGTGTTCAAAGAATCCTAGACACTTAATTGACATTTAAAACATACCTATTTATTAATCTTGTGAATACACATATGTTTTGAACTACATATATAACTTTATTGGAAGAGACTGAAGGTTCCATACAAAACCCAATTTTCTTTATCAATTACAAAACAAGTTTATTAGATTATGTTTTGCATTTTTTTTTCTTTTGTGGAAATAGAGCCGCCTGTCTTTTACACAGCTTTTGCCTTCTCAATTGACGATTAGTACCAACAGATGAAGATGTTCAGCCTCTACAGCTTAAAAGATATAATCAGTTCATCAAGAAGAGTGAAGAAGATCTTTAATTCGATTACATGTATTTACCAATATACCTATTAAATTTTCTATACTCCCATCCACACAATAGGATCTAAAAAGTAAGCCGATAATTTGTGCACCCCCATAGTATTTACATATTTATTCCCAAATGTATTAACTTGCTTTGCACTAGTCTCCAACCTTGGATACTACATAAGAGAGAAGTTACAGCATTAACTGCCAAGAAAAAGTTAAGTATACATGGGATTAAGCACGTGAGGCAACTCTCGATTGACGAGTTGAGTGCACATGGCCCACCAATCCATTGTAGCGAAACTTGGGCACCCAATTTCGAGTCTTTAATGACCTAAAGTACTTGCCCAAATTTATTTTCACCAAAAATTGTTCATAAAAAAATTATTGAGTCATCACAAAAGTAGCACACATCGGTATTTTAGGGGTCAATGGTCCCTTGACAATAATGGTCAATTTTTGACCATGTAAATTCACTCCCCATGGAGAATAAATTGTCTCGATTACTCGAATGTCCATGAGTTGATTATACACTCATGCCGCTTTTAATTGTTCCAAGAAAGGCGCAATTAAATATAATTTAATATCCATAAGTTGACTCGTCTTACCTGGCTTTTGGAGCTTCTAGGCTTAAATAATCATAAAAATATAACGTAGAGATTTAGATCTTCTGAATTTGCGCCTTGATTAGTGTTCACATCGTCTTGTCTTTGAGTGGTGTTGGAGCTACCGAGGCAGGCACATGCTGACCAAACCCATGGATCTATTTCATGTGTAATCTTGAAAGATCAATGCCCTAAAAATGCTAACTCTTACCACGGGAAGTGACATTATTTTAATATTTCCAAAAGATGCCCCTCCCAAGAAGGGCGTAATTAAATATAGTTTGATATCCATAAGCTTATATAATCATATTGCAACTTGATTAGTGTTCATATCGTCTCGTCTTTGTGAATCTTGGAAAATCAAGGCCCTAAATTGATTATATACTCATGCCGCTTTTAAGTGTTCCAAGAAAGGCGCAATTAAATATAATTTAATATCCATAAGTTGACTCGTCTTACCTGGCTTTTGGAGCTTCTAGGCTTATATAATCATAAGAATATAACATAGAGATTTAGATCTTCTGAATTTGCGCCTTGATTAGTGTTCACATCGTCTTGTCTTTGAGTGGTGTTGGAGCTACCGAGGCAGGCACATGCTGACCAAACCCATGGATCTATTTCATGTGTAATCTTGAAAGATCAATGCCCTAAAAATGCTAACTCTTACCACGGGAAGTGACATTATTTTAATATTTCCAAAAGATGCCCCTCCCAAGAAGGGCGTAATTAAATATAGTTTGATATCCATAAGCTTATATAATCATATTGCAACTTGATTAGTGTTCATATCGTCTCGTCTTTGTGAATCTTGGAAAATCAAGGCCCTAAAAATACTAATTCTTACCACCGGAAGTCACGGAAAGAAAAAGGGACGCAATGCATTGAACTTTGATCATTTAATAAATGAAGTGTGACTAAGATCATTTAATAAATGAAGTGTGACTAGATTATACACACATAAACTCACCGACATTAATAGTGATATTATTTTTATGTTCCTAGAAGATGTCCCTCCCGCCCCCCAATGCGCACAGGTCGTAAAGTGAGTCATCTAAATGAATGTGCTCAACCTCCATCCATTTGAATATGCCAACACCTAAAGTTTAGTTAGTATTCATGTGTCACGGTGTTTACTCAACCCAATAGCTACTGCATTTGTCACAAAGTTGTAATAGATATTACGTGACCCCTAAAACTTTTGGGAGAAGGTTATTCAAACAAGGGATAAAATGAAGACTTTTGATAAGACTTCTATTGCAATTTAAAGAAGGCTTTAGTATAGTTTGGTCCTTGGCATCCCATGGGATCCCTTTTTCATCACTATAGCAGAACAATGTGTTTCATCTATAAGATCCCTGAGATAGACTTAATATTTATTTCTAAGGGTGCTCAACTCTTCTTCATCTTTTAATGCAATATGTTTATATGCATCGAAGATCACATTATTATAACAAGATTAAGAAGAAGAAGAACCATTACATAATTTTCTTACCATCAATCACTGATTTTGATTGGAGGACAAGCATGTTATGAATTATTAATCATAAGAACACAGATATTTCGATAGAGAAATCTCTTCCATTAAGCAGCACACACATTAATCATGTGATACTTTTTCATTTCATGCCTTTCTTTAAAATCCCGTGCTTTTACATGCGCAACCTCGATTGGGGGCTTTTTCTTCATCAGAACCAAACTTTATCTCATGCTTGGTCAGGGCAATTCTATACATTGGCCTTTAATGGAATCATGCGAACTCTAGTTAAATAATCCGTTCTTGATTATTCGGGCGGACCTTATTTTGTCTCGTGTTAATGGAATGTTGATAATGAAATTTGATTACAAGTTTGATTTTGAAAGGATTGATTGCGCTTCACTTCATCAGTACTGAATTTTACTCGTGCCTGGTCAGGGCAATTCTATAGATTGGCCTTATTAAATTATGCGAGCTCTAGTCAAATAATCTGCTCTCGATTATTCGGGTGTACCTTATTTTGTCTTTTTTTGATGGATTTTTTATAATGAAATTTGATTACAAGTTTAGTTTGTTTGTGAGAGAGGATGAAATTTTTGAATGGATTGATTGTGGTTCACTTCATCAGAACCGAATTTTATCTCATGCCTGGTCAAGGCAATTCCATACATTGGCCGCTAATGGAATCATGCGAAACTCTAGTTATATAATCCGTTCTCGATTATTTAGGTGTCCCTTATTTGGTCTGGTGTTAATGGACTTTTGATAATGAAATTTAATAACTAGTTTGGCTTCGCATGAGAGAGAATGAAATTTTCGAATGGGTTGATTACGCTTCGCGTCATTTGAACTGAAATTTCTCATGCCTGGTCAGGGCAATTATATACACTGGCCTTTAATGGACTCATGCGAACTCTAGTTAAATAATCCGTTCTCGAATATTCAGGTGCACCTTATTTGGTCTGGGGTTAATTGACTTTTGATAATTAAATTTGATTACAAGTTCAGTTTGCACGTGAAATGGAATGAAATTCTTGAATGAATTGATTGCTAGGTTCATATTTTGGACTTCAACAAGAACCATGTAGGGTTTGGCGTCCAAATATCACATCTCAATATGGCCAAACTTTGATATGTTCGCATTCTTTTGGCAACATTTACTTTTAGTAAAACATGGAGGGACTATTGAATGGTGAACATACTCATGTGCTATATAACTTCAGCAGAACATAGATACTCGCATCGACCATTGGGCTGCTCATAATCGAAAAGAAAATATACAACATATGTGCACTTTATCGGGTCAGATTGATATTATTTATGCCCTACTATGCCTAAGGGTGGATAGTACATATGTCTGGAGGAAACCTGTCAAGGCAAGACCAGTTCTTAAGCCATGCATTGACTGCATTATCGGCAGTCAGAGCAGAGTTTTGCGTGTCTCTAGTAATTATCTGATATGTATTGGATCTAGGATTTGCCTCACTTGATAGTGACTTGTGGGATGCTCAAAAAGCTCTAGACAGTCCATTGATATCACAGAGACATCAATTTATTGGAAAAAGTGCCAAAAAAGTCATAAACCTTTTGTTTTTGTGCCGATTTAGTCCTAAACATTTTTTATATTATGCTAATTTAGTCCTTTTCGGCCAATTTTGGCCAGATTTTGCTAACTGGACGCCGACCGGCTGACGTGGTCTAATCGACGCCGACATAGATAACTTTTAATAATATTTTAATATTTTTAATTTTTTTCTTTTTTTTTTTGGTTATTCCCTTCCTCTCCTCTAGTCGGTTGCCGAACCTCGGCGACCGGCCAGAGGCGACGGCCGGCGAGGTCGACCTCGCCGGACCTCGCCAGCCACCTTGCCCTTGCCGGATCTAGCGAGGGTCGAGCCTCGTGCAGCTTGCCCTCGCCGATGCCGCCTAGGTCGCCCTCGCGGCCTGGGCAACACTGGCAAGGGTCGCTCCCGCCAGATCTGGCAAGGTCGAGCCTTGCCGGCCATGGGCGAGGCTCGACCCTCGCCAGATCCGGCGAGGGCGAAACTCGCCACCCAACGCGAGGCCGCCCTTGCGGCCACTGGCGAGGTGGCCGGCGAGGGTCAAGCCTCGCCCGGCCATGGACGAGGCCCGACCCTCGCCAGATCTGGCCATGGGCGAGGCCCGCCGAATCGCAGCCTTGTCGGCGTCGGCGTCGGCGAGGGTCGAGCCTCACCCATGGCCGGGTGAGGCTTGACCCTTGCCGGCCACCTCGCTAGTGGCTGCGAGGGTAGCCTCGCATTAGGCGGCGAGGCTCGCCAACGCCGCCCAAGCCGCGAGGGCAACCTAGGCGGCGCAGGCGAGGGCGAGCCGAGCGAGGCCCGACCCTCGCTAGATCCAGTGAGGGCGAGGTGGCCGACGAGGTCCGGCAAGGTTGACCTCGTTAGCTGTCGCCTCTGGCCAGTCGCCGAGGTTAGGCGACCGGCTGGAGGAGGGGAAGGGAAAAAAGAAAAAAGAAAAGGAAAAAAAATCAAATCAAAATAAAAAATATCAAAATATTATTAAAAGTTGTCCACGTCAGCGCCGATCATACCACGTTAGCCGATCGGCATCCAGTCAGCAAAATCCAGCCAAAATTGGCCGAAAACGACTGAATTGGCACAACGTAAAAATATTTAGGACTAAATCGGCACCAATAAAATGTTTATGACTAAATCGGCACAAAAACAAAAGGTTTATGACTTTTTTGGCACTTTTCCCTCAATTTATTAATCGTGTAAATATGCATAAGTCTTGAACTACATATATAACTCCAATAGAGGAAACCGGAGGTCCTATAAGCCAATTTCATTGATTAATTACACCTCATCAACGGGACCAGTGAAAATTGGTGCGCACACGCTATTAGGTTCGATTATTTTTGCACCTTTTCACTTTCTTTTGTGGAAATAGATCAGCCTTTCTTTTACATATCTTTTGTCTTCTCAATTGAGGATTTGTACCAATGGATGAAGGTATTCAGCCCCTACATCTTCAAGGATATACTCAATTGTACAGAAAATAGACAAAACTGAAAATTGGAGAAGAAGAGTGAAGAATATATTTAATTCAAATGCTCGTAATTACCTATATACCTGGTAACTTTTCTATACAGCTCCAATCCTCACTATAGGAATTTAAAAGAAATTGCTGAAAAGCCTGAGATCATCGCATTAATGTGTCCATAATAGTATATAACCGTATACTTAGTCTCAATATATAATTTGGATTGCACAAGCCTCCAACCTCGAATACTACATAAAAGAGAAGTAATAGCATAGACTGTGGAGAAAATGTTAAATAGACATAGAATTAAGTACATGAGGCAAATTAAGTACATGAGGCAACTCTCAATAGACGAATTGAATGAACATGGCCGACCAATTGGCCGCAACGAAACTTGGGCACCCAATTTCGAGTACTTTAATGACTGAAAGTACCTAACAAAATTTATTTTCACCAAAAGTTGTTTATAAGAAAATTATTGAGTCGTCGTAGGAAGCCGAGAACATCAGAATTTTAGGAGTCATAAAGAAATCAAAGGCCCCTTGACAACAATAGTCAATTTTTCACTAAGTAATTTCATTCCCCCGGGAGATTAAAATTGTGTCGTTATTAAAATGTCCATAAATTGATTATAAAATCATGTCGCTTTTAATTGCTCCAAGAAAGGCGTAGTTAAATATAGTTTGATATCCATAAGCTTATATAATCATATTGCAACTTGATTGGTGTTCATATTGTCTTGTCTTTGTGAATCTTAGAAAATCAAGGCCCTAAAAGTACTAACTCTTTCCTCCGGAAGTCACGGAAGAAAAAGGGACGCAATGCATATGCTTAGATCTCTTTGATAAATGAAGCGTGACTTAATCTTACACACGCAAACTCACCGGCATTTGTAGTGTGATATTATCATCAGGGTGTTTTCTTAACGCGGTAGCTACTACAGTCCTTATAAAGTTGCAACAGATTCTACGTGTTCCCTAAAACTTTGGGGAAAAAAAAGTACTTCAAGCTAGGGATGAATTCGTGACTTTTCATATTAGGATTTATAAAAAGGCTTTAGTATCGTTTGGTCCTTGGCATCCTATAGGATTCCTTCTTGATCAACATAGTAGAACAGTGTTTAATACATCGGATCTGGAGATAGAGTTGGCATTGATATCTAAAAGTGCTCACATATATCTCATCTTTTAATGAAATGCATTTATAAGCATCTAGCATCACATTGATGACGATGACGACAACAAGGTACAGAGGGAGAATAGTTCCTCAAGTGGCTGTAGAAGGCTGGATAGAAACATGCAATAAGTTGTTTGGTGATTGACTCATTATGATACCGAGAGTTGTTTGTGATATATTATGTTGTTTATGTAATCAAGTTCTAAAACTTGTTAATATTTTCTATTTGTCAAGTTAGAAAAAATTAATTGAAGGACTTGATTGTCTTAACTTAACAAATTTTAGAATTTTATTATACTCTTCGAAAATTTTAAAACTCAATTCAACTTTTATAACAAGTTTTAAGACTTGTAGTATACTTATCCATTTTCATAAAGTATGGAACTCAGGCAATGACACTTTTTTGGGGGGTAAGATTGCAGGGATATCACACTGAATAACAATAAACACTGGAAAAGATTAGGAGCATTGCCCTTTGACTTTTGAGTCCCATCCTATTTCATGCGCAACCTCGATTGGGGCCCTTTTTCACCGCTTCACTTCATCATAACCAAGCTTAATCTCATGCTTGGTCAGGCCATTCCTATGAAATGGCTTCTAATAAAATTAATCAACTCTAATTAAATCATCAGTTCTCTATTATTTTACCTGATTTTGTCTTTTGTCAATGAACTTTTGCTAATGACATTAGATTGCAAGTTTGGCTTGCGTGTTCGACAGGATGAAATTTTTAATTGGATTGATTCTCAATGGTACATGATGCGGAAGGGTGATAGTACATACGTCTGGAGGAAACTTGTCAGGGCAACACCTGTTCTTATGCCACACATTAGAAGCACTAGTGGCAGTGATTAGAGCACATGTTTACCTATATTTGTATATCTGGTAATTATCCAGTAAGTGTGGTACAGAGGGATTGCTGCACCTAATGGGAACTAGTTGGATGTTCAAAGAATCCTAAACACCCCGTTGATATCCGAAAGACACTTATCTAATTAATCTTGTGAATACACATGTGTTTTGAACTACATATATAATTCTATTGGAAGAAACCGAAGGTTCTATACAAGACCCAATTTATTGATCAATTGCAGAACAAGTTTATCAGATTATTTTTTTCACTTTTTTTTTTCATTTTGTGGAAATAGAACCTCCTTTCTTTTACATGGCGTTTGTCTTCTCAATTGAAGTACCGATGGATGAAGATATTCAGCCCCTTGATCTCAAAGGGTATAATTAGTTTACCAAGAAGAGTGAAGAATATCTTTAATTCATGTACATTTATTTATTAATATGCCTAGTAAATTTTCTGTACACTCCCACCCGCACAATTGGATCTAAAAAGTAAGCTGGTAATGGGTACACAGCCATAC
This sequence comes from Eucalyptus victrix, assembly GCA_016097545.1. Classification (NCBI taxonomy): domain Eukaryota; kingdom Viridiplantae; phylum Streptophyta; class Magnoliopsida; order Myrtales; family Myrtaceae; genus Eucalyptus; species Eucalyptus victrix. Next base: position 10,230,096 of record CM027841.1, on the reverse strand, counting down.
TAATTACATATATATATTCCCAAATGTATAATTTGCTTTGCACTAATCTCCAATCTTGGATACAACATAAGAGACAAGTTAAAGCATCGATGGCCGAGAAAAAGTTAAACTACACATGGGATTAAGACACGAGGCAACTCTCGATTGATGAGTTGAGTGCACATGGCCGACCAATCCATTTTGGTGAAACTAGGGCACCCAATTTCAAGTACTTTAATGACCTAAAGTACTTGCCTAAATTTATTTTCACTGAAGTTGTTCATAAGAAAATTATTGAGTCATCGCTAAAGCAACACACATCGGTTTTTTAGGGGTCAAGGGTCCCTTGACAACAACAGTCAATTTTTAACCATCTAAATTCATTCTCCTAGGATAATTAATTGCGTCGATTACTCCAATGTCCATAAATTGATTATATACTCATGCCGCTTTTAAGTGTTCCAAGAAAGGCGCAATTAAATATAATTTAATATCCATAAGTCGACTCGTCTTACCTGGCTTTTGGAGCTTCTAGGCTTAAATAATCATAAAAATATAATGTAGAGATTTAGATCTTCTGAATTTGCGTCTTGATTAGTGTTCAAATTGTCTTGTCTTTGCGTGGTTTCGGAGCTACCGAGGCAGGCACGTGCTGACCAAACCCATGGATCTATTTCACGTGAAATGTTGGAAGATCAAGGCCCTAAAAATGATAACTCTTACCATTGGAAGTGACATTATTTTTATGTTCCCAAAAGATGCCTCTCCCGTCCTCCGATGCGCACATGCTGTCTCATGTGTAGTGACAATATAATTTCATATACATAAGTTGACTCGACTTGCCTGGCTTTTGGAGCTTCTAGGCTTAAATAATCCTATAATTATAGCGTAGAGATAAGATCTTCTGAAATTGCGACTTGATTAGTATTCGTATTGTCTTCTCTTCGCGTGGTTTTGGAGCTACCGAGGCAGGCACGTGCTGACGAAGCCCAAGGATCCATTTCACGTGAAATCTTCGAAGATCAATGCCCTAGAAATGCTCACTCTTACCACCGGCAGTGACATTAATTTAATCTTCCCAAAAGATGCCTCTCCCGTCCTCCAATGCGCACATGCTGTCCAATGGGTAGGGACATAATTTTTTATGTTACCCAAAGATGCCCTTCCCGTCCTCCAATGCGCGCATGCTGTCCATTGGGTAGGGACATAATTTTTTGTGTTACCCAAAGATGCCCTTCCCGTCTAATTGAATATGCTTAACATCCATTGGAATATGCTCGTCCTTTTTATTTTAATTTTTGTTGAAAATGAAATTATTTCATTGCTAGCCAGAACTGGAAGACCTCAAGAGAGGAGCGTCGACACATAACAAAGCCCAGAGGACTTGACGAGGGACCAAAAGCCTATTTTGTGGAAGGCGATTTAACCTCTGAGACTTCGCAGCCCAATTAGCAACTGCGTTACAGATCCCCGGGCAACGGGCTAAAGAGAGCCAGTCGATGGGCTTTCTAGAGGTTTAGGCAGTCCGCGATTAGAAGTCCCTTTTACTAGGTAAAGTGATCTGGGCTAACAACAACCGCAAAGAATTATTGCCTAATTTTGGGAAAATTATTCAAAAAATCTTAAAATTATTGTACAGCAACTAATTTGAAACCTTTCAGTTTTACTAATTTACTTATAAACATTTTGGTGATTTGCTAATTTAAACTTTTTAACGAATTATTAATGTAATTATTCTAACTAATTTTGATAGGATATATTACTGAAGTGTTAGTCTAATTAGCATCAGCCATCTCATGTGATGTGATTACCGCTGATGTGGATAATTTTTAAATTTTTTAAAAATATTTACAAAATTTTTATAATTTTTGTATTGATTTTATTGTTTTCTTTTCTTTTTTTCTTCTTCTTTTCTTCTTCGTTGAGCCGATAGGCCTAGTTGTTACTTGTTGGTGGTCATCAAGCAAAACAATGTAATTATTCAATTACTTATTGGCCCTAGTAGATTGATCTCCTATAACTTATTCTCAAATATTTGATTGTTGTCCAGAATGATTGGTTCGACAGCATGAATTGAAGCATTTTTAGTGATTCCATTAGAATTTCCTATTGTAAATAGATTTGTTCATATTACACCCTTAGTTTCGATCTTTCTATAGTTGTAATGCTGAAAATGTAAAAGTAAGACAGAGTGTCACCTCTTCTATTATGATATGGAAGATTGATTTTCCTTTGTCAAGTAAGAAAATAAATTAAAGGGAGAGTTGAGGGGCTTTCGGTCCACATTTCACGGGCCTGAAAGGGGAAGGGGAATCCAACTTGACTATCTTTTATTTAAGTTCATGTATATACCTATATACCTAATAAAATCAAAATTAAAAAGGAATTGCCGAAAAAGGCTGAAAGCATCACCTAACTGGGCGTGCACAAACATATACAATTATATATTTTTAATCTCAAGTTTGTACAAATTGTTCTATGAATAACGGAGGTTTCAAGTCACATACAGTATTTTTAAACTCATACAGTATTAATTTCACAGGATGTAATTTGATGAAGAACCTCTGCCTTGGGTTACGTACAAAATTTGGTCACTATTCTAAAAAAAAATAAAAAATGCAGCATTTTAATTTGGTCTATCATCAAAAGCAAAACAAGTTTTAATTGATGAAAAAAAATATATTTACACATGTAATCTGAAATTTAAATAACTCGATACAATCAAATAGTCATCATGCACATATATAGCTATTGTAGTGCCGTGATGGAAACTGTTTTCCTATTGACTATATAAAAAAAATTCAAGTAAAAAAAGTATCCACTCCAAATTTAGCATACCATTCAAATTGTATACTTGAAACAGATAATAGATATAGGATTAAAGGAACTTAAAAAAAAAAAAAAACTCACCCTGTGTAAAACGTCTCCATGATTTACACCTCATCCACTTTGTTTCTTTATGCAAAACATTTACAGCTCATCTCTACTTTTTCGTTCTTATTATAGACCTAAGCGAAAGATTGATGATTTAATGCCGAGTGTAAAACATAATTCAATTTATGTTTTCCTTTAAGATACTAATGCATGAGCTTGTAAAATGAGAAAAAAAAGAACATTGGAATGTCAAGAGGCCATGTATTATGGAAATAATTCATAATTGATTGCGGAAAAATCCTAATTAGGGTTGGATTTTCTTGTCTAAAGCTAGTCGTACTGACTAACTCTCTAGCTTGTCCTTGTCTGATGCATGTGCTCGTTTGTCATGGCAATAACAAGTTTAAAGGTAATGTCGAGTAATGAACCAACAGTACTCAATTAGCATGAGTTCTTCCAAATCTTTGCATCGTGAGATTTTTATTTTAATTCAATTAACCCTACCGGAATTCTATATGAGGAGTTATCACTAACTTATTTAGATCCGTTAGAAACTAAATGACGTATAAGAGTATACGTCACTTCATACACAATTAAAAATAATAAAAATAAAAGGATGAGTAAAAGATAAAGTGAAATAAAATGATTTGATATGAGTCGAACATATAATATAATGTGACCATGTTATAAATCCCAAGACAGTAATTCCATGAGCTAAATCCAAATCAGATCCAAACTTTCTAAGAAACTAACTTTTTTAATCCTAAACTAAAACTTATAAAAGACCACAGAATTTTCTGAACCATATTTGTGCTAATTAAATGAATTAAACTAATTCTAATACTAAAATCCAACGACTTAGTCAAGACCTATTTTTCTAACTAATTTCCCAATATTTTATTTTTTGAATTTCTTTTATCATTCCATATATATTACTTTTTATTTTTTCGGTCCCTTGTCTCCAGAGCACGTGTCCTGCTTCTCTAATTTCCTTTAACATTCTCATTCATTTCCTCTTTGAATATCGGTCAACTCACTCATCACTCCACTCACTCACTCACAGACATGCATGCACAAACACTCACCAAAGACCTTACTGCTCGTTTTTATCCTTTTCTCATACCTTTCAACCTTTGTTCATGGCAAAGAACGAATCCACCTAACGTAAGACCTTTCAGCCTGCCGACAGATTCACAAGTAAAACAATATCCAAACCCAGTGAACGTAACTCGTCAGATGCCAACAAGTTCGTGACCACTAGATTCTCCTATGCTACTTATGGCATAAGTCGACATGCTCTGGTCATCCTGAGAATTGATTAACAAGAATATATCAGGATCAGAGACAGCATGTGAGGATGGGTTTGAACAACAATCGAGTAGTCATGGCATGTCGACGTCTCAGCCATAGGCTTAAATCACTGGAAGCAGAGACGCTGCAAATGAATCGAACATGTGTATTATACGACCATCATTCCAGACTAAGACATGAGAATGCTTCTCAAATTTGCACACGAACTTCATTTCGGCATTTTAACGAATATATGGTGATCGGTTCGAACAAGAGATCACATCGCAACATGAAAGCAATTATTGTGATCCAAGTTTATTACAACAGCATCAAAATGAGTACAGATCATTAAAAATCCTAAATTCAAGGATATATCGCAGAAATCTCAACCGGAATTCTTAGCCTGTACTTTGTACAAAAGAATGACAAAAAACAGAGCATTAAGAATTTACCAACTCCTCTCTCTCATTAACCTCTCCACGAGATTGTTGCCGATTGTACTTCTCATTTCAAGCCACAATCAATTTCAGTCTAGAGTGTCGATCAGGATTTTAATTTAATTTCTCAAAGCATTCTTTTTCGTTTCATAATATTAGTTTTTGTTATAGATGAAGCCAAATATTTGTTTTTAGGGGCTTTTTTTGTCTTTTCTATTATATTTCCTTTTATGTTAAAAGTGGTATCTTTATATTAGTGATGGTAAGACCCTAGCTGTCAATACGCTGAAAAATGAAATAGAGAGGCAAGAAAAAGAGAGAAGAAAAAAGTGAGTTTTTTCTTGATGAGGTCAACGTTTCCTGAACTTCCTTAGCAGAATTAACCGCACCTTCTTCGACATGTCTATTTACACCGATTTATCTTGACAAGAAAGAAATGGACCGATGACCTCAAGACTCAAAGGACATGTTCCGAGAGGCTGTTATAACCGTTTGGACTGTGGAGGCGAGTCTTATGAAGGCACGTCTTCTCAAAAGCTGGAGGGCTTGATCAAGGTACATTAGCTCTGTTCGAAAAAAAAAAAAAAAAGAGGTACATTAGCTCTACCTCATAAGCCAACAACCTGCTCCGTTGCTTCACGATGTCCTGGTGTAATATTTCCTGCTCGATCATCACGAAGCTTTTGCGCTGGATAGTAATTATTATCTTGCTTCCAAGATAATCCTAGTTCCTGGCTAGTTTCTTGAACTGCTCCTTCATGCCATGTTTCCAGTCTCGTCGATCAAATGTTCTTTTTCAGCATTTGAGGGAACCCAAAAAACAAAAAAAAAAGAAATAAAATTAGAGAACATTATATTCTCCTAAACAAACAAACGGAGCAAATGAAATTTGAAGGGTCAAATGCTCAGTGCGAACTACTCAACCATGTAGTTGCTTTTTTCCCGTATGGAGACAAAATTGTCTATTATTATCATTATTGTCGAAAAATATTACTTTGAATCATGCTTTTGCGCGCGAGGGAAGTTTTCTCGAAGTCATTGTGGAAGTGGAAATTCGTCGAAGTGGAGTCACAGCCCTTCATCGAGGGGGCATCAACAGTGACTCAAATGTTTTTGTTGGACATTCTATATGGAGTTTCTCGAACCCACAACAATCTTTGGCCACAAACAGGTGAATGCGTTCGCCACCAAATATTGTTCAAATTTATTCCACCAAGTTATTCGCATAATTATCCCAAAATGGATAATAGATTGGGAAATCAAACTTGTGACCTTCGACTTTCAAATCAAGTTTTGGACCATTTGACCAATTACCTGGTTGGTTTTTTAAGGTGAAACTTTATAAGAATTGGCTTTATTTAAAGCTACGTTACTCTTAACATATTTATTCATTTTTTAGCTTTTTCCTCAACTCTTTGCCATGTTTAATCAGTTCTTCACTTTGAGAACTTTAAATAAATTGAAAAAGAATCCTCAAAAAGGAAAAATAAAACGCGAAAGAATCATCTTTCACTAAAGAAAGCCATCTCTTTCTCTTGCCTTGTGGATCTTTGTTTAATCTTCTATTGTGATTTCTGGGACTTCGACCCGCCAAATGCGCGAGATCGGAAATGGGGTCCATATGAATTTGAGTCATAAATTAAATCATTTTAAATGAGCCGATTTTTCATGAACATATACCTGATTTTATTCAATTGGATTGTCCCATTTTTTTGGCCCATTTCTTCCATTGATCAAGAAACTACTCTAGACTTTAATAAGTAAAGATTTGACACAACGAAACATACAACATCCCGTATTTTGTTCACAGGGGCATAATATTCTTCTTCAAATATTGGGGTAAATATAATCAAAATTGTCGACACCTAAATTTAAGTCGAAAAATTAACACACATTTTTGTAAAAAAAGAAAAGAGAGAGAGAGAGAGAGAGAGAGAGAGAGAGAGAGCATAAAAACAAGGAATGGTAGTAAAAAGAACAAAAGCGCGCGCACCTGGGGGCAGTTCCCCACCCCGGCCCCTTCATCTGGCTGAACCTTCCTCGGAATGCAAGCATGGACCGAGGGCTGGCTTCACGGCCATCCAGGAGGGCGCGGCCATCCACTAGGGATGTGTGCGTGGCGCACCAGTGGTAACAGAACATTTTTCAAGCCCTGTTACCGGCTTTACCCAGTCTTTCCTAGGAGTCAGCCTTTCCCACTACCCAAGCGGGTTCTCCCCTCGGGTCTGCCCTCAGGCAAGCAAGAGCCTTTTATAGACCTACTCAGTTCTAAACAAAAGAAAAAGAGTAATATAAAAATAAAAATAAACAACAAATGGAAAAGTCCAAGCTGGTCCAACTGGCGCGGCCCACAAGAGCAACCCGTCGATTTGATCCGCGGCCCAGACCCATCAGCCCCATTTACACCAACATTTGCGCTTTTTTCCCTGGCTAGGCCTTCGCTCTCCCCTTCTCCTCCGCCTTGCGAGGACGTCACAGTCGATCTGACTGAAGAAAGGAGCCGCTCGCTCTGCCTCGACACTGAGCTAGAAGTAGACAGAAATTTCAAGTCACGTTCGTTGTCTCCGGCTAGCAATGTCTCTGCCCAGAAGACTTTCAAGCGCACTAGATGCAGATCATTGCCATGGCCGCTCCTTTCCATGAATTCAAGCTCCAGGGGATAATGCCCTGCTATTGCTTCCTTCTTATTCGGCCGTTTTGCTATCCGGGCGAAACTGCTTCTAGGTGATCTTGCTCGTACCAGAACGGCACATCGATGATTATCGTTACGTGCAATGCATTGTTGATTATTGTTCTGGATTGTGTCATTTTGCTCTTAGTGGAAGGTTTTAGTTGACTCAATCCCTATGATGCAACCAGCTACGCAAGTGGAGATGACTTTAGAGTTTGTTGGAAGATATGCAATCCTGTGGATTTGTACAATATTAGATTGATATGGAAAATCAATTAATATCAGTCTAGTATAGGATTTGATTTGTAATATCATTTATTTCCTTTTTCTTGTACAAGCCTAGTGCTATAATTGTAGAGCCTTGTACATCATTGATTTATGGAATAGAATATACAAAAATTTCCTCCTTTGTTCCTTGTTCCTCCTTGCGTTCTTTCAGAGTTCCTTCTTCCCTTGGATTCGGACTTGAAATTTTGAAGTCGGCAGTTTAAGTTTAATCGTTACTGAGAGAAAAGCAAGCTCGATCATTGAGATTTTCTACACTTGGTTTCTCTTTTTGTTAAATTACACGAATTTATTGTTTCCAAAACAATTAACAACTCGAATTCGAAATGCGGGAAACTAAGATCGCAAGCAAATTGAAAGTACGGGTGAAAAATTGAATAGGAAAACTAGAATTGTATTGAGATCAACAAAGTATTTAGAGAAAACTAAAAAGTGAACAATGAAATTTGCGGATGCCTACGAGTAAAAGTTACTTATTTCATTTATTTAAAGTTGTCGTTCTATTTAAGATTTTATTAAGTACATGAAAAAAAAAATACCAATAGCAACAGATTTTCCCGAGAAAATCCTAGAGACCTAACAAATCAGACACCCTTCCTTAAAAATGGCGTCTCGTAGGTAGTAAAATACAAAACTATCTTTAAAAGAAAAATAGTATTATTTTTTGTACGGTCAATTAAAAATTCCTAATTTCATTATAAGGATTAAAACTATCTTTTCAGCTCCTTACATATATATGGCCGAGGATTCTCGTGGTAGACCTTCGGAAATTCACTCTGCGATTCGAGTGCCGGGATTGCCTCGACTCTCCTCCTCGCCTCCCTGCCGAGGCGATAATGCGCGTTCAGGTTGGGAAGCCACCGGTGGAAGCAAGTTTTCCTGGCTCTTTTTTGTTGTTTTCCAGCACGTCGCGCCCCTCATCGGCGATGATCTCCGCGCCTGTCCACCCATTTTTGGATGTCAGCTTCGATCGGCTTGGTGTTGTTTTGAGCGTCATCGACGGAACGCTGCGCCCTGTGTCTCGTGTTAATTAACTTCGCAGCTTCCTCCTTAAGGTTGCGAACATAGCCGTCCGAGAATATCATGTTGTTGCATACCCAATTCGTGGAATTTTATGATCCAACTTGCAATGTGAAGACAATTAATCGCACCACCACTTTAGGACCAAATATCATTTCATCGAACACCTCTTGAGTAGTATCCGTACACTCATTAGACGCAAGACCCATGGGCTTGATTTAGACTAAGAAGTTGAAGAGCTCAATCGGTGGAGAGAAGATTCGAAAGTGATGGCTGGAGTCAATTGAGCCGAGGCGCCCTTTTGCCATGTGATTCGAACTTACTGCAAGCTTCCATTGATCACTGAACTGGAAGAACGAATCGAAGGAACACTTCGCGGTCAAAACAGCGCACGATCAGAATTGCAACCAGACGATACTGGAACCGCAATCAAAGTCATAAATACTTATCGACGTTGATTCACCTTTGGTGAACCTCAAATTAATGACGATGAACTTTGGATTCTAGGATTGAGCTTTGTTTCTTTTGTGTGTGTATTGTGTGCCTTCTTCGTGTTGTCTCCCATGATCGGAGATGGAAGGTCGACAGTGGCTTCCGGTGGACCGTCGGTGAAGCTAGTGAGGACGGTAAAGGCTATGGATGCGAAGCAGAATCGAGAACTTTCTCATCAAATGAGGAAAGTGCCCTGATTCAAAATGATGAAAATGTCCTTCCGGTTATTGCTATTTTAAACCAAATTCAAGAGAGAAGGGAAACCACTGGGGGTTCGCCCTAGTGGCCACCCTTCCAACATGGAAGGGGGAGGTGAGGGGTTCAAATCCCCACCTTCTCAGGGGGGATGGGGATAGGGACGCGTAAGTTTGAGAGTGGGTTGCGACTCCCACGCCCTGCAAGAGGCAGGGCACAAGTCCGCAAGTGAGTGTAGAGTAGGAGTAGAGTAGGACTGACAAAAAAAAAAAAAAAAAAGAGAGAAGGGAAAATTGGGCCGTGGGAAATAAAAAATTCTATTGTAGTAGCAATGGCGATGTTGCGAAGGGGTGAGGGTGAATTAAGTTCAAGGATATTGTCAATTTCAGGCCTATCACCTTTCATTAACTTACTCTCCCAACCCATACGTCATTGACTCTCAGGCTTTCCCAATCCATATTCATGCAACATTGGACATTTAAATTTTAAACAATTAAACCTATATGAATTTCAACTAAGGAGCTGTCACTAGCCTTTTTTAGTCAGCTAGACATCAATTAAGATATAGGAAAATATCTTACTATTCATGCAATCGAAGATTCTAAACTCAAGGAGTTGATTATATTGTCCTAATAATGATGCGCTTTCGGTACATAACTTGATTAAATGCTAACTAACGACGTAGCAACTTATTAAAGGAATCTAGTTTTCGTCCTAACCATTCTAAAACCATGAAAATAACATCCGAGATATTGAAATGCGTAACCAAGTATAATCACGAAAAAAAAAAGAAAAAGCGCAATCATCCTAATATAGCTAATATTGTCCCTAAAAAGAAAAAGACAATTCAAAATAAAAGAATCTTATTGTAAAGCCCCAAAGGCTTGTTTCATTTTAGATTTTTATTAAAAAAGAAATTTCAATTTTTCTGATTTTTTCTGATTTTCTAGAATTTTCTGAATTTTTTATGATTTTTTCTGAATTTTTAATTTTTTATGAATTTTTTTATTTTCTAATTTTTTTTTTATGAATTCTCAAAGTTTTTCTGAAATTTCTAATGAATTTTTTGATTTTCTTGATTTTTTTATGAATTTTCGGAAATTTTTAAATATTTTGGTTTTTCTGAACTTTCGTTAATGACTTTTATGATTTTTGTAGTACTATATACCGCGAACAGGTTCGGACCGGTTTACCTGATCCAATTTGCTGACCCGACCCACGTCGAATTAAAACTGATTTTTTTAAATATTTTATTTGATTTTCTAATTTTTAAGTTCCTTTTCTATTTTTTTCCTTTTTGGTCTTTTTCCCAATTTTGTCCTTTTCCCCTGCACCTTCTTTCTCGAACGTTGTCTCTTTCCTCACAACAAATCATATTTCCTCTATACAGAACCACCATTGACGAACTCGATTAAAGTAGGCTACACAAGTTCACGCCGGAATCCCTATCGGTCGGACGTTAATACCTGACGTTGTCAAGCGTCGCCAAATGTTCCGCCATCAGCCACCACTCCGGCCAAGACCGAACCATTCCGGCAAGAGAATTATGAGCTCCAAAATTGCACAAAACAGTATAAAAATTGCACAAGAAGCATACTAGGACAGTGAAGAATGCACTGACTTGGCGGCCTTGAGCCGCGGGCATCGCTGGCGACGAGGTTGAGAATAGCAACTCCAAACTCGTGTCCATAGACGACCGGCACAAGGAATCGCAAGAGCACGACATAAACGAACGGGAAAAACACAGATTCAGATTCAGTTCAACAACTAACGAGGTGGACATTAATCGACAATGAACCTAAACACCGTTGGACAACCGATTATGCAAGAAATGGCGTGCGCTTTTGAATGCAAGTTTCTGAAAGTTTAGTGTTCGTCAATGAACGAAAGCTGACGACGTCGATCAGCCCCGCTCCCGCGCACGTGCAGTCACACCCTCCTCCGTCACGCGCGTCACTCTTGCTTCTCTCTGCCTTGCGTCACCGACGCTCTTCTTCTCACGGGGATCAGCGGGTGCAAGCAAAAGGAGAAGATGGGCTGGGCTTCTTTTTTAGGCAGTGGTGGGCTTGTGGAACAAAGAAAAGATAAAAGAGATGGGCCAAGGAGAGTGAATTGGACGCATGGGCCGAAAGAAAATAACCGAACTAAAAGAAATGGGCTGAAAGAGAGGGGTTGGGAATTAAAAGGCTGAAAATTGTCAAGTGGGCTGGACAACACCAGCCCACTCGATTTTATTTTTATATCCTTCTTTTTTTCTCTTCTTTTAAAAAAAATTATTTTTTTCCATTTTTTTTAAATCTCTCTCCTTTCTTCTTCTTTATATATATTTTGAAAAAAATGGACTCTTGAATGGTTAGGAAAATTTGGGTATCAATAGCCATATGACAAAATTACCCTTAGTGTTATTCATGCTTTCTCAGCAAAATTCAAGTGTTAACAATCCCGAATTGCGAGAACCCCTTATAGGACTAGCGGTTCTAAATTCCCATGGCGCGCCCAATCTTGAAGGTGGAGTTCCACGTGGAGGACAACGATGTGTTTGGGACTGAGCTCATCGGGGTAGTGGAGATACCGGTGGCCTAGATCACAATGTAGAGACGAAGAAGTTTTTTCAACACTTTGGCATCCATTGTGTGCTTGGTCCTTGTTATGCAAGCACCAATCTTAGCATTTTCAAGCAACGGGTCTGTATCCTTAGACGTTTAGGTTGATTCTTAATCAAAATCTCTTCGTTTGATTGCATCAAAAGCATTGCTTTTGCTATATATTACCTTATTATTTCAATCGGGTATAATTTTTCGATAAAAAAAAAAAAAATCGGGTATAATTTCATAGGAAAGTTTTTCCTTTTAGTAGACAATCTGCGGAAGTTTATTGATTTGTCTCATTCTGTCCTAGATCATATCATGTGTTTCTGGCATAATGACATGCATTTACAGTAGTTCTAGTAGGGAATTTTGTAGTATTGGAGAGGCTGCCCATTCGTTTGAATTCAAGCATAAATCTACGAAAATGTTTGGTTTAATTTGTTGGTGTATGGATCTTTTTTAGTCCAGGAGGTGGGGACCTTATACACGCACCACCAAAAGTGCATGGCTCTTGACACTCAAGCCTTGGGAATAACCGCAAAATGATGGCTTTCATTGGTGGGTTGGACATAAGTGATGGCCGATACGACACTCCCGAGCATGGACTTTATAGCGATCTTGACACCATCTTTAAGAACGACATTCACAACTCCACATTCGTGGTAATTAAGCTAATGTTTCCCTTTAGCACTATAAACACATGTTTGTGTTTTTTTTCTAATCTTGTGTTTATGGCTTTTTTTGTGACTACTGTAGTCCACTGTCAATGTCCCAAGGTAACCGTGGCATGATCTACATTGCAAAGTTGAGGGACAAGTTGTGTACGACATATTGAAGAATTTCGAACAGAGATGGAAAGAGGCTGCGAAGTGGCACAAGTTATGTAAAGCGTTGGCATGAGAATGCTCTATTAAGGCTCGACGGGATTTTGTGGATACTTTGTCCCTCGAGAAGCCTCGATGGCGACAAAAATGTACAAGTCAGGGACGAAGACAACTTGGAAAATTGGCATGCGTAGGTCCGAAGAATTTACTTAAAATTAGTTGGCTTTTTTGAGGGACTTCAATTGGAAACAAAATGAAGGGTAACAATCATCTTTAATTTCTATTTTATGTTGGCACAGGTCATTAGATCAATTGATTCGGGATCTGTAAAGCGATTGCCAAAGAGCGTTGAAGAAGCTAAAAATCAATTAAGCTTTAGCTGCTAATGCCATGCTAGTAGATTTACAACTGGCTGTTATGCATGTATCACTTGAAAAGTTTTCCTCACATTAGAAAGTTACTCTTCTTTCTTATGCACAATCTCTAGTGCTTTTGAATAAACATTGAAGCCCACATTGATAATGTTGCTTCTTTCAATTACTTCATGGTTGCAGAATCTTATATGCGGAAAGAACTTGAAAGTAGACAAGGGCATTCACATGGCGTCCGTGAAAGTGATTAGATCGGCACAACATTTCATTTACATTGAAAACCAGTATTTTCTCGGCTCTTCCTATCATTGACCATCATACAAAATGTAGGTATGAGATGCACCATTTCTATGCATTTTGATTGACTGAGTTGAAAGAGCAACAGCCCCTCTGGTAAGGAGTATTCAAACTTTGCTCCCTCTGGGAATTGTGTATCAGCTAATAATGGCTAGAACTCACCGTATTGGATATTAAAACTGAATTTTGATTCAAAGGGCACTATTATCGAATGATGAGAACCTTACAAAGTTCCTGCATATTATATTTTCGAGACTTGACTCTCTGAACTTTCTAAATTTTGATTTTTTCCTCCATTTTCTAGTTTCATTTCGGCCTATTTAATTTCTTGAGTTCAAGTTTTGACAGCAACCAATGCTTGATTTGGCTCTAACAAGCAGGTGCAAACGATTCAGTGCTATGTCGGGAATATCGGATTCCCAAAAATCGGATTCGACACTAAATCGAATCCCTAAAACAAGTGCGGAAGACGAGCCCTGGAAAATCACATGTATCACCGATCCTAAGGCACATCACAGAATCGAACGTACCTTGTTAGCCACAGATTAAACACCGACGTTGATATGAGGAAGAAAAAACGATCCCGTTCGATCCGATGACGTCAATTCGCCTTGAAGGGAAGAGAGTGTCGTCTCTTTTGTTATTGTTTTTCTTTTGGAGGGAGAGAGGGAGGAGGGACGTACGTACTGTCAAAAGATGTGTTCCTCCCTCTCTTTTTCCCTTTAAATACGTCCTCTCCAAACGTGTCCCTTCAGCAAAAGACGTCCCCCAAAAGTTACAACTTTTCAACGTATCCCTCCATCCATGAGCCCTAATCTTGTGGGCCAGGCTTTTAGGCTCAACATGGGCGAAAGGGCCAATTTAGGCCTATCACAATAATTAATAAAATCATCATCTCACACTCGCACATGGTGGGCCAAACAGGATCCTCTTTACATCTTTTCAACATTCATACCGGTGAATAATCCGTGCGACCAGCATATTTTGAGAGCTCGTTGCTATACATCTGTTAGGAATATATAGCAGCTCATAATAGGCATCACACTTTGAGTAGATTTAGTATGCTGTACCCTAAATCGATCGATTACATTTATATCTCTCTTGATCTCTTTTAAACAATGATATATTCACAATTATGATTATCCCAACAATCATAATTGGTCGACCAGTGAATACAAAAAATACAATGTGATTCTCCAAATTCGATCTTCTTCTTTCCTTCAAACTCTCAATCTCAGTTTAGTTTGCTTTTTTAGAAATGTCCCATTAGATCGAATCAACTCATGACCATTAGTAACATCCTAAGATAGCAAACACTAAATAGAAATCTTGAGAATAAGTAAGAGTCATGAGGGCACTCAAATTGAGGAACTCTTTTCCTCAAGAGTCTCATATGGTATAAAAGTTGAGATCAAACTTTTGCCACTCTTACTGGTCGTCTCATGCATACGTAGTATGAAATATGTATTACGGTATTAACTCATTTTCCATGGAGCGTATGTCTACACCTTTAATACCGTATAGATGATAGTTCAGACATATCCAATGTCTAACTTGAGTTCACGTATCTACTCATTCACATAATTCATCAGAACTCACATTTAACATCTTAGACAAATAAAGTAAAATATGTGGGGTATTTTACTTTCGGACATAGTACATATCATGTCATCATCTTAACATTTAGTTAAGGCAACATATATATTTTAAGCTTGAGCTCTCGATTATCACCTAGATAATAATCTTAAAAACCATCTCATCTCTATTTATCACAAAATAAATAGAGACGATTATCCGTGTGAGTGGGCCAATCTTATATCTGTCCGACATACTTTCTCAACTTAAAGTAATACATTGAACATTAAGATGCATAAAGATCAAACAAAGATTCATAGGCATTAATAATGAAAAATACAAGTTCATAAATGTGAACAACTCAGGGAAATTATAATATCCAGTACATCAAACTCTACGCAATCCTAGAGATTTTACATGACCACAAAATACATCTCTAGGTATTGGCTTTATCATAGGATCTGCTACCATTCTATGCGTAGATATGTACTGTAAGTTCACATCCTTTCGTGCAATTATATCCTTAACAAAATTATACTTGGTATCTATATATTTGGTCTTATCATGATATTTTGGATATTTGGTATACGCTATAGTTGCTTGGCTATCACAGTTAACCAATAATAGATTTGTAGCATACCCAATAACACCTAAATGATTCAAAAATCTCTTAAGCCAAACACCTTCTTGTATTGCTGCTGATAATGCCACGAACTCAACTCCCATCGTGGACAAGGCTATACACGTTTGTTTCTTACTGCTCCAACATATGGCACCATAATTCAATAAGAAAACAAAGCCAGAGGTAGATTTCATTTCCTCTAAATCTCCTCCCCAACTAGCATCATAATAGCCTTAGAGTCACAGATCCTTTCCTTGATAACTTAGTGTATAATCAGCAGTTCCCTTTAAATACCTCAGTATTCTCTTAATGGCTTTCTAATGTGCTTGACCTGGATTGGATTTGTATCTACTCACCATTCCAATTTGCAAAACATATGTCAGGTTTTGTACACATCATAGCGTACATCAAGCTTCCAAGAGCACTAGCATAAGGAATGTTGCACTTGTTCCTCCTCTTGTGGAGTCCTTGGACACAATCCATGGCTCAATCCTTCGCATTTTGCAGTAGGAGTATTTATGGGTTTACAATCTTGCATATGAAATCGTTCAAGAACCTTATTTATATATGTTTCTTGCAAAAGAGATAACGACCTCTTCGAACGATCTCTTGAAATCTTAATTCTAAGAATGTATGCAGCCTCACCCATATCTTTCATCTCAAAGTTGGAAGATAACTAACTCTTCACAGTATTTATAAACTCCATATCGCTTCCGGCAATTAGTATATCATCAACATATAATGATATGATCACAAATTGATTTTTAGATCTTTTAATATATACACAATGATCCTCATCTATCATTGTAAAATCATATGCCATTATGGCATTATGAAAACGTATATACCATTGTCTCAATAACTGCTTAAGGCCGTATATCGATCTCAAAAATCGACATACCTTTCCTTTTTGGCATTCTATGATGAAACTAGCAGGTTGTTCCATATATATTTCTTCATCTAATTCTCGATTGAGGAAAGCAGTCTTTACATCCATTTGATGTAACTCAAGATTTATACTAGCCACTATTGCCAGAATAATGCGAATCGAGGTAAATCTCGCTATAGGAGAAAATGTTTCTTAATAATCAATTCCTTCCTGTTGATTATACCCCTTCGTCACAACGCGAGCCTTATGTCTTTCTATTGAGCCATCAGCTTTACGCTTTATTTTGAAAACCCACTTGTTCCCAATAGCTTTGCATCCTTTTGAAAGATCAACTAGTTCCAAAACTTGGTTTGACTTCATTGACTTCATCTCCTCTTCCATTGCATAAATCCATTTTTTCTTCCTAGGGCAATTTAGAGCCTCATTAATATTTCTTGGCTCATCCTCATCTTGCGGAGCAATCATAAAAGTTTCCCCTTCAATGTCAAAACGTCGATGGGGAATACTTTTGCAACTTGTTCGCCGTATGAGAGATTGTACACTTTGTACATCATTCCCCATTATGCTCTCACTAGGATTAGATAATGATGATATTGTCTCATCATGTGGTTCTAATTGGGAATGAGTTGAATTTAATTCATCACTTTTCATTTTACTCCCACTTGAACGAACTCCACTAATATCATTATCTTGATCCAAGGTCAACAGGGATACACTCATGTCCATTATGGAGCTGTTCATCTTGTTCTTACCTTTCATGGTCGTAAAGGTTTGCCAGTGGTCGCAAGAATTGCGTTGTTGGATACCGGGTTTTACAATACAAGCATGCTTGTATCGGAATTGTCCAAACTACTTTGAATGCTAGAACAATCTTTGTGACTATGTATCCAAATTTCAACATCGCTCTTTCAGACCCCCAACTACTTTCTTTCTTAAAAGTTCAAGTCCAACTCACTGGAGCCCCTCAAACTGCTGACTCTGTAACTGCAACCCTACATTACCAGATGGTTTATCGAGTGCAGAATCATGCTCTTGATCTCAATTTCAACAATGGTAATGAAGATGCCTTGTTCATCTCCATGCAGAATGATCAGGCGTCCTGCATCTATGTTCCTAAATAGATCTCAAAAGACACGTTGGCCAAGCTCCTTCCAGAGACTTGGATCACCAACTATGAGAAGCTACACTAGCATAACAAGCCATTCTAGTCTACGGATTCTGAGTTTGTTCGGAAAAAAAGATGGACCCGTTTCCATCAAATTTGGCAAGAAAAAAGAAGAAAGTCCTTATATCTTCCAAACCCTCTTCATGATTGAACCATGTGTTCCAGAATTAATTTCCGAATTAAATCCAAAAAAGCTTGTTCGACACTTCAACAGTAATGGACATCCCATCCATTACTACAAAGACAACTTTGGTCATTGTTTTTGGGACCCCTTTTGCCAATGTTCCTACTGTACAAATTCACCTGACGAGGTAGATCCTTTTGCCAAACCTCCACCTCGATGGAAAAGGCCAAAGGATAAGATGTACCAAACGTACTTGAACGGAGATCCATCCGTTGATACTCTTGGCGAGTGTGATAAATACCAGTTCATGGTTTCTTATGCTCCACCTCCACCACTAGAGTTCAATACTACACCCCAAGTTTCACCAGATCCACCGAAATCACCTCCACCATCTCCTCCTCAGAAAAAACAAGTTCTCTCTCCATTCTATAAGCCAATCCTAAAATGGGCTAAGAAGCATTCTTACCCCCTCAAAGCTCTAGCAGAAACATCACCCACTTCTTCCATTGCCATGTTCCATGAAACTGACTTTCCCTCTCTTGTTAGAGAAAGTTCCAAACTATCGTTTCCTGCTCCCGAGGAATTCATCGATCCACAAAAAAAAATATCGTCATGTTCCAAAAATAGCAACCCCCACTGATGTGGATGAACATGAGAGACAGAGAAAGACTCCTGCTGCTGAAGCAATTCTAAATTGGCAATCAGAGACTTTGTTAGCACAAAACAATGCCTTCAAGGCAATTGATTCCAAGATTGGAAATGTGCAACAAGACCTCCGAAGGTATGATGAAACTACCAAAAAGATACTTTCTGAGTTCTAGAAAAGGCTTCACGCCTTGGAATCAGGACAACATCTTGGGTATCATTATCTTGAAAGTCCAAAGCCAGAGATAGAAAAACTCAAGTGGCAGATCCAACTTCTCGAAGAAGGAAGGTTTAGACCTTTCGATCCACTGGCACCTTTTGTTAGAACTGGGTATTTGCCTCCACAACCATAGACGTCTATTTTTGCTGCCATTCCAAAAGATCCCTTTAGAAAAGAACCAGATATGGCAGAAATACGAAACCGCCTCAAAACCCTGCAAAAGAACAAAGGAAAAGAAAAAATGCTGCCTACAGAATCAAGTTTGATTGTTATAAAAGAAAGACTAGATCAAATGATGTTATCCAACCCATTAGAATCTTTTCTAAATGATTTGGGTACTCAGGAATCTGATCCTGCTATCCAGCAGCCTGATCCTGTCATTCCAGAAAAACAGATTCTATTCCCAGTTGAGCAAACTTCTCCTGATACTGAATCAGATTCAGTATCTCTTTCCTCCTCTTCATCCTTCTCAATTCCCACAGTTGATTCTCTCCCTATTGCGCCAGTAACTTCATCAATATTCATGACTGATCGTCTAGATGATGAGATGGAATCAAACTATTCTGAGTCAGAAAATGTTCAGACAAGCAATCCTGCACAGCATGTATCCATAGCATCAAGATAATTCTTCACCATCGATGATATTCCTTATCATAAATGGCCAGAAAGACTTGAAGACTTTCATACTTGGTTGAATACTCAGTCCATCACCAACCATGATATGAATGATGTCATTTACAACTTTGTTACGAGGTTCACAGGCAGCCTTAAACTCTGGTGGAAATCAATTTCAGAACAAGACCAGATCCATTTCCTGATGTCACCTAATTTCGGCCATGCCATCACTCTCTTATATCATGTCTTTGTGGGAAAACCCACTGATCTCATAGAGATGAAAAGAAGAGAATTTTTCGAAAGAAAATGCTACTCCCTCTAGAAGAAACATCTTGATAAGCATTATTGAGTGATGCTTTAGCTTTTTTATCAGGTTGGCGCAGATCCAAATCTGAAGCATGTTTTCCTTACTTCCATCCCTAAAGAACTATCACAGATGGTTGAAAGATCTTTCTTTGGAAAACAAAGGAGAATACAAGATATTCTCTTGGGAGAAATACATCAAGAAGTCCATCTATGTCTCGAAGAATTATGCTTAAAACGCCAGATGGTCCATACCTACATCACAGATGACAAATGCCTTGAATCAGCTTGTTCTCGCTAGAAGTTAAAAATTAAATGTTCCAAACAAGACTGTGATGGTACTTGTGGCAAGTTTTCTCAGAAAAAGAAACATTACAAGAAGTTCGGATAAAGAAATCCAAACATGGCTCCAAGCATTTCCGGAAAAAGAAGAAATGACGATACTTACGCAAGAGGAAAGATCTCACGGGCCACAAGAAGTCAAATCGATGCTTCATATGCAATCAAAAAGGACATTTTGCTAAAAATTGTCCTCAAGCAAGAAAATGTCAGAATCGTCTAATTCATCACATTGAGAATGAAACAGGTATTTCTCTTGAAAATGATAATATTGAATCCTTATTCTCTGCTGATGGAGAACCATCTGAACAAACTCTTTGTGTCATCCCCTTTTACCAAATTCCTAATGAGACTGAGTCAGACTTAGAGTCTGAAGACATTTTTCACATATTCCCCACATCTTCAGAACCAAACCTTGACATATTTTCGAGTCAAACTCATTGTACTCATTTCCCTATAAAAATCCTCACCTCGAAGTTTGCCAAACTAATCACTGTTATTGCTCTCATTGATACTAAAGCAAGTTGTTCCATTCTAGATACGAAAGTCCTGCCTGAAGAATATTGGACTCCTTATGTCCGATATTTCAACTCTGCTTTTGGAGATACCTTCTCCACAAATGTCAAGACTACTCCAGTAACTGTCCAGTTTTTTCATCAGTGTTCCATAACCACAAAGATCTTTGGATCAAGTCTCCCCAATAAAGATCTGATAATTAGGTGGGATATCATGACTCAAATCTCTCAACTCCGCATCATTCCTGGAAAAGGTCTTAGATATAAAGATCAATTCTCTGAATTCGTCAATATTCAGAGACTCTTTTCCATTCAAATGAGTCTACTAGATCCAATCATGCAAAAGTTGTTAGAATCTTGTTCAGAATCCCATTCGGAATTCACTCAAAAGTGTTCCCATCCTTTATGGGAAAATCCAGAGTTCTTTGTTCGCCTTCCTTTCAAAAAGAATGAAGATATAAACCTAACCAATGCGAGCCATATGGGAATGAAGCCAGAACATCTTACTTTAGCTCAAAGGGAATGTTCAGAATTATTGCAACAAAGTCTTATTGAAACTCCAATTCTTAATGGGCTTGCGAAGCCTTTTATGTCAATAAGCGTGCTGAGCAAAACAGGAGAAAAATGAGATTGGTAATCAACTATCAACCTCTCAATCTTTTTCTCCAAGATGATAAATTCCCTCTACCATCTAGAGATTCTCTCTTTACTGGTCTAACCAAGGCCCGTATCTATTCCAAATTCGATCTCAAAGCCGAATTTTGGCAATTGGGCATCCATCCTGAAGACAGATACAAAACAGGATTCTGTATCCCGAACCAGTATTTCTAGTGAAAAGTTCTTCCTTTTGGTCTAAAGGTAGCACCATTCCTTTTTCAAAAGGCCATGTGTTGTATTTTTCAACCAATCTTGTTAAGTGCAGCAGTATACATCGACAACATTCTGCTCTACAGTCCTAACGAGCAGTCACACTGTCAACTTCTTGAGCAATTTGCAGAAATCGTGAAGAAGCATAGCATCATGTTTTCTCAAAGAAAGATAAATTTCGCCCAGATAGAAATTGAATTTCTTGGTATGCACCTTAACAAAGGTACATATTATCTAGGGCCACATATTGCTAAAGAATTATTGAAGTTTCCTGAAGATAACTTCACAATAAAACAAGTTCAGCAATTTCTTAAGATAATCAATTATCTCAGGGATTTTGTCTCAAACATTGCGAAGCTCCCGATTCCTTTGCAATCTATGCTGAAGAAGAATCCCCCACCTTGGGGAAAGCCCCAAACTAAAGCAGTCGTTGAGCTTAAAGAGATTATGTAGAATCTCCCACCATTACAAATACCATCAACAGGAAAAATAATTCTTCAAACTGACATTAGTGATGAATACCGGACAGCCATCCTCTTTGAAGAAATTGATGTTAAGAGACACCTCTGTGCTCACAAAAGTGAAAAGTTTTCTCAAACTAAAATGCATTACCACTCCACTTTTAAAGAAATCCTGGTAGTAAAAAATGGAATAAAGAAGTTCGAGTTTCATCTCATCGGCCATTACTTCCTAGTAGAATTAGACATGGCATCTTTCCCTCAGATAACCAAGTTTAAACAGAAGCAGATTCCAAATTCTCAACTGCTTCAAGGGGCTGAATGGTTCTCAAAATACACTTTTGAAACCAAACATATTCCTGGAAAGAAGAATGTGCTTGCTGACTTCTTGTCAAGACCAAAGGCACCAGCCGAAATCAACATGTACATCAAGAGACCTGCTTTTCACATGCTCAATCATGGCGTGAAATATAAGATTGAGAAGATCAAAGATTTGCAAAGTTGGAAATACCCTTAGGAGATTATTCAGCAAATCCAGAACGACAGTCTTGCTGAGAACCTAAAGAACCTTATGTGGCAATGCCACACAGATTTGTTCAGATTTAATGGAGATTCGATTATTTATCCTTTTGGGTTAAATTCAAATTATCCATTCATACATCCTCTTATCTGAAAGGAAGATGATTTCCCTGATCAGCTCAAAACGTTATTATGGTACGTAACCAATAAGTACTTAATAGCCTTTGAAATTCCAACCAGAAGGTTCATTGTCAACCTCACCAGGATATTCTTATTCGGAAGAAATGTTGAAAAAGAAAGCGACAAGAACCTCTTAGACTTTCTTAATTTGTTCTATTCTCCTACTTATTGGAAACATCTCTTGGAGAAAGAACTGAGAACCATGACACCAAATCCTGAAGTCCATACCATCCTGTTTTTCAAACGTCCATTGCATTTTTTCAGAAATAATGGAAGCATCATTAATGCCCCTCAGGAAATAGGAACCACATCGTATAGACCTCACTTAGACAGCCAAGAAACTCGGATTCACAAATCTTATCCAGGATCTGTTAGATCTTGTGGACACGAGTATCGAGAACTTCAGAGAATTTTGTGCCAGGAAAACAAAACCATTCCTGAAAATATTTGGAATAATGTACCCACTACGTGGGATCATTATGACCTAGCACCAGAAGCTAAGGAAGCACTCGAGCAATATAGACAAGTTGCATCATCTCAAGATCATGAAATGACAGGAACAGATGATATTGTTCAATCCACTCAAGACCCCTATGCATGCTTTGGAGGTCCTCTATCCCAGGATCCCTACGAACAAGGACCTTCGTCCTTATTTCAAAGCATGGACACATCCTTTTATGCACAGCCATCCAACTAGCCTCAGCCAAGCATCCCTGCTGACACTCAAGAAGATGACAGCACAAACTGGCTAAAGAAGAAGCATCCCATTAGGCTCATGAAGAAGCATCCTCATCACGAAGGCTTAACCAAATCCTCTCACCAGAAGACCTTGAAGCCCTTAAACAGAAATACGAGGCACATCTCCTAAAAGACAGCTCAGATGACTCAATCTGTAGTTACAATGCTTGTGACGGACGAGACCGCTGAGTCCGTACAATTTCACTGTAGCAAGCTACTATTCACTTTTACTATAGCATTAGGCTAGGGAAGGTACTGTTTGTTGGAGAAATCTTTCCAGAATATTTTGAAGCTGACAAAACGTTTCTTTCAGTCTAAAGTCTGGATGTTCGGAAACCGTCAGTTTAAAGTCTGAAGACTTTGTTCTCCCAAGACTCAAGACCCAAGTCTCAAGACTCAAGACCCAAGACTCAAGACTCAAAGACTTAAGACTCAGGACTCAAGACTTAAGTCTATTCTCACTGACAGTCTTTCTAATCCAGTGTCGAAGGAAATCCAAAGCCGAGGTTTATGGTTGAGGATTCAATTCTATCCTCTGGAATAGATTCTTTGGTTGGATAATCATTTCGGATTGTTTAATTCTTATCTAAGATCGATTGAAGATCCGATGGTCGACGAAATAATCTTGGAATATTCTATTCTTGGAAACCGAGATCCCGATTGTATGGGCGAAGGATTGATGGGCTATCATCGATTCCTTAAATAGCTCGGATGATCTTCTTGATTGATTCCGTCCAACGGGTAGATTGGAGGAATTCCTTTGGTAAGTGCCAACGGCTATGATGGCATGAAGGAGTATAAAAGGAAGACGTCTAGTTGTTTTAAGTGTGTGATCGATAGAAAAATTCCGAGTCCGAAGATCCTTGATTGTTAGTCGAGGCGAGCGAAATTATATACAAGAGAGTGTTTATACTTGGTGACGCCTTGAGTGAGTGTGGTAGATCATCTACACCTAGAAATCAAGGAAGATCAACACCGTAACATCTCTTTGATCATAGTGAAATCCAGCCAATCGGCTGTCGGCGCGAAAGAGTGGACGTAGGCTTGAATCAAGCCGAACCACTATAAACCGAGCGTTCAATTCTCTCTTTCCCTTACTCGGTCTTGCGATTAAATTTTTAACTGTTGCAAATCCTCTAATTGTTTAAATATCGTGCAAGCTTCGAGAAATTTTTTTATACCTATTCACCCCCTCTAGGTACTCGTACTAGCTATTTCAATTGGTATCGAGCTCGCGTTCTTACTTTGTTTGAAGTGTTTTACTTCGAGTAAAAGATCCATGGCTAGTATGCTAGCACCGGGGCTGATGGAGGGGCAAAGCAATACCAGACCTCCCTACTTCGATGGAAAGGATTACAACATCCGGAAGAACAAGATGAAAGCTTTCCTTCGATCAAAGGATCCTCCGGAATGGGACGTTGTGGAAAGAGGAATCACTCCCGCTGCTGCATCAATCTCTCGAAAGAGGGAAAGAAAGCTGTTGAAGCCAGGCGGAATGTCTCAAGAAGAAATAAACAAGAGACAAGCACTCGATGCTAAAGCAATTTATTCTTTATATTGTGCTTTGTCACCAACTGAATATAACAGAATATCTTCTTGTGTTACAGCAAAAGAAAGAAGGGGACAGGTTACATATCACTTATGAAGGGACGGATCGAGTGAAGGAGACCCAGAATTAACATTCTTCTTGGTCAATATGAATCCTTCAAAATGAAACCAGGAGAATCTATAACCGACATGTTTAGTCGTTTTACGAGATATTGTCAATGGTCTTGAGAACCAAGGACAAAAAATTTCTGATCCCATGAAGGTGAACAAGCTTCGCGTGGACTCTCCAAGGATTGGAATCATATAAAGACTTCAATAAGAGAGACGCAAAGAATCATGCCATTATCTCGTAGACGAACCGATTGGAACTCTTCGGTCTTACGAAGTGGAACGAATTAATGAAGACGAAGATCCAAGAGGTAAGAAATCTATTGCACTAAAATCAAATGATGATTCGATGATGCAGATTCTGAAGATGATATGGATGATGAGGAGCTCGCCCTCATGATAAGAAAATTCAGAAAACTGAATAGAAAAGGCAGAAGGTTCATTCCAAAAAACGAGTTTTCGAGACAGCGAGACCAAGTCTCTGTTGATGATGTGGAACCAAACAAAGATGTAGTTTGCTTCGAATGTAAAAAGAAGGGACACATCGAGACCCAACCGTCCTCTTCGAAAAAGAAAAGAGGAAAAGCTGAGAAGTCTCGAAAAGCTCTCAAAGCCTGAGACTTGGAGCGATACGAGAGTGTGAAGAGAGTGATGAGGAATATGCCAACCCGTGTCTCGATGGCACAATCGACTCGACTGGATCGACTGGATCGACTCGGAAAGTGAATTTGAGGTAAGTGATTATAAAATCCCTGTCAAAGTCTCTAAATATATTGATGAGTTATGTTTCAGTCTTAAGACTTCTCTTAAAAAGATTTCCGAACTTAAAAAGGAAAACTCAGTTTTAAAACAAAAGGAAAACATTTTAGAAGAAAAGGTAAAAAATTTAGACTTGAATGTTTCTACTCTTAAAGAGAGTGAAGACAATCTTTCAAAAGAAAATGTTTTCTTAAAAACTGATTTATCAAATATTTCAAAGAAATTTTCAATAGGATCCGAAAAACTTGAAAAAGTTCTTTCAATCCAAAGACCTTACTTCAATAAGTCGGGTCTAGGTATGACAGCTGAAACAATCCCTTTGATTGATTTTCCGAAAGTAAAAGAAAGAATTAAGAAAAGACCATCGAGAGAGGCTTATAAAAATCATTTCAAAAGAGTCTTTGTAAAGCCCGTAGGTCGAAATGCTTTAAGGTGTTCTAAGTGTAATAGTCGGGATCATTTTGAAAAAGAGTGTCCTATGGTTTGGAAGCTCGTTAAGAGAGTATGGCCTAATAATGCTCATCCTACTAACACCAAAGGACCCAAGAAAATTTGGGTACCAAAGAAAGCTTGAGACTCTCTTTTGAATGCGGGTCTCGTCAAAAAGAAGGTAAAGTGGTACCTTGACAGCGGATGCTCAAGACACATGACAGGAGACTCAAATTGTTTCATAAAGCTTATTCAAGTAAATGGTGGAAAAGTTTCATTCGGAGGAAATAGCAAAGGAAGTATTGTGGGATTCGGAACTGTGAAAATTGGAAATCTCACAATAAGCAATGTTTCTCTAGTGGAAGGACTCAACTATAATCAACTCAAAGATTAGCCAACCGTGTGATACTCGGTTACAAGATCTCCTTTCAAGAAGGCATATGTTCTGGAATTAGCAAAGATTCGACTCAGTCTTTCATGGGTCGAAGGCATGGAAACATCTACCTCCTTGATGTAAAGCCAAATGAAGAACAATGCTTAATCTCAATTCAAGATGAAGCAGTCCTATGGCACAGAAAACTTGGCCATATCAACAAGAAGCAATTGGCCAAGATCTCTTCAAAGCAACTTGTTCGAGGTCTATCTAAATTGCCTTACCAAAAGTCTGACTTATGCACTCCATGCATTTTGGGAAAGCAGGTAAGAAATTCATTTAAGCAAATAAATCATGTATCTACTAATCATGCACTGCGGTTGCTTCATATGGATCTCTTCGGACCAACAAGAACCCGAGCATTGGAGGTAAGAAATATTGTCTAGTAATTGTAGACAATTACTCTCGTTTTACTTGGGTATATTTTCTTGCAAATAAATCAGAAACTTTTTCGTACTTTGAGAAGTTTGCTAAAAAGGTTCAAAATGAAAAAGGATGTGCTATTTCTAGTATAAGAACAGATCATGGAAGTGAATTTGAAAATCAAGATTTTACGAGATTACGTGACAAATCTGGTGTTAATCACATGTTTTTCTCTCCGTATACTCCAAAGTAAAATGGAGTTGTGGAAATAAAGAATAGATCTCTTCAAGAAATGGCTAGAACACTTTTAATTGAAAGTAAAATTTCTTCACGATTTTGGGCTGAAGCTGTTTCAACTGCTTGCTATATTATAAATAGAGTCTTTCTAAGACCTATTCTTGAGAAAACCCCCTATGAATTGTTCAAAGGTAAGAAGCCTATTGTTTCATACTTTCATGTATTTGGTTGCAAATGCTTTATTTTGAAAAATGCAAATGATCGAGTTGGTAAGTTTGAAGAAAGATCGATGAAGGCATCTTCCTTGGATATTCTACATCAAGCAAAGCCTACAGAGTCTACAACAAGAAAAGCTAGTCTGTGGAAGAATCAATGAATGTCAAATTCCAAGACTCAATGCAAGATGAATCCAGCCAGACTCAGTACGAAGAGACTGAACCCGCTCTAGACCTTCAAATGTCTACATCTCAAGAAGCATCTCGTAGTCCGGAAGTCCATCATCAAGACGCTCATGGAGAATCAAATAAAGAAAGAGATCATCAAACCGGCAAATCAACTAGTAACTCGGAAGCACAAATCCAGTCATCCCAAAGATCTTATTATTGGCGAACTTAATGAAGGAATCGTACAGATCAAAAAGACATGAAGAATCTAGTGCTTTGTGGCTCTCATCTCGAAATTGAACCAAAAAGCATAGAAGAAGCTTTATCCGATGAAAGCTGGATCGAAGCTATGCAAGAAGAGCTCGAGATAGCAGTTCAACATCAATGATGTCTCGGGAATTGACATCTAAACCAAAAGGTAAAACCGTTATTGGAACCAAATGGGTATTCAGGAACAAGATGAACGAAAAAGGAAAAGTCGTACGGAACAAAGCAAGACTCGTGGCCAAAGGCTATACGCAAGAAGAAGGAATAGACTATGACGAGACCTACGCACCAGTTGCAAGGTTAGAAGCTATTCGACTATTACTTGCGTTTGCTTGTTACAAAAATTTCAGGTTATTCCAAATGGACGTCAAAAGTGCTTTCCTAAATGGATTTATCCATGAGGAAGTTTATGTGGAACAACCCCTGGATTTGAAGACCCAAAGAAGCCGACTCGTCTTCGGGATCGAAAAAGGCTCGTATGGTCTAAAGCAAGCACCTCGAGCTTGGTACGACGACTAAGTAAGTTTTTATTACAGAATGGCTTTGTCAAAGGTAAAGTAGATACTACTTTGTTTATCAAAAAGGAAAACAAAAACTTTTTACTTGTTCAAATATATGTGGACGATATTATTTTTGGATCCTCTAATGAAAGTCTTTGCAAGAAATTTTCTAAGTCTATGCAGGATGAATTCGAAATGAGTATGATGGGAGAGTTAACGTTCTTTCTTGGACTCCAAGTGAAACAAATGAAGGAAGGAACTTTCATTCATCAAGAAAAATATGCGAATGATCTTGTTAAAAGGTTTGGATTGGAAAAGTGTAAAAAGACCGACATACCAATGTCATGTTCTCGAAGATAGACAAGGATGAAGAAGGGAAGAAAGTAGATCAAAAGCTGTACGGGGGAGCATGATCGGTTCACTTCTTTATCTTACTCGCTTCTAGACCCGACATTTTGTTTAGTGTTTGTATCTGTGCTAGGTTTCAATCAGATCCTAGAGAATCACATCTCATTGCCGTGAAACGTATTATCAAATACGTTGCTTCATCTTCAAGCATCGGTCTTTGGTATCCAAAGAGGGGAGACTTTAATCTTCTAGGATACTCAGATGCAGATCTGGCCGGCTGCAGAGTCGATAGAAAGAGCACTTCTGGAACTTGTCAGCTGCTAGGAAACAGGATAGTGTCTTGGTTTTCGAGGAAGCAAAGCACTATAGCTCTCTCAACAACAGAAGCAGAAAATCAGATGTGACAACACCAGCGCGATCAATCTCACCAAAAATCCAATCCTTCATTCAAGAGCAAAGCATATTGAGATTCGTCATCACTTCATTAGAGATCATATTCAAAATGGAGAAATCTCGATTCAATTTGTTGATTCAAAAAGTCAACTAGCGGACATATTCACAAAGCCTTTGGAGAAGAATCAATTCGACTTCATCCGCTCAAGACTCAACATTTTGAAGCTTGAAGAAGTTAAAGTCTAGAGACTCACCAACTCTAAGACTCTGATCTCTTAGACTTTAAATCCTGAGACTCAGTCATTCATCGCTAAAGACTGTAAGTTGCTATTCTATCTAAAAGGTACGAATTCTCATTTATCTTATCTCGTAAAGGTACGTTCGTTTATTCAGATATAATTCGTGTGAAGTTTTGAAAACTTGTCTTTTTTAGAGGAAGTTATTTTTGGTAGTTATTGATTTTGAAAAGAAGTGTTCGTACACTTTCCTTGTGCCGTTTAAACTTCTTTTTTCAAATCCGAGGCACATATAAATACACGGTCATTCTACGCCCAATTTTCAAAACCCTAAAAAGACACTCTCCTCCCGATCATTTGTTTCTACTCTTTGTTCATCGTCGAGAAAGTGGTCATTTTTCTTGGGAAAAGCAAGTGAAGGAATCCTCCAATAGACAAAGAAAGATGTCGTCTTCGAGGAAGTCATCAAGAATCGCAAACAGGGGACCACAAAGAATGGAGAAGGGACCGACTCACTTCGATCTTACTGAGGAAGAAGACTTACCAAGTCAGCGACAAAGTCCAAGTCGCTCTCCTCCACGTCATTCAGCATCTCCTGACCCACAAGGTGCAAGTCAAAATCTTGAAGATGAGATAATCGAGGATGCCGACCCTGTAAGAGTCCAAAAACCCTCTGTTATCTATAAACTTTATCGTGCGTTGAAAAGCACCGGTTCTTCGTTAAAATATATAGATGACTTCCTTAAGGACAAAAATTATGGGAATGAGTATCTTTTTCTGCGGAAAATGGAAGAGTTGGGAATTGCTCCGAAAGGAAGAGCAGAGGAGGCTCTTGCGAACATTCCAAGTGATCCTCGTATGCCGGGACACGTAATCCGATTGACGGGAACGATGATGACAAAATGTTCCTTGAATTTAAACCTAGAATGGGTGTGGCAGCAAAGGTGAAAGGAAATCGGATGGATTTGTTTAAATCCAAGGATCAAGAAAAAGTGTATTTCGGAAGCTGTTGAAAAGAGGGGTAATCAACCCTAGAAGTGTCGATTTTGACTTCCTGGATTCCATCAACTTGAACTTAAGAGAGAAGTTGAATTTGCTTCAACTTGAGACTTTTTGCTCTGACTCTACAGACGGGTATGATCAACTGACCGCTTATTTCTATTCAAATCTTAGCTTTTTGGATGCGAATAGAATTTCATTCAGTGTTCGAGACCAAGTCTATGTGGTAGATGTGAATATGTTGGCGGACATAATTGGAGTTGAACGGGGACGCTATCTCCCGATCAAAGTCTCACCGGCTCGCACTACTCTGGATCTTGTCAAAGATAGGGATGTAGATAAGAAAATTATCTATTCCAGGATGAATGCCATCAACATTGTGCTTCATAAAATTGTGATCAATTGTCTCAGACCGAAGTCTACGTCAAAGACTTCTGTGTCTTTCTCTGAAGCAAAGTTGATGTATGCGATCAACTCAGGACGGAAGTTTTCTCTCCCGCACACTATTCTTTTCATATGTACAGAGCAATGTCAAAAGACAAAGGACAATTGCCTTATCCTGGTCTGGTGACCAAGATCTTCAGACATCTGAATATTGAACTGCCACATACTTTTTGTGTTTGACCGTGTGACAAGATGGTGGTAGGGTTAAAAATGTTAATGAAGATGCGTCGAAAGAACTCTCTAAGGCAATGGAGAAATTCAAGGTGAAATCTCCGATCCGATGCCCGCTTCAAAAAGGAAAGGAAAGGAGGCTATTGGTGCCTCATCGAAAAAGAGGAAAAGAACTCTTATCCGGAGGATGAGGATGAAGATGAAGATGATGAAGATCCCACTATCCCAGCACTGACAAGAACAAGACGTTCTGTGTCTTATCCGACAGAACTTCAGCAGAGAGCGAGAGAAGAAGAAGAAGAAGAGAGAGAAGGAGAAAGAAGTTGAGGAAGAAGGAGAAGAAGAAAAAGAACAGTCTGCTGAGAAATCTGGAGAGAAGGGAAATCAAGAGCATGATCATCACTCTTCCCCTCTCGATGTCCTAGAGACAGGGGGAGTAAGCGTGCAAGAGAGGTCTACACCTCATGTTGCTGAAGATCTAAGACAATCTCCAGAAGACCCAGAAGAAGTTCAGGTCTCTCAATTGCCTGAAGAAGGTGATACATCGATTCCAAATCTGCCAGACCGAACAGAAGCGCCATCGTCTGCATACACACCATCTGAGAAAGCCAATGCCAGTACACAGACGGATGATTCGCAGATCTTCGTAGTATCATGAATATTCTTTCGGAAATGCGTAATCGATATATATTCGGATCGTGAAATCCAAGCTTTGAAGCATGCTTTGGACAAGCATCTTCGGTCTCTCTCGGAGGATAAATTCAAAGACCTCGCTCTACAACTTCAAGCCAATGCCAAGGGAGAAGAGGTAGCCCATCTGCGAGAAGACCTGAAGAAGCTCGAAGGAGTAGTCCAGTCCATTGGGGATTTCCAGATCGTGCGCATTCCCAAGCAGACATGACTCCTTTCTCACCCTTTTCAATGCTGACAAAAAGGGGGAGAACCAATTTGAACTTTCATTTTTTTTCTTTGACCTTTTTGATTATGTTTATTTATCTTTGAGTATGACTTGAGAACTTGAACTTGGGTGTGAATTTGACTAAATTGACTGTGGATTATGAACTTGACTGGTTGCATTTATTCAAGTGTTGTTATATGGTGTTTCTCATGAAAGACTAACCAATTTTCTGTGGATGCAGAGTCTGGTTGTTTTATTAATCTTTATGAGTTAGCCATATTGCTTGAGAAATGTTTTGCAGGTCAAAGTTGTTCAAATCTTCAAGAAAGTTTTGTCACCATCAAAAAGGGGGAGATTGTTGGAGAAATCTTTCCAGAATATTTTGAAGCTGACAAAACGTTTCTTTCAGTCTAAAGTCTGGATGTTCGGAGACCGTCAGTTTAAAGTCTGAAGACTTTGTTCTCCCAAGACTCAAGACCCAAGACTCAAGACTCAAGACCCAAGACTCAAGACTCAAAGACTTAAGACTCAGGACTCAGGACTTAAGTCTATTCTCACCGACGTCTTTCTAATCCAAAGGTGTCGAAGGAAATCCAAAGCCGAGGTTTATGGTTGAGGATTCAATTCTATCCTCGGAATAGATTCTTTGGTTGGATAATCATTTCGGATTGTTTAATTCTTATCTAAGATCGATTGAAGATCCGATGGTCGACGAAATAATCTTGGAATATTCTATTCTTGGAAACCGAGATCCCGATTGTATGGGCGAACAGATTGATGGGCTATCATCGATTCCTTAAATAGCTCGGATGATCTTCTTGATTGATTCCGTCCAACGGGTAGATTGGAGGAATTCCTTTGGTAAGTGCCAACGGCTATGATGGCATGAAGGAGTATAAAAGGAAGACGTCTAGTTGTTTTAAGTGTGTGATCGATAGAAAAATTCCAGAGTCTGAAGATCCTTGATTGTTAGTCGAGACTGAGCGAAATTATATACAGAGAGTGTTTATACTTGGTGACGCCTTGAGTGAGTGTGGTAGATCATCTACACCTAGAAATCAAGGAAGATCAACACCGTAACATCTCTTTGATCATAGTGAAATCCAGCCAATCACCTGTCGGTGCGCGTAAGAGTGGACGTAGGCTTGAATCAAGCCGAACCACTATAAACCGAGCGTTCAATTCTCTCTTTCCC
Organism: Eucalyptus victrix; assembly: GCA_016097545.1. NCBI lineage: Eukaryota > Viridiplantae > Streptophyta > Magnoliopsida > Myrtales > Myrtaceae > Eucalyptus > Eucalyptus victrix. Next base: position 10,197,288 of record CM027841.1, on the reverse strand, counting down.
TTACTCAGTCTTGCGATTAAATTTTTAACTGTTGCAAATCCTCTAATTGTTTAAATATCGTGCAAGCTTCGAGAAATTTTTTTATACCTATTCACCCCCCTCTAGGTACTCGTACTAGCTATTTCACTGTTCACTGTATAGTTACTGTTCATAGTGTGCAAATAATTCCCTCTCGGAAGTTTCCGGTGCCTCTGTTTGTATCCGGACCTATGAGCTTGGTCCTTGTTTGTTGGTTTGTGACCTCATTTTGTCTATATAAGGCAATGAGGGTGTAATGTGTTGGGCAGAGTCCTTTGAAGTAAAGTGTGTGCTTTGTGAAAAATATCTCTATGACTTTCTAAATTCCTCTTCTTCTCCAGCCTAGTAGGATCCTCCAAGAAATGCAGCTTGGGTAGGTTAGAAACGTTTCCATCCTAGCATCTCTGAGTGTTTCTAGGCTTTGAACTAAAGGGCTAAGTAGTTTTCTGCTAAAAGGCTGTCCTGAAGAGCTTGAATGGGAGTTGTTCGCCCATTGTGGGATGCATACTTGCAGGAAATTTACTTTCCTTCCCTGGTTCTAAGTCTAGGTCCATTCATATTTATTCTCTAAGAATGTGACATCCCGTGATTCAAATTCAGTTATATTCTCATTTTCATGCTTACCTATGAACACATACCCTTTCGAGTGTTCGGAGTATCTTATGAAAATACTTTTCATTCCTCTGGAACCAAATTTCCCAAACTTGTGAGAGGGCTCATGAGTATAGGCAGTACAACCCCATGGCTTAAGAAAACTTAAATCTGATTTTCTACCTATCCATAGCTCATATAGAGTGGGAGTAACTGATTTGGAAAGCACCCGGTTAAGTATATAGGTAGCAGTTAACAACGCATCACTCCAAAAAGTGATAAGTAAGTTAGCATGCGCCATCATGGGCCTAATCATTTCCAGTATGGTTCTGTTTCTTCTCTCCGTAACACCATTTTGTTAAAGAGTATATGGAATAGACAACTGTCTTTCTATTCATTTTTCATCACATAATTTTCTGAATTCATTAGATAAATATTCTCGACCTCGATCGGATCTCAATACTTTTATTTTCTTGTCTAACTGATTTTCTACTAAGTTCATAAACCTTTTGAAACAACTTAATACTTCAGATTTATGAGAAATCAAATAGACATATCCAAATCGAGTATAATCATTTATAAAAGTGATGAAGTAAACAGCCCAATGCCTTCCTCTCATATTCATTGGACTACAGATGTCAGAATGGATTAAATGCAGAGGAAGTTCAACTCTTTTACCTTTTCCAAATGGTTTTCTTATCGTTTTCCCTGCTAAGCAATGCTCACATATGGGCAAATCAACTTTTTCAATGTTGCCCAACAAGCCCCATTTAGCTAGTCTATTCATACGTTGTTGGCCAATATGACCAAGTCTAGTATTCCACACATTCACATCATTATCATATGAATTAGAAGATGTAAAAATTGAGTAACAAACATTAACATCACCACAATCAACATTTAGTACAATAAAATCATACAGAATATAACCACAATCATAGTAGTTTGTATCCAAATACAAATCTACATCGCTATTATGGAAGTCACACTAAAACCATGCTTAACCAATATCAAAACAGACACTAAATTTCGACGAATCTCCAGAGCATATAAAACATCATGTAGGAACAAGGTGCGTCCACCACGTATATTCAATTGGCAGGTGCCAATTCCTTTAACTTTAGCTCTGGAGTTGTTTCCTACATAGATCCACTTAGTTCTAGTTGGTAGTCGTCGAAATTCCACGAAGGATTCTCTATCCTTCGCTACATGGTTTGTCATTCCTGAATCTACAGTCCACAAATGATTAGATTCAGCTAAGAATACAGAACTTGACACATTAACAAAGTTCTTAAGAGTACAAGGGGTAAGTATCTTCTTTAACTCGCGACAGTCGCAAGCGTAGTGACCCTTCTGATCACAGTTGTAATACTTCACCCTTGAAATACTCTTCAATCGAGGACGTTTTCCTCTCTTATGTTGGTCAGCTCTTGGTTTCTTGTAAGAAAGACTTGATCCTTGCATTTCTACATATTGAACGAATCAATGCGCTTGCGCTTAAAGCTCGAAGCTCCTTCTAAGCTGGAAGCAATATAACAAATATGTGTTTCCTTCTCAAATGCCTTGAGGCAGTCCTCTGCTAGCTCAAGGTGGGGCACAACATCCTTAATTTCTACCATAACATGGTCAAGAGCTTCTAGTACTTCTTGCTTTTTAAGCACACATTGAATTTTCATATTCAATATTTCACGATTCTCGCCGTTCATTTTGTCTTCTTTATTCAAATTAGCAATTATGTTCTTAGTTGCTGAAGTCATCAATCTGAACATTTCAGACACATATGCATGAATTATTAATGCCTATCATTTATGCATCCATTTTGCATAAAACCATCATATTAATAAATAATTTCAAATTAGGTTTTAGAATCAAGAGGTCACTATGTTTCCAATCATCATCCAAGATCCTAACTTGGAGTTATTATTAAACAATGATATAACAAAAAGCAAATAGTATATGATATCAAACAATAATATAATAATAATGCTTTCACATAATACAACTAACATATCAGTTGCCACACCAACAATAACTAGGTAGAAAAACATTACATAAGATGTCTACAAAGCACATTAAATAAAGACCAGCCAAAACATCTAACACTAAGTCAATATACGAACTGGGAAAGATCCTTTTTTGTTCAATTTCTTGATCTTTTCCTTGTAACAATCCAATAATAATCATTTATAAAATCTATCACAATTTTCCTATACGAAGCAGCTCTATTGACTTCCCATATGCGATTCAACACTCTTTGTCATTCTTGTGGAAGAGTGTTCATGAAAAATCGCACCATCTCAGACTGTGGCATGGGATGATCATTCCATACGACCTTTTATATTTTCCCGTTGACTTCAAGAACGTGATCAATTAAGTCACCACTCTCCCATCGATAATCAGTCAGCTCAGTTATCAACTTAAAAAGCATTTCTTTTTGTTCATCAGTAATTGCGTGAATAGGTGTGCGCAATTTAAGGGGAGACATTCTTACCTTTACCAAAAAAAAAAATTTAAGGGGAGACATTGTTCCTGCAACAAATGCAGAACAAATAAGGGATTACATATAATCCACATAGATTTAATTGGAAAAAGAAACACATTCTTTTTTCTCTCATTTTTTTTGTCAATGATCAAAGTCAACGGTCAACGTCGGTCAACGGTCAATGGTTGTCAACAGTCAACGGTCGTCAACGGTCAACTAGGTCGGGTCTCCGGGTCGGAACGGACCGACCCAGCACGTATGGCAAGCGCGGGCAGTTGACGTCACGATGACGTTAGCTGGCGCATGCCACACACGTGCCATCGGCTGCCCCTTGCACGTGCGCACGTCGGCCCCGCGCGCGCGTGCGACGCACGCACTTGTGTCTTCGGTTCGGCGTGTGTAACACACCGGTTCGTTTCGGCCGCGTGTGGGGGTGCGTCCGATGGCCTATGGCGGCGATCCGCCACTCGTTTTATTCGTCTCAACGAGGCCTTCGACCCTACGCCATCAGAAACTAATTTCGACTTATAGACAATCGAAAAAATGGTGAACAGTGCTCGGGTGTCGGGATTTTTCCGTCCCTGATCGGTGTCGTCCGATTTTTCACGAAAATTCAATAAAAAATCATTCATAAACATAAAAAGGGATTGGGAAAATATGAACAAACGCTCTGATACCAATGTTGGGAATATCAAATTCCCAAAAACCGGATTCGACACTAAATCAAATCCCTAAAACAAGTGCGGAAGATGAGCCCGGGAAGATCACATGTATCACCGATTCTAAGGCACATCACAGAATCGAACGTACCTTGTTAGCCACAGATTAAATACTGACGTTGATATGAGGAAGAAAAATCGATCATGTTCGATCCGATGACGCCAATTCGCCTTGAAGGGAAGAGAGTGTCATATCTTTTGTTACTGTTTTTCTTTTGGAGGGAGAGAGGGAGGAGGAACGTACGTACTGTCAAAAGGTGTGTTCCTCCCTCTCTTTTCCCCCTTAAATACGTCCTCTTCAAAGGACGTGTCCCTTTGGCAAAAGACGTCCCCCAAAAGTTACAACTCTTTAACGTATCCCTCCATTAATGGGCCCTAATCTTGTGGGCCAGGCTTTTGGCCCAACATGGGCGGACGGGCTAACTTAGGCCCATCACAATAATTAATAAAACCATCAAGTGCCAATGGAGCTGGCATTGAACATTACTAACAAGATCAGTGCAAACGAGCGCCAGTTTCAAGAAGTTTCCTGATGTGGGCGGCAAAATCCTTGGGTCACCTATCACTCTTCCCAATGCTCTCACAACTTGATCAAATATTTAAATTAGTCACATTCAATTTTGAGAGTGTGCAAATGCAATGATATATACCAAAATTTTCAAGTAATTTTGGGTTGAATCGAAGTATTTTAAACAACCGAAATTGAGAAATATGAGTAGAATGAACATTCATGGGCATGACAAGGCAAGTTGTGATTTAGATAGATACTCCCTACTAATTAAAGTAAGTTGTGGGCATGACATGCGACGTCATTGTTGTATAGAATGCTACGGATGAGTTGATGTTATGGTGTGTACATTAAGATAAATATATATGGTTCATCAAGTTCTTATTGGCTAATCGTTTTCCATTCGAGATTTATGGCATAAACTTCTTAAGAGGGAAAATATTCAACTTTTTTGCATCATAAAAAAATTTCTTATTGTGTACTTGTTCTCAATACAAATAGATTGTTTTGGGAAACAACCACCAAATAACAGCTTTCATTGGTGGGTTGGACCAATGCGATGGTCAATACGACTCTCCTAAGCACCGGCTCTATAGCGATCTTGACACCATCTTTAGAAATTGACATGCACAAGCCCACGTTTGCGGTAATTAAGCTAATGTTTTCATTTGGCACTGTAATAGCATGGATATGTTATTTCCTACTCATGAGATCTCTGTCCTGAGGCAACCATGGCATGATCTACATTGCAAATTTGAGATGACATTTGACACTTGTGTTTCAATTTGGAGGAAGCAAAAAAGAGAATTTGAGCTACTAGCACGACCACCAATCTGGGGTTTCAGGCTGTGATGAGTGAAGCAGAATCAAAGCAATTCAAAGGCAAGTATCTTTGATAAGTTTCTCATTACAATCAATGAATGATTAACGATCGCATCATCATTGTGCACTGATTTATTGAGCTATAAACAAATCTACCTGGAGTTATCTTCATATTACTTGATTCCTACAGTGATCCCCAAAACAAGGAATACAGAGGTATGACTTGGCTCTACATAAGATCATCTACTATACATCTTTGCCAAAAAAATTTAGTCATTTAGTCCATTTATCCTCTAATTCCATAAGTTCAACTTTCCAATATGTCTATGATGTGGCCCTACAGCACCACTGGCATTGTTTAACTTACTGAATCATTAGGTGACAAGTATGAAAATGGAGTAATTACTCAGAGACCACCACTAGTTCAGTATGGGAAGCTAGGTAGGAGAATGTGAGATTGCAATAGAAACTATGACCAACCTAGAAATGACAGGCAAGGAGGTCAAATAGCAAATAGACAAGGGAGCCCTCAATATGGTTATCTTCTCATCAGCAAAGTTATGGTCCCTCGGGACAAGATGAAAGAAGAAATCCCCTGCCAATGAGTAATATGGATTATGTTGCTAGCAGCAGGGCTCCATATCAAGGACAGAGGGGAGATCCGATGCCTTCATACCAGGGAAACTACAGTTGACAGGGTCATAACAACAATTACTATCAACAAACAAAGGGACCTGCTGCAAGGAGATAGACGGAGCTTTGCACCTTCAGTGTAGAATGGTTCATAGGAAAGACAATTGGACCTTTGCACCTTCAGTGTAGAATGGTTCATAGGACAGAGGGCAGGGTACTGGTAGCGCTGGTGACTAGTCTTCCCTGCCCTGTAGAATTCGCAATTGGGGGGGAGGGGGTGAGGAAACAAAAATCGTATTTTTGAAATACCATTCTAAATGGCAGTGGCTAGTGAACACTCCGAGAAAGGAAAGGACATCATGAATGAGTAGGTCGCAATTGGTGTTGTGCACAGTATGTCAGCACAAATGTGCGCACTTAAAAGATCAATTAGATCTAAGCAAAAGCTCTTCTAAATAAGCCTTGAATGGTGAACATCGAAGGAGAGGGAGAGAATATTGGTAATTTATTGGCAAGTGTCGTCCATGCGATATATCAAGGGGCCTCAATGACCGACTTTGTCGAGAGATTTCCTTGAATCTGGTTAGTCTATCAGATCACCTTTAGATGAAGTCGGTATTCTTCAAAATATTCAATATTACAAAAAATAGATGCTCCAAGCCTTGAAATCACAGGAATCATGGAATTAAACATCAATTAACATCAGACTTCTCTAAGTTAATAACTAGGCCAAGACTCTCATGGCAATATCAAGCACACATCTCATCAATTTAATCATGCACACGCATATCACTTATCCAAGGGCAATAAAAAAGGCAACCAAGCTAAGACAAAATCCATCTAAATCATGCTTAAGTCAAAAGTTCTAGCACAAGTTCAGAATTGTGACAGGGCATACAAGTCCGCAAGTCATGATCATTTTGATGACTAATTGATACGAAATTGAAGCCATATCAATGATGATTAATTGATATGAAATTGAAGCCATATCTTCCTCCAAATGCATATGAGTCTACGTGATCAAAGTGGCATCAATCCAAGACCAAAGTAATGCCAAATTTAAACAAAGCAATCATGACCAGCATGCAGTGCTTCAATTCTAGCATATTATAGTTCGGTTATGACTATAATTCTCACAAAATTGGCATGAGATTCTCCATATCACTTTCCTAGCAACATATATGATCCCCATAACCAAACTAGCCTCAAGTTGGAATGAAATGCACACCAAATCAGGGAAATCAAGACATGATCAACATCCTCGGATTGATTTCTGGTAGAATTTCTTTCATTCATGACATAATTTCTTTTCCAAGCAAACATGAAATTCACCATAATACAATCTTATATCACTACACGATGCTTACTTGAATGGAATAGCATAAAATCAAGCACCAATCGACATCAGTTTAGGCCTGCAATAGTTGTGAATCAACATGTATTGACAAGGTTCCAGCAGATTCAAAACAAGTTCAAGATTGAATACACATGATTTTTTATGAAAAAAATAGAACTTAAATACGCTTATATGACCGGAATAGATCGAAAATCTAGTAATGAAAGGAATTCTCAATCAAGAACTGAATAAAAAATACACAACAACTTAGTTCGGGGATTTCATCAAACAGGTGGTACACATTTCGGCTGAGAAGCACTGGTTCAAATTATTTATACAGCCTCAATCACTTACGATTTGCACACAGACAGTAACTAATAGAGCACATGTGGTTTAGTTGAATGAAGAATGATTACCTATAGCAATTGACTTTGGACATAAGTAAGGAGATAACAGAAGCAACATCAAGGAATGGAATCGTCGAAGCAGGCAGCCATGATTGAAGTTCGAGCACTCCGGCATTACAGAACTTCTTCACGGCAGCAGAATGGGTGGTGATCGGGAAGCGGTGACGACCAGCAACGAAGTGAGAGGAAAGGATTCAATTGAAATCACTGAGAGCCTTCGATCAATGCTCTCTATTCTTTGTCCCTTATCAGCATGCCATGTCGTGTGGTGGCCAGAGATGGACTCTTGGCGATGGCTGCTAGTGGATGGGATACAAGGGCATTAATAGATCGTTAGTTGAAGAGAGTAAGGAAGAGAGCTAGAGAGAGAGAAAGGAAGAGAGATGGCCACGTGATGTATAGTGCATGTGGGTCCCATTGAGAATTGTGTATTCATCTAATACAATTTGATTTTTGATTCAAAGGAACAAAGAGCCAAACCAAAGCAATGAAATATTGAAGGAATACCTCAGGTCATAAGATATGGCATGTGGAATCTTTGTTCGATGGCGTGCGGAATCTTCGTTCGCGTGGCATGCGAACTCTTCGTACCCGTTTGTGGCTAGGCCAGTTACCAAGGACTTGGTCCGGCTCTACTCCACAGCTTTCTATACTCAAGACTTGCAAGGATGGGAAGTCCTCGGAGCACGGGAATTTTAGAAGGTATTTCTCAGGTAAGAAGCTTTTGAATTTCGGCAACTTGAAAAGTTTAAGAGCAGTTAACTTGGAGAAGGTGATTGTGGTGCCAGTTGCCTCTTCCCATTTTTCATGACCGGCAATTAGTTCCATATTTTCACATGACTCCACCACTAGCTCTTCAATTTGCCCGAGAAATTTCGTAGTGAAGGTAGGGAAAAGCATTTCTAAACGGGGGCACCTCACGGCCTCTACGTATCTCAAATTTGGGAGCGGGATGTTTGGAAGACTATCGTTCTGCCAAATGCACCTCCAGTTTTCGAGATCATGTAAAACCAACCACCTCAATTCACCTCTCCTTGTATCCGTCCCATCACCTTCATATATGATCTCGATCAAATGGCATGAAATCACTTCTAATTCCACAAGACGACGTTGTAGCTTCTTCCACATATAAGAAGTGGCAATACGTCGGAGATTATCACATTTATTCAATTTAAGAGATTCCAACTTCTGAAAGGAATTGGTGGGAATTTGATTGTTCCATAACTCTTTGCATCGAATATCATTAATTTCCAAACTTGTTATATTAGGAAATGTAACCTGCATGAGGATAATGTGAGAAAGGAGGATAAGTTGGACAAATTTATTACATTCTTCATTATAAAACATGATAATGTGAGAATACGAATGATCACGGTAAAGAATAGAACGAACCATCTCATTGAACAGCGGTTGTGGTGATTCATCATTTTCTTCGATTGTCTCGCCTAGCTGCGTCTTGACACTCGTGGGACTTAGGATGAACGCTCCAAAGTTACGGCACCCCACAATTCTTAGATCTTCTAAGGAGGAAAAGTAATACAAACAACTTCCTGAACCGAAACTAATCAGGTTATCGAGCTCCTCGAGTGTTAATGTACTCAAGCAAGAGAAAGTCATCACTTCAGCCTCTGATCGACTAGCATCTTTCTCAAGAATCACTTCTTTCATCTGTTCGCATTTACTAATTGTTAACCTATCAAGTTTCGTCAGAGTTGTGGCCGTACATTTGGAGAAGAGATATCTCAGGTCAGAGCAATTCTCAACACTGACAGTTTGAAGACTAGGAAAACCCAAAACTATTTGGGAGTGGCTCATGACTATGTGTCTCAACTTTTTTGCTCCACTCACCCTCATTGTCTCCAATTGAGGGAGCGATATAATTTTGTGCTCCGCATTTGAATCAAGGGACCCGTAATTAAACAATAATTCCAAAGAGGGACAACTTTCAACGTCGATCCTTACCAATTCAGGGAACAATACCGTGTTTTGTTCCATATCTGAATCTAGGGATCCAAAATCAAACAACGATTTCAAGGATGGACAATTTTTTACCTTGACATTTCCCGAAAGGAATTGCTGGGAAGAAACAATGGAATCCGCAAGAACATTATCATTCCATAGCTCTTTGCATGGAACGCCTTCAATTTCTAGATTTCTTAGATTGGGAAACGTGACTTGCACAAGGATAATGTGAGAAAGGAGGATAAGTTGGACAAATTTATTACATTCTTCATTATAAAACATGATAATGCGAGAATACGAATGATCACGGTAAAGAATAGAACGAACCATCTCGTTGAACAGCGGTTGTGGTGATTCATCATTTTCTTCGATCGTCTCGCCTAGCTGTGTCTTGACACTCGTGGAACTTAGGATGAACGCTCCAAAGTTACGGCACCCCACAATTCTTAGATCTTCTAAGGAGGAAAAGTAATACAAACAACTTCCTGAACCGAAACTAATCAGGTTATCGAGCTCCTCAAGTGTTAATGTACTCAAGCAAGAGAAAGTCATCACTTCAGCCTCTGATCGACTAGCTTCTTTCTCAAGAATCACTTCTTTCATCTGTTCGCATTTACTAATTATTAACCTATCAAGTTCCGTCAGAGTTGTGGCCGTACATTTGGAGAAGAGATATCTCAGGTCAGAGCAATTCTCAACACTGACAGTTTGAAGACTAGGAAAACCCAAAACTATTTGGGAGTGGCTCATGACTATGTGTCTCAACTTTTTTGCTCCACTCACCCTCACTTGTCTCCAATTGAGGGAGCGATATAATTTTGTGCTCCGCATTTGAATTAAGGGACCCACAATTAAACAATAATTCTAGGGAGGGACAACTTTCAACGTCGATCGTTACCAATTCAAAGGAACAATACCGTGTTTTGTTCCGTATATGAATCTAGGGATCCAAAATCAAACATCGATTTTAAGGATGGACAATTTTTAACCTTGACATTTCCCGAAAGGAATTGCTGGGAAGAAACAATGGAATCCACAGGAACATTATCATTCCATAGCTCTTTGCATGGAACACCTTCAATTTCTAGATTTCTTAGATTGGGAAACGTGACCTGCACAAGGATAATGTGAGAAAGGAGGATAAGTTGGACAAATTTATTACATTCTTCATTATAAAACATGATAATGCGAGAATACGAATGATCACGGTAAAGAATAGAACGAACCATCTCATTGAACAGCGGTTGTGGTGATTCATCATTTTCTTCGATCGTCTCGCCTAGCTGCGTCTTGACACTCGCGGGACTTAGGATGAACGCTCCAAAGTTACGGCACCCCACAATTCTTAGATCTTCTAAGGAGGAAAAGTAATACAAACAACTTCCTGAACCGAAACTAATCAGGTTATCGAGCTCCTCAAGTGTTAATGTACTCAAGCAAGAGAAAGTCATTACTTCAACCTCTGATCGACTAGCTTCTTTCTCAAGAATCACTTCTTTCATTTGTTCGCATTTACTAATTGTTAGCCAATCAAGTTCCGTCAGAGTTGTGGCCGTACATTTGGAGAAGAGATATCTCAGGTCAGAGCAATTCTCAACACTGACAGTTTGAAGACTAGGAAAACCCAAAACTATTTGGGAGTGGCTCATGACTATGTGTCTCAACTTTTTTGCTCCACTCACCCTCACTGTCTCCAATTGAGGGAGCGATATAATTTTGTGCTCCGCATTTGAATTAAGGGACCCACAATTAAACAATAATTCTAGGGAGGGACAACTTTCAACGTCGATCGTTACCAATTCAGGGAACAATACCATGTTTTGTTCTGTATATGAATCTAGGGATCCAAAATCAAACAGCGATTTTAAGGATGGACAATTTTTAACCTTGACATTTCCCGAAAGGAATTGCTGGGAAGAAACAATGGAATCCACAGGAACATTATCATTCCATAGCTCTTTGCATGGAACGCCTTCAATTTCTAGATTTCTTAGATTGGGAAACGTGACCTGCACAAGGATAATGTGAGAAAGGAGGATAAGTTGGACAAATTTATTACATTCTTCATTATAAAACATGATAATGCGAGAATACGAATGATCACGGTAAAGAATAGAACGAACCATCTCATTGAACAGCGGTTGTGGCGATTCATCATTTTCTTCGATTGTCTCGCCTAGCTGCCTCTTAACACTCGTGGGACTCGGGATGAACACTCCAAAGTTATAGCACCCCACAATTCTTAGATCTTCTAAGGATGAAAAATAATACGAACAACTTCCTGAACTGAAACTAATCAGGCTATCGAGCTCTTCAAGTGTTAATGTACTCAAGCAAGGGAAAGTCATCACTTCTACCTCTGATTGACTAGCTTCTTTCTCAAGAATCACTTCCTTCATTTGTTCGCATTGACTAATTGTTAGCCTATCAAGTTTCATTAGAGTTGTGGCCGAACATTTGGAGAAGAGATATCTCAGGTTAGAGCAATTCTCAATGCTGACGATTTCAAGACTAGGAAAACCCAAAATTATTTGGGATTGGCTCATGACTAAGTGTCTCAACTTTTTTGCTCCACTCACCCTCACTGTCTCCAATTTAGGGAGTGATATAATGTTGTGCTCCGCATTTGAATCAAGGGATCCACAATTAAACAATAATTCCAGGGAGGGACAACTTTCAACGTCGATCGTTACCAATTCAGGGAACAATACCGTGTTTTGTTCTGTATCTGAATCTAGGGACCCAAAATCAAATAATGATTTCAAGGATGGATAGTTTTTGACCTTGACACTTTGCAAGTTGTGCAATCTCCCTATGATTGTCGAGGGGAAGATGTGGAGTAGGTCGGAGCAACTTTCAACGGTGATTGTGGCCAATTTGCAAAAGGAACTTCTGGAAAGTTTATCGTGCCATATCCTTTTGAAGGATCCCACCGAGTTAAGCTTTAAGTCCTTCAAGTTTGGTAAAATAATCTGCTCATAAGAGTTATGCGTTAGATTACGGATGTGAAAAATTTGATAATTTGACCTAATCCTCATCACCAATCTAATGTAGTGGAAGAATTAATATTCATTGACAAATGTAGTTATAAATTGTGAACACATTTTATAAATAAACCAAATAAGAATCTTCAAAGGGATATTGTTACCTGCCCTAGCATATTGAGTATCTATGGCTATTATGGGTAAAATCTCAAGAGAAGGGATGTTCACCTTTCCATCGAAGAAGGAATCTGAATAAGTATTCAGTAAATCTGAAGTAGTGGTTACTGACTCTGTCCCTTCATCTCCTCCTCCTCCTCCTCCTACCACAACCTTTGCCTGAAAGAATATGAATGGACCCAAAGTGTACGAATGGGATTATTACTTTTAAAAACCTCAAAAACTTAATCAATCAATATAAAATATTTAAAACTCAATTGATTGGAGAGCGAAAGCTTAAGATCTTTCGTCGAGCCTAAAAAAATGGAGAAGGAAATATCGCCAAAATATCCCCAAAATAGCTAACGTTGATATGGTTATGTTGGCATGATGTGTTGGAATCAGCTCCAACTTGCATGAAGTTGGGACGTGAATTATGTGGACTTCTTTGCTACGTGGCTCTCCGTCTGCCCTCCATTAATTTAATCTTTGGAGGTTGCTTTATTCATTTTTAAATTATTTTATTTCGTTCATTCTTTGAAGGTTCATTCGTTCAATACACTGTTTCTTCTACTCATTAGAAATGTTATATGAGTAATAAATTAGTCATATTAAAAACCCTTGAGCCCAATTAATTAGTGCAATTATTTAAAATTGAAAAAATAATAGAAATAAAAAAGCAGTCGTAGAAAGAGGCTTCCCTCGACCTGTAGTTGTGAATAAAAATGTGTAGTATGTGAATGAAACTTATACCCTCTCAATGTGACAAACCGACACAGGATAAAATGAAGAAGTTACTTGAATCGGAGCACCTTCGATGTAATTTCAGCTCCTGTGCAAAGACTCGTCATATTTGGTAACATAGCCAAATCTAGGCAATGTAGGTACGGCAAGTCAACACTGTAATTGGTAGAGACTATATCTTTTCTTGCAATGGCTCGCATTGAGCCACATTCCCGTACTTCAATCTTTTCTAACTGTACAAGATTTTGCATTTGTAAAAGACACCACAAGTATTTCAATTGGTTGCACCGTTTGACTCTCACAGCTTTTAGTTTGCTTAAGCATGCTGCGGTGATGTGGCGGTGGCATATCTTCTCCAGATTGATAAGGTTGTAGAGGAACAAAGACTCTAAAATTGTAAAAGCACTATTGGACGAACTCGGCAATATACTTTATTGATGAGCTATTCCAAATGTTGAGATGCTTCAATTGTGAAAATCCTTGAGTGCACAACTCGTGAGCATTCTCGAACTCTCTCAATCCATCCAAATGCAAGTATTGAGTTTTTTGGAGAGTTTTCTGGACCCATGTTTGTGAAAGAATACTATCCTGCCCTTTCAATTTGATCCTCATAATTCTCAAATCATTAAATTCCCTTAATTTAATTCTCACAACTTTATCTCTCACAACTTTATGTTTCATTTCGTCAACATATCCTATGTTGATCCAAAATCTAGTCAAGTTCTCAAATGGCAGGTCATCAACCTCCAAGAGTCTAATGGGATCAAGAATCGATATTTCCAGAGAATTTAGCTTTGTCATGCTCCTCAACTCGGCAAGCTCAGCATTACACAATATCGATGGTTTTTCATTTTTGCCCATCCATTGATCAAAGCTTCCCCTCATATGTAACTCTTCTAATTTGATTAAGCATTTTAGGACACCAGGCTCAATTCTCTTAAGGCCTGTACAGTTGCTTAGATTCAACAATCTCAAATTTGTAAGTTCCCCCATTCCTTTAGGTAGCCTAGAAATTGTGGAACTTGCGAAGCTGAGAATCTGCAATGCTTTGAGCTTGCCAAGATTTGGCACATCCTTCACATGGCAATGTATGCTTAATGACTGGAGATTCCCGAGGATTTCCATTGACGAAGGTAAACTGGTGATACGCATGGAGCAAAGATAGAGGGCTCGGAGCTCCTCCATGTATGTGAAATCCATTTTACTGCAATCTCCCCTATCATATTGTTCCGACAACATGAGTATCTTCACGTGGGGAAACCGACGCAGCATTAGTTCAACAAGCCTATTACTGCCAACATTAACTAGGCATGCCCAACATTTCTCAAGCTTTTCCTTTGGCCATGAGCCATAATTGTTGTTAATCATTAAGGAATCCTGACCACCAAATGCATCTGAGACAACCACCTCGCTGTAAAGATCATGCATGGTCACATTGTCCTTGTCATTGCCACCATCCAACAACAAACAAGCAGAACGGAGTTCATTGAGCATATTATTCAATCTATCCCTCGAAGTTTGTATCGTCTTATTAAATCTTTCAAACAAGCCCAACCCCATGGCTAGTACAAACAGAAGTTCGACTTGAATGGTCCCACCAATAAGACCACAGAGCAAGAATAAGTACTTCGCGTCCTCACTCTTCAAATGGTCGTAACTCAACCTCACAATCGTTTCCTTTTTTTCTTTATTTGAATCATCTATTTCTATCAGCGCATTTCTCCATGCGGACTCATCGCTAGATTTCAAAGTGTTTGCAATAGAGATAATCAAAAGAGGCAAACCTGCGAGCTTCTTGACCACTTGATCCGCTATTGATTTCAATTCCTCATTGTCTTTGAGCCTGTCGCCGACCGTTTTTTCAAATAGCCTGAAAGCTTCGTCGTTCTTTAAACCTTGAAGAAGAAATGTTCGATCAGCACCCATCTCTTGCTCCAGCACATCTTTGAATCTTGACGTGAGCAACAACTTGCATTTGCTGCTCACGTCTCCCAAAGGAATTCCAACCGCCTCCAAATCAAGTTTTACCCGCAGGTTGTCAAATATTATGAGAACCTTCTCATCCGGATTACTCTTCAATCTCTTCGACAGAACATCTGCTTTTCCCTGTAGGCTTCGCTTGTCCTTCAGATCCAGACTCAAGGCGTCAGCGATCTGGTCTATGATATTATTCAAGTCTGGAATCTGCGAAACTTCCACTTTGACGATCATGCGGAACGGTCTCCCCGCTTCTCTGAGTTTCTTCTCAACTTCCTTCAACAGCGTAGTCTTCCCCACGCCACCAGGCCCGTAGACTCCAATCACTTTTAGCTTCTCATCATCCAGAGCTTCCATTATGCCCTGAAAGATGGAAGCTCGCGAATCGGTGATAGTGTCGCCCCCATCACCAGCCGACGAATGGACGCTGGAAGCGCCAATGACAAGCCCTGGCGGAGCACTTTCATAGAAGACCCTCTCGAATCGACCGTCCGGAATGAGTTTCTGGATTGCCTGGACTGTCGTCCTTGCCTCCCTGCCGAGACGATAACGTGCCTTTGGGTTGGGAAGCCACCCGCACAAGCAAGTTTTCTGACCTCTTCCGTTTTCCAGCACGTCGCGCGCCTTGTTAGCGATGGTCTCCACGTCTGCCACCCATTTCCCAACGACATCTTCAGTCGGCTTCATGTTGTTTCGAGCTTCATCAATTAAATGCTGCACCCTTCGCCTCTCATTTTCCAGTTTCTCACGTTCTTCCTCAAGTTGGCGAACGTAGCTGTCGGGGAATATCATGTAGCCGCAGTGACGACCGACCGGAGCCACCAGGTACTCTGCCACTTTGGCAGCTACCGACACAACAACATCCTCCATTTTCCCACTTTTTGAATTCTTTCTGGTTTTCTCCCTTCTTTGTGGAGAAAGGAAAGTTAAGAATCTATATATGCTAAGGAAGGCGAGACTGATGGAACCCAAAAACGAAATGACTGAAGAAGAGGACAGATTCAATGAGATGAATACAATGAACAACTGTGAGAGAGAGAGAGAGAGCTAGTGGCTTGAAGAAGACAATTGAAGGACAGAGAGTGGAAGTGCGAGAGAGGAAATGCCACAGATGTCTGGATGAAATGGGGTGAAGCTCCCAATTTATAGGCGTAGGTGTTGGCCAAGAGAAGTCCTGAAGACAATCTCATTTTTCCTCGACCAAGAAAAGAATTAATTTGGAGAATAATTTCCTATGCTGGAGGAAAAGAATCCTCTATCATAGAAGACAAGTATCTGAGATGAAAGATGAGAAGGAATCCTTAACGTGAAGGGCGAGAAAAAATGAAAGAATCCTCAGCCAACCAGAGAACCACAAATATTACCTTGGAATTTCAACTAAGTTCTCAAATCTGGCTGCAGGCTAGTGCCAACGTTTGTCTTGATTAACATCTGCAACCTTTGAATGGTAGGACATAGCAGAATCTTAAACCACTTGCTTGTTAATATTCTTAGCAGAGGTCCCAAGACATGCCAATCGTCATGTCAGGGATAAGTAGTTATCCCATCTCCAAAAAAGGTGCTTAATATGAGGCTAACATCTAGAAGCTTTAACAATTTCCTCCGATGGCAGAGGGACTTGGTAAGGATCTAGAAGGGTTTATCTCGCAATAATCCGAACGAATCTTATTAATCAATGCTCATGGGACACTTGCTAAATGTACATAATAAAGGAAGATTTAAATTTCAATGTACCTATCATTCGTAACACTAGAAAAAGGGTGCCTTCAGAATGAATTTTTTTTCTTTACTTAGCGTGGAAGCACTCCTTGTCATGAACCAAATATAGAAAATTAGTAGTTGACATGTATATTCAATAGTTAAGGTAATATTGTAGTTTGAGGGGAAAAGGTTTTTCTCATGACTCTCAACAATAGATTTCACAGCTAAAAAAAGGAGAATCCATGTCGAATTGTTGATAGATAGATATGGAAATTTGCAATAGTAAAATAGAAAAATAAAAAATAAATAAAGCAAATAGTAGCATAGTAACGAAATTAATAAAAGGAGCAAAAGCAGAAGCAGAAAAAAGCGACCACAGTGGGAGTCGAACCCACGACCTTCTGATCCGAAGTCAGACGCGCTAATCCACTGCGCTATGCGGTCAGGAGATGTTAAGGAATGCATTCCTAATATATTTAACTAAAAGGTTATTCTGCATAAGGTTTCAACTACAAAGAAATCAAACCTAGTAACAATTTTAATCTCAAACTTTTTGTTGAGAAATTAGATTAAATGTCTCGTGTCTTTTGTTAAGATATATATCATAGTAGACATAGTATAACAAAATTGAAATTTCCGCAATAATTTAAAATAATGAAAATAAGTATTGAAATATCTGTATGAATATCTTACTTTTAAGAATTGATTCTAAATCCATTTTGTATTACAGTCATCTAACTTTCTTTTCTAAAGTGATGTGTTTCTTTTTTCTTCATATGGATACTTGTATGCTCTTTTAACCTAATACTACCTAATCATCTCCTATCACATGAGATATATAACTAGAGCCAATTTTTCATTTATTGAATATTCGAGTGATATATATATATATATATATATATATATATAGAGAGAGAGAGAGAGAGAGAGAGAGAGAGAGAGAGAGAGAGAGAGAGAGAGAGAGAGAGAGAGAGAGAGAGAGAGATAGATATAGATGTACGTATGGTTCTCTTTTTTTGTGTTATCACATATAGCATCCTCTACAATTGTATTAGTGAACACATTAAATATGATGGACTTTACACTCAAATCTCAATGTCTTCTGCTTAGAACAACCTTAAAGGCCACATCTGTCATATAATAGATGGAGCCTTGCCCAATGTACGTGATTGAGCATGCAAAATAAAAGTTGACGTAAGTGTTACTGCGGGATAACTACTTATCTTTGGCATGACGATTGCCATGTCTTAGGACCTCTGCTAAGAATATTTACGAGTAGGGTGGCTTAAGATTTTGCTATGTCTTGCCATTCAAAGGTTGCAGATGTTATTCAAGGTCAAAGTCGGCATTGGCCTGCGGCTAGACCTAAGGATTTAGTTGAATTCCAAGCTGCTATTCATGGTTCTCTATTTCCTCATCCTTATATCGAAGAGTGTTTCAACGCCAAGTAAAGAAAAAAATTTCATTTTGGAAGCACTCTTTTTCTCTTGTTACACATGATAGGTGCATTTAAACCTAAATATTCCTTCATTAGGTACGATTAACAAGTGTTGCATGGGCATCAATTAACAAGATCCGTTTGAATTGCTTGGCGTAAATGTTGTTGCGAGATAAACCCTTTTAGACTCTTCCAGCGATACTTAGTTCCTCTTTTATTCGGAAGATTTTGTTAAAGCTTCCGGATGTCGACCTCATATTGAGCACCTTCTTGGAGACGGGATAACTACTAATCTCTAGCATGAGGATTGGCATGTCTTAGGACCTCTGCTAAGAATTATTGACAAGCAGGGTGGTTTAAAATTCTGCTATGTCCTACCATTAAAGGTTGCAAATGTCCTACCACTAAAGAGTGCTTCGACGTCAAGGAAAGAAAAATTTTCATTTCGGAAAGCACTCTTTTTCTTACGATAGATTCATTGAAATGTAAATATTCCTTCATTAGGTACGATTAACAAGTTTTGTATGGGCATCAATTAACAAGATTTGTTTGGATTGTTTGACGTAAGTGTTGTTGCAAGATAAACCCTTTTGGACTCTTTCTGTGATATTTAGCTCCTTTTTCTAGTTGGAGGAAATTGTTAAAGCTTCCAGATGCTGGCCCCATAGTAAGCACCTTCTTGGAGACTGGATAACTACTTATCTCCAGCATGAGGGTTGGCTTGTCTTGGGACCTCTGCTAAGAATATTTACAGGCAGAGTGGTTTAAGATTCTGCTATGTCTTGCCATTCAAGGGTTGCAAATGTTATTCAAGGTCAAATTTGGCATTGGCCCGCAGCTAGACAGGAGGATTTAGTTGAAACGCAAGCTGCTAGTCGCGGTTCTTTGGTTCCTAATTTTTCCGTACCTGATTGACTTACTTGGAGGCTGACTACTTCAGTAATTTTCACAGATGGGACTGCTTGGAATGAGCTTAGGCCGAATGGTTTGCAAGTTGTTCGAACCGAGTTGGTTTAATCAAACCATTCCAAAACATTGCTTCACTGCTTGGGTAGCTATGCTTAATAGGAGTCATTTGTTTTAGGCTTGTCCTGTTTCTTCCAGGGCCTGGACTTCTGCTCTGGAGCTGCATCTCATCCCTCCAATTTCTGGTAGTTGGGATGATGAAGTTGCTTGGGCAGGTTTCAGTTCTAAGGGGAAGTCCTATCAAAATCTGCCTTTCAAGCTCAATTGAAATACCTATCTCTATAACGTTAAGTTGGCTAGGAATGACTGACTGCATGATTCTTCTTGATCTGTAAATGTGTATTGGATTGTGTAAAAGATAAACCTTAGGGATAAATATTCCTACTTGTACATATGTTTGGAGAAAAATAAACGTTGACACCCCTAGAATATTTTACTCTAAATGGAACATTCATTAGTTTTTGTAAGTTTTGAGCATGTAGCAGGATTTTGCTCACCTGTTTTGATACTTTACAATAACAACCACAGTAACAATAACAATAACAATGATGATGATAATGATGATTCGTGCAATGCACAACGCATTCATCTTTATAAAAAGAATTGGGTTTTCTTTTTATTTTTACCATTGGTGAATAGCTAATTGCGAGCTCTCATCCACAACTTCCTTTCTTTCTTTTTTTTCACATTTATAGGTACCTCCCCTATCAATTTATCCTCTCTCTTTTTCACATCTTTTATGACCAGTGATGCGTGTACTGGTAAAGAAAACCGTTCCACTCCATCTCGCATATGAAATTACAATTTTACTTCAACATTATAAGAGAATATTACTATTAACACATGAACTTTAGTCGATATATCAAATGGGCATTTAGATAATGAAAATTAATACAAAGAAACCAAAAAGAGATAAAAGTAAAAAAGAAAAAAAGAAGCCTGGTCAATCAATTCATATGGCCCAATCCTCACAACTCTGGCCCATCTTTAAGATCTGCCCATTTCAGCTTTAGTGGGCTTTAGAACATGAAGCCCAAAAGAAGAGAAGAAAAAAAGCCCGGTCTTTCTAGGTTACCCGCGAGGAAGAGCTCCATCTCCGATCATCTTCTTCAGCAACATCTACCTCAGGCTTGGCCGCCGCCGTTAGCCTCCGCTGCCGATCGCCGTGAATCCCGACTTCATTGCTTCTCACTGCTTTATCCCTTCCTCAGTCGCCACCTTCCTTTCTCCCCTTCGTCGACGTTCTTTTCCGCGAGAAATTCACGCCATACACGACGCCAGAGAGAGACAGAGAGAAACAGAGAGAGAGAGAGGAAACTCGAGGGCGAACGCTCTGTGGGAAGTTGATTCTTGAAATTCGCTCGTCGTCCCCGACGTCGCTAACCATCGTTCGCTGCTGCTGATGCTGCTGCTGTTGACCAGCGATTCGGGAGGTGAACTGGACTTACTCTGTTCTCGGTTGCTCAGCGTGCGGGAGGTGGCAAAATCGCCCTCGGGACACGCTCGGTAGCGGCGAATCCAATCATCGGAGATAAAGCCAAGCTTCCATCGTTGATCGAGTCGCCGATCGCAGCTCTGTTTCCACGACTCCGCCCAGGTAACGCTAATGTCCTGACCTGCTCTGCTTTGATGAAGGACGGAACCGAGATGTCTTGATCTCCGTCGGGACATGAGTCCGTTTTGCTTATGTATGCCTTCCCAATTCTGAACGTCTGTCTCACCATGTTTGTATGAGTCTAACGTAGAAGCCGAACAAACGCGCGTCGACTGTTCGACGAAATGTCTAGGAGAATTCAGTGCCGGTTATTTTCGTTTCCGTCTAATCCGAAATCATGTTTTGACCTGGATTAACTGATGCTAATTGATTTTTAAGCCATTCGAGTATATTTCGAACTTGTTTCTGCGTCCCTGATTTCCTCCACTCGATGTTCTATGCATCCACTGCCGTTAAACTCGTGGTCAGTCACGAGAAAGCGGCCGGAGCCAATGTCGTCTTTGTATATTCCCGAGGACGTTCAAGTTTGTTCCCTTAATGGTTCCCGCATTGTCTCGGTAATTCACGGCGGTGATGGTTATGGTGAATGAGGATGGCGACTCGGTGGAGGACGGTGGTGGTGGTGGTGGTGGTGGTGGTGGTGATTTTGCCTGTGTTTAGTTGAGTAGTTTAGCTTAATTTGGTTGGAGAGATTTTGGGGTTAGTTCTAGTTATATAGGGGCTTGTGAGTGCTGGGATCAAGTTGAGTTTTTGGTAAGTTGGGCTTGGTTTAGTTACAATGGGTTTGGGCTTAATTCAGTTTTGGGCTGAATTTGAATTTTTAATTAGGTTTGTTTGGGTTGAGATGGGCCCGATATAATGGCCCGCTCTTTGCTTGCGTCCAAGACTCTTTGACCCAGCGGCCCAGCCCGTCCCTACTACCGGGATAATTAAAAATTTTAAAAATTCGAAAATAAATAATTAAAAAAATCAGGAAATGGCTAAAAATAAAAAGCCTTGGTAAGATGGTTACATCTTAGAGATTGCTTTTAATCGTTTTTGTGTTTTGATTCATCTTCTTAGTCGAATGGTTAGGTTATATTCTAAGACCATTAACAATGCAAAATCAGATGAGGACCTTAGGATTTATAAATTGATAAAAAGATTGCATAGATATCTTTGTTAACAAATAATTAAGTTTAAAGGTATCGAAATGGCAGTAAATAGATAACTAGTGTAATTAAACCTTTGACCTTAAATCTCTACATAAAAAGTGAGTATATTTCCATATTTCAATTGATTTCTAATTGACAACCCCTCATATAATATTCTAATACGATTAATTGAAATTTAAAGAAAAATCCCAACATTGCACTAAGTAAGGGTTTGGGAAAACTCAACCTAATTAAGTACTAGTGGTCTCTAACTCGTCATTATGTCTAAACCTGTTCTTTCCTCGACACTTGTGTCAGAGGGGTCTCGACAATTAGATGTCAATTATATATTAGATATTTAGAGGGTGGACACCAAATTCAAAAGTCAACTTTGTACATAGAGTATATAATAATAATAATAATAATAATAATAATAATACGCCAATTCACACTACACGAAAATGTTTGATGGCTCTATAAAAATTATATTAATAGGAATATATATATATATATATATATATATATATATATATATTTCTCAAAATGGGGGAAATCAATAAAAAAATGGAATTTTAATTAAGTCATAGCGAGAAAATGGTTATTATTTCTCAAATTTCTTAGCTAATAACAATTATAGTTTCATTTAACGGAGGACTAGGCGGGCAAGCGGCTGGGGATTTTAGGGCTTTAGCTCAACTCCTGCTCCCTCCCGCTCTGCATTTCTGGCAAATCTCTGAAATTTCTGTAAGTCTCTCTCTCGTCTACGCTCCAATCTGCTTTCGTGCTCGTCATTTCTTCGCTAATGCCTTCTTCTCGTTCGTCTTCGCGTTGTGCAATCTTGGGTTCGGTTTCTTTTTGTCGTTTGTGGTCGT
Organism: Eucalyptus victrix; assembly: GCA_016097545.1. Taxonomy (NCBI): domain Eukaryota; kingdom Viridiplantae; phylum Streptophyta; class Magnoliopsida; order Myrtales; family Myrtaceae; genus Eucalyptus; species Eucalyptus victrix. The sequence goes on along the minus strand of CM027841.1, from coordinate 10,174,344 downwards.
GTTCTTGGGTTCGGTTTCGCGTGTTGGGTTCTTGCCTTTGTTTGTTTGAGCAGCTTCGAACGTTTGTGTTTTATTCCTACCCTTTTCTCCACAGGGGCAGCACGTTCTTGGCGAATTTGAACCTTTGAAGGGCTCTGTTGGCGAACTTTTTCTTGCCACATATGGCTTCGGTTGGACAGGCGCCGTCTCTGAAGAGGCGGGATCCGCCGGCCAGGAGGGAAGGCGACCAGCTGGTCATCACTCCTCTCGGCGCCGGCAATGAAGTGGGTCGGTCCTGTGTCTACATGTCTTTCAAAGGGAAGACCGTGTTGGTACTGCTTCGTTCCTGGTTTTCGTGGGTTCTTCCGGTTTTAGAGTTTTAGCCGACACGGTCGGCATCTGTTGTGATCTTTTCATAATCAATTGTATGTGGATGGCAGTTTGATTGTGGAATTCACCCTGCTTACTTTGGAATGGCCGCTCTTCCGTACTTCGATGAGATCGACCCTTCGACGATTGACGTCCTTCTAATCACTCAGTACGTGTTGTCTGCCTTTTCTATCTTAGCTTTGGTAAGGAGGCCCTCTCCTTCCATTATGTGCAGTTGCCTTTCCTAGTGTTTGCTCTTGATTTGCTTCAGGAAAGATTCTTTCTTCCTACGACTTGCCAAAGGAATTCATCATCGCCCCTTATTCTCGGATCCCTTTCTAGTTGGATCCATTGGGCTGTTATCAAATTATCAGCACCTGTGTAAAGTTTAGGATGGGCTTCTTACTAGCTTGTGTCATTGCTGATTTATATTTCTGCCCTTCACTTTGATATTTAGCTTCCACAGTAAAGGTCTCTAGTCTTTATCAGTTGATGTTGACTGCTTGCAGCTTCCACTTGGACCATGCAGCTTCCTTACCATACTTTTTGGAAAAGGTTGGCAGCTACATTAGAGTAAAAACATACCTTTAATTATCAAATTTTACTCTGATACCGATAACCTGAAGTGCTCTCATTTTTCCAGACTACATTTAAAGGACGCGTCTTCATGACTCATGCTACAAAGGCTATATACAAGCTGCTTTTGTCAGATTATGTGAAAGTGAGCAAGGTCTCAGTTGAAGATATGCTTTTTGATGAACAGGATATATTCCGTTCAATGGATAAGATTGAGGTATTTCCTTTATATGTTGAGCCCAGTCTTCACGCCACACAAATTTGCTTGCTAATGTTTGCCTTGGGGATTCCTCCTTTGTGACCAGTTTGTTAAATTTTGCTTGTTCTAGATGGGATAATATCATTGATGAAGAAGTAGAATAATCTTGGTTTTTCACACGGTCCTGGATGGATTGCTTGTGTATGCCATTTACGGTCAGAGGCATGTGTGGGCTTTAGCTATACCTCCGGCTCAGTAGGATTCAATTGTTTTTTTGTTTTTTGGTGAATTGAAGATTCTCCATATGCTTGAACCCACCGTTCCCTGTATGGTACCTTTCAATGAATCAATGTTCAGCATCAAGCTGATATGAGTTTCATCTGTTTTAAGATAAAGCACGGGATCCTTCCTCTGTTACTGCTCAAGCTGTCCCAGCCGTTTTTATGTATAATATAGTTTATTTATACCAAGTTGTGGCACATGTATGAGACTGGATAAACTAGTGATCTCAATGGATAAAATAGTTATCTCAATAGTGATGTGCCGTACAGTTTGTTATACATGTCATATACTTGTAGTATATATTCTACGGGATTTTGTCCTAGGATGATCACTCGATGTTGTCTAGTCTATGAGACATTAGCAATTAACTTGTAGTTTCATCTGTTTTAAGATAAAGCACGGGATCCTTCCTCTGTTACTGCTCAAGCTGTCCCAGCCGTTTTTATGTATAATATAGTTTATTTATACCAAGTTGTGGCACATGTATGAGACTGGATAAACTAGTGATCTCAATGGATAAAATAGTTATCTCAATAGTGATGTGCCGTACAGTTTGTTATACATGTCATATACTTGTAGTATATATTCTACGGGATTTTGTCCTAGGATGATCACTCGATGTTGTCTAGTCTATGAGACATTAGCAATTAACTTCTCATGGATATGTTGGCTTGTGTTTCATGTGACAGTGTCTTCCAATGGAATGTTAATTAATTATTGTAAATGAACTGGCAATCATCATACTTTTGCTGTTCTTCAAAATTCCTTGTATGCATAATATCTAAATTAACGATCCCAATGTGTGTATATCATGTTACCTAATTTTAATTGTAGGTAATTGATTTCCACCAAACGGTTGAAGTGAATGGTATTAGATTTTGGTGCTATACTGCTGGCCACGTTCTTGGTGCTGCAATGTTCATGGTCGATATTGCTGGTGTACGAGTCCTTTATACTGGTGATTATTCCTTCGAAGAAGATAGGCATCTCCGAGCTGCAGAGATTCCACAGTTCTCACCTGATATCTGCATAATTGAGTCCACTTTTGGAGTGCAGCTTCATCAACCTCGTCATATTCGGGAGAAACGCTTTACTGATGTCATCCATTCTACTGTTTCTCAAGGAGGTAGAGTCCTTATCCCAGCATTTGCTCTTGGTCGTGCTCAAGAACTTCTATTGATCCTTGATGAGTTCTGGTCCAACCACCCTGAGCTCCATAATATTCCTATATACTATGCTTCCCCACTTGCAAAGAAGTGTATGGCAGTTTATCAAACATATATCAACTCCATGAATGAGAGGATCCGTAGCCAATTCGCAACCTCAAATCCTTTTGACTTTAAGCATATTTCGCCACTAAAGAGTATTGAGAATTTTAATGACGTTGGTCCATCGGTTGTTATGGCTAGTCCTGGTGGGCTTCAAAGTGGGTTATCGCGTCAACTATTTGACATGTGGTGCTCTGACAAGAAAAATTCTTGTGTTATTCCTGGATATGTTGTGGAAGGGACACTGGCAAAGACCATCATCAATGAACCGAAGGAAGTCACTCTGATGAATGGTCTCACTGCTCCTCTTAACATGCAAGTTCATTATATTTCCTTTGCTGCCCATGCTGATTTTGCTCAGACAAGCGCGTTTTTGGATGAGATAATGCCTCCAAACATTGTTCTTGTTCATGGAGAAGCAAATGAGATGGGAAGGCTCAAACAGAAGCTCATGACTCAGTTTGCTGATCGCAACAACAAAATGTCATGCCAAAGAATTGTCAATCTGTTGAAATGTACTTCAATTCAGAGAAAATGGCAAAAACTATTGGGAGGCTGGCTGAGAAGACCCCAGAAGTGGGTGAGACCGTTAGTGGCCTTCTGGTAAAGAAAGGCTTCACTTATCAAATAATGGCACCTGAAGATCTTCACGTTTTCTCTCAGTTGTCCACAGCAACTATTAATCAGAGGATCACGATTCCTTATACAGGTGCGTTTGGTGTGATAAGCCACCGGTTGAAGCAGATATATGAAAGTGTGGAACCTTCGGTAGATGAGGAATCTGGCATCTCCATGTTACGTGTGCATGATCGAGTAACAGTGAAGCACGAATCTGATAAACATATTTCAGTGCACTGGACATCGGATCCTATAAGTGACATGGTCTCGGATTCTGTTGTCGCTCTTGTCTTGAACATAAGCCGTGAGATTCCGAAGGTTGTGGTTGAAACAGAGACCACGAAAACTGAAGAAGAAAGTGAGAAAAGGGTAGAGAAGATCATTCATGCACTTCTAGTTTCTCTCTTTGGGGATGTGAAGTTTGGTGAGGATGGGAAGCTGGTGATAAATGTGGATGGGAGTGTAGCGCATCTGGACAAGCTGAGCGGGGATGTGGAGAGTGAAAATGAAGGCCTTAAGGAAAGAGTAAGTACTGCATTTCGGCGAATCCAGAGTGCTGTAAAACCAGTACCTCTGTCGTCTACTTAGGTAGCTTTCGTGTTTCTTGTAGCTCCTTGTTTCCAGTCTTTTTCGAACTGTAGATTGTAGCATCAAGCTCGTGGTTATGGATATCCTTAACCCACAATCTAAGTCCAGCTCGAGTTTTAAGCATCTAAAGTTGGATCTCAGCCCTCAGAACAAGTTTCAACCGTTGCACTTGGATTACTTAGATCTTTGTACTTCTACAAATTTAATTTTGGAAGGCTGGCAAGGCTCCATTGTCACCTTGCGGATTAGACTTTTCCATTTCTTTTCCTCAATGCAATTTTTCCAATTCATGCAAGCAGGCTAGTAAAAGACAGCCTATGCTACATGATCGATCTGTTTCAACAGTTGTAAATGCTTTAGAAATCGATCTGTTTGTTGAACTGACTATCATGCCACCAGATCATGATCATCTTTTGATCATTTGCCAACACTGGACCACAAAGTTTAATGCATTAGGCCTTTAAAGATCATGACCAGCTGGTACTAATGTCAATGGTACAACACGATGATTCATGGGCAAGGCCTTTTTCTGACCTACGTTCTCCCAATAGTTTTCTTTTCAAGTTCTTACCACTAAACCTGCACCTCTCACTGCACAAACCAATGGCGGCGGGGTGGGTTTGGGGCCACTGGAAATCCAAACTCGACGAGTACCGAATACACATCCAATGTCAAACCCAAAGGACAACTTTTTGAACGAAGTTCTAATGACATCCGAGTGAAGTACATGAGAACCTTAAACATATAGGAATCTACATGATTGGAGATCAGATTTCACTAGTTACTTTAGTCGCGCTTTGTGCAAAGCAAGCATGTCTATTTGCTGTTCTCTAAATTGGCTATAAACCAATAATATGAGATGTGATGTAAGAGATAAGATGAAATTGATTTAATTACATATTGTCATCTGGAAGAATATCAATAGTTGGCGGAAGGACTGTTTCCTAAGTACACAGAACATGAATAGAAAACAAAATGATATTTAGCATACGATAATGAAAGCTATATTTGAAATAAGTTAATTAAAAAATTAAAAATTTTATAAAATGCAAATGCTTTATGATTTTAAATAAATTGTAATTTAATCATTTTTTACTTAAACATTACATGGTAAGTCTGAGATTAAAAAAAAAATCATTTTTTATTATATTAAAGTAACAAGAGTTATTTATTTGTTTGATTTACTCATTATAAGAAAAATAAATTTAGTAGATCGTGTTATGATTAGCCATAAGTTTAGTGAAATTCATAATTTCTCAAATCAAAGGAGTTAATTTGTTCACTGTAATTTTTTAACTTGCTATATTAGATTACTCAAATAAATCAAGTATGCTTTAATCAGCAACAATATATTCATATAACATGTAGTTGCAAAGTGAAACTTATTGAATTCATTATAGGGTTAATATCCTAAAAAACCCCAAACTGGTACTCCTATGACAAATTTACCTCAAACTATTTTTTGACCATGAAAAACCCAAAACTGGTATATATGTGACAAATTTACCCCGACTAACCCTAAAAAAAATCCTAAATTGGTATAATTCACCACAAACTAATTTATTAATACCAAAAAACCTCAAACTAGTAAATTTGTGATAAATATATCATCCGCTAAATTGGATTAATACCATAAAAAAAATCACAAAAATTATAAATTGTGACAAATGAAGCGTAAAATCCCAAATTAATATACCAATCAACTATCACATATCATTTAACTTAATAATTTGATAGCAAAATTTAATAAAAACTAATAGATGATAAATTTATCACAAGTGTACCAATTTGGGGCAAATTTATCAAATATATATCAGTTTGGGGTTTTTTATGGTAAAAAAAGTAGTTTGGGATCAAATTGTCACAAAGCGTACCAGTTTGGGATTTTTCAGGATATTAACCCTTAATTATATATACTATACTTAAATTATAGCAAAATAAAAGTTTTGTACTTGGCCTTCGATGTATACATATTTTAATCACTTCTTACAAGTTTAAGCTCGATAATAGATGAAAATCTTGATATACTTTCCTTTAATCGATCAACCGCTTGACCCAACCTATTCACGGTTGTAATGAGAAACACAAGTCTTTGCAGATTTGCAATTTACTATGTCACAGTTATGAGATAACATAATGTAATTATAACATCATTTTGTGCTATAAATCTTGTTATAAGTTTGTAACAAGCCAAAATCAAAGGAGGTCTCGGACTCGGTCAAGGTTGTTACTTGTTAGGATGTGATCCTACTAAGGATCAATGAAGATGTCTAAAAGGACTAAATTGTAACATCCTAAAAATTACACCAACAATGCGAAAAATGTTTGCATAGTCGTATGGAATTTATTAGGTATAAACAATGTGTGTAGTTGAAACTTCAAAATAGCGTGAATTTAAAGTCATGCCATCTTTCTACTATATATACCATGAAATTGACTTTTCTATTACCTAAATATAAGTATATACTACATATCAAGATAAACTTATTTCAAGGTTGAAGTATGTAAAAATATGATCAATGGGACCGGTAGGATTGTATCGATCCTATGTTCCCTTTTCTTGTTATTTTTGGATCAAGACCATGTAAAGATCCTAGCAATTTAAGATCCTACTTAAGATCCAGATCTTTTCTTAAGTTTTTAAACATAGGATCCTTTCAACCAAAAAAAAAAAAAGATGCTACTTATGCAATTCCATTACTTCACCTGCAAAGATATGACTTGGTTTCGTTTTTCATGCATGACGGTGAGTACTAAGGCTACGTTTGGTCATCCGAATTTCTAATCGGGATAGGATTGGATAGGATAGGATATGAAATCCTTGGATTTTTTTATATCCCGTTCAGTGTTTGGTGAATCGCAGTATTAAAGTCGAATATGTTCACATCATCTACATTTATATATATAAATGACATATCATTATAAATGAACCTAAATGTTCATAAATGAAGACGGTGAAAATATCTCGTAACAATATTCCTTATTTTATTTATTATTTATTTATTTTTCCTCTTTTTTATATTATTTTCATTATTATTTCTTTTTCCCCTTTCATCATTCTTTAATAAAAAATTATGAAATAGTAAAGCTGTACTAACATACCTATAATACAAAAATCCCTAAAATATATAATAAATATAGATATTTAATTTATAGATTGAATGTTTATTATACAATAGAATTAAAATTGAATATAGAAATTAAAATAAGATTAATTAAAAATAAATTTTTATTTTCTTAAATTAGAATTCAAATATTATTTATATTGAAATATAATTTCAATTTTGTTAATTCAATAAGTTTTTTATTCAAGAAAAATAACTTTCCTATTATGGACATTAGAAATCCTCTCCACCTTTATCCCACATCCCCCATGGGATAATTTTATTCTGTCTATATCCCCCTTATATTCGACTTTATCCTATCCCGAGTAAGCACCAAACGTAGGATATGATAAATTATATCCTATCTTGAATTTTATCTCGACTGCCAAACGCAGCCTAAAATGATTTTTTTGATTGGTCAAGCCATATAGGCCCAAGTCATATATACAATTGCTTCCATTGATGTCCTATCGTGAAAATTTTGTCGTGCTAGGATGACGGAAATGGCAAGAGAGTGCATTGTGAAGGTAAATTTTCATGGATTGCGAACACGTTTCTACTCTTAAGGCCTATATCACTTGAGGTTTTGTTACAGAGTCACTGCCTATAGGTTGCGAGGAAAAATGGGGGAAGGCCTTATGCAATTTCCTATTGAAAAGTGGCTTCTAGCGCATTAGCAGTGATGGAGAACACAACCACTCTAAAAACTTAAGTCTTGCTAGTCAATGAATGTGTGGTTTTATGTTGGATTACTCTAATACTTTCTCCCGTGCTTAGTGTGGTTTTCTATTCGAATTCAGAATCTATAACTTTGACACCACGTGAGATTACTGATTGTTCTAAAAATTTAAGTTATTAGATAAATGCATGATTTTATAATTAATTACTCTAACACAATGCTTGTACTTGCGTTGGATACTCCATTGAGAATTGCACGGATACTCCACCGAGCAGGGTCGAGGGACGTTCACACACAAAATCAGGATCACAAAGTTCCCTCGAGCTGTTTGGTGATCCGATCCTGCCTAATAATCATCCTCCCAGGTTTCCTCCCTCTTGTACTTTTTATTCAACGTGCCGTAACAGAAGCTCCTGAAACCTTGTTGTGGTTTGGCAGGAACAGGGACCTTGATTTGTCTGGATGATCTTGGTACTGTTCTTCTTCTCAAGGAGGACATGCAAAAGATGTTCGTCTTTGAGAATCTGTCCTTAATTCTTTAAAATTAAAGAGATCATCACATAAATAATTCATAAACTTTGACCTAATAGTTAATATCATCTCTGAATTTTTAATTTGTTCAGTATGACCCTTGAATTTTTAACCCAATGCGTAATATCATCCCTATATTTTGGTATACATTTAATTTAGTCATTGGAATGTATACTGTTATCGAATTTGAATTAATGGAAGGATAATATTGAATATTTTCATATGGTCTAGAGACTAAAGAGTTTTTGAATAAGTTAAAAGTTTTGGGATGGCATTGCACATTGAGTTAAAAGTCAAAGACCTCACCGAAGGAATGGCTGTATCATTTGTCCAAATTTATGTGGTGAGCTTCTTTCTTAGAACAACCTATTGCTGTTGACTGAATTGCTAGCAAGAGAATTCGCACTAGTGTTTCAGTAAAGTTGTTTAATCCCTTGCAGGAAGAGTTGGTGCATGGGATGCAAGGCCTCAAAATTGTTGAAATGAAAATGGTTTGAAATGTTGTGAATCGGGCAACCAAGGCTCATTTTCCGCCATAAAAAAAAAAAAAACAAAAAAGATAACTTACATCATAAATATATTTGTGAAAAGAATAAATGAAAATAAAAATATTCGATAAGTTATAGTGATTACTCCAATACGTTATACACATAAAAGTTTCATTGCTAAAAAGTAAACTAAAATTGGTCAGTGAGATATTCATAAATATTTAAAGATGGATAATGCATTAAAATTTTTGAAAGTTATGAAAAAAATAAAATTGAATTATAAAACTTTCAAAAAAATGTAAATCAAGTTCGTAAATTTATCAAACTGATACAATCAAGTTATTTTGTTAACTTTGCCAACTTATTTAATGAAAAATGGCGAGGTGACATTTTTAATTCGTTTGTCTCTCCTACGTGGCGGCAATCAATTTAGCTAATGCATGAGGTTTATTTATAAAACCAAAACAACCTCATCCTAGTCGAAATAGGAAAGTATCAGCAGTTGAATTAAAGAGGAGTGGGTTTTTGAACTTGGGAATTACCCTATTTGGAACTTTCTTTCCAAGCAACCAAACACGCACGGAGCAACGCACATCAAGCTTATTACACATGGCAGATCAAACGACAAAGTCCTATAGATTAAATCCTAAAAAAATTTCAGCATTATTAAATTATACCTTTATCTAATGACTTAAGTTTTTGGAAATGGTGGTCTCACGAAATCTCTCAATCACATGTGGCATCGATTCACGTTGACTTGTACTGAAAAGATTCAAGCGCACATTCGCGCCCATATTTTCTGGCGGTTCCACTTGGGCTTCCACCGGAGGACATGACGCGCTGCCGGCGTCCCCCGGAGCCTCAACATCGGCGGCGCTGGTGTCTCCACGGCCCAACGAAGGCTGGTGGTGCTCCGCAAAGGCCTTCTTCCAGAACTCACGAGTCTTCAATCGCTCCGTCATCAACTCGTCGTGCTTCTGCTGCAACCGGCTCAATACAAGCGGCAGCGCGCGCTGTGGATCCTCCCTCAAGTGCTCCACCATCTCGGCCCCTCCGTAGTCGTACATCGTCTTAATGAACCTCAGCTCTCCGGGCGTCAAGCGACAGCTGTCGCGGCTCCCGGCCACCAGATGTTTCCCGATGCGGGACATCGCCGATTGAGCGAGGCCGATCGTCACGTCCCGGTTGCACATGTCGTCCTCGTATAGGAACAGGACGCGCTCGTGAGCGTTCTTGACCGGCACTCGGAAGGAACCCCTCGGCCTTTCTCTTTTTATCTCGCCAGTGTTCAGAACCGCGAGTTCGTTCCCCAACCCGCCAAACGCCTCGCGACCGGCGGAGCCACCGGCGCCGTCAATAGGAGCGGAACCTTCCGACTGAAGTTCCGCAAATTCCGCCATCAAATCTTGATGGTCCGCAAAGAGATCGCGCAGCTTCCTGAGCACCCACTCCTCGCCCTTCTCCTCGCACTGACTGCAGGTCTCGCAGAACGCCGCGAACACATCTTGGCGGCGCGGGAACCGGATCTTCACCTTGTTGCCGAAATCCACGAGCCGACGGAGCCGACGCTCTCTGGCCACGGCCGGCAAGGCGGTGCGCTTTCTTCGAGGGATTGGCACGGGACTGCTCATCTTCTTCTGCTTCTCAAGGGTTTGTCAGAAGGGAAGGGGATGGTGGATGATGATATCAGGCAAGAACTGAGGACGACACCTTGGTTCTTGTGGTCCTGTGGCGGGAACTGGGCTGTTGTCCTCTTTAACTTAACTGCCAAGACTTTTCGTTATATAAGAACTCTGTCCAGCTTGGAAGTGAGAGAAAATCCTACCTCAAGATCTCCGCTTAGAGATTTTGCTCCAAAATTCAAATAAATATTTCAAGAATTAGGTTAAAATAATCTATAGCTTTGCATGTTCTTCGAGTATTAGTCAAGGTTTCCCTTATTGAAAAATTATATAAAAATTAAAATGGGAAATGTTTAAAAATAATGAAACTTCGTATCGGTCAAAATTCTAAAAAAAAAAAAAACTAAAAAAAAAAAACAAAAAAAACAAAAGAATTATAAAACTGACTATGCTATTTTCTAATGTCTCTTAGGAGACTTACTGATATTTAGTTATTAGTGGTCCCTTGTTATGTGATCTCTAATTAGAGACACTTTTGTTTTGACTGTTGGCGAATAGATTCGGTTTCCATGATAACTAACTAGGCTTCGTGAGCATCTCTACAGTTTGCAATCCTCTGTTAGGTTTGTAGTTTAAGAAAATCATGAGTCCATCTGACCGTAAGACAAACAAGATCAATAATTATAAATTCAGAATTATCGAATAATTATTTTTTAAAAAGGCCTAAATAAATTGTACAAATTTCAATTCGATCCTAAAATTTATTAATCTGATTAATTCAATCCTACACATAACTATTTGTAAGTGTACTTATAGGAATTCGTTGATGTTGATTAGGTTTAACTATTTTTGGTCGGTATATGTGGGATTAAGTTATTTAAGAAAAGCATTATTCCTTGAGGCTTTCCTCCCTATCCCAAGAGAACAATATGAGCCTGGACAGTTTTAAAAAAAAAAACAAATCTTAGAGATATTTTCACAAGGCTCCCATTAAACTAAAAGAAAAAAAAAAGGTCACCAAGTAAGAAACGAACTCCATATATTAATAAAATGCTGGTTTCTCCCAAAACGTCCACATCAATAATTTCCGATAAATATTAATTAGATGAATTTAATTGGCAAAACAAAAAAAATTATTTTATGTTAAATTGACATAATTCTTGTATTTTTGTGGTCCGAAGAGGTTATATTATATTGGGTAATTCTCAAGTATGAAAACCTTGTCCTTTTTAATTTATGAGAAAAAGAATTCAATCTGAAAAGAAGAAGAAGAAGAAGAAGAAGAAGAAGAAGAAGAAGAAGAAGGAGCCCAGGCCCCCGCTGGTGGGCCGTTGCTGCCTCCGCCACGCAATGCCGGAAAAGGCCCGCAAAGGTCACCGCAGTCTCGCCGGCGTCCGGCGACTGTCGCTAGCTTCGGGCGAGGCTGATGCAGCTCAACATCTTTCCTCTTGCGTCCATTCCGAACCCGTCCAAAGGTCGCCAATGGCGGTTCGAGTGGGAAGAAGCGGAAGCACGGGTGAAGAAAAGTCTCTCGTTCTCAAGCGTCGCGAGGCCGAGTCATTTGTTCAGTTTCACACGCGTTGGCTCTGCAACCGCGAGCGGCGGGGGAGGAGGATATGTGCCGGACGACGAGCTTCCCCGTCGACGTCCTCGAACGGCTTTCTCGATGTAAAGCGGTCATGGTGTCTCGGGCCTGGAGTTGATCATGCTGGCAGGAGTTGGTGAAACGAAGGAAGGGAAGACTGTGGGATCCACACTGTTGAAAAATTTAAATGTGCGCGGAAGCATGGTATAGTTTATATTTGATAGAGGATGGATAAGGGACAAGGTAGGATAATTGAAGGTTTATGGGACAACGATAGTTTTACTAGTTTATGAAAATAATTTTTCAATAGTTGAAGTATTGGTGAGGGAGCATGTGTTAAATTTTTTTGGATGTGTGCGTTGCGGAAGTATGGTTTTGGTTTTAGTTATAGTTTTTGGTTAGTGACATGTGAAAGTGTATGGTATATTTTGTAGAGGATGGACAAGGGATAGACTAGGATAATTGAAGGACAAAGAACATGGAATGGGGGAAAATAGTTTCATTAGTTGAAGGAAATAGTTTGATGGAGATTGGTGGAGGTCTAAGACCTCTCACGGTGGAGGGTTTTCCCACACAAGGTGGACCTCTCACCCCTATACATTTGTTGAACTTACATGCCTATTTATAGAGACTAAATACAACATTCTAGAATAATGGAGAATGTTGTCCACTTAGGCTTATTCTAGGAAATTCTAGATTGTAATTCTTCTAGAGCCTTCTACCTTCTACACTTTTCTTTTGCCAACTAAGCTAGATTTTCTTAAGGATTTTTCTTGACTTTTCTAGCTCAAATTTTTCATAAAGTTTCTAGAATTGGATCACAAATTCCAACACTCTCCCTTGATCCAATTTCGGGATAATCCGGACTTGTGTTGTAAAGTCTCGGACATACCTTGAGATTTTTCTTCTAATTTGTCCCATGCCTTTTGTGTTGTCTTCCTTCCACAATCCCTTGCATTCTCTTGTCGGAACACTTGCACCTGCCTTCAAATGTGTATGTCTTTTCTTCAACGATGACCCATATGTCTCGGGGCATCAAATTGTTCTTAGTTGTAGTTGTTAGCTCGGGCTCGGGCTCTAGCTCTCGTAGGCTCTGGCTCTGGCTCCGGCTTTGGTTCTGGCTCTGGCTCCGGCTCTGGCTCTGTTGGCTCTCGCTCGGGCTCTGGCCTTTGATTCTGGCTCTGGCTCCGGCTCTGGCTCTGTTGGCTCTCGCTCGGGCTCTGGCTTTTTTAGTTGAGGATGGTGAGGACAAACGCCCATAACCATCCGATATACTTGGCTTTGATACCATGTTAAAAAACTTTGGATGTGTGCGCTGCCTTTCTACGCTCCCACCCTCCTTCCCTATTTATAGGGACACTCCACCGACTTAGCCCATCTTCTAGAAGTTTCTTTTACAATTTTTTTTCTAGAAAAATAGGCTTTTTAAGGCAAATATCTCTGCCATTTTCAGAGATAATTCCATAGATTCTTCTAGGATTTTCTTGTATTTTCTAGCTCAAATCTTTCATAAAGTTTCTAGAATTGGATCACAAATTCCAACACAGATGGGTCGTTTCGTCAACTTGAGGGTGAAGAGCGTGGAGAAGATATAATAGATGGTCGATTCTATCATAGTAGTAATTTCGTCTCGGGCTTTAGCTCGGCTTTGCTCGCTTCTCTCTGCATTTTTGGCAATCTTTGTAATTCTGTAAGTCTTCTCGTCCACATTTCGAACTGCTTTTCGTCCTGTTACAACTCGAATTTTGATCTTTCGATCTGATGCATGTAAACCCCAAATAACTGTCAATAACTATCAATAACTGTCAACTTCGTGTTCCTGCCAAGGTTTTGAGATTTCGAGATGGGGTAATTTCCTTCGCGCTCGATTTTCTTGGTAGGAGGTGGCGGCCGCAGGGATATGAATTTTGAGGCTTGTTATTTGTTAACGCCATCTTTCTTGTTCATCTAGAGTTCGTAAATTTCTGGGTTTGACTTCGAGCGTTGTGTTCTTGCCTGTCGTTTGAGCAGCTTCGGACGTGTTTTTCCTTCTTTTCTTTTCTTTTTCCCCACAGGGCAGTACATTCTTGGTGAATTTGAAGGGCTCGCGCGAATATCTCTTGCCATATGGCTTCGATAGGACAGGCGCCGTCTCTGAAGAGGCGGGATCCGCCGGCCAGGAGAGAAGGCGACCAGCCGATCATGACTCCTCTCGGCGCTGGCAATGAAGTGGGTCGGTCCTGTGTGTACATGTCTTTCAAAGGAAAGACTGTGTTGGTACTGCTTCTTTTTTGGTTTTCAGGAGTTCTCCCGGGTTTAGAGTTTTAGCAGAAATGGGTTGGTTTCTCTCGTGATCTCTTCGTAATTATTGTCTGTGGGTGACAGTTTTATTGTGGAATTCATCCCGCTTACTCTGGCATGGCTGCTCTTCCGTACTTCGATGAGATCGACCTATTATTCAGTATGTATAATCTGCCTTACCTATTATCATTGACTTGCCTTTGGTGAGGAGGGCCACTCGTTCCATTATGTGCAGTTCCCTTTACCGCTGTTTGCTCGTAATTTGCTTGAAGAAAGGTCCTTTCTTCTTACGACTTGCCAAAGGAATTCATCCTTGCCCCTTCGTCTCAGATTCTTTCCTAGTTTGATCCGTTAGGCTGTTGTCAAATTATCAGCACCAATGTCTGTAAAGTTCAGGATGGACTTCTCAGTTGCTTGCATTATATTGCTGATTTATACTTCTACCCTTGCCTCTCATTGTTAGCTTCCACTTTAAAAGAAGTCTCTGGTCTTTACCAGTCAATGTTGACTGCTTGCAGCTTCCACTTGGATCATGCTGCTTCCGTACCATACTTTTTGGAAAAGTTAGCGGCTAAATTAGAGGTAAAAGGTACTTTAATTATTGAATCTTACTTTAATACCGATGACCCGACATGCTCTCTTTTTTCCAGACTACATTTTGAGGTCGTGTCTTCATGACTCATGCTACGAAGGCTATATACAAGCTGCTATTGTCAGATTACGTAAAAGTGAGCAAGGTCTCAGCTGAAGATATGCTTGTTGATGAACAGGATATATCCCGTTCGATGGATAAGATTGAGGAATTTCCTTCATTTGTTGAGCCCATTATTCATGCTAACCAATTTGCTTGCTAATGTTTGCCTTGGGGAATGCTCCTCAGTGATCGACTTGTTGAATTTTACTGATTATAGAAGGAATGATATCGTTGGTGAAGAATCAGAATAATCTTGGTTTTCACACAGTCATGGATGGATTGCTTGTGGATACCATTTACATGTCAGAAGTATGTGCAGGCTTTAGCTATACCTCCGGCTTAGTAGGACGCAGTTTTTTTTTTTCTTTAGGTGCATTGCAGATTCTCCATATGTTTAGAACCCACCGTTCCCTGTATGTTACCTTTCAAGGAATCAATGTTCAATGTCAAGGTGATATGAGTTTCATCTCTTTTAAGATAACGCACAGGACCCTTCTTCCGTTGCAACTCAAGCTGTCCCTGCGGATTGTATGTACAAGATAGTTTATTTATCCCCAGTTGTGGCATCAGTTTGAGAAGCTGGATAAATTAGTTATCTCAATACTTTTGTGTCATCCAATTTGCTATATGTGTCGTATACTTATGGTATCTATTCTGCAGGATTTTGTCTAAGGGTGATCACTCACTGTTGTCAAGTCTTTGAAATATTGGCGATTGACCTATCATGGATATGTTGGGTTGTGTTTCGTTCGAAAACAATGTCTTCCTATGGAATGCTAATTATTCAATGTAAATGAACTGGCAATGATCTTACTTTTGCTATTCTTCGAAGTTCATTGCATGTATAATGTCTATATTATTGATCCCAATTCATGTCAGTCATGTTACCTATCTCTAATTGTAGCTGATTGATTTCCACCAAACAGATGAAGTAAATGGTTTTCGAGTTTGGTGTTATACTGCTGGCCATTTTTTTTCTGGAAGAATATTAATATTTGGCGAAAAGACTGTTTCCTAAGTACACAGAACCTGAATAGAAAAAAAAATGATTTTTAGCATACAATAACGAAAGCTATATTTGATATAAGTTTATTTAAAAAGTAGACGATAGAATTCTATAAAATGCAAATGCTCTGTGATTTTAATTAAATTGTAATTTAATCATTTTTAACTTAAACATTAGATGGTAAGTTTGAGAGAAATTTTTAAAAAAAATGTAATATTAAAGTAATAAGAGTTATTCATTTGTTTGATTTACTCATAGTTATATGAAAAATAAATTTAGCAGATCGTATTATGATTAGTTATAAGTTTGGTGAAATTTATAATTTCTCAAATCAAGTTAATACGTTCACTGTAATTTTTTAACACGCTATATCAAATTACTTTCGAATAAAATCAAGTATGCTTTAATAAGCAACAATATATTCATATAACTTGTATCTGCAAAGTGGAACTTATTGAATCAACGGCATGAATTATACTTAAATTATAGCAAAATCTAAATTTTGTATTTGTCCTTCGATAAATGCATATTTTAATCCCTTCTTACAAGTTTAAGCTCAATACTAAATAAAAATCTTGATACACTTTTGTTAAATTGATTAGCCGCTTGACCCAGCCTATTCATTGTTGTTATGAAAAACACAAGTCTTTACAGATTCGCGATATACTATGTCATAGTTATGAGATACCATAATGTAGTTATAACATTATTATGTGCTGCAAATCTTGTTATAAGTTTGTAACAAGCCAAAAACAAAGGAGGTCTCAGACTTAGCCAAGGTTGTTACTTGTTAGGATGTGATCCTACTTAGGATTGATGATGGTGTCTAAAAGAACTGAATTGTAACATCCTAAAAATTACACCAACAACGCGAAAAATCTTTGGATAGTCGTATGGAATTTATTAGGTATGAACAATGTGCGTAGTTGAAACTTCAAAATAGCATGAATTTAAAGTTATGCCATCTTTCAACTATATATACTGGGAAGTTGACTTTTCTATTACCTAAATATAAGTATATACTATACATATCAGGATAAACTTATTTCAAGGTTGAAGTATGTAAAAATATGGTCAATGGGACTAGTAGGATTGTATCAATCCTACGTTCCCTTTTCTTGTTAGTTTTGGATCGAGACCATGTAAAGATCCTAGCAATTTAAGATCCTACTTAAGGTCCAAATCTTCTCTTAAGTTTATAAACATAGGATCCTTTCGACTATAAAAAAAAACAATAGGATCCTACTTATGTAATTCCATCTTCTTCACTTGGGAAGATATGACTTGGTTTCATTTTGCACTCGTAACGGTGAAAACTGAAGCAATTCTATTGATTGGTCATGTCATATAGGCCCAAGTCGCATATATAATTGCTTCCATCGATGTCATATCATGAGAATTTTTTTTTTTTTTTTTGGCTAGGATAACAGGAATGGCAAGAGATTCATCGCGAAGGTAAATTTTCATGGGTTGCGAACTAATTTTTACTCTTAAGGTCTATATTATTTGAGGTTTCGTTACCAGGTCCTTGGCTACAGATTGCGAGTAAAAATGGGGGAAGCCTGATTCGATTTCCTATTGAAAAGTGGATGGTAGCGCATTAGCAGTGATGGGGAGCGGCCGTGTGCTTGATGCTCGGCACGTAACAATGCTTGTATTAGTGTCGGCATGAGAATTGCGCAAATTATGTAATATTTAATATCGTCCCTAAACATTTAATTTGTCCTTGGAATGTATACCATCTTCGAACTTAAATTATTGGAATGATAATATTGAATATTTTTATATAGTTCAGAAACCAAAAAATTTCAAACAAATTAAAAGTTTTGAATGACATTGCACATATAAAATTTAGGGATCTCATTGAAGAAATGGCTGTATCATTTGTCCAAAATTATATGGCGAGCTCCTTTCTTAGAACAGCCTACTGCAGTTGACTGAATTGCTAGCAAGAGAATTCGCGCTGGTGCTTTAGTAAAGCTGTGTAAACCCTTGCAGGAAGACTTGGTGTATGGTATGCAAGGCCTCAAAGTTGTTGAAAAGAAAATGGTTTGAAATGTTGTGAATTGCGGAACCAAGGCTCATTTTCCACCCAAAAAAAAAGAAAAAAAAAGATAACCTACATCATAAATATATTTGTGAAAAGAATGAATGAAAATGAAAATATTCGATAAGTTATAGTGATTACTTCAATACGTGCTCCACGTAAAAGTTTCATTGCTAAAAAATAAACTTAAATTGGTAAGTGAGATATTCATAAATATTTAAAGATGGATAATGCATTAAAAATTTTGAAAATTGTCACAAAAATAAGATTGAATTCTAAAACTTTCAAAAAATGTACATTAAATTTGTAAATTTATCAATTGATATAATCAAGTCATTTCGTTAATTCCGTCAACTTATCTAATGAAAAATGACAATGTGACATTTTTTTATAAGTTTTACGTGGCGGCAATCAATTTAGCTAATGCATGATGTTTATTTATAAAACGAAAACGACCTCCTTTTGACCCATATCCTAGTCGAAATAGGGAAGTATCAGCAATTAAATTAAAGAGGACTGGGTTTTCGAACTTGGGAATTACCCTATTTAGAACTTTCTTTCCAAGCAACCAAACATGCACGGAGCAACGCACATCGAGCTTGTTACGCACGGCAGATCAAACGGCAAGGTCCTATAGATTAAATCCTAACAAAATTTCAGCATTATTAAATCATAACTTCGTTTAATGACTTAAGTTTTTGGAAATGGTGGTCTCACAAAATCTCTCATCTGGCATCGATTCATGTTGACTTGTACTAAAAAGATTCAAGCGGACATTCACGCCGATATTTTCTGGCGGTTCCACTTGGGCTTCCACCGGAGGACATGACGCGCTGCCGGCATCCCCTGGAGCCTCAACGTCGACGGTGGCGCTGGTGTCTCCACGGCCCAACGAAGGCTGGTGGTGCTCCGCAAAGACCTTCTTCCAGACCTCACGAGCATTCAATCGGTCCGTCATCAACTCGTCGTGCTTCTGCTGCAACCGGCTCAATACAAGCGGCAGCGCGCGCTGTGGATCCTCCCTCAAGTGCTCCACCATCTCGGCCCCTCCGTAGTCGTACATCGTCTCGATGAACCTCAACTCTCCGGGCGTCAAGCGACAGCCGTCGTGGCGCCCGGCCGCCAGATGTTTCCCGATGCGGGACATCGCCGATTGAGTGACGCTGATCGTCACGTCCAGGTTGCACATGTCGTCCTCGCATTGAAACAGGACGCGCTCGTGAGCGTTCTTGACCGGCACTCGGAAGGAACCCCTCGGCCTTTCTCTTTTTATCTCGCCAGTGTTCAGAACGGCGAGTTCGTTCCCCAACCCGCCAAGCGCCTCGCGACTGGCGGAGCCACTGGCGCCGTCGATAGGAGCGGAACCTGCCGACTGAAGTTCCACAAATTCCGCCATCAAATCTTGATGGTCCGCAAAGAGATCGCGTAGCTTCCCGAGAACCCACTCCTCGCCCTTCTCCTCGCACAGAATGCAGGTCTCGCAGAACGCTGCGAACACATCTTGGCGGCGCGGGAACCGGATCTTCACCTTGTTGCCGAAATCCACGAGCCGACGGAGCCGACGCTCTCTGGCCACGGCCGGCAAGGCGGTGCGCTTTCTTCGAGGGATCGGCACGGGACTGCTCATCTTCTTCTTCTGCTTCTCAAGGGTTTCTCAGAAGGGAAGGGAACAATGGATGATATCAGGCAAGAACTGAGGACGAAACCTCGGTTCTTGTGGTCTTGTAGCGGGAACTGGGCGGTGCTCTTCAACTTAACTGCCGAGACTTTCCTATATAAGAACTCTGTCCAGCTTGGCAGTGAGAAAAATCTACCGCAAGGTCTCCGCTTTCGAATTTTGCTCCAAAATTCAAATAAACATTTCAAGAATTAGGTTAAAATAATCTATAGCTTTGCATGTTGTTCTCCGCGTATCAGTAAAGGTTTCGCTTATTGAAAAATTATATAAAAATTAAAATGCGAAATGTGTGAGGATAATGAAACTTAGTATCGGTCAAAATTCTCAAAAAAAAAAAAAAAGGAACAAAAGAATTATAAAGCCGACTGTGCTATTTTCGTATATCTCTTAGGAGACTTACCAATATTTAGTTATTAGCGGTCCCTTGTTATGTGATCTCTAATTAGAGACACTTTTGTTTTGAATGCTGGTGAAATAGATTCGGTTTCCATGATAACTAACTAGGCTTGGTGAGTTGGCACGGGCACGTCCAGGCGCAATGCGTGCATCTCTACAGTTTGCAATCCCCTGCAGTATAAGAAAATCATGAGTGCATTTGATTGTAAGACCAACAAGATCAATAATTATAAATACAAATTCATTGAATAATTATAAAAAAAAAGGCCTAAATAAATTGTACAAATTTCAATTCGATCCTAAATTTTATTAATCTGATTAATTCAATCCTACACATTACTATTTGTAAGTGTATCGATAGGAATTGATTGATGATTACTTTTAACTATTTTTGATCGGTATATGTAGGATTAAGCGAATAAGGTTTGAACAAGAAAAGCATTATTCCTTACGGCTTTCCTCCCCATCCCAAGAGAACAATGGGAGCCTGGACATTTTTTTTTTTTTTTTTATAGAGATACTTACACACGGCTCCCATTAAACTAAAAAGGAAAACAAAAGGGAAATCTCCTAGTAGAAAACGAACTTCATATATTACTAAAATGTCGGTTGCTCCCAAAACATCCACATCAATAATTTTCAATAAATATTGATTGCATGAATTTAATTGGAAAAACGCAAAAAATATTTGATGTTAAATTGACATAATTCTTGTTTTTTTTTTTTTGTGGTCCGAAGAGATTATGTTATATAGGGTAATTTCGAAGTACGAAAACCTTGTCCTCCTTGTCCTCTTTAATTTATGAGAAAAAGAATTCAATCTGAAAAGAGATTTAAAAAAAAAAAAAAAAAAGAGCCACGGGCCCTCGCTGGTGGGCCGCTGCTGCCGCTGCCGCGCAATGCCGGAAAGGGCCCCCGGAGGTCGCCGGAGTCTCGCCGGCGTCCCGCGACCGTCACTAGCTTCGGGCGAGGCTGACGCAGCCCAACATCTTTCCTCCTGCGTCCATTCCGAACCCGTCCAAAGGTCGCCAGTGGCGGTTCGAGTGGGAAGAAGCGGAAGCGCGGGGCGAAGAAAAGCCTCTCGTTCTCGGCGTCGCCGGGCCGAGTCATTCGTTCAGTTTCACACGCGCTGGCTCTGCAAACGCGAACGGCGGGGCAGGAGGATTTGCGCCGGACGGCGAGCTTCCCGGTCGACGTCCTGGAACGACTCTCTCGACGTAAAGCTGGTCATGGTGTCTCGGGCCTGGAGCTGATCATGCTGACAGGAAGTTGGTGAAACGAAGGAAGGGGAGACGGTGGGATCCACGCAGATGGGTCGTTTCGTCAACTTGAGTGCGAAGGGCGTGGAGAAGAAGTAATAAATAGTCAACTCTATAACAGTAGTAATTTCGTCTAGGGCTATAGCTCAGCTTTGCTCGCTTCTCTCTGCATTCTTGGCAATCTCTGTAATTCTGTAAGTCTTCTCGTCACACATTTCAATCTGCTTTTCGTCCTGTTACAACTTGAATTTTTATCTTTCGCTCTGATGCTTGTAAACCCCAAATAACTGTCAATAACTGTCACTGTTCCTGCCAAAGTTCAGAGATTCCGAGATGGGGTATTTCCTTGGCGCTGGGTTTTCTTGGTAGGTGGCAGCGGCAGTGATTTGAATTTTGATGCTTGTTATTTGTTAATGCCATCTTTCTTGTTCATCTTGAGTTCAAGAATTTTGCGGGTTTGACTTCGAGCGTTGGGTTCTTGCCAGTTGTTTGAGCAGCTTCTGACGTGTTTGAAGGGCCTGTGTGAATATCTCTTGCCATGTGGCTTCGATAGGACAGGCGCCGTCTCTGAAGAAGCAAATGAGATGGGAAGGCTCAAACAGAAGCTCATGACTCAGTTTGCTGATCGCAACACCAAAATCATCACCGCCAAATATACTTCAATTCAGAGAAAAAATGGCAAAAACTATTGGGAGGCTGGCTGAGAAGACCCCAGAAGTATGTGAGACTGTAAGTGGCCTTCTGGTAAAGAAAGGCTTCACTTATCAAATTATGGCACCTGAAGATCTTCACGATTTTTTCTCAGTTGTCCACAGCAACCATTAATCAGAGGATCACGATTCCTTATACAGGTGCATTTGGTGTGACAAGCCACCGGCTGAAGCAGATATATAAAAGTGTGGAATCTTCTGTAGATGATGAATCTGGCATGTCCATGTTACGTGTACATGATCGAGTAACAGTGAACCACGAATGTGAGAAACATATTTCAGTGCACTGGACATCGGATCCTATAAGTGACATGGTCTCGGATTCTGTTGTCGCTCTTGTCTTGAACATAAGCCGTGAGATTCCGAAGGTTGCGGTTGAAACAGAGGCCACGAAAACTGAAGAAGAAAGTGAGAAAAGGATAGAGAAGATCATTCATGCACTTCTAGTTTCTCTCTTTGGGGATGTGAAGTTTGGTGAGGATGGGAAGCTGGTGATAAATGTGGATGGGAATGTAGCGCATCTGGACAAGCAGAGCGGGGATGTGGAGAGTGAAAATGAAGGCCTTAAGGAAAGAGTAAGTACTGCATTTCGGCTAATCCAGAGTGCTGTTAGACCAGTACCTCTGTCGTCCTCTTAGGTAGCTTTCGTGTTTCTTGTAGATCCTTGTTTCCAGTCTTTTTCTAACTGTAGATTGTAGCATCAAGCTCCTGGTTTTATGGATATCCCCGACCCACAATCTAAGTCCAGCTCGAGTTTTAAGCATCTAAAGTTGGATCTCAGCCCTCAGAACAAGTTTCTAACAGTTGCACTTGGATTACTTAGATTTTTGTACTTCTACAAATTTAATTTTGGAAGGCTGGCAAGGCTCCATTGTCACCTTGCGGATTAGACTTTGCCATTTCTTTTCCTCAATGCAATTTTGCCAATTCATGCAAGCAGCCTGTGCTACATGATCGATCACTTTCGACGGTTGTAAATGCTTTAGCAATCGATCTGTTTGTTGAACTGACAATTATGCCACCAGATCATGATCATCTTTTGATCATTTGCCAACACTGGACCGCAAAGTTTCATGAATTAGGCCTTTGAAGATCATGACCATCTTGTACTGATGCCAATGATACGACACAATGATTAATGGGCAAGGCCTTTCTCTGACCTACGTTCTCCCAATAGTTTTCTTTCAAGTTCTTACCACAAAACCCACACCTCTCACTGCACAAATCAATAGTAGCGGGCCGGGTTCGGGACTAGTTGAAATCCAAACTTGACAAGTACGGAATACACATCTGATGTCAAACCCAAAGAACAACTTTTTGAACGAAGCTCTAATGACATCCGAGTGAAGTACGTGAGAACCTTAAACATATAGGAATCTACATGATTGGAGATCAGATTAGCCATAAGTTTAGTGAAATTCATAATTTCTAAAATCAAAAGAGTTAATTTGTTCACTGTAGTTTTTTTTACACGCTTTATCAGATTACTCAAATAAATCAAGTATGCTTTAATCAACAACAATATATTCATATAACATGTAGCTACAAAGTGGAACTTATTGAATTAATGGCATGAACTATACTTAAATTATAGCAAAATGTAAATTTTGTACTTGGCCTTCAATGAATACATATTTTAATCACTTCTTACAAGTTTAAGCTCGACAATAGATAAAAATCTTGATATATTTTCATTTAATCGATCAACCACTTGACCCAACCTATTCACAGTTTTAATGAGAAATACAAGTCTTTGCATAATCGATCAACCACTATGTCGCAGTTATGAGATACCATAATGTAATTATAACATCATTTTGTGCTATAAATCTTGTTATAAGTTCATAACAAGCCAAAAACAAAGGCGGTCTCAGACTCGACCAAGGTTGTTACTTGTTAGGATGTGATCCTACTAAGGATCGATGAAGGTGTCTAAGAGGACTGAATTGTAACATCCTAAAAATTACACCAACAATGCGAAAAAATCTTTGGATAGTCGTATGGAATTTATTAGGTATGAACAATGTATGTAGTTGAAACTTCAAAATAGCGTGAATTTAAAGTTATGCCATCTTTCTACTGTATATACCAGGAAATTGACTTTTCTATTACCTAAATATAAGTATATACTACATAGCAGGATAAACTTATTTTAAGGTTGAAGTATGAAATAATATGATCAATGGGACCGATAGGATTGTATCGATCCTATGTTCCCTTTTCTTGTTAGTTTTGGATCAAGACCATGTAAAGATCCTAGCAATTTAAGATCCTACTTAAGATCCAGATCTTTTCCTACTTAAGATCCAGATCTTTTCTTAAGTTTTTAAACATAGGATCATTTCGACAAAAAAAAAAAAGAAAAAAAGATTCTACTTATGCAATTCCATTACTTCACTTGGGAAGATATGGCTCGGTTTTGTTTTGCACGCATAACGGTGAGTACTGAAATGATTCTATTGATTAGTCATGCCATAGGCCCAAGTCGTACATACAATTGCTTCCATTGATGTCCTATCATGAAAAGTTTTTTCAAAGCTAGGATGATGGGAATGGCAAGAGAGTGCATCACGAAGGTAAATTTTCATGGATTGCGAACATATTTCTACTCTTAAGCCCTATATCACTTGAGGTTTCGTTACCGGGTCCTTGGCTACAGGTTGCGAGGAAAAATGGGGGAAGGCCTTATGCAATTTCCTATTGAAAAGTGGCTTCTAGCGCATTAGCGGTGATGGGGAACAACCGTGTGCTCAATGTTCAGTGTGTAACAATCATTCTAAAAGCTTAAGTCTTGTTGGTCTATGAATGCGTGGTTTTATGTTTAATTATTTTAATACTTCCTCCCGTGCTTAGTGTGGTTTTCTAGTCAAATTTTGAACTTATAGCTCTAACATCATGTGAAATTTTGTGAGATTATTGACTGTTCCAAAAATTTAAATTATTAGATGAAAGCGTGATTTTATAATTAATTAGTCTAACACAATGCTTGTACTGGCGTTGGCATGAGAATTTCGTAGATTACTCGATTGAGCTGAGTCGAGGGGCGTTCATACACAAAATCAGGATCACAAAGTTCCCTCGAGCTGTTTGGTGATTCGATCTTGCCTAATAATCATCCTCCCAGGTTTCCTCTTTCTTGTATATTTTATTCAACGTGCTATACCAGAAGCTCCTAAAACATTGTCAAGGTGTGGCAGGAGCAGTGGAGCAGAGGACCTTGATTTGTCTGGATGATCTTGGTACTGTTCTTCTTCTCAAGGAGCACATGCAAAAGATGTTCATCTTGAGAATCTGTCCTTGATTCTTTAAAATTAAAGAGATCATCACATAAATAGTTCATAAACTTTGACCTAATATTCAATATTGTTCCTGAACTTTTAATTTGTTCAGTGTGGCCCCTGAATTTTTAACCCAATACGTAATGACATCCCTAAATTTTTTGTGTATGTTTAATTTAGTCATTGGACTGTATACAATTATCGAGTTTGAATTAATGGAAGGATAATATTGAATATTTTTATATGGTCTAGAGACTAAAGAGCTTTTGAATAAGTTAAAAGTTTTGGGATGGCATTATACATTAAGTTAAAATTTAGAGACCTCACCGAAGGAATGGGTGTATCATTTGTCCAAAATTATATGGCGAGCTTCTTTCTTAGAACAACCTATTGCTGTTGATTGAATTGCTAGCGAGAGAATTTGCACTGGTGCTTTAGTAAAGCTGTTTAATCCCTTGCAGGAAGAGTTGGTGCATGGGATGCAAGCCCTCAAATTGTTGAAAAGCAAATGGTTTGAAATGTTGTGAATTGGGGAACCAAGGCTCATTTTCAGCCAATAAAAACAAAAAAGATAACTTACATCATAAATACATTTGTGAAAAGAATAAATGAAAATAAAAATATTCGATAAGTTTATAGTGATTACTCCAATACGTGCTACACATAAAAGTTTCATTGCTAAAAAGTAAACTTAAATTGGTAAGTGAGATATTCATAAATATTTAAAGATGGATAATGCATTAAAATTTTTGAAAGTTATGACAAAAATACAATTGAGTTATAAAACTTTCAAAAAAAAATGTAAATCAAGTTCGTAAATTTATCAAATTGATACAATCAAGTTATTTCGTTAACTTTGCCAACTTATTTAATGAAAAATGGCAAGGTGACATTTTTTTTTTAATTCATTTGTCTCTCCTACGTGGCGGCAATCAATTTAGCTAATGCATGACGTTTATTTATAAAACCAAAACAACCTCCTTTTGACCCATATCCTAGTCGAAATAGGAATGTATCAGCAGTTGAATTAAAGAGGACTGGGTTTTTGAACTTGGGAATTACCCTCTTTAGAACTTTCTTTCCAAGAAACCAAACATGCACGGAGCAACGCACATCGAGCTTGTTACGCATGGCAGATCAAAGGGCAAAGTCCTATAGATTAAATCCTAACAAAATTTCAGCATTATTAAATTATACAACTTCATCTAATGACTTAAGTTTTTAGAAATGGTGGTCTCACAAAATCTCTCACTCACATGTGGCATTGATTCACATTGACTTGTACGGAAAAGATTCAAGCGGACATTCACGCCGATATTTTCTGGCGCTTCCACTTGGGCTTCCACCGGAGGAGACGACGCTCTGCCAGCGTCCCCCGGAGCCTGAATGTCGACGGCGGTGTTGGTGTCTCCACGGCCTAACGAAGGCTGGTGGTGCTCCGCAAAGGCCTTCTTCCAGACCTCACGAGCATTCGATCGGTCCGTCATCAACTCCTCGTGCTTCTGCTGCAACCGGCTCAAAACAATCGGCAGCGCGCGCTGTGGATCCTCCCTCAAGTGCTCCACCATCTCGGCCCCTCGGTAGTCGTACATCGTCTTGATGAACCTCAGCTCTCCGGGCGTCAAGCGACAGCCGTCGCGGCACCCGGCCGCCAGATGTTTCCCAATGCGGGACATCGCCGATTGAGCGATGCTGATCGTCACGTCCCAGTTGCACATTTCGTCCTCGTATTGGAACAGGACGCGCTCGTGAGCGTTCTTGACCGGCACTCGGAAGGAACCCCTCGGCCTTTCTCTTTTTATCTCGCCAGTGTTCAGAACCGCGAGTTCGTTCCCCAACCCGCCAAACGCCTCGCGACCGGCGGAGCCACCGGCGCCTTCACTAGGAGCGGAACCTTCCGACTGAAGTTCCACAAACTCCGCGATCAAATCTTGATGGTCCGCAAAGAGATCGCGCAGCTTCCCGAGAACCCACTCCTCGCCCTTCTCCTCGCACAGACTGCAGGTCTCGCAGAACGCTGCGAACACATCTTGGCGGCGCGGGAACCGGATCTTCACCTTGTTGCCGAAATCCACGAGCCGACGGAGCCGACGCTCTCTGGCCACGGCCGGCAAGGCGGTGCGCTTTCTTCGAGGGATCGGCACGGGACTGCTCATCTTCTTCTGCTTCTCAAGGGTTTCTCAGAAGGGAAGGGAACAATGGATGATATCAGGCAAGAACTGAGGACGAAACCTCGGTTCTTGTGGTCTTGTAGCGGGAACTGGGCGGTGCTCTTCAACTTAACTGCGGAGACTTTTCCTATATAAGAACTCTGTCCAGCTTGGCAGTGAGAAAAATCTACCTCAAGATCTCCGCTTTCGAATTTTGCTCCAAAATTCAAATAAACATTTCAAGAATTAGGTTAAAATAATCTATAGCTTTACATGTTCTCCGAGTATTAGTCAAGGTTTCGCTTTTTGAAAAATTATATAAAAATTAAAATGGGAAATGTCTAAGAATAATGAAACTTGGTATCAGTCAAAATTCTCAAAAAAAAAAAAAAAAAAAAAAAGAACAAAAGAATTATAAAACTGACTATGCTATTTTCTTATGTCTCTTAGGAGACTTACCGATATTTAGTTATTAGTGGTCCCTTGTTATGTGATCTCTAATTGGAGACACCTTTGTTTTGACTGTTGACGAAATAGATTCGGTTTCCATGATAACTAACTAGGCTTCGTGAGCATCTCTACAATTTGCAATCCTTTGTTAGGTTTGTAGTTTAAGAAAATCATGAGTCCATCTGACTGTAAGACAAACAAGATCAATAATTATAAATTTAGATTCATCAAATAATTATTAAAAAAAAAGTCCTAAATAAATTGTACAAATTTCAATTCGATCCTAAATTTTATTAATCTGATTAATTCAATCCTATACATAACTATTTGTAAGTGTATTGATAGGAATTCGTTGATGTTGATTAGTTTTAACTATTTTTGGTCGGTATATGTGGGATTAAGTTACTTAAGAAAAATATTATTCTTTGAGGCTTTCCTCCCTATCCCAAGAGAACAATATGAGTCTAGACAGTTTTTTTTTTTTTTTTTTTTTTAAATCTTAGAGATATTTTCACATGGCCCCATTAAACTAAAAAGGAAAAGAAAAAGGTCTCCAAGTAAGAAACGAACTCCATATATTAATAAAATGCTGGTTTCTCCCAAAATGTCCACATCAACAATTTTCGATAAATATTAATTAGATGAATTTAATTGGCAAAACGCAAAAAATATTTATGTTAAATTGACATAATTCTTGTATTTTTGTGGTCCAAAGAGGTTATATTATATTGGGTAATTCTCAAGTATGAAAGCCTTGTCCTTTTTGATGTGGCCGTAGTTATGCGGCTTATCCGCGTTTTATGCCTTGCTGGCTTCCATTTTCTTTTTCCTTCGGCATCATTCCACTCATTATGCCTTTGTTCATTATGAGTATTTATTTTGGTGCCGTTTTTGTTGTAAATATTTATTAGCTTAATATGATTACCTTTTACCAAAAAAACCCAAAAAAAAAAAAAATCTTATCCTTACGAGAAAAAGAATTCAATCTGAAAAAATAAAATAAAAAAAGAGCCACAGGCCCTCGCTGGTGGCCGCTGCTGCCGCCGCCGTGCAACGCCGGAAAGGGCCCGCGGAGGTCGCCGCAGTCTCGCCGGCGTCCGGCGACTGTTGCTAGCTTCGGGCGAGGCTGACGCAGCTCAACATCTTTCCTCTTGCGTCCATTCCGAACCCGTCCGAGTGGGAAGAAGCGGAAGCGCGGGGCGAAGAAGCCTCTAGTTCTCAAGCGTCGCCGGGCCGAGTCATTCGTTCAGTTTCACACGCGCCGGCTCTGCAACCGCGAGCGGCGGGGGGAGGAGGATATGCGCCGGACGGCGAGCTTCCCCGTCGACGTCCTGGAACGACTCTCTCGACGTGAAGCTGGTCATGGCGTCTCGGGCCTGGAGCTGATCATGCTGGCAGGAAGTTGGTGAAACGAAGGAAGGGGAGACTGTGGGATCCACACAGATGGGTCGTTTCGTCAACTTGAGTGCGAAGGGCGTGGGGAACAAGTAATGACTAGTCAACTCTATAACAGTAGTAATTTCGTCCAGGGCTATAGCTCAGCTTTGCTCGCTTCTCTCTGCATTCTTGACAATCTCTGTAATTCTGAGTCTTCTCGTCACACATTTCAATCTGCTTTTCGTCCTGTCGCAACTTAAATTTTTATATTTCGATCTGATGCATGTAAAGCCCAGGTAACTGTCCATAACTGTCAATGTTCCTGCCAAGGTTCTGAGATTTCGAGATGGGGCGATTTCCTTGGCGCTAGGTCTTCTTGGTAGGCGGCGGCGGCGGCAGTGATTTGAATTTTGATGCTTGTTATTTGTTAATGCCATCTTTCTTGTTCATCTTAAGTTCGCGAATTTTGCGGGTTTGACTTCGAGCGTTGTGTTCTTGCCAGTTGTTTGAGCAGCTTCCGACGTGTTTGAAGTGCAGTACATTCTTGGTGAATTTGAAGGGCCTGTGCGAATATCTCTTGCCATATGGCTTCGATAGGAGAGGCGCCGTCTCTAAAGAGGCGGGATCCACCGGCTGGGAGAGAAGGCGACCAGCTGATCATCACTCCTCTTGGCGCTGGCAATGAAGTGGGTCGGTCTTGTGTCTACATGTCTTTCAAAGGAAAGACTGTGTTGGTACTGCTTTTTCTTGGTTTTCATGAGTTTTCCCGGTTTTAGAGTTTTAGCAGAAATGGGTTGGTTTCTCTCGTGATCTCTTCGTAATTGTTGTATGTGGGTGACAGTTTGATTGTGGAATTCATCCTGCTTACTCTGGCATGGCCGCTCTTCCGTACTTCGATGAGATTGACCCTTCGACAATTGATGTCCTCCTAATTACTCAGTACGTGTTTTATTTGCCTTCTCTGTATTATCATTGACTTACCTTTGGTGAGGAGGGCCACTCGTTCCATTATGTGTTTCCTTTCCTGGTGTTTGCTCATAATTTGCTTGAAGGAAGGATCTTTCCTCTTACAACTTGCCAAAGGGATTTGTCCTTGCCACTTCGTCTCAAATCGATTCCTAGTTCGATCCATTGGGCTGGTAGTAAATTATCAGCACCAATGTTTTTAAAGTTTAGGATGGGCTTCTCACTAGCTCGCATTATTGCTGATTTATACTTCTACCCCTCCCTCTCATATTTAGCTTCCACAGTGGAAGTCTCTGGTCTTTTACAAGTCGGTGTTGACTACTTGCAGCTTCCACTTGGATCATGCAGCTTCCTTACCATACTTTCTGGAAAAGGTTTGGGGCTACATTAGAGTGAAAACATACTTTTAATTATTGAATCTTACTTTAATACCGATGAACCAACATGCCCTCATGTTTCCAGACTACATTTAAAGGTCGTGTCTTCATGACTCATGCTACGAAAGCTATATACAAGCTACTTTTGTCAGATTATGTAAAAGTGAGTAAGGTCTCAGTTGAAGATATGCTTTTTGATGAACAGGATATATCCCGTTCAATGGATAAGATTGAGGTATTCCTTCATTTGTTGAGCCCATTCTTCATGTCACACAAATTTGCTTGCTAATGTATGCCTTGGGGGAATGCTCCTTGGTGACCAACTTATTGAATTTTACTGATTCTAGAAGGGATGATATCACTGATGAAGAATCAGAATAATCTTGGTTTTCATAAGGTCATGGATGGATTGCTTGTGGATACCATTTACATGTCAGAAGTATGTACAGGCTTTAGCTGTACCTCCGGCTTAGTAGGATGCAATTGTTTTGTCTTTAAGTGAATTGCAGATGATCCATATGCTTAGAACTCATCATTCCATTCTACAGGATATTGTCTTAGGATGATCACTCAATGGTGTCAAGTCTTTGAGACATTGGCGATTAACTTATCATGGATATGCTGGGTTGTGTTTTGTGTGAAAACAATGTCTTCCAATGATATGTTAATTATTCAATGTAAATGAACTGGCAATGATCTTACTTTTGCTGTTCTTTGAAGTTCCTGGCGTGCATAATGTCTATACTATTGATCCCAATGCATGTAAGTCATGTTACCTATTTCTAATTGTAGGTAATTGATTTCCACCAAACAGTTGAAGTGAATGGTATTCAATTTTGGTGTTATACTGCTGGCCATGTTCTCGGTGCTGCAATGTTCATGGTTGATATTGCTGGTGTACGAGTCCTTTATACAGGTGATTATTCCGTGAAGAAGATAGGCATCTCCGAGCTGCAGAGATTCCTCAGTTCTCACCTGATATCTGCATAATAGAGTCCACTTATGGAGTGCAGCTTCATCAACCTCGTCATATTCGGGAGAAACGCTTCACTGATGTCATTCATTCTACTGTTTCTCGAGGAGGTAGAGTCCTTATCCCTGCATATGCTCTTGGTCGTGCTCAAGAACTTCTGTTGATCCTTGACGAGTTCTGGTCCAACCACCCTGAGCTCCATAATATTCCTATATATTATGCTTCCCCCCTTGCAAAGAAGTGTATGGCAGTTTATCAAACCTATATCAATTCCATGAATGAGAGGGTCTGTAGCCAATTTGCAAATCAAATCCTTTTGACTTCAAGCACATTTCACCACTAAACAATATTGAGAATTTTAATGATGTTGGTCCATCGATTGTTATGGCTAGTCCTGGCGGGCTTCAAAGTGGGTTATCGCGTCAGCTATTTGACATGTGGTGCTCTGACAGGAAGAATGCTTGTGTTATTCCTGGGTATGTCGTGGAAGGGACTCTGGCAAAGACCATCATCAATGAACCAAAGGAAGTCACTCTGATGAGTGGTCTCACTGCTCATCTTAACATGCAAGTCCATTATATTTCCTTCTCTGCCCATGCTGATTTTGCTCAGACAAGTGCATTTTTGGACGAGGTAATGCCTCCAAACATTGTTCTTGTTCATGGAGAAGTACATGAGATGGGAAGGCTCAAACAGAAGCTCTTAACTCAGTTTGCTGATCGCAACACCAATATCATCATGCCAAAAAATTGTCAATCAGTCGAAATGTACTTCAATTCAGAGAAAATGGCAAAAACTATTGGGAGGCTGGCTGAGATGACCCCAGAAGTGGGTGAGACTGTAAGTGGCCTCCTGGTAAAGAAAGGCTTTTCTTATCAAATAATGGCACCTAAAGATGTTCACGTTTTCTCTCAGTTGTCCACATCAACTATTAATCAGAGGATCACGATTCCTTATACAGGTGCGTTTGGTGTAATAAGCCACCGACTGAAGCAGATATATGAAAGTGTGGAATCTTCAGTAGATGATGAATCTGGTATGTCCATGTTACATGTGCATGATCGAGTAACAGTGAAGCACGAATCTGACAAACATATTTCAGTGCACTGGACATCAGATCCGGTAAGTGACATGGTTTCAGATTCTGTTGTTGCTCTTATCTTGAACATAAGCCATGAGATTCCAAAGGTTGTGGTTGAAACAGAGGCCATGAAAACTGAAGAAGAAAGTGAGAAAAGGGATAGAAAAGATCAGCCACGCACTTTTAGTTTCTGTCTTTGGGGATGTGAAGTTTTGTGAGAATGGGAAGCTGGAGATAAATGTGGATGGGAATGTAGCGCATCTGGACAAGCAGAGTGGGGATGTGGAGAGTGAAAATGAAGGCCTTAAGGAAAGGGTAAGGACTGCATTCGGCAAATCCAGAGTGCTGTGAAAACAATACCCCTGTCGGCTTCTTAGGTATCTTTCGCGTTTCAGGTCATTTTCTAATCTATATTGTAGCATCAAGCTCGTGGTTTGTATATCCTCAACTCATAATCTAAGTTCAGCTCATGTTTTGAGCATCTAAAGTTGGATCTCAGCTCTCAGAAAAATTTGCAACAGTTGCACTTGGATTATTTAGCTACTTGTACTTTTACGTATTTAATTTTGATGTCCGAAGGCTGGCAAGGCTCGATTGTCACCTTGCAGAAAAGACTTTGCCATTTCTTTTCCTAGTGCAATTTTTCCAATTCAATGAAGCAGGCTAGTGAAGACAGCCCATGCTACATGAGAAGATCCATCCGTGCGGTAATGCTGTAACTTTGTGATGTCTAGTTTTCATGTACCAAAACGCAGACTTTGTCATGGTTACTCATGTGACGAGTTGGATATGATGAGTGGTTGAGTAAACAGTTTGTGCTTGGATCATGCTTATTTAAGATGTCAAGTGGGGCTATATGTTTCTTTTTAGCCCAAGTTCGGGTTTGTCTCACTGATCTGTACCATTTTTATTACAATTATCTCAATTAAACCAGACAATGTTGTATCAATATATCCCAAATCCTCGGCAGGTTTGAAAGGATTTGGAAATTACAAGATCTCAATATCAATATACCCTTTACAAAGAGGATCCAAATCTCATCACACTACCCCCATCTCGCCCCCTTCTCTCTCTCTCTCTCTCTCTCTCTCTCTCTCTCCTTCAGAAGGAAAGTGATTGAAGTTAGATCCTTGATTTCATTTCTGATGGGGAAAGAACATTGTTTTAAGGAACAAATATACTTACATTGATACTCTTGCTAGAAATCAGGTTGCTATTCTTGTTCTTAAGATTTGATTACAAAAGTTTCATGAATTGGGTCTGTAAAAGATCATGACCAACTTGTGCCAATGTCAATGAGACAACACCATGATTAATTCGTAAGGCCTTTCTCCGACCCATGTTCTCCACTAGTTTTCTTTTAAGTTCTTGGCACTAAACCCAGACCTCTTACTGCCCTGATCAAGGGTAGCGGGGCGGGTTTGGACTACTAGAAAATCCAAACTCGACAAGTACCAAAACACAATTGATGTCGAACCCAAACGATAACTTTTGAATTAAGTTCTAAAGACAACCCGATGAAGTACATGACCAGGAAGTCAGGAACTGGTGCGATTGGAGATTAGATTTCACTAGTCACTTAGCCCGTGCCTTGTGCAAGCATGTCTACTTGCATATTTCTAATTAGGCATTAAGCCAATAATATGTGATGTGGTGCAAGGGATAAAGATGAGATTTGTTTAATGATTATATGCAGTTTTATGGAAGAATATTATGCTTTATGAAGGCGTAAGATTAATATTTGGCAAAAAAAGGCCGTTTACTAAGTACACAGAACATGACTAGAAAAAAAAAAATTGATTTCTAGCGGACAATGATGGAAGCTTCATTTGAAATTAAAAATACGGATCTTCCAAGGTTGTCGGGATGCGATCTGAGTTAGGATCGATGAAGGTGTCTAAACGGACTGGATAGTATTTTAGGAAGCACACCACCTATGCAAAAATCCTGGATCGCCAACCATTGGCAAGGACTAGGCAAGGTCCAACACCAAATCTAGCAAGGGGAGCCTCACTTAGCCCTTCCCAAAGGTTAGTGAGGGCGGGCCTTGCCTATGGTTGGGGAGGGCGTCTCGGTCCTTGCCCTCACTGGCCATTTTGGAGATTAGTGACTTTGAAGGAAAATAATGAAAATAAATAAATAAAAAGAAAAAAAGGAAAAGAGAAGAAAAAAACGAAAAAAACAAATAAAGATTAATAAAAAAATTGAAAAAAATATTTAAATTTAAAAAAAATATATATATATATCCATACCACGTGAGGTTACGATGTCCACATTAGCAATTTTTGGCTTAAATCAATGAATGAACTAAATAGATAATAATATAAAAATTTTAGGACTAAATTGATCAAATTGAAATATTTATAAATTGATAATAATGTAAAAAGGTTCACGACTTTTTTGATACTTTTCCCTCTGGAAGAGATGGCTCGGTTTCATTTTGCATGCACGATGGCGAAGTATTGAAATAAATCAATCGATTGGTAATGTCATATTGGCCCAAGTCATACATACAGTTGCTTCCGTGCCTGATTTTAGTACTGTGGAAAGTTTTTTCCGGGCTAGGACGGCGAGAATGGCGTAGGATGCAATAGTCAGGATGGACTCCAGCATAATTTTCGTTGCAAAGTCCTTCGCCCTGATGCGATGTCCTATTGAAAAGTGGATTCTTGTGCATTAGCAGCGATGGGAATGACAGCGTGCTCGACCTCGGCGTGCGACGGCATGTTTGGCTTCGCTTACATAGGCGTCGGTCGCGAGAGCTGCGCGGATTGCCTGATCAGGTCGGGTCAGTCAAGGGGCGATTGTACACAAAATCGTGATTGCGAAAAAGTTGTCTTGAGCTGGTTTGGTTTGGTGATTGATTCCAGAGGCTGCACCAGGACTAGTTCCTGAAAACCTTCTTGTGGCTTGGCTTGGCGTTTTTCTTGGGCAGAAAAGAGAATGAGGGGAAGAGACACAGAACATGGCCACTACTAGATAGATGTTATATTAGTTATTTTTTATTTCTCTCAATTAATTTGGTTCTATTTTAGCAAGTCATCATTCTCATTCTGAAATGTTGTGAATTTGGGACGCAAGACTCATTTTCCGCCAAAAAAGGATAACTTCCATTACAAAATCTAATTATGGAAAGAACAAATGATAACAAAAATATTTGATAGGTTATAGTGATTGGTAATAATAACAACACTCCGATATGTGCTGCTTGTATAGATTTTGATGGTTCTCCTGAAAATTTACATTGCTAAGGAAAATGTTCATTAAAATATAAATGGATAAATGCATCAAAAGTTGTAAAATGTTGTCATGGAAGTACAATTAGGTTTAAAACTTTCAAAAATTACAATCAGATCCATAAATTTATTAAATTGTTACAACGCAGTCATTCTTTTAAATCTGTCAATTTATCTAACAAAATATATTGAGTTGGCATATTCATGTTAGTTTCTCTTTCCTACATAGCTAAAGCAAGATGTAAAAAACCAGAACGGCATCATTTTGGCTCAAATCCTAGTTTTATTTTATTTTATTTTATTTCAAATCTTACTTTAATTAGATTTTAAAAAAATGAAAATGATTAAAATTTATTGGAAAAGAACCCAACCTAAAATAGAATACAGCCGCAGGGGATTAGTGTGACTGCTGTTTGCTCTTTTGTTTTTCCCCTGTTTTTCTCTATTGTTGCGTGCATGGCAGAAGGCGAGGCCTATTCTGTTCAAGGCACATGAAGCTTTTTGTGGTAAGCTAATGATTTGAGGTCTTTCATGTTAAAGATGGAGGGTGCCATTGATGCTGCGGAAGACCGAAAATCGGCGTCGCCTGGGCGTTCCACCGTCGTTTGTGGAGCACGGGAGCCTCTGGCAAGCTCCTTTGTATGAGATAACATTCAACTTCTTGTAAGATATGTTGAACAAAAAACCTCTGGTAAGCTCCTTTATATAAAATAACACTCAACTTCTCGAGATAAAAGTTGACAGGAGATGGAAGTTCGTTTCATATCTCTCAATTTCTAGGGTCGGTGATGGTCGCTGTATATCGACAATGCCCTGGCCACCCCTTGCTGGACATATCTGGCGATGGCTATGGTAGCGAGCTGCCGAAGACCCTGTGCCTTTTTTCCCCCTTAAGCTTGGATTCTTTTTTTGGTAAGTTTTAGTCTTTTTCGTTGTCTTAATCCAATGTAAGCAAGATTTAGAGAAGAAAACATTAAAAATGCCACGCAAAAATATGATTAACAATATGACATGACATCATTTTCGTGACAAGTATGGTGACTTCTCATGCACTTATTCCAAGATTAGAATGACAATTTCAACAAAACAGTGGAATTAATGAAGTAGGAGTGGAATTCAGATTAAGTCACAATGATTGATCATTTTCATTTACAACAGTAGAGGCGGGCAAGCTGGGCGGGGGTTACATCTGAGGGCTTTAGCTCAACTTCTCCTTCCTTGTACTCTGCATTCTTGGCAAAAATCTCCGAATTTTCTGTAAGCCTCTCTCTCTCTCTGCACTTCAGTCTGCATTTTCCATGTTTGACTTCGAGTACTATGTTCTTCCCTGTTGTTTGACCAGCTTCAGACATGTTTCTTTCTTGCTTCTTCTTCTCTTTTTCCCTCCACAGGGGCAGGGCGTTCTTGGTGAATTTGAACTTTTGAAGGGCTCTGTGGCGAGCTTTTGTCGCCGTACATGGCCTCGGTTGGGCAGGCGCCGTCTCTGAAGAGGCGGGATCCGCCGGCCGTGAGAGAAGGCGACCAGCTGATCATCACTCCTCTCGGCGCTGGCAACGAAGTGGGTCGGTCTTGCGTGTACATGTCTTTCAAAGGGAAGACCGTGTTGGTACTGCTTCTTTTTTCTTGGGTTTTCGTTGGGTTTTTCCCGGGTTTTAGAGGTTTAGCAGAAATGGGTTGGTTTCTCTTGTGATGTTTTCGTGATTATTGTATGTGGGTGGCAGTTTGATTGTGGAATTCATCCTGCTTACTCTGGCATGGCCGCTCTTCCGTACTTCGATGAGATCGACCCTTCGACAATCGATGTCCTCCTAATTACTCAGTACGTGTTTTATCTACCTTCTCTGTATAATCATTGACTTGCCTTTGGCGGGAGCCACAAGTTGTAAGAACTTGCCAAAGGAATTCATCCTTGCCCCTTCGTCTTGGATCAATTCCGAGTTCGATGCATTGGGCTGATATTAAGTTATGAGCACCAATGTCTGTAGAGTTTAGGATGGGCTTCTCACATTATTGCTGATTTATTCTTCCACCCCTCCCTCATGTATTTAGCTTCCACAGTAAAGGTCTCTGGTCTTTTACAAGTTGGTTTGACTGCCTGCAGCTTCCACTTGGATCATGCAGCTTCCTTACCATACTTTTTGGAAAAGGTTTGTGGTTATATTAGAGTGGAAAGGTATTTTGGTTATTGAATCTTACTTTAGTTCCGATGACCTGACATGCTCTCATTTTTCCAGACCACATTTAAAGGTCGTGTCTTCATGACTCATGCTACGAAGGCTATTTACAAGCTGCTTTTGTCAGATTATGTAAAAGTGAGCAAGGTCTCAGTTGAAGATATGCTTTTTGATGAACAGGATATATTCCGTTCAATGGATAAGATTGAGGTATTTCTCTCATTTGTTGAGCTCATTCTTCATGTCACAAAATTTGCTTGCTAATGTCTGCCTTGGGGAATGCTGCATAGTGACCAACTCATTGAATTTTACTGGTCCTAGAAGGGATGATGTCATTGACGAAGAAGCAGAATAATTCTTGCTTTGCATCCAGTCATGGATGGATTGCTTGTGTAGACCATTTACATGTCAGAAGCATGTGCAGGCTTTACCTATACCTCAGGCTCAGTAGACTTCAATTGTTTTTTGTCTTTAGGTGCATTGCAGATTCTCCATATGCTTAGAATCTACCATTCCCTGAGTCTTACCTTTCAAAGAATCAAGTTCAGTATCAAGCTGAAATAGGTTTCGTCTCTTTTAAGATAAAGCACAGGATCCTTCTTTCATTGCAGCTATAGCCATCTCTGCTGCTTTTATGTCCATTATCGTTTATTTATCCCAGTTGTTTGAGAAGTTGGATAAACTAGTGATCTCAATGGATAAACTAGTTAACTCAGTACTTATGTGTCATACAGTATGCTATATATGCTGTATACTTATAGTGTCTATTCTAGAGGATTTTGTCCTAGGATGATCACTCGATGTTGTCTAAGTCTATTGGACATGGCAAATAATTAATCATGGATATCTTTGGTTGTGTTTCATGTGAGAACAGGGTCTTCCAATGGAATGTTAATTATTCAATGTAAATGAACTGGTGAAATTGTTAATTTTTGTGCTATTCTTTGAAGTTCCATGCATGCATAACTTCTAAACCATTCATCCCAATGCATTTAAATCCTGTTACCTACCTACTTTTACCTGTAGGTAATTGATTTCCACCAAACACTTGAAGTGAATGGGATTCGGTTTTGGTGCTATACTGCTGGCCATGTTCTCGGTGCTGCAATGTTCATGGTCGATATTGCTGGTGTACGAGTCCTTTATACAGGTGATTATTCCCGTGAAGAAGATAGGCATCTCCGAGCTGCAGAGATTCCTCAGTTCTCACCTGATATCTGCATAATTGAGTCCACTTATGGAGTGCAGCTTCATCAACCTCGTCATATTCGGGAGAAACGCTTCACTGATGTCATCCATTCTACTATTTCTCAAGGTGGTAGAGTCCTTATCCCTGCATTTGCTCTTGGTCGTGCTCAAGAACTTCTGTTGATCCTTAGATGAGTACTGGTCCAACCACCCTGAGCTTCATAATATTCCTATATATTATGCTTCCCCTCTTGCGAAGAAGTGTATGGCTGTTTATCAAACATATATCAATTCCATGAATGAAAGGATCCGAAGCCAATTTGCAACATCAAATCCTTTTGACTTCAAGCATATCTCGCCGCTAAAGAGTATTGAGAGTTTTAATGATGTCGGTCCATCAGTCGTTATGGCTAGTCCCAGTGGGCTTCAAAGTGGGTTATCGCGTCAACTATTTGACATGTGGTGCTCTGACAAGAAAAATGCTTGTGTTATTCCTGGATATGTCGTGGAAGGGACACCGGCGAAGACCATCATCAATGAACCGAAGGAAGTCACTCTGATGAATGGTCTCACTGCTCCTCTTAACATGCAAGTTCATTATATTTCCTTCTCTGCCCATGCTGATTTTGCTCAGACAAGTGCATTTTTGGATGAGGTAATGCCTCCGAACATTGTTCTTGTACATGGAGAAGCAAATGAGATGGGAAGGCTCAAACAAAAGCTGGTAACTCAGTTTGCTGATCGCAACAACAAAATTATGACGCCAAAGAATTGTCAATCAGTTGAATTGTACTTCAATTCAGAGAAAATGGCAAAAACTATTGGGAGGCTGGCTGAGAAGACCCCAGAAGTGGGTGAGACTGTTAGTGGCCTTCTAGTAAAGAAAGGCTTCACTTATCAAATAATGGCACCTGAAGATCTTCATGTTTTCTCTCAGTTGTCCACAGCAAATATTAATCAGAGGATCACAATTCCCTACACAGGTGCATTTGGTGTGATAAGCCACCGGCTTAAGCAGATATATGGAAGTGTGGAATCTTCAGTAGATGAGGAATCTGGCATTCCCATGTTATGTGTGCATGACCGAGTAACAGTGAAGCATGAATCTGATAAACATATTTCACTGCATTGGACATCAGATCCTATTAGTGACATGGTTTCAGATTCTGTTGTTGCTCTTGTCTTGAACATAAGCCGTGAGATTCCCAAGTTCGTGGTTGAAACAGAGGCTATGAAAACTGATGAAGAAAGTGAGAAAAAGGCAGAGAAGGTCATTCATGCACTTCTAGTTTCTCTCTTTGGGGATGTGAAATTTGGTGAGAATGGGAAGCTGGTGATAAATGTTGATGGTAATGTAGCGCATCTGGACAAGCAGAGTGGGGATGTGGAGAGTGAAGATGATGGCCTTCGGGAAAGGGTGAGGACTGCATTTCAGCGAATCCAGAGTGCTGTAAAACCAATACCCCTGTCAGCTTCTTAGATAGCTTTGGTGTTTTCTGTAGCTATCTTTTTTCAGGTCATTTTCTAACTGTAGATTGTATCACCAACCTCATAGTACAGATATCCTCAACTCACTATCTAAGTTCAGCTCAAGTTTTAAGCATCTAACAGTGCAGATCTCAGCTCTCGGAACGTGTTTTGACAGTGGCACTTGGATTACTTAGTTTTTGTACTTTCACATAATCTATTTTGGTGTTTGAAGGCTGGCAAGGCTCAATTGGCACCTTCTGGAAAAGATTTACCAATTATTTTCGTAAAATATGATTTTTCTAGCTAATGTGAGCAGGCTTGTGAAGAACCAGACAGTCTGTGATGCCTTAGAAGATGCATCCATGTGGTAATGCTGTTGCTTGGTGATGTCTAGTTTTCGTTCACCTGGGACGGCCAAAACACGGACTTTGTCATTGTTGTTCATGTGACATGTTGATGGGGAACTGATGAGTGGTTGAGTGAAGAGTTTGTGCTTGGATCATGCTTTGTTAAAATGTCGAGTGGGGCTACATATTTCTTTCTATCTGAGTTGTGGTTTGTCTCACTGATCTATGCCCTTTTGCTTACATTTCTACCAGTTCCACCAAACAATGGTGAGAAAATCCCCTTTCAAAGAGGATACAAATCTCATCACAACATTTGCCATCTCTTCCCCTTCTAGCCTGTCTTTTAGAAGGGTAGTGACTGAAGTTTGAACCTCGATTTCATTTCTGAGGGGGCAAAAACATTGCTCAGGGGGAACACTGTGATTATCTTACATTTATGTTCTCAACTAGAAATCGGGTTGTGATTGTTATTCTTAAGATTTGACCACAAAGTATTATGAACTAGGCTTATTGAAATAATAATCAACTTGTACTAATGTCAATGATACAACACAATGATCAAAGGGTAATGGTTAAGGCTTTCTTCCCATCCATGTTCTCCAATAGTAATCAATGGTAGTGGCATGAAGATTAATACGTGACGAGAAATACGTTATAAAGTAATATCTCTTAAGCACACAGAACATGAATTTAAGTGACATTTGAAAGATTAATACTAGAAAATGAAATTAGTTATAAATGATGTTTTAATGGTATTGTTTGACTTTAAACATTTTATGAAGATTTTTTTTAATTAAACGTTATTTATTTAAAATAAATATTATATTAAATTGTGTTAAGAATTAGCTAATAATTTTGAAATTTGTACATTTCTCGAACAAAGTGAATTATTTATTTATTTGTCCACTGTAACTTTTTTTTACATTAAATCATATTACTTGAATAAAGTGAATTATACTTTAATCATAAATAATATATTCATCAACAACATATATCTTTAAAGTGCAACTTATTCAATTAATCATGTAAGCTATACATAGATTATAGTGAGATACATTTTTTCTAGTTCACGCGGTCAACTTTTATATACCTAATTTGATTCACATAACGTAAAATAAAGTGATATTTATCCACTTAATAAAGAAAATTTAATACATATGTAAATAGCAATGTTTAAACTGAACGAAGTTTTTAACTTATTGAGATCTATTATATAATGAACATACCACACTTGATAAGGGCACAAGATTTTAACTTAAAATGGATTTCCTTTCACAATCTTATTTCATTAAAATAAACTATACCATTTCAAGGTATATTTAAAAATCCTTTCTATTTATTTATTTAAGCACAATACAAGATAATAATTAGGAGACAAAAAAATCATCAAGTTAACAACTTACTTATTGGTGGAACCATGGTCTCATGTGGCAATCATAGATGTAAAGTGAAGTGTCATATGGCATACATAAAAATAAGCAGTTTCGGCTTTAACCATATGTGTTTATAATGTGTGTGTATATATATATAGTTTTGATTGAATTGACAAAGTGAACTTAATCTAATACACAAAAGTTTACATACATAACCTGACGCCTTGTGAGAAAAGAATTACTTTTTGACCTTTTTCTTTCTTCTTGGAAGCCACCATCATCCTTGTCTGTACAGTATCTACCTGAATCTCACTCTATGTCGCCTCCTGTTAGTACAAGAGCAAACGGGGCAATCATGGTATACAAGGACGTATACATAATATTATGCGCGTACAATTCTACAGTACATTCTCCATATGCATCCCATCTGAAATGGAACGTAGCATGCCCATGTAGCAGAGTTTCCATGTAGGAGCGGGGTATTGCATCGGCATATTCTAATGTTATCCGAGGAAAGAGAGCTCAAGAAAGGAAAGCAGCTTCGGAGTTTCCAAACGTTCGACCCCGACCCGATCTTCAAGAAGCAGAGTGGGGAGAGAGAGAGAGAGCGAGAGAGAGAGAGAGAATTCAACCTGTTCAGGTAGGAGGGAGAATCCGGGGATAGCAAGAGAACAGCGAATAGCATCTCATCGTCACCCCCGTAGGAGAGAAGGAAAAAAGGGTTGTCTCCGATTTTCGTCATCTCTTTCGACATCGTACTTTTCTCGAGATCTTCGAAAATCCTCTGACCTTCATCGGTACGCCTTTCTCACTCTTCTTTGCAAGAACTTTGATTTCTTTGTGTCTGTTTTCTTGTTTCTTTTAGTGATTTCTTGGTGGGAATCTGTCTCTGTATTCCTTCAATTCGTTTGCAAGAGCAGCTTTGGCGATCCTATTGGGTTGGTTGGGTTTATTATGGGTTGCCTCTCTGTCCTGTTATTAACAGCTGCTTTTTGTTTGTTCACTGGGTTCTGAATTTTCATTCTTGAGCTTGTGGGTGCCCATAAAGGTTTGGAGCTTTCTTTTTGTTTGTTCACTGGGTTCTGAATTTTCATTCTTGAACTTGTGGGTGCCCCATAAAGGTTTGAAGCTTTTCTTTTTGTTCTTAATCAAGTTGGTACGGTCTCTGATTCTGCATATTCGAGTCAATTATGGGATTAATCTTCTATGTGGATGATAAAGGATGGGGCAGTAAATTCATAAGTATGGTTATCGAGGAATAAAGGGCCATGTATTGATATTGAAAAGCCTCCGAGTGCTTTTTTGTCAAGATGGTGCTTAACGCACATTTGAATAGTGGGCATAGCAGTGAGAGTTTTCGATGCATTGCAACTTTTAGGCAAGATGGGAGAAAGAGGAAGAAAAGGAAGAATGTGAGGAATTGAGTGAGATCAAGGAGGAGGGGAATGAGGGACGAAACACAGAGACAAAATTGGAAAGCTTCGTGTATTCTTATACATGGAAAATCTTACCTACTGAAGATAGATTTATTATTTGATTATGACAATTATCTTTTGGCTAGACAATCAC
Organism: Eucalyptus victrix; assembly: GCA_016097545.1. Classification (NCBI taxonomy): domain Eukaryota; kingdom Viridiplantae; phylum Streptophyta; class Magnoliopsida; order Myrtales; family Myrtaceae; genus Eucalyptus; species Eucalyptus victrix. Next base: position 10,130,377 of record CM027841.1, on the reverse strand, counting down.
AACTATCTGAACGCACAGATTAATAATAGTAAAGTTCTAATTTGCTTGTCAAGTCCTTTTTAAGTTCCTATATGACCTATGACCTATGATGTTTGATGACTTGCGGTTCGGTATTCCTTGCTTGGTCTTCCTCAAGCTTCTTCTTAAGCTTCACTGGGCTTGCCCTCTCTTCAACTTCCCATCTAATGCTTCCATTTTTTCAACACACATGAGCTCTTCAGATCTTGGTTTGTGAGATTAGTTCCCATTCAGTGCGAAAACCCATCAGCGCTTGATCCAGCCAATTCACTTTTGTAATAAAACATACAGGTCTTTCCAGATTTGTGATGTATTATGTCACAGTTGTGAGATCCCATAATGTAAATATAGCATTGTTTATGCTGTAAAGGTCGTTTTAAGTTTGTAACAAGCCAAAAGTAATAGAAGACTGACGTTGAAGCTGCATAGAGTATGAGTTGGACATGTGCAGTGCTAGGAACAAATAAAATGGTTTGGATAGGAGGTCTCCGACTTAGCCAAAGTTATTAGGATTTAGGATTGAAGAAGGTGTCTATAAGTTGACATCCTAAAAATTTGGCAGCAAGGCAAAATCTTGGAATGTCATATGGAATCTACTAGTTATGAACGTTTTTTTTGGTGAAGTACTAGTTATGAACGTTGTGTGTCATTAAATTCAAAAATAGTGTGAATTTAAAGTTTGTGCCATCTTTATTCTGGATGTACCAGGAAAATCAACTTTTTTAATACCTAAATATGAGGACATACTGAATATGACAATATACTTATTTCAAGGTCAAAGTATGAAAAAGTTGGATCGATGGGACCCAAAGGATCGTATTGATCCTATGATTTTTTGGAGCTTAGGATCAGGACCATGTAAAAATCATTGCAAATTAAGATCCTACTTAAGATCCAGGGCATTTCTTAAGTTTCAAATCGCAGGATCCTACTTATGCAATTCCATCTTCTTCATCTGGGAAGATATGGCTTGGTTTTGTTTTGCATGCGTTATGGCTAGTATTGAAATAGTTCTATTGATTGGTCATGTCATTTATAGCCCAGGTCGTGCATACAATTGCTTCCATACATGATGTCATATTGTGGAGTTTTTTTTGTTGGCTAGGATGGTGGGAATGGCATAGGGTGCAATACTTTAGTTGTCCTAGTAGAGCTTGGTTGTTACTTTTGTAGAGGAATAGTCAGGAGGACTCCAGCGCCTTGAAGATGTTTTTCGTGGATCTTGAACTTATTTCTACTCATAGGCCTAAATTAGTCAAGATTTTTTTATATAGTTCTTTGGCTGCTGGTTGTGAGGAAAAATGGGGAAGGCCCCATTGCAATTTTTTATTGAAAAATGGCTTCTAGTGCACTAGCAGTGATGAGGAATGGTTGTGTGCTTGATCTTGGCATGTAATGATGTGGTTTTCTTTTCTTGTAGGGTGCAATACTGTAGTTGTCCCAGTAGAGCTTGGTAGTTATTTTTGTAGAGGAGTAGTCAGGAGGACTCCAGCATCATGAAGATGAATTTCGTGGATCTCAAACTAATTTCTACTCTAAGGCCTAAATTAGTCAAGATTGTGTTATAGAGTTCTTTGGCTACAGGTTGTGAGGAAAAATGGGGAAGGTCTGGTGCAATTTTTTATCAAAAATTGGCTTCTAGCGCACTAGCAGTGATTGGGAATGGTAGTGTGCTTGATGCTTGGCATGTAATGACATGTGGCTTTGCTTTGCTTGGATTGGCATTGACATGAAAATTGTGCACATTGCCTGATGAGCTTGGGTAGAGGGGCATTCATACTCAATCAGGAACACAAAGTTCCCTTAAGCTGTTTGGAGATTAAAATTCTGCCTAATAATCATCCTCTGATGTTTCCCTCTTGAACTTTCTGTTCCAGATGCTATAACCTTCTTGTGGTTTGTCAGGACTAGAGGACCCATGGAAGGATCATGTGGGCGTTTGCATCCACAATGTGTAGTAGAATAGTGGGTGATAGTTAGCTTTGTATATATGCTGATTGTAGATGATTGTTTGGATGATGTTGGAGCTGTTATACTCAATGTGAAGGATGTTCGTCTTTGAGAAGCTGTCCTTGATTCTTTAAAACAAAATGATCACCTTCTAGTTTAGAACAATCTATGCTTTCTACTTTGGGTTAGTCTGTCAAAGTTTGGTGGAGGATCAAGTTTAACAGAAACAGCAGGAGAAGAAGGAAACAATTATTAAAGTGGATCCTAAGGGGGCAACTTGATGGATTTCTAACTGCTGGTGACTGAATAGCTAGCAAGATCAGAAGTGATCATTCTGGTGCTTCAGAAACTGAATTCAATTTATGAAGTGCTTGGGCTCTCATTTGGTAGCTGAAAATAGCTTGTGATTTTTGAGGATATAAATCCAGGAGGGGCTTCTAGTAAAGTTGTTTAAACCCTTGAAGGAAGTGTTGGTAGTCTGCAAGGCTTCAATTATTGTTGACATTCATATTTTACGCAAAGGTCTTTCTTACATGTAGAAAAGGAAAACAAAACACAAGTAAACGAGAAAATTGGATTTTTTGCTATGCATTGGATTCTTGCATGTCATGTTTAAGTATTGGTAGGATTATTGAGCGTTTGAGCATACAATTGACTACAGGGATATTTTAGTCATTTCATCTAATGCATGAGGCATTAGTAGTGCTTTTTAGACTTAATCTTGAGTACTGCATTTGAGTGATTTTGCATAACCATCCGTGGTTTGGGACATATTTGGCAATTTCTGGGCAAAAGAGGGAATGGGTGGAGAGACAAAGCGTGGTCACTCGGGATTCTATTAGTTATTTTATTTCTCTTAATTAATCTGTTGCTCTTTAGCAAGTCGTTTTTATTCTGAAAAATTGTGAATTCAGGTCTATAGACACATTTCCCTCAAACAAGATAATTTAAATTGCAGATAAATTTAGGAAAAAAAAATTGAAAAGAAATACCTTTTGTCCACAACCAACATGGATGTGGTGCATGACTTGGTTCATTGGACCAACCCGTAGTGCGTTTTCCACGTGTGTTTAAGTCATGGTTCATTTTGTCTATAGATTATCATTTTTATGGGATATTTAGTGCCTGTTTTTATTTTAGATTCTTAGTAACTGTTAGGGTTGTCTATATATATCTAGCACTCTCTATAACCGGGAATTGGACATTCATCCCTCTAAACATTTTACATGGCAGCATCCCACCTTTTTTCATGGCGGCATCCATGAACTAGTACCAATTCTCGTTCGCCAAATTCACAAAAGGCACACACACGTCCAAGCAATTTGTCAGACCAGCATCACCCATTTTCCAATTATTTTACCCTTTATCATCCCATGCACCTTCAATTATAGTCCATTAACATCTTGTGAAAGTCACTACGCCTGTTTGCTTTTCTATGCCACATCACATCTTTGGGATTCATCATTGAGCTGTTGCTAGCATCTGGGAAGTCACAATTCATCATTTCACTGCATCAGGTCGTGTCGGGTTGTTGTTGCTGTAGTGACAGAGTTGCTTCTGCTGTGATGGAGTTGCTGCTGCTGTTTTGAGTGCGTCTGCTTTAGCCTTGTAGCTGTGATGAGCCATTGTGCTTTTGCCCGGATTATCAAGCCTGCATTACTGCTGCTAAATCAGCCTGAGAATCGCCTTTACAATGCTCTCATTGACTCAATCTAGCCCAGCTGTGGTCTATTATTACGATTCAGAGTGTGCAGCTTTGTCCTATCAAAGGTATATATGCTGGTCTACTATTGGGAAGTTTTTGATTTTAGTTTCAATTAGGTGAAGTAAGTGCCTTGAATGTCAATTTTGGTTTAAGCAAATAACTTAGATGCATACTTAGAGGCTCCAGAGTAGATCCATGTGTATCATGAAATTGCTCTCAAGGATGGATGTTGTGAATTGTTGAAGATGTTGGAACATTGGGTTTGCTTATTCATTTAGACGTATTTCATGGCACAGTTTCAGTTAGGTTCATACATTCACGTCATATTTTTTTTAAACTAAAAAATCATTTGTGGCACTAGTAAAATTCCTTCTTTACACATTTAGATTCTTATGCTTTATTATAATTATCCATTAATGTCTGTCTTAGTGTGCATTTAAGACATTTAGGTTGCATATTAGTTTCCAATGTCTCATTTACATGTCATGAAAATCGAAAATAAAAATCATGTCTTTCATGTTAGTCATTTTAGATTGCATTTGCATAAAAATTCATTCAGGATTGCACTTGCATTCAGGGTAAATTGCATTTTTGCATCATAATTTGATTTTTTTTCCTAATGCACAGTACACTATGGAAAAAATATTTTGCACAAGTCATAAAAATTTAAAAAAATTAAGCATTCTTCCCTTACCAAGATTACACATACCATATTTTAGATTACATTACATTAGATTTTATTTCTATTGTTACCTCATCATAGTCAAGTAATTTATCTAGGATTTATTCTGGCATAGCATGTTACATTTACATATTTTCTTTCCCTTTGATGCTTTAGTATACTTTAGGATAGATACAATAAAAATTTTGAACTTCCCATTTATGCTCGAGGAGATCCTGTCCTGGGATGTAATAATGAGGTTATGTTCAATTGTTGCTCAATGCGGCTTGGGTTGGTTTATTTCTTTTTATCTTGTTTTATAATTGCCCAAGATGGTTTAGGTTGCAATTTTACTACTTTTTGTCATATGCCATTATTAATTGGTTGCTATGTTTTCTTGATTGCATATTGCATTTAATTGCATGATCTCGTAGCTGCATATTAGGAAATAAAATGATCGTATGAAGAGTTTCCTTTAAAAGAGAAAAGGTACCAATTATTCAGTGTTAGTGTAATCGAGTATAACCAAGTCCTTGAATTCAATTCTCTGGTTCGCAGAGGTAGAGTGATCTCTTGCGCTTTACCGGGCTCCTGGTGATTCTAAGGTAATAATAAATTAATAAGAAAAACCAAGTTGCAATTGGTAGGACTTGAGAGAGTTTGTGCGAAGCGTAAGAGCTGCCTCGCAAGAGGATATTTGTGTCCATCTAGCAATCCGTTAGTTCTCATGGGGTTCGCCTTGAGAGGGTTGCGACAATTATGAAAAGACTTTTTGAAAGTTAAGTGAGTAAGTGAGATTATTCTGAGTTTTGCAGGCAAATATCTTTGTGGTTACGAGTTGATGCTGAGAATTCTGGTATGGGACAAATGGTTCCTTTTTGCAGCATGTGTTTAGTTCTGAGGGTAGTTTGGGATTGATCCCTTCTCCTCATGCCTTTCAGTGGTACCATTTGTACATTCTACTTTAGTCGTTTATTGGTAGAGTGGATTGCTGTTTTGGGTTCAGCTGATTGTATTCTATTAGTCTTCTTGTTATTTCAGATGGTTTGTGTTCTTGTGTTGGGAATGTTTCATTAATCAGGTACAGCAATAACGCTGATGCTTACTGGATAAATGCTTGTAATTTATCAAGAAGGGGTGCATAGCATCATATACAAGAGATTACAGTAGAGTGGTTTCATGCTGATATCAAAACTAATTATTTGATACTTGACATTGTTAATAGCTCTAATCAGAGAGAAAAGTTTATTTCTTTCTCCTTTTATTTATTTTGATGTATATTTGTAGACTATTAAACATGGATCCGAAGCCCATGTTTCCTGTATCCACAGGAATTTCCTTTCCTAATTTCTGTAAGATGTTTAATGATGTTGAAATTTATACTTGATGTTGAATACAGTTCTCACCTGCGTTTACCTAGGACATGTAGAATTTGTTTGGGATATTCTTTTGAGAAACTTTGGCATCTAATTAGCCGCTTGATTCATGGTTCACAGAAATTAAAATTGTATTTGAGACTTGCTCATCAACTTAACAATAATATTGGTAGGTTATTCATTTTCGGTTTGGGTCATTTGGAGGATTCATTGATCTGGTCAGTAAATATTAAGCTAGGCATGTCATCTGCAATTGTGCAGCCATTGTTATCTTGAACGTTGTAAGTCTTGCTTGAGTGGTTTGTTTTTCTGTTTTTCTTTCAGTGGTTCCTTTGATTTATAGTTGTCACTTTGAAGATGAGTTGAATTTAGTGGCAAGATTCCTAGCATTGTCATTGTTACTTTTATTTGTATTGATTGACTTATTGCTGGTTTTTTAAAGTAGGGGCCTAAAGCATTGTGTTGTAAGTACTTTGATCTGTTTATTGATGTGTTAAATTGTCCTTTCACAGGCATCCTTGACATTACCGGATTTGTTATGTCAAATTCCAGACCACCTAGTACCAGAAATTTGACATACTCTGGAAAGCATGTTTTCCTGCCTCCAAAAAGCCCATTCCCCAGCCTTTCGCCTTCATATGTTGATTATATTCCTAACCCTCCAATCGGATCTAAAGCAGTGCAAAGGCCCGGAGAGGGGTATACCCGCCACCAACGAACGTCATCTGAGAGTTTTCTCATGGAGGATCAACCTTCATGGCTTGATGATTTACTTGATGAACCTGAAACTCCTGTACGTAGGGGAGGCCATAGACGCTCATCAAGTGACTCTTTTGCATACATAGATGTAGCTAAGTTTTCTGATCCAGACCATGCAGCTCATGATGAGCACAAGTACAGAAATGTGTTTTCAGCGCCCTATTGGGGAACTCAAGAAATGGATCATCAAAGAGGTGGTCAGCATGCATATTTTGTTGCTGACCAAAACCATGTGAAGCAGAAGAATAGGGTGTGGGAGTCATCTCGCAATGTTGCAACTCCCCCTGGTGCCCCACCTGTGGCTGGAGGTGATGTTGCTACTCAAAATTTTGCACCGATATGTGTATCCCAAGAAGTGGAGAAGTATCCCTCCATGGTAAATGGGAAGCAAGACCAAGTTGAATCTGTAATTGATTTAAAGGCTTCATCTGAAAGGAAAGATGCCTCTCGTGCTAAGCCATCTTCAACTGAGACAGATACTAAACGGGCAAAGCAGTATGTGCTGTGTCCCTTTCTCATTAATGTGTACACATGGTTAGAGATGTTACATTGTGTGGGACATGCTACGGTTTTGTTTTATAAAGCCCAATTAAATGTTTTAGGACAGACTAGTGTTGGACTATCTGAAAGGGAATCCAGAGGGTGTATTGTTGTCATAGGGTTCAAGCAATTATACCACTAGATAGTATACATAAATAAACTTGGCAACATCTTTATGTGAGAGCGTGGTAAACAAGGAATGACTTATTGATTGCTAAAAATACTACAATTTTGCGGATGCATTCTGTGGCCAGGTAATCATAGGCCATAAATGACAATTACATAATAATTTCTATCCTCTTTGTCTGAGAAGTCTTTCATCCAGTGGAGTCAAATGGTTGTTTTCGTTTTTATAGCTCAAATTTCTCGTGTTATGAGTTGATAGATATGTTAGAAATTTCATACTTTCAGCATGCACCTTTTTATTTTTTTTCTGTTTTTGATAATTCGACATTTCAGTCTGTTCATATTTCATGTTTCATGCCCAAACTTGGAGCCATGAAATTATTCAAGTCTAAGGATAACGATTTATTATAAGAGAAACTGGGGCCATTAGGATTTGATTATGGCCCTGATATGTGTAATTTTTTGTGACATAATTACTAGTAGAGAAAATGAGTTGAGCTTGGTAATGGACCCAAAAGGATCTGTATAATCTTGAGAATAGGTAGGGTCATTATTGGGTTTTAGTTTGTGAATTTTATTTGGAATAATCTGCATATTATTTGAGACTTGTTAGTGTAATACAACTGATTTTTTGTTTATGAACTTTGATCTGATAATTATGTAAATACTCAGAGTTCCAAAGCCCATGCTGTGATTGGTAAATCTTGTTTAGACTGCCATACTAGCTGTATCTCAATTGGCATATCCTGGGAAATCTAGGCAGTTCCATGGGGTACTGTTTGAGGTTGACTTTGTCTTCAAATGTCACTTGATGTCTGACCAGGTTTCTCAAGGTGCAAATGATAAGAAGAAATTGCTCAGATGTAGTAAAGAGAGTGGTATTGATTTTTTAGGCGACTTGAGTTGGGATCTAACTGGCAACTTTCACAACCGCTGCAGGCAATTTGCACAGCGTTCACGGGTCCGGAAACTTCAGTACATAGCCGAGTTGGAAAGAAATGTGCAAGCTTTGCAGGCAAGAATGAAATGCTGATATATCTTATGATCTCATGATTAAACAGTGCTGAGAAGTTGCTCACATTCTATCTCTGATGAGTGTTATGTTTTAATCTTATGTGCTCCCGTATGCAGGTAGAAGGTTCTGAGTTTTCTGCAGAGGTTGAATTTCTCAACCAGCGACACCTTATCTTGAACATGGAGAATAATGCCCTCAAACAACGGTTGGAAAGTTTAGCTCAAGAGCAGTTGATAAAATGCTGTAAGTTTCTCTCACTAAAGAAGACTGAACAATTCGAGCTTTTTGGTTGTTGAAATCTTTCTTTTTATGTGGTTTCTGTTACTTCTGCTACAAGAAAGATTTTACTTTGAATTTGGAGGTGGCTTTTGAATTTTTATGACAACTCGAGTAAGCTTTTTGCTTGCATCGGTGTTTTGTGTTTATGTTGATTTGATTGTTCTTATCAATTTGCATGTGTGAAGGAGTCTACCGTTCCCTGTTTGCAACATATTGTATCAGAGAGTCTGGACTAGGGATGCCATGACAGCCTATGGCTATATTTTGAAAGTGTTGTAAATGGATTGCGAATAGTTGCCTATAGATATGCATATAAAAACTGTTTGGAGGGTTAAATAATTTGGGTATGTGATTTGCACCATGTCATGGTGAGTTATCTGTTGTTTTAAATGCTTGTTTTTCTTTTTTTCCATTACGGTCTGAAGTGAACATTCTATTTGGAATTTATAGTTGAGCATGAGGTTTTAGAGCGGGAAATAGGAAGATTGAGGGCCATGTACCAGCAACAGCAGAATCAACAGCAGCAGCAACAACCATCTTCTGGCCTTCAACGCAGCAGCAGCCGCAGCAGCACCAGCAGCACCAGCAAAGGCCTTGATGCCCAGTTTGCAAACCTCTCCTTGAAACACAAGGATGCTACTTCCAGGCATGACACTACTAGTGGACCTCTTCGTACTTAGTTGCATGATGCAACACCTGTGGGCGATGGTGCCATCTTTTGTTGGAGCCTCTGTCCCTTGTCTTTGCTCGTTTGGCCATCTATATCTTCTCCGTCTCACCTTTCCTTTGTCATAATCGATATTTGGTGCACCTGGTTATCATTGCCGATAGTCCTGTTGCTGGCATGTGATATACCTGAGGTGGGTCTCGCCCTTCCAGTATGTTTCTGCTCACATCTTAGAATCTATTTGCCAAGTGGTTTCTAGCCATAGAGTTGTCCGACCACCTAATACTACTCGAGGCATTGGTAAAGTTTTTCGTATTCTGTTTTTTTATCTTCCTCTCCAGCGCTAGGCTGGGCATTACTTTGGAATGCTTTGCGAGAAGAAGATTACCATTTGGATGTATTAATTGTTATTATTTGCTCAAACCAGTTCGGCTCCATTGTACAAAAACTGATGGTGCCGTACGAGTATGTCCTTTGATGATTTCTTAGTGATTGTTGAGAGGAACTAGTGGAACTTCATGTAAGTTCACGATCATGTCGTGGCCGATGAATGCTACGAGGCAAATAGTACATGCCCTTAACTCTTGCCACCATTGTCTTCAATGATCGATATCAATCGATGAAGATGTTATAAACATTCCCACTAGTTAACGTGCTACCAAGCATGGTAATTACTCCAATTTTGGTCTATCAAGTAGTCCTCAGAACTTCACAACGTTTCTAAAGCTGTTTCTGAAAGAAATCTTTCAGACCAGACATCTTGACGAGAAGCAAAGGGTGTGAATAGCTTGGTATAGCAACATTTGATAATATATTGCATATCCTTTCCTACTATGTTATCATAGCTAGGAAATTGTTTCAAGATAATAATAATTAGTACATCTTTTTTTTATAATTGAGCTTTGATCAAACTGCTTTCGATTATAATACATCAGCCTTTGATAAAAGCAATTATTGATTATATCAATGACTCACCCGACTCCGACTTATGCAGTCGCTACCAAAACACATTGCTTCTGTTCCACAATTACTTGCCATGCGAAGTCCAACATTAGGAATGCTTTACTAGATCTATTTCTGAATCGCCAATGATACATACCAAATTCAGACATCCATTTCAAAAGCAATTCCTATCGTATGGTTCTAGCTTATCAGACATCTTTGTATGTTTATAAAAAAATTGTTCTGGAGTGACACGTTCTTATACAGTGGAGTGAAGTACATAAGAAACAGGAGAAGGGTTATCCAAATGCCCGCATGATACTGGCTTAAATAGCATAAGGGAAGAAAAAAGCACGTATTCTACTTCATAGCCTCCATGAGGAACAGGACTTGCCCCGAAGGCAAGAGGACTAGCAGAAGTAAGGTACAAGTGTTTTAACTGAACAGCCACACACAACACAAAAGCACAAAGGACATGCAAGCGCTTTAGCTTTATGTATAGGAATGGATTCATCAAGACCATCACCACCAAAATCAAGAGGTTTTCAACAGTAGGATAGAATTGCAGTGCCATTTCGACACATAATTGACATCACTTCCGAGGAGCTTATTATAATGTCTAGTATCCTCGTACATGCCAGCATTTGATACCCCAGAAATGTGATGGTTGGCATTGATGTACAGAAAACTTGGCCAGCATTGACATCCCGGAAACGAAAAGTGGTATATTGTCAGATAGAACATGCCAATCTATACAATAAAGCCTAAGTTTTGGAGGTGATATGACATGAACCCCAGAGTCACGACCTGCAACACCATTGAAGGAGAAAGTGAGATGAATATTCTCATTCATGTTCCATGGTCAACTACTTGTCACTACTAGGGCAACACATTTACTTAGCAAGAAATGTATTGAATTTGAGTCTGTATGAGTATGACAACCAAGATTAGTATTTTTATTTTGACATTTTACAATAGAGTGTTATGGTCTTTGGTACTCATAAGGGAGTATTAAGTATTTGAGAGAAAAGGGAGGCCATACCAGATATGGCATAAATGTGCATATCAGAAATTCAAGAGCTTGTAATTTGAATTCATGTCTGCCTGCGCCTTTTGGCATTGTCCTCATTGAAGAATTCCCAGTTTCTATGGTCAAGGGAACTAAAGTCATCAAGGTCCGCAATGGCAAGCAAGTACTGAGTAAGCTTCACAAGTTCTTGATCACTGTCTCTGCTTGAATGAGCCTTTCTGAATGGTTTGATAGTCAACCCGTTTTGAGGGTTCATAACAAAATTTCTTCGCAGGTCATCAAACATTATAGTGTTCTTCTCACTGTAATACTGACAAGTCAAGAGACTGTTGTAAGGACTCTTTACCAGAATGTGGAAGTTCTGTATCCACCGACTTTCAAGATCATGTCTTATGTTTCTCATATGTTAAATACAAAATTAGGGGCATGCACAAGGTCATGGCAGAGGCAGACAAACTGACTGCCAAATGCTACCTGATTCATGGACAGATGCATGTGCCATGAAAGAGCACCTATATGAAACATGGCAGAGAGGTGATCACACTAAATTTCTAGGCTAAGAATTAGGTTTATTGCAACAATACTGCCACATTGTTCCCAAACGAACTGAACTGATACCTATGTCATAACAGTCTCAACCATGAAAAAAACCAATTGATTCACAAGAGCATGATGAAGTGAAGCAGTTACATTCAAAAGTCACTTGCATGTTAAGTTTAGAGTGAAAGAATCTCAAAACAGATCGGTTAAAGCTACGAAATTGTTTAATGTGTGCATAAAAGGTTTGCAGAACAAATTCTATTGTGTATGTTATTCTCGAGATAAGCACATTTATTTTATATACATATGCGTGTGCCTATATATGTACATCCACACCTGGTAAAAACGAAAAACTCCTGCTGAGGAGATATATAAAGCAATTTCATCGGGTTACCAGGCCACATGAAAAACATCTGTCAATTTATTATATAAAAGCTATACCTCTGGGAGTTGAGCCCATATTACACCAAGTGGCTTGCAATCAAAGATTCCATGTGAATCTGATTGTACTGTGATCATTGCCATTCGGTCTAAGAGTGCTGTAATTTTGTAATTAGGATTGTCAAGTACCCCTAGCTGTCCCATCTTCAGCTCAACCCACTTCATGCTACAGAAAGAAAATAGACATATTAGAAACAGGGTATCCAACTGTTACTTTCCAACTAAAATTTTGCTATTCCATCTCATGGTATTTCTGAAATGAATCTCTCATAGCACCTTTGGAGAAAAGGCAATTCAATCACATAATCTTAAAGATTAGGAATAATGACAAAGGAACCCCCCAGAGGTAGAGCTTGGACAAATTACACATCCTACACCTCTATGATGAAAAAACAGTCCCCACAAAAGATGCTTAGTTATCTCTTCATTTTTTTAGTATCTAAACAAAATGCAGTCCGGTTGCAACAGAAAATGCTTGTAATGAGTGAAATTGGTTGCAAATTAGTTCCATATGCAACAGAACACAATAAGTAGAGTGACAGAACCTTTGCTAGGGAGTGAAAGGTATACTTTTGCTTTTAGAAGAGGTGGTAGAGATGCAATTAACAAAGCAGAAGGGGTTTGCACAATTTACTCTAGATAATAAACCAGCAACACAGAAAAATAATCTTAAGACCTGGAAAGGAAATTCAAAACAGAGAAGTCTTTCATACTTTTACCATGAAACCAAGATCAAATAAAGAAACAAGATAATCCATACCTGGTTGCAGACCATATAATGATATCATACTCTGCATAAGCAGCAGTGAGAAACTCATGAAGATCTGCATGTATGGGTTTACAGTTAGCTAGATAGCAAAGAAAATAATTTGTAAATGTGTATAATGCAGACTACTCACAGGGTCTCATCAATTGACGAGGATTTTCTGCTGGGGACCGATGATCAAATAGAGTATAATCAATATCCAAAACAAGCAGTTTTTTCCCCTCACGACAAGGGTTTCGAAGTTCAATCTGCATGACAAATCAATTAATCAGCACACCAACAATGTGCTGCAGGAAGCTCCTCTTATGAGAGCAATTTGAATATCCATGTTACACTTTTGGTGACAATAAGCTGGCTCGTCATTGAGTTTTAACCCTAAAATCCAAAGTAGTACAGAATGGTTACAATTCTATAGGTGAGAGTTATCCTCTCTCCTTTTAAAATGGAGATCAGAGGCATTATACATCAGTCTTTGCATATTAGTTCTCCTCAGAAAATAAATGATGAATTTCAATTAACCAACATCGTTTCCTCTCAGACAACAATTTAGACAAAAAATGATCTGATGCTTATCCTAGTAGTGTCTCAAAAACCATGTCTTATGTCTCCTCAAGGAAACTGTTTGTTCTTCCATCTGGATAGATAACACAAGCTTATACACCAGCTAAGGAGTAAGTAGTTAGCTTAAACCACTTCTGTGAAAATGAAATGTTTATGCCTCCAACCAAAAAGGAAATGTGTTGAACAGATTCTTTCAGAGATAAAGAAATCTCCACTCCATCATATGCCTAAGGACAAAGGACATTGACTCATAACAGACAGGTCCTCTTAGATAGTTCAAATATCATGGTTAAAAGGGGGAAAACTGACCTTGTACTGATCTATCCGTCTTCTGAGCTTCCGCTTATTGACATCTTTATCTTTGATGTCAACAACATCATCTTGTCCAAGCTCAAAATCATCACTATTTCAGGAGAGTCCACTTCATCCACAAGAAGATCATCTTCAACAGTCCTGAAAACAGAAAGCAATAGCCATCCAGCAGAGAGTCAAATAAAAAAAAAAAAGAATTAAATTTGCCACATAAAGGCATGTCTATGTATTGTGAAACTAGTCTTTTATTTTTTCTAAAATCTAATGAAACAATGGGATATTTGAACTAACATTCCAAATATTCTTCATCAAAGTTGTAGGGAGACTACCAAATCAAATTTGCTACATATAGAGGCTGGTCATTGCTACATGATGCTTGTCCATATACTGTGACAAGACAACACATTCTTTTTCCCTATAATCTGACAAAACAGTATGCCAATCAACTAAAACTCCAAATTTTAATCAAACATAATCAGAAGGAAGTTGGTAGTAGACAGGGCAGGCCAAATGCAGGCGCACAGTAGGCAGTACAAATTATATCCATCGCTGAAGACATAAAAAGAGACCCTTCCCCAATCTAAGTTTCAGCGTGCGCCACTACTTCATCTTTTACTCAAATTTTCATTACTTCATGGACAAAGTAGTCTAATTACTTGAGGCATGCAATTCATCTGACAGACACCACCAAACCGATCCTGACCCACAAAATATTTCCTAAACTGGAAACAAAAGTAAAAAATAAAAAACGAGGAAACCCAACAACCCATCATCTCATATGGCACCAAGATTCCAAATCCAAGAAAATTCAGACAACAAGAATCGAGGACACACAAAGAACAACACGAAAGTCCAAAGCTTTACACAGAGAGAGAGAGAGAGAGAGAGAGAGAAGAAGAAGAATAGGGACCCAATCATGGTCATCTTGAGGGAGGACTTGAGGGGGATCTGAGAGAGCAAGAGGGTGTCATCGAAGAGCTTGGAGCCGACCTTCGGGTAGAGGAGCTTCTGGCGCTTGGGCAGCACGTTGGTGAGCTCGCATATCCTCAGCTTCAGCTCCCCCACCGTGTCGTCCCCGCAGACCCGGACCGTGTACTCCTTCCCGCTCCACTTCACCGTCAGCGTCAGCTCCTCCTCCGTCGCCGGCGACCCCACCGCCGCCGCCGCCGCCGCCGCCTCTACTGAAGAAGAAGAAGCAGAAGGCGACGCCATTCTCTCTCTCTCTCTCTCTCCTCGGAGGAGGACGATTCGTGGAGATGTCGAGACGGATTCGGGTCGGGCGCACGCTTTCGGGGCCCGAAAGAGACGACCCGCCCGATAAGCCGATCCAACACGACCCGGGGTGAGATTAAGAAAAATGAATAATTCATTATCCGTCTTGGCCCAATTATCTGAACCCGACCCAATTTGATATTGAAAAAAGGAGAATTTTGGGCTTGAACTGATGCATTCCCGAAACCTATTGTGAAATTTTACAAATTGAAATGACTTGTATAAATATATGATGTGTAATTGAATTTAATTGACTTGATGGTGATCTAACTCTTCCATTTGCCCTAAAATTGATGTCGAAGTGTGATATAAACTTGTATTTGAATTATGTGAAACTCCATAGAGTCTCAAAGACTTGTAATGACTTGAATGAAATCGCATAGAAAAATGGACAAAGAGAAACAAATGAATGAGAAACAACTCCATTTTGTCCCACTTTGCACCTGATATTCTATCAATTGAAATTATCAAAGATACATAACACTTGACCAAAATTAATTGAACCGAAACCGATGTGGCCCATACAATTTCCACCTTTGGACCAAAATCCAAACTCAACTAAGCATTCCAAAATTGATATGTACAACTTGCCACATTAGATTTTGTTGGGAGACAAATTTTCGAAAAATGATAAAAAAAAAAAAAAGGTTGCAATTATAGGTATTTGATCAAAGAGGTGAAAAATTCTTGTATAAACTCATTTCTATAGACCCAATGCAATTATAGCCATTAAATTTTATGAAGACACCACATAATATTTCACGTGATATTAATGAGTATAGCATATATAATTTATTGGATTCGGGTCTTTTATAAGTTTACTTCTATCAAGCAATTAACACCCTAAAAATGCATATTTTCCAGAGATTTTAATATCATTTCACATTTTACCTATGAACTTTGAGGCTTTTAATGGATTTATCCTTCAAATTCATCCGATAAATTTGAATTTGTCCTTACATACCTGATGTATTAAGGTTCAAATTAAGCCACATAGCCTATTTGACCCAAATCATCAAGTCTCCCCTCCCTCCCTCTAGACAACGCGTGTGACCACGAGTACAGCCTTGAGCGATTTACAACCGCAGCGGGAATTGTTCGCATGTTCCAGATCTAGACCAAAGACGTCGACTGTTCATTTAAATATCGAAGAGCAAAGTGTAAAACATAAAATAGAATGCAATAGCAACAATGATGCATGCAACGAATAGATTCCTTACTTTTAAAGATCGAAGTGATGACTGTTGTGTGAGCGATTTCAACACTACCCATGCGAATTGCTAGCATGTTGAGGTCACGACATGGAGAGAGAGAGAGAGAGAGAGAGAGAGAGAGAGAGACGTGATGAGGTCTCATAAAAATTCGGTCAACATTTATGACTATGGTGATGGCCTAGAAATAAAAGGTAATTTATCTTCCATATGAGATCATAAATTCGATTATGAATGGCTTGTACAACATTGTTTAGTTACGACACATCTCATGTGAAGAGACTTCTTGACTATTAGCATCTTAAATGAAATTGTGATGACGAATTCGCCAACCTCAGACTTTCGAGTCATAAGTGGTGCGGAATAGTTATGACTCAAACCGAACATTTTATATCACATTTAGTGAAATTGCTGGTAGGGACAAGGAAAATCGATATGGATTCGAGAAGATGGAGGGCTCAAAAAGTGGACTGACTCTATGGCCTCATAAACAGGAAACAGGAACTCCAGATAGCTTCAGAAACTCATGGATGAATGTAGGCACACGTGGAAGGAGCACCTGATCTGGGAATGGTTCGATGAGGAACTAGTTAACGAGATTCTTGATGTACCGCTCAGCTCGACATGCTCGACATCAGCAGTAGATACCAACGCTCTCAAGCAAACCTCAGTCACTTAAAAGATCCCACAGCAGCCTCCTCTTCTTCTTAGGCCATTTCACAGAGAGAGAGAGAGAGAGAGAGAGAGAGAGAGAGAGAGAGAGAGCTGTTAAGTTAGGGTTTGTAAGTGAAGCATACTTCAGAAGATACCATGAGCAATCGTTGCATCTCCAGGCGGTCGTGTTTACTCCGCTACCTGACTAAACCCTAACCTCTCTCCCTTTCTGTAGCTGGCGAATCAAATCCATGAAGACGTTGTTAAGCCTGTCCTCTCCCCTTAAACGACCTATTGAGATGAGAGATTACGCATGGAGAGCCTCCTGCAACTGATCTTTTAAGCCCAAGGCCATCTCCTCAGAGCTTAACGACCTCGTTTTCGTATCACTTTCCCCTCCAACCCGCCGGCCGGATTCGAACTCAGACGTATTCGGACGTTCGGCAGATGGAAGACGGGTGGAGTGCGCGTGCAGAGTCGGCCCACGCCCATGCTTTTGGCCATGCCCGTCGACGCATAAAGCTTAGTCAAACCAAAAACAGGAAGACCACGAGGCAAGAAGTCAAATAATTCCGAAGCATCGAACTATATAAGTCCAGTGATTTAGAATTCCCCACGTTTTGTTTTGTTTTAAAAGGGGGTTCGTGACTTAGAACTACTATTTTTGGCGTTCGGTGTGATAAATTGAATTCGGACTGCATGACTAAGGGAGCAACAAATTGCGTTCCCATTGAACGAATTTCCTCGATTTGACCATGACCATGTTACGTGCTAAGACCCCATTACTTGTCTTAAATCCAAAATAGAGTGCGTAAATTTTAATTTTTAAGGAAAGGGAACGAGCATACTACATGGTTATTTTGAGAATTGTTGAAATCCACCATATGGGGTTCAATTCGTTAGTCCATGTTGTTATGTTTCATTCGTTTGGATTTGCATAAGTTGCCCGTAATTTTACAATTTCTTTTTAATAGATGTGAGATACGCGGAAGAGAGAAATGGAGAAATTCTGTATATTTCAATGTTGAACAACAAAGAGTACATAGATAAGGATGGGCTTTATTAGTTGATTATCTAAGATAAAGTATTACCGATTAAGAATATGCATAATCAAAAGGGAGACGTATGCACAATTTTGAGGGAGAAAAATGAAGAGAAATAATGATAAGATAATATCATAGATAAATATCTCTAGTATGGTGTCTAGAGATTGTCAACTTGATTTTGAATTAGGTATCCCAAAAATGCTTAAATGGATTGCCGAAGCGGTTCGATGTAGTGAAGATCAAATCGTTTGATGCTAACATGGCTACTTGTGTATTGTCATAATTGTTCTATAAGCTACACGATCGGACGCCGTCGATCTTCCTTGTCTGAGTGCAGCGAGTCTATTGGTGTTTGTTTGTGGACAGAAACACGGCCAGTGCGGTTGACATTATCATCAAACAAGCTCGATGGACACTTCCTTAAATAAAAGCGCTTCATAGATTACATGATAGTAGAACAGGTCTAAGTTGGCTATTGAAGACCTAGCAATGTTGAGATTAAAATTGCAATAGGGATATTATTAATTATTGAAAAAGAAGACGACATGAAATATAACAATTACACCACACTGGAGTGCACTTCAGGATTGATTAGCTTTGATGTCAAAACTAAGAAATATGCGAAAGTGAGAAATGTGGCACTTTGTGTGTTTTGATGCAAGCAATGAAGAGAACATAAATCTTCTTTATTAGATAATTATATAAAATAACATATCATTTAAGAATATACATAATCAAATGGAGATATATGCACAAATTATAGAGAATACAAAGAATCTAGAAAATATATTCTAATTGTCTCTAATGGAAAAAAAAATCCTAAAAAAATTGTCTCTGAAGATTTTACTCCATTGTTAAAGTGAAAAGCAAACTCATCTCCAACAAAACGTAAATTTGCCCTTGAATTTAGAGCACGCGCCGACAAATTGGTCAAACGCCTGCCCCAACCATTGACTGTGCCAATGTATTCAATGAATACACGTTCTAATTTACGTCTTAGATATATTTCTCAGCTGCATTTAGAAATTTATATATATATATATATATATACATATATATATATATATATACATATATATATAATAGACATATCCGTGTCATTCCTCCATGAATTCCTTGTTTGTTTTCTGTATTTGTTGGTGCCACGTTCCACATTTTGTATCCCCGCCGATCAAAATTGTCCTTTTTTAATTCATACGCGTTTGGATTTGCAAGGCACCTGTTGAGATATGAGAATCTTGCTGATGCATATTATTACGTACACGAGCCTAGGTATTATCTAGTCATTGCCACTATTCATCTGACACCACCGTACTGATCCCGACCCAGAAAAGATTTCCTAAACTCGAAGCAAAAGGAAAAAAAAAAAGAGGAAAGCCAAGAACCCATCACCTCATATGGCACCAAGATTCCAAATCCAAGAAATTTCAGACGACAAGAATCCAAGACATACAGAGCACAACACGAAAAGTCCAAAGCTTCACAGAGAGAAAGAGAGAGAGGGAGGAGAATAGGGATCCAATCATGGTCATCTTGAGGGAGGACTTGAGGGGGATCTGAGAGAGCAAGAGGGTGTCGTCGGCGAGCTTGGAGGCGACTTTCGGGTAGAGGAGCTTCTGGCGCTTAGGCAGCACGTTGGTGAGCTCGCATACCCGCAGCTTCAGCTCCCCCGTGCCGCTCCACTTCACCGTCAGCGTCAGCTCTTCCTCCGTTGCCGGCGACGCTGCCCCCGCCGCCGCTACTGAAGAAGAAGAAGAAGGCGACGCCATTCTCTCTCTCTCTCTCTCAGTGTCTCCTTGGAGGAGGATGATCGGGGCGTTCGTGGAGATGTCGAGGCGGATTCGGGTCGGGCGCACGCGTCGGGAACCCGCAGGGGATGACCCGCCCGATAAACCGATCCAACACAACCCGAGGTGGATCATGAAAAGTTAATAATTGATATCCGGCTTGGCCTATATTTGAAATAGCCCAAACCCGAAGAATCCAAATGACATCCTATCCGAATCTGACCATCTCGATATCGAAGAAAGAAGAATTTTGAATGGACCTAAACTTGATGTGGCTTGAACTGATGCGAACCTGAAATTTATTTCGAAATTTTACCGATTGAAATGATTTGTATGCATATGATGTGTAATTGAATTTAATTGACTTGAAACTGATTTAACTCTTCCATTTGCCAAAAAAAATTGATGTCAAAATGCGATAAGAACTTGTATTTGAATTATACAAAACTCGAGAGAATCAAAGACTTGTAATGACTTGATCAAACCACATAGAAAAATGGACAAAGAGAAATAAATCAGGGCGAAGCAATTCCATTCCGTCCCACCTTGCACCATAAATTCTATCAATCGAAATCACTTGTAAAGATACATAACACTAGACCAAAATTAATCGAATTGAAACCCATGTGACCCATACACTTTCCACCTTTGGACCAAGATCAAAATTCAATTAGGCATTTCAAAATTGATATGTACAACTTGCCACATCAGATGTTGTTGGGAGACAAATTTTCAAAAAATGAACAAAAAAAAGTTGCAGTAATAGGTATTTGATCAAAGGGGTAAGCTCATTTCCATAGACCTGGTGCAATTATAGCTGTTACATTTTATCAAGGTACTACATGAGATTCACATGATATCAATGAGCATAACATATCCGATGTATTGGATTCAAGTTTTTTTATAAGTTTACTTCTATCAAGTAATTAACACCCTCAAAATACATATTTTCTAGAGGTTTTAATATCATTTCGCATATTACCTATGAATTTTGAGGATGGGTTTATCCTTCAAATTTATCTGACGAATTAAGCCACATAACCTTTTTGACTCAAACGATAGTCTCCCCTCCCTCTAGAAAACGCGTGGGACGACGACTACAGCCTTGAGCGATTTACAACCATAGCGGGAATTGTTTGCATGCTCCCGATCTAGACCAAAGATATTGACGGTCCATTTAAATATCGAAGAACAAAGTGTAAAACGTAAAATGGAATGCAATAGAAACAATGACGCATGGAACAAATAGATTATCTACTTTTCAAGATCGAAATGATGGCTTTTGCGTGAGCGGTTTCATCACCGCCTATGCGAATTTCTAGCACATTAGAGGTCACGACATGAGAGAGAGAGAGAGAGAGAGAGAGAGAGAGAGAGAGAGACGTAGCCATTGAAGCGTTGTCTACTCTGGTGAGTAGGGGTAGCGTGTGATGAGGTCTTATGCACGATAGCGACACAACAGAGGAGAAAGGAAAGAAAAAGGGGGGAAAATTGGCTACTAAGATCATGGCCTAGCAATGAAAGGTAATTTAGATCACAATTTCGATTATATATGGCTCGTATAATGTTGTTTAGCTGTGACACATCTCATGTGAAGAGATTTCTTAATTGCTAGCATCTTAAATGAAATTATAATGACGGATTCGCCAATCTCAGATTTTTGAGTCGCGAGTGGTATGGAATAATTATGACTTGAACCGAATATTTTATATAGTGTCTAGTGAAATTGCACATTGAGACAAGGAAAATCGATATGAATTTGAGAAGATAGAGGGCTCAAAAAGTGGACTGACTCGATGGCCTCATAAACAGGAAACAAGAACGCCAGATAGCTTCAGAAACTCATGAATGAACGAAGGCACATGTGGGTTAAGTTAGGGTTTGTAGGTGAAGCATATTTCGGAAGATCCATGAACAATCGTGGCATCTCCCGGCAGTCACGTTTACTCCGCTACCCGTCTAAACCCTAACCTCTCTCCCTTTCTGTAGCTGGTGAATCAAATTCATGAAGACATTGTTAAGCCTGTCCTCTCCCCTTAAACAACCTATTGAGAGAAGAGATTACGCATGGAGCAGCCTCCTGTAGCTGATCTTTTAAGCCCAAAGGCCATCTCCTCCGCGCTGAACGACCTCGTTTTCGGATCACTTTCCCCTCCAACCCACCGGCTGGACTCGAACTCGGACGTATACGAACGTTCGGCAGATTGAAGATGTGTGAATGCGCGTGCAGAGTCGGTCCACACCCATGCTTTTCGCCATACCCGTCGACGCATAAAGCTTAGTCAAACCAAAACAGGAAGACCACGAAGCAATAAGTCAAATAATTCCGAAGCATGGAACTATATAACAAGTCCCAAGATTAGAGAATCGACACGTTTAGCTTTTTTATATTTTTATTTTTTTTATATACAACGAAAGAGACTTCACTATTTAGAACTACTATTTCTAGCGTTCTGTGTGACAAAGTTGAATTCCGAGTACATGATTAAGAGAGAGTGACAAATTGCATTCCCACTGAACGAATTTCCTCAGTTTGACCAGAACCTCATTGCATGCTAACATTAATTGTCTTAAATCCACAATATAGTACGCAAAGATTTAATTTTTAAGAAAAGGGAATGAGCACATGATATGATTATTTTTAGAATTGTTGAAACCGACCACATGGGGTTCATTTCGTTAGTCCATGTTATTATTTGTTAATCATTTATATTGCGTGAATTGCCAATGATTCTACCTTTTTTTTTATAATAAATATGAGATATGTGGAATTTCTGTATATATCATTGTTAAATAATGAAAAGTACATATATATATATAGGCTTTATTAGTTGATTATTTGAGATATCATATCAATTAAAGATATGCATAATTAAATGGAGATATATGCGCAATTTTGAGAAATACATAAATGTTTTCGAAAAATATTCTAATTATCTCAGGAAAATATCTTAGAGAAATATCTCTAACATGGTGTATAGAAAATTTCAACATGAGTTTGGATAAAAGATTAAAAAAAAGCTTGAATGGATCGTCGAAGTGACTTGATGCGATGAAGAACGAAATCAGTTGCGTCAACATAACTACTTGTGTATATATTGTGCAAGCTACTCGCTATGATTTGTTGATTTGGCTCATCTGAGGTCAGTAAGTCTATTGGTGTTTGTAGACAAAAACATGGCTGGCGTGACTGGCGTTATAATGAAATAAGCTCGATAGGCGCTTCCTTGGGTAATAGGGCTCTGTAGATTATGCTACAACAAAATAGGATAACATTGGCTATTGAAGACTGAGTAATATTGAGGTTTGATGTTGAGAGAGGGATATTAATAGTCATTGAAAAGGAAGATGACACAAAACACGGGAATTGCGCCACACTAGAGCGCACCTTACGATCGACTAGCCTTGATACTAAAATAAGAAATATGTGGAAGTGAGAAATATAGTATTTTCTTGTATATTCTGATGTGAACAATGAAGATTACATAAATAAGAGTTATTAGATGATTATTTAGGGTGATACATCAATCAAATATATGCATAATTAAAGTGAGATATGCATAAATTTTAAGAAATATGAAGAATCAAGAGAAATATTCTAATTATCTTTAAAAGAAGAGAGGAGAGAAATATCTCTAATATTGATGATTTTCCCTCCTTCCTCAAAGTCAAAAGCAAGGTCATCTCCAATATCCACATTACTAAATTTGCCCTTTGATTTAGAGCACGCGCGTACAAATTGGTCAACCTCCTGCCTCAACCATTGACCGTGCCAAAGAATCTCCTCGCTATACTTGATTCAATTATTGCCTCCACGAATACGCGTGCTAATTTACTCATTAGATATATATTTCTCATTCGCATTTAATAAAACAATAAAAAAATAGATATATTCGTCATTCCTCCATGAATTGCCTGTTTGTTTTCTGTTTTGTTGGTGCCACGTTCCGCATTTTATATCCCCGCCGACCAAAATACCCCTTTTAATTCATGTGCGATTGGACTTATAAGGCACCTGTCGAGATATGAGAATCTTGCTGACGTATGCTATTCTCTATGCGTACTAAAACTTTGGTATAATAAAGTCATTGCCACTATAATAATGATAGACAAAAACGTGCCCATCTCATATCTCGCTGATGTTTACTATTGTTTATGCGTACTAAAACCTTGATATAATATAGTCATTGCCACTATAATAATAAATAAAGAACCATGCCCATAACTTGAAGTTATAAAAATTCGTATTGAGATAAGGTAAAGGTACTTTATTATTCTGCATGGACCGTTGATTAAATAAATGGGAATTTGACACTCAAAGCATGTGTTGGAATCTCACCATCAATGCATAGTGACTTTCTCAGCAACTGCAGTATGGGAGCTAAGAAAAGATTGAATGATTGATAACAATTTTCAAAGCTAGCTCAACTTATATATATAAATCTCCCACTTATGGTCATCCTCTCAACCATCCCACTCTGGCCCTTAAATCATCAACGATACAAACCATACACAAGTCAATAGCTGCTCGATAGCAATTAGAAAATGCTTCCAGAAATCATGAGTCCCTTTGAGACCCATCAATGCGATCCTTTGAAATCTACCTGCGATCATCTTCTTCAGGATCATGATATAATTGAGAATGCTACAGTTTTTGCGCCAAGAAGTTTGAGCTTCAGCGATCTGTTGCTTGCGGAAAGTTGGAGCGAACTGCCTCTGAAAGTCGACGACTCGGATGACATGCTGGTGTACAGCGCTATGTGCGACGCGCTCAGTTCTGGGTGGTCGATGCCTTTGGATTCAAATCAGGAACTTGATTTCCAAGCGACGACAGTTGATTATAACAGCATCAGTTCAGCAGTGCAGAAGAGACCGGAGGAGATGGTGGAGCGTGAGCTGAAAGCGCCGGTCGGGGAGACGCATTACAGAGGAGTGAGGAGGCGGCCGTGGGGAAAATATGCAGCGGAGATAAAAGACCCTAAGAAGAACGGTGCGAGGATTTGGCTCGGGACTTACGAGACGCCCGAGGACGCGGGATTGGCCTATGACCGGGCTGCTTTCGAGATGAGAGGATCAAAGGCCAAGCTCAACTTCCCTCACCTCATCGGCTCGGCCGAGTACGAGCCCGTCAGGGTCAGCCCCAAGCGTCGGTCCGTGGAGCCTAGCTCACCGTCCAGCGAGGATGGGTCAACCGGGATGAAGAGGGCAAAGAGGGAGGCCGATTCTGATGCTGAGGTGGGGTTTGGAGCTTCCATGCCTTTTCATATTTTGGATATGGGCTTGTTAGGTGTGGGCGAACAATTTTTATTTTGATTGTACGCGCTGTCAAGATATTGTCTCAATAAATGCAAAAAAGATCTCCTAAACTTACAACGAAAGAAAAAACGAGGAATGAAAAGTCTAAAGCTTCATGGAATAACATGAAAAGTCTAAAGCTTCAATTTCCTTTCGTAAGTTGCGGTGAGTTCAGAGATGGAGAGACGTAAAAGAATAAGCCAATTCATTTGAGACCCTGCAGATCCACTCTCTTTTATATTCAAAGATCAGACCTTTATCTCCGTGTTTTCACATTGAGAATTCTTTACAGATGAAGAGATGTCAAAAGGGCTTCTTACTTCCCAAACAGATACCCTAATGTCCATATATTAACACTGGTTTATCAAGAATACACAAAAAAAACACTTCGAATTGTTGATTCATAGCCAGAGATGGCTTAGAGCCAATGGTTCATTCATTTAATGGACTTTTCCTTTCTAATAATTCATCCGAGAGTTATTGGTATTTATTAAATTTTTTCCCATCTAACGGAAGGTTATTAGATCAAATGACAAGGACTTTATTCAGGAAAAGAGAGAGCTATCAATTTCTTGCCGGGTGTGATTGTGTTTGTGTGTACATGTTCTCTAAGTGTAAATGGGTTTTTTTTTTTTTTTTTTTCTGTTCATGCACGAATATGATTTTATGTAAAGGATAATCGAGGTTGCTCCACAAGCCAAGAACATGTTCTCCTTTCCCAGAACAAACCCCCAGCTCCAAGTTCATGCCATGAAGGTCTTCAAGTTGGTGAGTCTCTCTCAAAGACAATCATGTGTATGATATAATTATCTCAAACCCTTGTTTTCGGCACCATCCTTTCGCTAATTAAACTCTCCCGGCCACCATCCGTTCTTCCCTTTCCTTGGTGATTTCGCTTACACTGTCTTGTCGCACTTGAACATACGTGTGAATCGGCTGCGATCGCAGGTTCGGCTATGAAGCACTTGGGCTCCGTTCATCTGAAGATGGGAGTCACCGACTACCACTTTGACGTCTGTTATATACGCTTTGGCTTTGTCTTTCTCGGATTGAATTTGCTTGATGTCTTGCTTATATCGATCGGTATGCCTCCATCAATCATCATCATGTAGATTACCAATGGTGAACTCATTGACTTAGCTCATCCACCGCCTCGTTGCTGCAAACTCGGCCTGTGTACTCCTTGCCGCTCCACTTCACCATTAGCGTCAACTCTTCCTCCGTCAGCGATGCTACTGAGAAAGCAAAAGATTACGCCATTCTCTTCCCCCCCGGGGAACCCCACGGGAGGAGGACGATCGGGCATTTGTGGAGATGGCAAGACGGAATTAGGTCGGATGCACACGTTCAAAACCAGCAAGAGACGACCCCTCGGAGAAACGTTAAAAATTCATATCTGGCTGGGCCCATATCTAGAATGACCCAAACTTGAAGAATCCGAATAATCTAACTATCCAAACATTTGAGCGGTGTGTACACGTTGTCTAGATGCGGCACCCCTCATGTGGAGAGATTACCTAATTACTAGTATCTTAATGAAGTTATGATAACGAGCTTGCCAACCTTAGACTTTTGGGTCACGGATGGTGCGGAGTAATTATGACTCAAATCGAACATTCCGTAATAAGAAGATATTCAATATCTCATTTAGCAAAATTGTAGGTTAGGACGAGAAAATCGATATGAATTTGAGAAGACAGGACTCAAAGAATGACTGATTTTACGGCCCTACAAACAGGAACTGAGGACAGATAGCTTCAGAACTAATGGATGAAGGAAGGCACATGTGGAAGCAACGCCTGATCATCTCTACATCAGTCATCAGTCGGTTCTTGTTGTGCCGCTGAACTCTACATCATCAGTAGATATAATAGTCTCAAGCAAATCTCAGCCTTCTCTTCATCTTATGCCATTTCAAAACTCAACCTAGCCCACACAAACATTTATATATATATATATATAGAGAGAGAGAGAGAGAGAGAGAGAGAGAGAGAGAGAGAGAGAGAGAGAGAGAGAGATTAAGTTAGGGTGGTGAAGCATGTTTCGTCTTGGATTAGTTCTACATGTATCATGAGCGGAAGATCGAAGAATACTCATCGTATGTCCACATAGTCACAATTGCGCCGTTGCCCATCTAAACCCTAACCTCTCCCTTTCTGCGATTAGCGAATCAAATTCCACGGAGACATTGTTAAGTCAGGAAAATTACTTAAAAAGTCCCAAATCAATTATACTTATGTTGATTCAATATTAAACATTTTAATTTGATTAATTTTTTTGTCAGTAATTTCATTAGATCAATTGAGTTCCAAACTTTTTGACAATTTACTAATATAATTTATCCGTCTAATCTTGATTGAAATCGCTAATGTGGATGACAACCGTATGAAGCGGCATGACAATGCGACGTGAACAAATTTTATGATTATTTTTATAATTTTTATTATATTTTATATTATATATTTATTAATATATTTTCCTTTTCTTCTTTTCGTTCCTTCTTCCTCCCCCAGTTGCCGGGCCAGTGATGGCCGACAAATGGTTACAGGTAATGATTGATAGGGGTCGCCCTCCCTGGCCTTAGGTGAGGTTGCCCTCCTTGGGATCTCGTCCAAGGGCAGTAAGGTTGCCCTTCGTCAAATCTTGGCAAGGTTGAACCTCACTCGTAGCTAGCGAGGCCGACTTGCACCGGCCTCTATTGAGGGCAACCTTTGCTTTAAGTTTGCAAGGTCACCCCTAGCTAGATCCCAGTAAGGTCGAGGCTTGCCCTTCCTAGCCTTTGATGAGGGCAAGTGTCACTCAATGCAAACAAGGTCACCCCTTGCCAAAATTCAGCAAGGGTGGGCAACCCTTGCCAGTCATCGTCAAGACTTGGCAAATGGTGGAGAAAGAATGAAAGAAATAAGAAAGAAAAAAAAAAAGAAACATATAAAAAAAGTCAGAAAAAATAAAAATTTACAAAAAATTGTCAATGTTAAGGTTGATTATTTACGTTAGCGATTTTTGTCCAAAATTGGTCAGATTGATTGCATTGATAAATCGTTTTAAAAATTTTAGAACTCAATTAGTCAAATTGAAAAATTTATGATTGGATTGGTGCGAATACAAAAAATTGAAGGTTTTTTTGGTTATTTTTTCATATTAAGTCTGTTGGCCCACTTCAACGACCTATAAAGAAAAGAGATGACACATGGAGCCTGCAACTGATTTAAGCTCACGGCCCTCTTATCCAAACTTGACAACCTCGCTTGGGGACCGCGTTCCCCTTCAACCTGCCGACCGTACACGGCGATGAACTCGAGTGCAGACGTAATCGAACGTTCAGCAGATGGAAGATCTGTGTGGAGTGCGCGTGCAGCGTCGGTCCAAGCCCATAATTTGCGGCGTTTCCGCCATAACCGTCGGCACAGAAAGCTTAGTCGACCCAAAACAGAATGTCCACGAGGCAAAAAGTCAAAACAGTTCCGAAGCATCGAACTTGATTACGAAAGAGCGACAAATTGCATTCCCATTCAACGAATTTCCTCGATTTGACCATGACCTTGGTACATGCTAAGACCCCATTACTTATCTCAAATCCAAAATAGAGTACGTAAATTTTTAGTTTTTAAGAAAAGGGAACGAGCACACAATATGATTAGTTGAAACGGACCATATGTTGTTAAATTGATTAATCCATGTTATAATGTATCAATCATTTATTTTGTGTAAATTGTGTGTAATTTTACATTTTTCTTGTAGATGTGAGATGTGCAGAATTTTGGTACATTTCGATGTTGAGCTATGGAGAGTGAGGCTTTGTTAGTTGATTATTTGAGATAACATATCATCATTTAAGAATATGCACAATCGAATGGAGATGTATGTACAATTTTGAGAGATATGGAAAATTAAAAGGATACCTTATAGAAATATCTTTGACATGATGTATAAAAAAATTTCAATATGAGTTTGCACAAAAGATCCGAAAAATGCTTGAGGGGATCGCCGGTTTGATGTGGTGAAGAGCGAATTAGTTGTGTTAACATGGCTGTTTGTGTGTTAATCTTAGTTGTTGTGCAAGCCACATGCCAAGACACTGTTGATTTGGATCATCAAGAGCAGTGAGTTCATTACTGTTCGTTTGGGGATAGAAACATGGTTAGTGCGACTGGCGTTGTTATGAAACAAGCTCGATGGGCGCTTTCTTAGATAATAGTGTTTCGTAGATTACGTGACAATAGAACAGGGTGAAATTGGTTAACAATATTGAGGATTGACATTGAAAGAGGTTATTGAAAAAGAAGATGACATGACATACGAGAATTGCACCACAGCAAAGTGCACTTAAGGATTGAATAACATTGATACCAAAATAAGAGATATGCATAAGTGAGAATTGTGGTACTTTTGTATATTTCAATGTGAACAATGAAGTACATTAATAAGCTCTATTATATGATTATTTAAGGTGCCAGATTAACTAAGGATATGCACAATCATAAATAGACATATACGTAACTTTCAAGAAATATGGTGAGTTCAGATAAATATTATTACTATCTTTAACGAAGAAAAACATTTTTGAGAAATATCTCCAACATTGATGACTTTACTTCTTTCTTGAAGCGAAAAGCAAACTCATCTCCGATATCCACATTAGTAAATTTGCCCTTTAAACCAGAGCACACGCAGACAAATTGGTCAAGCCTCCCGCCTCAACCATTGACTGTGCCAATGTATTCGCTCCTCGGGATGCTTATTCAATTATTGTCTCCACGACTACACGTGCAAATTTGTGTTTAGCCCCATGTAATTGCACTCTAAAAGTAAATCACAAGAATTAGACTAACTTCCCCACGATGAGAATGCGTCGATCTGAAAGTAGACTTTCCGAGCAAAAGTCCGTGTGGTTCTCTGGTCCTGCTAACGATCAGAACAAGAGTCCCTACTAAAGTTTATTTTTTATTCTTTGGCTTTTGCTAGATTTTTGGAGTTGAAAGGTCAACCACTTGGCAGAGCCCTTTATGGCTGGCTTCCAATTGAAAACCCCCACCGTCCGTCTCTTTCCCATTTCCTCTTGTGCAGCTAACAACTAGACAAATAAACCCTTCTTTCTTCTTTATATGGCCCATCATCAACAGTGGCGTCACTTGTATGGCCTTCCAGAATAGTCGATCTCTTGATTGATCAATCTTGACTATTTACATATTTGGCACCACTCTAAAAAAAATAGATCAAAGTAAATTAACAACCCTCATCTTTGTTGAACAGTAGGATCCCAATAAGTAATTAGTCGAGAATTAGAATTCTAGTCCACTTGAGAGGCGATTGGTTTTAGGAATTGAGAATCACCCATTAAAGATTAGTTCTGAAAAATTGAAATTGAAAATCGCTCATTAGTTCTATGGACTCATTTGGGAACTAAACAAATAGTCCGGTTTAGTTCCTGGGTGGGTTTATGAAACCGGTTGAAATGTCCCCACATTTTGAAGAGTTATGAGACTTGAGAGTGAGTGATGAGGTTGGAGGCCAAAGGCAATTGAGTGTGAGAGTGATAGAGGAAGCAATGAGGCTGGAGGCCACCAAGAGTGAGAGTGAGAGGGATCGACGAAGCCGAAGGCCATCGGAGGGAGGCGAGGCCATGAGATGAGTGAGGCCAGAGACAAAGAAAACATACAAAATTAAAAAAAAAATTATATATATAAAGGTCAAGTCCGAGTAGTTGGGAGAGTGATTTCGCACTTAGAATCGGGAACTGGACTAGCCCCCATGGAAATCATCAATTTTGGGCTAGTTTGGTCTAGTTTCAGGCAGTTCCAATTTCTTTTGCATACCCCTAGTCCACTTCATACAATTTGGGTTGAGTCTCATATGTGGGCTCAAACTTAAGATATAGTCTATCAAATGTAATGACAAAGAAAAACATGCTATTGGTCAAATCCGGTCCAATTCTAGGCAATACCAGTCCGGTTCCCGATTCTAGAAATAGGGAACTGAACCCTTAAGTGCGAACCAGATCCTTCAACCCGCCGGGCGATGAGCTTGAATACAGACACAATCGAACGTTCAGCAGATGGAAGTTGTGTGGAGTACACGTGCAGAGTCGGTCCGCGCCCATACTTTCCGGCGTTTTCGCCATACCCGTCGGTGCATGAAGCTTAGTCAAACCAAAACAAAATGTCCAGGAGGCAAAAAGTCAAATAGTTCCGACACATCGACATGGTTTTTTTTTTTTTTTTTTTGGTCGAAAAGAACTGACATCGACATGGTTGAGAAAGCGACAAATTGCGTTCACATTGAACAATTTGACGATGACCTTGTGACATCCTTAGGTCCCATTACTTTTCGCAAATCCAAAATAGAGTACGTAAATTTTTAGTTTTTAAGAAAAGGGAACGAGCACACTACATGGTTATTTTGAGAATTGTTGAAACTGACCGTATGTTGTTCTTTAATTCGTTAATCCATGTTATTATGTGTATTGATAATTTATTTTGCCTGAATTACCTGTAATTTTACCTTTTTTCTTTAATAGACATGAGATTTGCGGAAGAGAGAAATGCAGAATTTCTATTTATTTCGATATTGAACAATGAAGAGTTTGATTATCTTTAGGTAACATATTGATTAATGATATAGATGATAAAAAGAGAGATATGCATAATTAAGAATTACGGAGAATCCAAACAAATGTTCTAATTATCTCTCAATAGAGAGAAATATCCTAGAGAAATATCTCTAATATTAATTATTTTATTCCTTTCTCAAAGTGAAAAGCAAGCTCTATCTCCAATATCCACGTTAGTAAATTGGCCCTTTAATCTAGAGCACACGCAGACAAAATGGTCAAATCTCCTGCCTCATCCATTGACCGTGCCAATGTATTCACTCCTCGTGACACTCATTCAATTATTTTATCCACGATTACACGTGCTAATTTACGTTTTAGATATATATTTCTCATTCGCATTTGAAGACACAATATATAAAAAATAGATATATTCGTCATTCCCCCATGAATTCTTTGTTTGTTTTCTCTTTTGTTGGTGCCACGTTCCACATTTTGTCTCCCCACCGACCGAAATTGCCCTTTTTTTTTTTTTTTTAAATTCATACGCGACTGGATTTATACGGCACCCTGTCGAGATATGAGAATCTTGCTGATGTATATTATTGATATAATATAGTCATTGCCACTATAACAATAAACAAAGAAACGCGACCATAACTTCAATTAATTTATAAAATTCGCATCGAGATAAGGATAAAGCACATCATTCCATGAAGACTGTCGGTTAAATAAATGTGAATTCAAACATTCAAAACGTGTGTAGAATATCACCGTCAATGCATGGGCACCTTCTCAGCAAATGCAACATGGGAGCTAATAATGTGAAAAATAGATTGGATGATTGAAAATAATGATTGTTTAAGCTAGCTCAACCTATATATATAAATCTCCCACTATGGCCATCCTCTCAACTAATCCACTCTAGCCCTTCAATCATCAACGATACAAACTGTACACAAGTGAATAGCTGCACGATCGCCATCAGAAAATGCTTCCGGAATTCATGAGTCCCTCTGAGACCCATCAATGCGATCTTTTGAAGGCGATCTGTGATCATCTTTTTCACGATGATGATGATATTGTTGAGAATGATGCAGTATTTGCGCCGAGGAGTTCGAGCTTCAGCGATCTTTTGCTGATGGAAAGTTGGAGCGAACTCCCCCTGAGAGTTGACGACTCGAAGGACATGTTGGTGCATGGTGCTTTGAGCGATGCACTCAGTTCTGGGTGGGTGGTGCCTTCGGCTTCGAGTCAAGAACTTGATTTCGAAACGAGGACTGTTGATAACGCCGGCATTGGTCTGGAGGTGCAGGCAAGACCGGAGATGGTGAAGCGCAAGATGAAAGCGCCAGTCAGGATGACGCATTACAGAGGAGTGAGGAGGCGGCCATGGGGAAAATATGCAGCGGAGATAAGAGACCCCAAGAAGAACGGCGCGAGGATTTGGCTCGGGACTTACAAGATGCCCGAGGATGCGGCGTTGGCCTATGACCGGGCCGCTTTCAAGATGAGAGGGTCGAAGGCCAAGCTCAACTTCCCTCACCTCATCGGCTCGGTTGAGTACGAGCCCGTGAGGGTCAGCCCCAAGCGTCGGTCCGCCGAGCCTAGCTCGCCATCCAGCGATGATGGGTCGACTGCGACGAAGAGGCGAAAGAGGGAGGTCGATTCAGATGTTGAAGTGGATTTTGGATCTCCAACCCCTTTCCCCATTCTGGATCTGGGCTTGTTAGGTGTGGACGAACGATTTTTATTTTGATTGTACATACTGTCAAGACATTATTTTCTTCATCAATGTGAAAAAGATATCCCGAACTTGAAACAATCTCCAACACTAGTTTTGGGCACCATCGTTTCGCTGGTTAATCTCTCCCGGCCGCCGTCCGTTTCTTCCCCTTCCTTGGTGATTTCGCTTACACTGTCTCGTCATGCTTGAACAGACCGCGTGAACCAGTCATCCGACTCTGTGGGTCCGTAATATACGCTTTGGCTTTGTCTTTCCCGGATTGAATTTGCATGCTGGGGTAATTATATCGACCGGTATCCCTCCATTGATCATCATCATGTAGATTACTATCGGTGAACTCATTGATTCAGCTCATCCACCGTCTCGTTGCTGCAAACGCCGACCGTGTACTCCTTGCTGCTCCACTTCACCATCAGCGTTAGCTCTTCCTCCGTCGCTGGCGATGCCGCAGCTCCTGACGAAGAAGAAGGTGACGCCATTCTCTCTCTATGTCTCCTTGGAGGAGGATGATCGGGCATACGTGGAGATATCAAGACGGATTTGGGTCGAACGTACACGTGAAATAGCTAGTACGAGTACCTAGAGGGGGGGTGAATAGGTATAAAAAAATTTTCTCGAAACTTGCCCGATATTTAAACAATTAGAGAATTGCAATAGTTAAAAATTCAATCGCAAGACTGAGTAAGGGAAAGAGAGAATTGAACGCTCGGTTTATAGTGGTTCGGCTTGATTCAAGCCTACGTCCACTCTTCTGCACTGACAGCCGATTGGCTGGATTCCACTATGATCAAAGAGATGTTACAATGTTGATCTTCCTTGGTTTCTAGGTGTAGATGATCTACCACACTCACTCAAGGCGTCACAAAGTATAAACACTCTCTGTGTACAATTTCGCTCAGTCTCGACTAACAATCAAGGATCTTCAGACTCTGGAATTTTTCTATCGATCACACACTTAAGACAGCTAGACGTCTTCCTTTTATACTCCTTCATGCCATCATAGCCGTTGGCACTTACCAAAGGAATTCCTCCAATCTACCCGTTGGACGGAATCAATCAAGAAGATCATCCGAGCTATTTAAGGAATCGATGATAGCCCATCAATCCCGTTCGCCCATACAATCGGGATCTCGGTTTCCATGAATAGAATATTCCAAGATTATTTCATCGACCATCGGATCTTCAATCAATCTTAGATAAGAATTAAAAATAATTATCCAACTAAAGAATCTATTCCAGAGGATAAAGCTGAATCCTCAACCATAAACCTCGGCTTTGGATTTTCCTTCGTCACGGATTAGAAAGATCGTCAGTGAGAATAGACTTAAGTCTTGAGTCCTGAGTCTTAAGTCTTTAAGTCTTGAGTCTTGAGTCTTGAGTCTTGAGTCTTGAGTCTTGAGTCTTTAAGTCTTGAGAGAACAAAGTCTTCAGACTTTAAACTGACGGTCTCCGAACATCCAGACTTTAGACTGAAAGAAACGTTTTGTCAGCTTCAAAATATTCTGGAAAGATTTCTCCAACAATCTCCCCTTTTTGATGGTGACAAAACTTCTTGAAGATTTGAACAACTTTGACCTGCAAAACATTTCTCAAGTAATATGGCTAACTCATAAAGATTAATAAAACAACCAGACTCTGCATCCACAGAAAATTGGTTAGTCTTTCATGAGAAACACCATATAACAACACTTGAATAAATGCAACCAGTCAAGTTCATAATCAAATCCACAGTCAATTCAGTCAAATTCACACCCAAGTTCAAGTTCTCAAGTCATACTCAAAAATAAATAAACATAACCACAAAGGTCAAAGATTAAAAAATGAAAGTTCAAATTGATTCTCCCCTTTTTGTCAAGCATTGAAAAGGGTGAGAAAGGAGTCATGTCCGCTTGGGAATGCGCACGATCCGGAAATCCCCAATGGATTGGACTACTCCTTCAAGCTTCTTCAGTCTTCTTCTTCGAGACGAGCTACCTCTTCTCCCTTGGCATTGGCTTGGAGTTGCTGAGCGAGGTCTTTGAATTTATCTTCCAAAGAGACCGAAGATTCTTGTCCAGCATGCTTCAAAGCTTGGATTTCACAGTCCAGAACATATATCTGGTTACGCATTTCCAGAAGGATATTCATGATACTACGAAGATCTGCAAAATCATCAGTCTGTGTACTGGCATTGACTTTCTCAGCAAACGATGGCGCTTCTGTACGGTCTGGCAGATTTCGAATCGACGTACCACCTTCTTCAGGCAAAGGAGAGACCTGAACTTCTTCTGGGTCTTCTGAAGATTGTCTTAGATCTTCACTCATAGCAGCATGAGGTGTAGACCTCTCTTGCACACTTACTCCCCCTGTCTCTAGGACATCGAGAGGGGAAGAGTGATGATCATGCTCTTGATTTCCCTTTCTCCAGATTTATCAGCAGATGTTCTTGATCTTCTTCTCCTTTTTCCTCAACTTCTTTCTCCTTCTCTCTCGTTCTTCTTCTTCTCTCGCTTCCGCTGAAGTTCGTCGGATAAGACACGAACGTCTTGTTCTTGTCGGTCTGGAATAGTGGGATCTTCATCATCTTCATCTTCATCCTCATCCTTCGGGATAAGAGTTCTTTTTCTCTTTTCGATGAGACACCAATGGCCTCCTTTCCTTTCCTCTTTGAAGCAGCATCGGATTTGGAGATTTCACTTTGAATTTCTCCATTGCCTTAGAGAGTTCTTGCGACGCATCTTCATTAACATTTTCAACCCTACCACCATCTTATCACACGGTCGAACACAAAAAGTATGTGGCAGTTCAATATTCAGATGTCTGAAGATCTTGGTCACCAGACCAGGATAAGGCAATTGTCCTTTGTCTTTTGACACTGCTCTGTACATATGGAAAAGGATAGTGTGCGGGAGAGAAAACTTCCGTCCTGAGTTGATCGCATACATCAACTTTGCTTCAGAAAAAGACACAGAAGTCTTTGACGTAGACTTTGGTCTAAGACAATTGATCACAATCTTATGAAGCACAATGTTGATTGCATTCATCCTGGAATAGATGATTTTCTTATCAACGTCCCTATCTTTGACAAGATCCAGAGTAGTACGAGCAGGTGAGACTTTGATTGGGAGATAGCGTCTCCTTTCAACTCCAATTATGTCCGCCAACATATTCACATCTACCACATAGACTTGGTCTCGGACCTTTCGAATGAAATTCTATTTGCATCCAAAAAGCTAAGATTTGAATAGAAGTAAGCGGTAGTTGATCATACCCGTCTCAGTAGAGTCGAGCAAAAAGTCTCAAGTTGAAGCAAACTCAACTTCTCCCTTAAGTTCAAGTTGATGGAATCCGGAAGTCAAAGTCGACACTTCTAGGGTTGATTACCCCTCTTTTCAACAGCTGAAATACACTTTTTCTTGATCCTTGGATTTAAACAAATCCATCCGATTTCCTTTCACCTTTGCAGCCACACCCATTCTAGGTTTAAATTCAAGGAACATTTTGTCATCATCGTTCCCGTCAATTAGATTCTCGTCCCGGCATACGAGGATCACTAGGAATGTTCGCAAGAGCCTCCTCTCGCTCTTCCTTTCGGAGCAATTCCCAACTCTTCCATTTTCCGCAGAAAAAGATACTCATTCCCATAATTTTTGTCCTTAAGAAAGTCATCTATATACTTTAATGAAGAACCGGTGCTTTTCAACGCACGATAAAGCTTATAGATAACAGAGGGTTTTTGGACTCTTACCGGGTCGGCATCCTCGATAATGTCTTCTTCTAGATTTTGACTTGCACCTTGTGGGTCGGGAGATGCTGAATGACGTGGAGGAGAGCGAATCGGACTTTGTCGCCGACTTGGTGAGTCTTCTTCCTCGCAAGATCGAAGTGAGTCGGTCCCCTCTCCATTCTTTGTGGTCCCCGTTTGCGATTCTTGATGATTTCCTCGAAGACGACATCTTTCTTTGTCTATTGGAGGATTCCTTCACTTGCTTTTCCCAAGAAAAAATGACCACTTTCTCGACGATGAACAGTAGAGTAGAAAAAGTATCGGGAGGAGAGTGTCTTTTTAGGGTTTTGAAAATTGGGGGTAGAATGACTGTGAATTTATATGTGCCTCGGATTTGAAAAGAGAAGTTTAACCGGCACAAGGAAAGTGTACGAACACTTCTTTTTCAAAATCAATAACTGCCAAAAATAACTTCCTCTAAAAAAGACAAGTTTTCAAATTTCACACGAATTATATCTGAATAAAAGAACGTACCTTTTTGAGATAAAATAAGCGAGAATTCGTACCTTTTAGATAAAATAGCGACTTACAGTCTTAAGCGATGAATGATTGAGTCTCAGGTTTTAAAGTCTAAGAGATCAGAGTCTTAGAGATGGTGAGTCTCTAGACTTTAACTTCTTCAAGCTTCAAAATGTTGAGTCTTGAGCGGATGAAGTCGAATTGATTCTTCTCCAAAGGCTTTGTGAATATGTCCGCTAGTTGACTTTTTGAATCAACAAATTGAATTGAGATTTCTCCATTTTGAATATGATCTCTAATGAAGTGATGACGAATCTCAATATGCTTTGCTCTTGAATGAAGGATTGGATTTTTGGTGAGATTGATCGCTACTGGTGTTGTCACATCTCGATTTCCGTGCATGAGTCTTCAATGCCAAAGTCTTGTAGCTGTTGTTTTATCCATAGAATTTGCGAACAGCAGCTTCCAAGAGCTACATACTCGCTTCGTCGTTGAAAGAGCTACGGTGGTTTGCTTCCTTGAAAACCAAGACACCGTCCCTTGTTTCCAAGCGAGTTGACAAGTTCCGAAGTGCTCTTTCTATCGACTTCGCAACCGGCTAGATCTCGCATCCGAGTATCCTAGAAGATTAAAGTCTCCCTCTTTGGATACCAAAGACCGATGCTTGAAGATGAAGCAACGTATTTGATAATACGTTTCACGGCAATGAGATGTGATTCTCTAGGATCGATTGAAACCTAGCACAGATACAAACACTAAACAAAATATCGGTCTAGAAGCAAAGTAAGATAAAGAAGTGAACCGATCATGCTCCTGTACAGCTTTTGATCTACTTTTTTCCCTTCTTCATCCTTGTCTATCTTCTGAGAACATGACATTGGTATGTCGGTCTTTTTGCACTTTTCCAATCCAAACCTTTTAACAAGATCATTCGCATATTTTTCTTGATGAATGAAAGTTCCTTCCTTCATTTGTTTCACTTGAAGTCCAAGAAAGAATGTTAACTCTCCCATCATACTCATTTCAAATTCATCCTGCATAGACTTAGAAAATTTCTTGCAAAGACTTTCATTAGAGGATCCAAAAATAATGTCATCAACATATATTTGAACAAGTAAAAAGTTTTTGTTTTCCTTTTTGATAAATAAAGTAGTATCTACTTTACCTTTGACAAAACCATTCTGTAATAAAAACTTACTTAGTCTGTCGTACCAAGCTCGAGGTGCTTGCTTTAGACCATACAGAGCCTTTTTCAGTCTGAAGACTGAGTCTGGCTTCTTTGGGTCTTCAAATCCAGGCGGTTGTTCCACATAAACTTCCTCATGGATAAATCCATTTAGGAAAGCACTTTTCACGTCCATTTGGAATAACCTGAAATTTTTGTAACAAGCAAACGCAAGTAATAGTCGAATAGCTTCTAACCTTGCAACTGGTGCGTAGGTCTCGTCATAGTCTATTCCTTCTTCTTGCGTATAGCCTTTGGCCACGAGTCTTGCTTTGTTTCGTACGACTTTTCCTTTTTCGTCCATCTTGTTCCGAAAACCCATTTGGTTCCAATAACAGTTTTACCTTTTGGTTTAGATGTCAATTCCCGAGACATCATTGATGTTGAATTGTCTCGAGCTCTTCTTGCATAGCTTCGATCCAGCTTTCATCGGATAAAGCTTCTTCTATGCTTTTTGGTTCAATTTCGAGATGAGAGCCACAAAGACTAGATTCTTCATGCCTTTTTGATCTGGTACGGATTCCTTCATTAAGTTCTCCAATAATAAGATCTTTGGGATGACTGGATTTGTGCTTCCAGTTACTAGTTGATTTGCCAGGTTGATGATCTCTTTCTTTACTTGATTCTCCATGAGCGTCTTGATGATGGACTTCCAGACTCTGAGATGGTTCTTGAGATGTAGACATTTGAAGGTCTAGAGCGGGTTCAGTCTCTTCGTACTGAGTCTTGCTGGATTCGTCTTGCACTGAGTCTTGGAATTTGACATTCATTGATTCTTCCACAGACCGGCTTTTCTTGTTGTAGACTCGTAGGCTTTGCTTGATGTAGAATATCCAAGGAAGATACCTTCATCTCGATCTTTCTTCGAACTTACCCACTCGATCATTTGCATTTTTCAAAATAAAGCATTTGCAACCAAATACATGAAAGTATGAAACAATAGGCTTCTTTCCTTTGAACAATTCATAGGGGGTTTTCTCAAGAATAGGTCTTAGAAAGACTCTATTTATGATATAGCAAGCAGTTGAAACAGGCTTCAGCCCAAAATCGTGAAGAAATTTTACTTTCAATTAAAAGTGTTCTAGCCATTTCTTGAAGAGATCTATTCTTTCTTTCCACAACTCCATTTTGCTCGGAGTATACGGAGAGGAAAACATGTGATTAACACCAGATTTATCACAGAATCTCGTAAAATCTTGATTTTCAAATTCACTTCCATGATCAGTTCTTATACTTGAAATAGCACATCCTTTTTCATTTTGAACCTTTTTAGCAAACTTTTCAAAGTACGAAAAGGTTTCTGATTTATTTGCAAGAAAATATACCCAGGTAAAGCGAGAGTAATCATCTACAATTACTAGACAATATTTCTTACCTCCAATGCTCGGGTTCTTGTTGGTCCGAAGAGATCCATATGAAGCAACCGCAGTACATGATTAGTTGATACATGATTTATTTGCTTAAATGAATTTCTTACCTGCTTTCCCAGAATGCATGAAGTGCATAAATCAGACTTTCGGTAAGGCAATTTAGGTAGACCTCGAACAAGCTGCTTTGAAGAGATT
The DNA here is from genome assembly GCA_016097545.1 of Eucalyptus victrix. Classification (NCBI taxonomy): domain Eukaryota; kingdom Viridiplantae; phylum Streptophyta; class Magnoliopsida; order Myrtales; family Myrtaceae; genus Eucalyptus; species Eucalyptus victrix. The sequence goes on along the minus strand of CM027841.1, from coordinate 10,090,112 downwards.
TTGGCTAATTGCTTCTTGTTGATATGGCCAAGTTTTCTGTGCCATAGAACTGCTTCATCTTGAATTGAGATTAAGCATTGTTCTTCATTTGGCTTTACATCAAGGAGATAGATGTTTCCATGCCTTCGACCCATGAAAGACTGAGTTGAATCTTTGCTAATTCCAGAACATATGCCTTCTTGAAAAGAGATCTTGTAACCAGTATCACACAGTTGGCTAATACTGAGTAGATTGTAGTTGAGTCCTTCCACTAGAGAGACATTGCTTATTGTGAGATTTCCAATTTTTACAGTTCCGAATCCCACAATACTTCCTTTGCTATTTCCTCCAAATGAAACTTTTCCACCATTTACTTGAATAAGCTTTATGAAACAATTTGAGTCTCCGTCATGTGTTTTGAGCATCCTTTGTCAAGATACCACTTTACCTTCTTTTTGACAGAGACCCGCATTCAAAAGAGAGTCTCAAGCTTTCTTTGGTACCCAAATTTTCTTGGGTCCTTTGGTGTTAGTAGGATGAGCATTATTGGGCCATACTCTTTTAACAGAGCCTCCAAACCATAGGACACTCTTTTTCAAAATGATCCTGACAATTACACTTGGAACACCTTAAAGCATTTCGACCTACAGGCTTTACAAAAATTCTTTTAAAATGATTTTTATAAGCCTCTCTCGATGGTCTTTTCTTAATTCTTTCTTTTACTTTCGGAAAATCAATCAAAGGGATTGTTTCATTTGTCATACCTAGACCGACTTATTGAAGTAAGGTCTTTGGATTGAAAGAACTTTTTCAAGTTTTTCAGACCCTATTGAAAATTTCTTTGAAATATTTGATAAATCAGTTTTTAAGAAAGCATTTTCTTTTGAAAGATTGTCTTCACTCTCTTTAAGAGTAGAAACATTCAAGTCTAAATTTTTTACCTTTTCTTCCAAAATGTTTTCCTTTTGTTTTAAAACTGAGTTTTCCTTTTTAAGTTCGGAAATCTTTTTAAGAGAAGTCTTAAGACCGAAACATAACTCATCAATATATTTAGAGACTTTAACAGGGATTTTATAATTACTTACCTCAAATTCACGTCTCGAGTCCGATCCAGTCCGATCCAGTCTGAGTCTGATTGTGCCATTAGACACAGGTTGGCATATTCCTCATCACTCTCTTCACACTCTGTATCGCTCCAGGTCTCGGCTTTGAGAGCTTTTCGAGATTTCTCAGCTTTTCCTCTTTTCTTTTTCAGAAGAGGACAGTTGGGTCTAATGTGTCCCTTCTTTTTACATTCGAAGCAAACTACATCTTTGTTTGGTTCCACATCATCAATAGACTTGGTCTCGCTGTTTCGAAAACTCGTTTCTTTGGAATGAACCTTTCGCCTTTTCTATTCGTTTTCTGAATCTTCTTATCATGAGGGCGAGCTCCTCATCATCCATATCATCTTCAGAATCTGCATCATCGAATCATCATTTGATTTTAGTGCAATAGATTTCTTACCTCTTGGATCTTCATCTTCATTAATTCGTTCCACTTCGTAAGATCGAAGAGTTCCAATCGGTTCGTCTACGAGATAATGGCATGATTCTTTGCGTCTCTCTTATTGAAGTCTTTATATGATTCCAATCCTTGGAGAGTCCACGCGAAGCTTGTTCACCTTCATGGGATCAGAAATTTTTTGTCCTTGGTTCTCAAGACCATTGACAATATCTCGTAAAACGACTAAACATGTCAGTTATAGATTCTCCTGATTTCATTTTGAAGGATTCATATTGACCAAGAAGAATGTTAATTCTGGTCTCCTTCACTCGATCTGTCCCTTCATAAGTGATATGTAACCTGTCCCAGACTTCTTTTGCTGTAACACAAGAAGATATTCTGTTATATTCAGTTGGTGATAAAGCACAATATAAAGAATAAATTGCTTTCGCATCGAGTGCTTGTCTCTTGTTTAATTCTTCTTGAGACATTTCGCTGGCTTCAACAGTTTCTTTCCCTCTTTCAGAGATTGATGCAGCAGCGGGAGTGATTCCTCTTTCCACAACGTCCCATTCCGAGGATCCTTTGATCGTAGGAAAGCTTTCATCTTGTTTTTCCAGATGTTGTAATCCTTTCCATCGAAGTAGGGAGGTCGGTATTGCTTTGCCCCTCCATCAGCCCCGGTGCTAGCATACTAGCCATGGATCTTTTACTCTGAAGTAAGACACTTCAAACAGGTGAGAACACGAGCTCTGATACCAATTGAAATAGCTAGTACGAGTACCTAGAGGGGGGGTGAATAGGTATAAAAAAATTTTCTCGAAACTTGCTCGATATTTAAACAATTAGAGAATTGCAATAGTTAAAAATTCAATCGCAAGACTGAGTAAGGGAAAGAGAGAATTGAACGCTCGGTTTATAGTGGTTCGGCTTGATTCAAGCCTACGTCCACTCTTCTGCACTGACAGCCGATTGGCTGGATTCCACTATGATCAAAGAGATGTTACAATGTTGATCTTCCTTGGTTTCTAGGTGTAGATGATCTACCACACTCACTCAAGGCGTCACAAAGTATAAACACTCTCGGTGTACAATTTCGCTCAGTCTCGACTAACAATCAAGGATCTTCAGACTCTGGAATTTTTCTATCGATCACACACTTAAGACAGCTAGACGTCTTCCTTTTATACTCCTTCATGCCATCATAGCCGTTGGCACTTACCAAAGGAATTCCTCCAATCTACCCGTTGGACGGAATCAATCAAGAAGATCATCCGAGCTATTTAAGGAATTTGATGATAGCCCATCAATCCTGTTCGCCCATACAATTAGGATCTCGGTTTCCATGAATAGAATATTCCAAGATTATTTCGTCGACCATTGGATCTTCAATCAATCTTAGATAAGAATCCGAAATAATTATCCAACTAAAGAATCTATTCCAGAGGATAAAGCTGAATCCTCAACCATAAACCTCGGCTTTGGATTTTCCTTCGTCACTGGATTAGAAAGACTGTCAGTGAGAATAGACTTAAGTCTTGAGTCCTGAGTCTTAAGTCTTTAAGTCTTGAGTCTTGAGTCTTGAGTCTTGAGTCTTTAAGTCTTGAGAGAACAAAGTCTTCAGACTTTAAACTGACGGTCTCCGAACATCCAGACTTTAGACTGAAAGAAACGTTTTGTCAGCTTCAAAATATTCTGGAAAGATTTCTCCAACAACACGTTCAAAGCCCACAAGAGACGATCCATCCAATAAACCGATCCAACACAATCCGTGATAGATTAAGAAACCTTAAAAATTCATATTTGGTTTGGCTCAATCCCAAGAATCCATTTTTTTTTTTCTGAACATCTGAACGGTGCGTACAATATTATTTAGCTTCAGAACTAATGGATGAACGAAAGCACATGTGGAAGCAGCACCCGATCAGCTCTACATCAGTCAATTCTTGTTGTGCCGCTGAGCTCTACATCATCACTAGATATAATAGTCTCAAGCAAATCTCAGCCTTCTCTTCATCTTATGCCATTTCAAAACTCAACCTAGCCCACACAAATATATATATATATATATATATATATATATATATATATATAGAGAGAGAGAGAGAGAGAGAGAGAGAGAGAGAGAGAGAGAGGTGTTAAGTTAGGGTGATGAAGCATGTTTCGTCTTGGATTAATTCCACGTGTCGTGAGCGGAAGATGGATGAATACTCATCGTATGTCCACATAGTCACGTTTATGCCGCTGCCCATCTAAACCCTAACAACCTCTCCCTTTCTGCGATTAGCGAATCAAATTCCATGGAGACATTGTTGAGTCAGGAAAATTACTTAAAAAGTCCCAAATCAATTATACTAAGTCAATTGAATATTAAACATTTTAATTTGATCAATTTTTTTGTTGGTAATTTCATTAGATCAATTGAGTTTCAAACCTTTTGACAATTTACCAATATAGTTTTTTTTTTTGGATCGAAAGTAATGCGTTCATTCATTCATTAAAGCGATAATTACAGGAAAACGACAGTTCGGCATCGGAGCACAAAATGTTCCAAAGGGATTGAGGGGGTTCAAACTTCCATGTTGGGGAAAGGATTTTAAGGTGGAATGATTTTGCAACCCAGTCTTGCGGCTCTATTTGCTTTGCGCGAGCAATGGACCACATTAACATGGGACAGCTGGGCCAACACCTATTTGCACTTCCGGATGAGATCCTTCACAACCCATGACTCCTCAGCCCGGCCCAAAATGAGTTCCACTAGTTGAAGACAGTCACTTTCATAGACTACAAATTGTTTCTGGTTATGTACTTCTCCCACGTGAAGTACTTCTCTTTGTTTCAGCAACAACAAACCTTGAAACAGGGCTAGGGTTTCCACCTGATCCATCCAATTTTGATTGAAATCGCTGATGTGGATGATAACTGTTTGAAGCAGCACACCGATGCTGACTTGGACAATTTTTTTTTATATTTTTATATTATATTTTATTATATATTTGTTTATTTATTTTCTTTTTCTTCTTTTTGTTCCTTCTTCCTCCCCCAGTTGCCGGGCGAGTGATGGCCGAAAAATGGTTACAGGCAATGATTGATAGGGGTTGCCCTCCTTGACCCTAGGTGAGGTTGCCCTCCTTGGGATCTCATCAAAGGGCAGTAAGGTTGCCCTTTGTTAGATCTCGGCAAGGTCGAACCTCACTCGTAGCTAGTGAGGTTGATAAGGCCGACTTGCGCCAGCCTCTGTTGAGGGCAACCGTTGCTTTAAGTCAACAAGGTCGCCCCTTGCTAGATCCCATTAAGGTCAAGCCTTGCCCTTCTAGCCTTCGGTGAGGGCATTCCACGCAAGCAAGGTCACCCCTTGCCAAAATTCAGTGAGGGTGGGCGACCCTTGCCACCTATAAGGTTTTAGTTGAAGGAACCCGTAATTTGGAACTTGAAACTTATAACCTGGAGCAAGTTTTAATATTTTTCTTGATTTATGTTTTCACACGATCTTACAATATTCTATATAGGTCAATGATGAATGTATAATCTAAAAGCACTAATTTGAACTTCCATTTTATTACCAAGACTTACTTTATTAATATTCATATTTTTCGTGTGTTTTTATGATCAGTGAATTATAGAAGCAAGTGATGGTCATTAAAGGTTTTAATTTATTGCAAACCCGATAGACCCTAAAATCAATCCTAGAACTCATGATAGGATATGTTCTAGATTCTAAAGTATGTATGGTAAGTTTCAAGTATTAAAAGTAAGGAATCTATTCAAACGGGTAAATTCGAAATTCCAATAGAAACCTGAAACTGCTCATCTCAAGTTCTAAATCTACTGACGATTTGTCAATACAGTTAATCTAACCAAATTTGGCTGGAAATTGCTAACGTGGAAGTTGGTCATCTTAAGGGACACAACTAGCGTTGGACGTGGACAATTTTTACAAATTTTTTTTTTAATTTTTTTTAATTTTTCCTTAATTTAATTTAATTTAATTTTATTTTTCTTTCTTTCTTGCCTTTCTATATATTGTATTTTTAAAGGCGAATGAGAAATATATATCCAAAACGCAAATTGGCACGTGCAGTCGCGGAGATAATCATATAAATAAGCATCACGAGGAGCGAATACATTGGCACGGTCAATGGTGAGGCAAGAGGTTTGACCAATTTGTCTGCGTGTGCTCTACTTTAAAGGGCAAATTTACTCATGTGAATATCAGAGATGAGTTTGCTTTTCGCTTCAAGAAAGGAGTAAACTCATCAATTTCGGAGATATTTCTCAAGGATATTTTTCTCCGTTGAAGATAATTAGAATATTTATCTAAACTCATTGTATTTCTCAAAAGTTGCGTATATATCTATTTTTAATTGTGCATATCCTTAATTAATATGGTACCTTAAATAATCATGTAATAAGGCTTATTAATGTCCTTCATTGTTCACATTGAAATATACAAAAGTACTGCAATTCTCAGTTCTGCATATCTCTTATTTTAGTATAAGTGTTATTCAAACCTTAGGTGCGCTTGGGTGTGGTGCAATTCTCATATTTCATGTCATCTTCTTTTTCAATAACCTCTCTCAATGTCGATCCTCAACATTGCTAACCAACATCACCCCCTTCTGTTGTCGCATAATCTACAAAACACTATTATCGAGCTTGTTTCATGACAATGCTAGTAACACTAACCATGTTTCTATTTACAAACAAACACTAACAAACTCACGGCTTGTGACGAGCTAGATCAACAGTGTCTTGGCATCTAGATTGCACAACAGCTACATTCGACACGCAAGCAGCCGTGTTAACTCAACTGATTCACTCTTCACCACATCAAGCCAGCGATCCACTTGAGCATTTTTCGGATCTTTTATGCAAACTCATATTTAAATTTTTATACATTATGTCAGAGATATTTCTATAAGGTATTCTCCTCTTCGAGATAATTAGAATAATTCTTTTAATTTTTCATATCTCTCAAACTTGTGCATACATCTCCATTCGATTGCGCATATCCTTAAATGATGATATGTTATCTCAAATAATCAACTAACAAAACCTCATTCTTAGTAGCTCAATATCGAAATGTACCGAAATTCTGCATTTCTCTCTTATGCATATCTCACATCTACAAGAAAAATGTAAAATTACACGCAATTTACACAAAATAAACAATCAATACATAACAACATGTATTAATGAATTGAACAACATATGCTCGGTTTCAACTAATCATATCGTGTTCTCGTTCCCTTTTCCAATTTACGAACTCTATTTTGGATTTGAGACAAGTAATGCGGTCTTAGCATGTACCAAGGTCATAGTCAAAATCGAGGAAATTCGTTGAATGGGAATGCAATTTGTCGCTCTTTCGTGACCATGTTCGATGCTTCGGAACTGTTTTTGACTATTTGCCTCGCGGACATTCTGTTTTGGGTAGACTAAGCTTTCTGTGCCGACGGGTATGGCGGAAACGCCGAAAAGTAAGGGCTTGGACCGACTCTGGACGCGAACTCCACACAGATCTTCCATCTGCTGAACGTTCGATGACGTCTGCACTCGAGTTCATCGCCGTGTCCGGTCGGTGGGTTGAAGGGGAACGCGGTCCCAAGGTGAGGTTGTCAAGTTTGGATGAGAGGGCCTTGAGCTTAAAAAATCAGTTGCGGGCTCCATGTGTCATCTCTTTTCTTTATAGGTCGTTGAAGTGGGCCGACAGACTTAACATGAAAAAATAACCAAAAAAGCCTTCAATTTTTTTGTATTCGTACTAATTCAGTCATAAATTTTTCAATTTGACTAATTGAGTTCTAAAATTTTTGACAATTTATCAAATTAATCAATGTGGCCAATATTGGATAGAAATCGCTAACGTGAATAATCAACCTTAACATTGACAATTTTTTTTGTAATTTTTTTTCTGAATTCTTTATATGTCTTTTTTTCTTTCTTTCTTATTTCTTTCATTCTTTCTCCACCATTTGCCAAGCCTCCTATCCTCTCCCTTTAATGACCTATTAAAATAAGAAAATACACATGGAGCCAGCAAGGTTGCAATTAGGGGTTAGTAAAAGGAACTGCTCGGACACTGAAATTAAAAGGAGGCAAATAAAAATGAAAAGAAAAGAGGAAAAAAATCTCAAAATTCAACATCTGAAGCTTCGTAGACTGACATGAAATTTCTAAACCACTACCCAAGCTCCCACTAAACTGTGCTCTGCAATCGTAAATTCACGCCTATAACTACACCAAAAGCACGGGGAGAGTCCAGGAAGTGAAATCAGATGCCGAAATCAAAATCGCAGCCAGAATAGATTGCAACCAAATCCACCCAAAGAATCGGAGGAAGAGGGTTGATCCGACCCCGATGTTTAAGCCTTTACCGCGAACAATCAGGCTGAAGGAGAAGGAGGACGAGAATCAGCGAAGATACCTCAGAAGGGAACGAGGGGCGCAGGCATTCGCACATGAAGGTGGCGTTTCTGTACATTAAGTGCCGCAAGCTATGCTGCATGCACTAGTATGATAGTATCGCTACCTTGGCGATTTAACGAGAGAATATTGTTGATTTATATCGCGAATAAAGAACACTGGTTTAATCCGAATGTGGATATGAACATTCATGAGGAGAGCTAGTGATAAGTAATTTACTAATCAATCAGAGAATTACAAAGTACAATCGCTTCCATGATAGTGTTTAGCCCCATGTAATTGCACTCTAAAGTAAATCACAAGAATTAGACTCACTTTCCCACGATGAGAATGCCTCGATTTGAAAGTAAACTTTCCGAGCAAAAGTCCGTGTGGTTCACTGGTCCTGCTAACGATCAGAACAAGAGTCCCTCCTGAGTTTATTTTTGATTCTTTGACTTTTGCTAAATTTTTGGAGTCGAAAGAAATCCCCCAACGTCCGTCTCTTTCCTATTTCTTGTGCAGCTAACAAGAAGACAAACAAACCTTTTTTTCTTCTTTATATGGCCCATCATCAACAGTGGCGTCACTTGTATGGCCTTTTAGAATAGTCGGTCTCTTGATTGATCAATCTTGACTATTTTCATATTTGGCACCACACTAAAAAAAATAGATCAAAGTAAAGTAACAACCCTCATCTTTGTTGAACTCTAATAGTAGGATTCCAATAAGTAATTAGTCGAGAATTAGAATTCTAGTCCACTTGAGAGGCGATTGGTTTCGGGAATTGAGAATCGTCCATTAAGGATCAGTTCTGAAAAATTGAAATTGAAAATCGCTCATTAGTTCTATGGACTCACCTGGGAACTAAACAAATAGTCCGGTTTAGTTCTTGGGTGGATTTATGAAACCGGTTGAAATGTCCCCACATTTTGAAGAGTTATAAGACTTGAGAGTGAGTGATGGGGTTGGAGGCCAAAGGCAATTGAGTGTGAGAGGGATAGAGGAAGCAATGAGGCTAGAGGCCACCAAGACCAAAAGTGAGAGGGATCGACGAGGCCGAAGGCCATCGGGAGGGAGGTGAGGCCATGAGATGAGTGAGGCGAGAGACAAAGAAAACATAATTTTTTTTTAAAATCATATATATATACAGGTCAAGTCCGAGTAGATGGGAGAGTGATTTCACACTTAGAATTGGGAATTGGATTGGTCCCAATGGAAATCATCAATTTTGGTCCGGTTTGGTCCGGTTTCAAGCAATTCCAATTTCTTTTGCATACCCCTAGTCTTTTTTTTTTTTTTTTTTTTTGATCGAGAAAAAGTGACATACTATTGATTACTTAGCCACTGTTTGAGACAATTACATCTAGAGCATCGGTGCATAATAAGTCTAGAAAAACAGGCGGGGGGTGAAACAACCAATTGGGGGAAAGGATATTACACCGACAGGCCTTTGCAAGCCAATTAGCGGGCCGATTTGTTGTTCTACTACAGTGGGCCAGAGATATGTCACTAAAAGCCTGCAGTTTCGCTCGGGCCCGGTCCAGGAGTGGTTGGAGCTTCTAGTTCACTTTCGTCGAAGCTGTAAGTCCTTGCACAAGTGAAAAGTAGTCTGTTTGTACTTGCAAAGAGAGTTCCACACGGTTGCAAGTAGATCTAGGGTTTCAAGCAGAGCCAAAGCTTCTGCCTGTTCCGCCGAAGTCGCCTCCACCAATTTCGCGAAGCCATCCACCATACATCCTCGGTGATCCTTGTAGATGCACGCAACAATAGCTCTGTTTAGTGATTTACCTCCGGTCTCTGTTTCTACAGCTTTGGGCTCGACGAAGGAGGCGTCTATGTTAACTTTCAGCATATGAGGGGGTAGTGGTAGCCATCGATCAGGTTTGGCTGTGAGCTTCCTTTCTTTCTCTTGTTGTTGGGTCACGGAATTGAAAGTGTCATGGAGGGTTTGTGCCTAAACAACAACTTGCTGCGGGTGCAGGGGACGCCTCTCGAAGAGGAACTGATTTCGCCCCTTCTAGATGCTCCAAAGGACAGCCGCTACTTGTTCGAACTTCTTTGTATGGTGAGGGTTGGTTTTAAGTTTAACTAGAGAATCATCAAGGCGAGTTAACCCATATCTTGATATCTTGATCTGCAGAGGTGTGGAACTCCAAATCAGAGTTGTCCATGGACAGAGTAGAAGAAGATGTTCAATGGTTTCAGCCTCTTTGCTGTAGATAGGGCAGATGGGATCCAGTACGATCTTTCTTCTATATAATTTTTCCCGTGTAGGAAGAGCATTATGAGAAGCTTGCTAGAGAAAGAATATGATTTTTGGGAGGGTTTTTGCTTGCCAAATTTGTTTCCATAGATTTGGATTAATGTGATGCGATGAGGTTGCTGTTTGGCCTATACTTGCTGGATGTTCTCTGACTGTGTGGTAGCCACTTTTCACTGAATAAATACCAGAGTTGCTGTGCGTCCAGACTAGTTTGTCTTTTAAATCTAGCCTTCCAATAGGTGTAGCAAGTATTTCCTTAGCGATTCTGTCATTAAACATCGACTCCACCAGCTAGGTATTCCATTTACTATTTCCGAGTTCAATAAGAGCTGCCACGTGTTTTGGTTCGTTTTTTGTTGCCGGGCCTCCAATTGGACCACTTGTTATCCATTTATCTACTTTGATTGATAGATTTTTTCCATTCCCAACTGAGTACATATTGTGTGGCTTGATAGAGTCCCTACCCCGAGTTATACTTTACCAACCCCATGAAGGTCGAGATTCGTGTCCAGCTTTCCAAAAGTCTCCATGAGGATAATAGAGGCCCTTTATCACTCTGCTCAATAAGGACTGAGAATTTTGTGAGATGCGTCGCGCTTGTTTGCCCAACATAGCTGTGTTGAAAGCAATTAGGTCTTTAAAACCTAGACCTCCCTCCTTCTTTCTATGTTTCAATGCTTCCCAGTTCTTCCAGTGTATTCCAGCCTTTTTACTGTTTGTTTTCCACCAAAAGTTTGCAATCCTCCTCTTAATAGCTTTGCATATAGAAACATGGATCTTGAATATGGACATGGCATATTGAGGGATGGCTTGTACAACTGCTTTTATCAAAATTTCCTTCCCTGCTTTTGATAACAAATGTTCCTTCCAGCTTTCTAACTTTCTATTTATCCTTGCAAGTATCCACGCAAACATGTCTTTTTTTTTTAGCAGCCCTATTCCATCAGGATCCCTAAATAATTCCCTGTTTTTTCAATTTCTGGAACTCTCAGTTCATTGGCCATATTTCTCCTCAAGGTTGTTGGGCAACATCTTCTGAAGTATATACCAGATTTGTTTAGATTGATAGCCTGGCCAGAAGCATAACAATATTCGTGTAGGATAGTTGCCAAGTTTTGACACTCTAGGATTGAGCCATGGAAGAAGAAAATTGAGTCATCCACAAAGAGCAAATACGATAGGGTGGGACAGCTGTTATTTAGCTTGATTCCTCTAATAGTGCCATCTTTAACTGCTTTGCCCATCATATAGGATAGAACATTGGCTACTAATATGAATAGATATGGGGAGAGAGGGTCACCTTGTCAGATTCCACATGTAGGCTTGAAAGATGATAGAGACTCCCCATTAAAATTCACACTGAAAGTAATGGTTGAGACACATTGCATCACCCATTGTACCCACTGTGCGTAGAAGCCCATTTTGGTTAGGCATGCACTAAGGAAATCCCATTCAATCCTGTCGTATGCCTTCTACATATCTAGCTTTAAGAGTGCTTGAAACTTCTTTTTTCTCTCCCGGGTTCGTAATCTGTGAAGAACTTCCTGTACCAGCAATATATTATCTTGTATCAGCCTTCCCTCCACAAATGCACTATGCTCTTTTGCTATTAGAGTTGGCAGCAGGGGTTTTAATCTATTGGTCAGCACTTTTGAGATAATTTTGTAAATGAAATTACACAGGCTAATGGGGCGAAACTGTTCCAGCTTTTCTGGATTTGGAACTTTGGGAATAAGGGTAATAAGCGTGCTGTTCATAGTTAGATTGAGATAGGCCGTGTTAAAAAATCCCTGTATCTCTGTATAAATATCCTGAGAAATGTATGGCCAGTGAGTTTTGAAAAAGAGACCGTGCATACCATCCGGTCCTGAGGCTTTATGGGCTCCTAATTGTTGCATAGCTTGCGTGATCTCTTCTATAGAAACAGGTTCTACTAGTCGTTGGTTCATTCCCGCATCCACTGAGGATGGTATTTGTTGTAGAAGGGGCTAAAAGTTTCGTGACCCTGCTGATTCGTACAGCCTTTTAAAATATGTGTTTGTCATCTCTTTCAGTTGCTGTTCATTACGCACCCATTCGTCTTCTGGATTTTTTATCAGAGCAATCTGATTTCTGGTTCGTCTTTGAATGGTTGTAGCATGAAAGAATTTGGTGTTTTTATCTCCCCAAGCTAACCACTTAATTCTGGATCGCATTCCCCAGTACATTTCTTCTTGTCGCCACAACAGTTCAATTTCTTTTGTTAGTTTCTTGGCTGCCTCGCTTTCTTGAGGAACCCCTGTGCCGTTCATTAATTTTGGTAGTTCACTATTCAACCAAGTTAGCCTCCTCCTTGCATTAGTAAACTTTCCTTGGCTCCATTTTACCAACTTTTGTGCCACATTTTGCAGTTTCTCAACCACATTGAGCTGATGGGAGTCAGGATCAGCCCAGGTGTCCTTGACAAGGCTCTTACATTCCTCCTCCTCTGCCCAAAAGGCTTCATACTTAAAGTTCTTCCTCTTCCTTTTTTTTTTTTGGTGGACAAGTAGATAGAATAATTGGAGTGTGATCAGAGCCAATTGCTGGTATGGCTATACATTATGCTATGGGATATTTAATTTGCCAATCTGAGTTGCATAATACTCTATCAAGATGTTCCTTGATCAGATTTTCTCCTTGTCTCTTGTTTGTCCAGATGTATACACACCCCTTACATTCCATATCCAGCAAAGAACAGTGGTTGAGGAAATACCTGAAGGCTGCAATTCGGTAATTTTCAACTCTTTTATTGCCAACTTTTTCCCATTGATATAGAATTTCGTTGAAGTCCCCCATACACAACCATGGCAGGTGATAAAGATTACTATCTCTATTAATATGCTCCCATAACAGTATTCGCTCCTTAAATTCATTCGGCACATGTATAAATGAAATGTGCATGCGCTGGTTGCTAGTTGGCAGATGGCATTGGGTGAAGATAACATGTTCTGTGAAGCAATCTATGGTGAGGATTACCTCATCATCCCAAAATATTGCTAAACCCCCTGCTGTTCCCTCTTGATTAACTATAAAACAATGCTAAAAGTGGAGTCTCCGTGTCACGCCCCGAAACGTTGAGCACGCCAACATCCCGCCATGGTCATGAAAATGCGACATTCCCAGGTAGTGTCGCCGACCCCAAATTAATTATTAATACACAAGTGGAACGTACTGAGAAGTACCTTACAAAAACATAAAAACATACGGGATAGGATAACAGGAAGATCAAGTCAAAATCAAACATCATACTTTCATACATCATTGTCAATCCAGGGCTTACATACACAAATAGGATCCGGAGACTATATGCACAAAAAATGGGTCAGAGTTTATGTGCATCAACAAAAAGGCGTCAGCCTACATAACATGGATCAGCCCACCAAAAAGAGGAACAGCCCTATAACTACTAGTCGGACTCGTTCGTCGATCCCACATCCTCCACATCAGACAACACTGGGTCCACAGACGATGGGCCATCCACCCTACCATCAGGCAGGTCAGCTACACCCTCACCTAGGATAGCATCCATCACGGCCAGTGGGATATCAAAACTGTCAAGTGGACCAATCCTAAAGCCATTGGCCCCAAAACGGAACCAAGCCCTATACCTATGGGGTACCCTAACATCTTTAGTTTCCTGGATCCATACAGTAGTCCTGATCAACTCGTAGACCCAATGGCTCCCAGGGTCAGGGAAGTTGTGCACCTTCTTAATAATCTGCATTGGGATGCCATTCTTTTTTGGGGGGCCCACCATCTACGGTCCTATAATATTTTTCCCCAAACTGGGATGAGACTTTGTCTCAGCATGTTCACCCCTCCTAAACCCCTATTAGAAAGAAAATACGCCCCATAGTGGTCTAGCCATGCAGTACAGAAGACTTACCTCGCCTTCTAACCTTCCTACAGATTAGTACAATTCATAGCACTCAAGTACAAATTATAATACGCACGTGGACTATTGGAACACAATCCAATTCATTTAATTTCAAATTCACAGCAAGCATTTCAAATCATCATTCATCGGCGCAACACAAGGGCATAGCTTACTTGCAATTCGGCTATCTACTGACATAAAGCCAGGCATCGCCTCCCCCCTTGGAGCACGGCTTTGTCAGTACATCGACGGCGTTCTCGAAGGAGCATGGGCCCAAAATCAACTGCGACCCACATCCACCGCGTGGGCATCCCATATAGGGGCAATTCCCACTTAATAGTTCAAAACAATTTCTCACAATTATCATAACACCACTCATAATCAATTTAAAGTACTTCACACGTCATTCACATATTTCAATTGCAACATTCATCTTTAAGAACTCAATTTCGATATCAAACCCGACATTTGAGATTTTCTAATTAAAATCCATATTTTCCTCAATCAACACTCAATTTGCATTAACCATTCATCAATTTCAAATTCTAAGTATATAGCGATGATCGGCACGAAATTCCGAGCAATTAGGGCCAAAAATAATTTTTCGAGTTTTTTTAAATAATATTTTAATGGTTTTCGGAATATGATTTATTATTAAATAATCCAACAATTTCGAACCATTTATTTAAATCATAAATAAATTCCTTTAAGTCACACCAAGGCTTATTTTAAATAAACATACTTAACCCTTAAACTAAACATGCTTTACTTTAATTAAACCACCTAATCTAATCCATATTCAAATGAACTAATAAAACAACCTAATTCCAATCAACCTAAACTAAACGCACTTAAGACATGATTAACCCGCTAATCGGGATTTAGTGAGTTAAACTCATCAGAATTGCTTTCCGACGAGTCTCCAGCGAAGAGCACGACAACGCCGACGACAAACCTACACGGATCAACACCAAATGAGGACTAATAGGGGGCCAAAATGAGCTTGGAAAGAGCTGGTTCTTGCTGATTTTTCCAGCACTAACCGAGCTTCGAAGGGCAGTGGACGGCGGCTGAACGGGCGGAGGGACCACGGAGAATGACCGGTGGAGGAAGCTAGGGTTCGGGATGGTAGCTCACGGTGACGGACGGCGGCGACGACGAGCAGCAAGTGGCTTGGAGCGGCGACGGTCGGGACTCGCGGCGGAGATGGAGGCAAGGCGGCTCGGCACGAAACGGGACGGCGAGCGGTCGCGCACGGACGAGCGGCAGCGGCAGACTCTGGCGGCGAGCGACGAACGGCGACGATCGAGCGGGCGACGGGGCGGACGGCTGCTCATGGATCCGCTGGTCTTCTTCCTCCTCTCTCTCTCTCTCTCCTCCAAATTCAAAAGGAAGAAGATGATGGGGACAAGGGGGAGGTGACATCCCACCTTTCCAAGGCCTCATCCCCACCCTCCACTTGTCACAACCTAGCCCATCTTGCCTCATTCATGACATCACAGGTGAGGTCATCATCCACTAACTCCAAACCCTCCACAACTTAGTCCAATAGGTTCAATCTCATTTTCCGCCGGGGTCTAAATTCTTGCACATTCCCTTACTTCGATTTCCATCAATCCTCATCCAATTGAGTCCAAATTAAAGTCCACAAATTAATCCAATGTTCCTAATAAGCTTTATGACGCACCATGACTTCCAATTTCAGAATTCGATCACAATTTCACGGTTAATTTCACTTTGGCATAATACTAGCGCATTCTAATCTACCGAGCAACATTTACAAATTTTTGTGCATTCGACTTGCGGTTGATCATTTCAAGCCACAACTTTTGGTTGTCGGGGGAAATCTCAAGGTTTCAAGTACGGGCACAGGGTACCCAATCATTAGAAAATTCGGCCTAGTGTCGGTTGGCAAGAATTGTGCGGTCCGGTGGAATCACCCACACCTGATCACATGCCTTTGTCGAGCCAATCTATTTCCGATCTCTAATCGATTTTTATTTGTGCCGTAATGACCCTTGCAGATTATCTCGGTCGAAAAGTCGCTTATTAATCAAATTCTCGAGTCTTATGCATTAGAATTTCTTAACGGTTTCACCGGATAGACTAGATTTCACATGAGTGGCCGATTCAAGGAAATGGACCGTATGCGTGCCTACGAAATGCCCGTCTAAATTTATTGAAATTAAAATTGGAAAATCGGGCTGTCACACTCCGCCTCAATTTTAACACCTTATGCTCCTGATTTTTAGTTTCCATAATAAAGATAATATTGGGCCTTTCTTGAGTCATTAAGACCCTTAACGCTTGAACTGTCAAGGGGGTGCCCAGCCCTTGACAATTCCAGCTCAGTATCTTCATGGATGAGTTGGTGGCTTATTAGGGCTAGCCACTAGAGCCCACTGAGCAGACTTTTTTGCCACACGAATAGGAGTTTCAACTAGTTGAGTAGTGTCGACCATTACTGATTTTGATGATTGAGCACCATAGGGACATAATCTTTTTCCTTTTTTTTGACGAGGACAGCTTAGTACTTCTTGCTTTCTCCCTTGTTGGGCTTTTTTCCTTAGCTATCTTCTCCACCATTTCGCCGGCTTCTTTAACTGTTCCGATATATCACCATGACAGATTCATCATCGAGGCAGCTACTTCCTCGCTTCTGGGGGCCCTTCTCTGCGAAGAGTACTAATTCTTGTGAAGAGAAAGTATGGTGGTATTCCTGTAAGTTGATGTTTTCAGCATTGCTCAATTCGCCAACTTGTTGGGTTTGCTGCATTACGTTCTGATGCTGTTTTGGTTCAAAGGCTGGCTGAATGGGAGTCTCAGGCACACTTTCCTCCTCCTCTGGCTGTATTTCTTGCTTGCCATAGAAGATTTTGCCATATGGACTCAGCTCACATGCCTCTGCGCGAAGCCAATGTCCAAACCTACCTGGTAAGTTCTTTGCTAACCCTGTCTCCTCATATGAGATTTCTTGACAGTTAGTTGTATAGTGCCCGATCTTCCCACATGAATAACAATAATTCGGGAGTCTTTCGTACTTAAACTCAATCCACAGTCTTTTGCTATCAAAATTCACAAGTACACCTGTTTTGAGAGGGGTTTCTAGATTCAACTTTACTCTAGCCCTACCAACTTTGTAATTGCTATTCCCTTTAGCTACTAATTTGACATCAACTACATCTCCAATTTTAGATGCTATTTCCCTGACTACTGCATCTGTTACTCTCCTGATGGGTAGGCCAGATAAGTTTACCCAGAAATCACACTTGTTAAAATCGTAGCAAATGTCAGGGGTGTCGAGATCACATTGCTTTAAGACTAGTAGATTGTGCCCAAAGGACCACGGCCCTGAATTGAACACTCGCTGTTTTTCATCCTCTGACTAGAACGAGAATTGGAAATATCCAGGTTCAATAACAGCACAAGTGAACGTTTCATTTCGCCAGGCTTTTTGCATTGTGCCAATAAAAGCATTGAAGTTGATGTTGGTCTTATTAAAAAACTTCCCAAACAGAGTTTTTCAGCAAGTCTGCAAGTTTTCCTCAGGAACATCACTTGTAATCTCTACAGCATCTTCATTTGACCAAAGATTGCCCTAGACTCTTACAAAGGGCAGCCACTCGTCTTTCTTCTTCGTACTGATTGGCCATCTTGTGATTATAGGAACAAGATCGAGCTAGGGTCTAAGGCTGACCGGATGGAATAGCGAAGCCACCAAGGACGGGATGATAAATCCTTTGCGATTGAAGGGAGTTTTGGGTCTACAGAAGGAGATAACTAGAAATCGGCACCAGCTGGTAAATGAAATTTGTTGGAAGATCGAGACGGAGCGCGTGGAATAAAGCTAAGATGAGATGAGGGAAGGTTTTGGTATAGATGGAAGGGGAATGGGGTTAGGGTTTTTCTACCCATCCTCTTATAAACGATTCTGTGGGACTGGGAAGTATGAAGGTGGAATGCGGTAGTGATGGGTAGCATGGAGTCGATTTAAAAGTGGGAAAAACCTACCCGTAAGGTAGGAGGAGACTACTCAGGCGGTAGAGAGAATTCTCCATTGTAGAGAAGGTGAAGGAGCGTTCAAATCCCATTAGTTGGAGTAGTTTGCATACCCCTACTAGGGGTATGCGCCCCCCGCCCCCAATGACTAGGGGGCATACCCCTAGTCCACCTCATACAATTTGGGTTGGGTTTCATAAATAGGCTCAAATTCATGATATAATTTATCAAATGTAATGAAAAAGAAAAACATGCCATTGGTCAAATGCGGTCCGATTCTAGGCCGGTTCCTGATTCCAGAAATAGGGAACCGAACCCTTAAGTACGAACCAAATCACCCTTCAACCCGCCGGGCAATGAGCTTGAATACAGACGCAATCGAACGTTCAGCAGATGGAAGTTGTGCGGAGTGCGCATGCACAGTCGGTCCGCACCCATACTTTCCAGCGTTTTCGCGATACCCATCGGCGCATGAAGCTTAGTCAAACCAAAACAAAATGTCCAGGAGGCAACAAGTCAAATAGTTCCGACACATCGACATGGTTGAAAAAGCGACAATTTGCTTTCCCATTGAACGATTTGACCATGACCTTGTGACATGCTTAGGTCCCATTACTTTTCTCAAATCCAAAATAGAGTACGTAAATTTTTAGTTTTTAAGAAAAGGGAACAAGCACACTACATGGTTATTTTGAGAATTGTTGAGACTGACCGTATGTTGTTCAGTTCGTTAATCCATGTTATTATGTATTAATCATTTATTTTGCCTGAATTACCTATAATTTTACCTTTTTTCTTTAATAGACTTGAGATTTGTGGAAGAGAGAAATGCAGATTTTTTTTTTATATATTTCGATATTAAACAATGAGAGTTTGATTATCTTTAGGTAATATATTGATTAATGATATAGATGATAAAGAGAGAGATATGCACAATTTTAAGAATTACAGAGAATCCAAACAAATGTTTCAATTATCTCTCAATAGAGAGAATATCCTAGAGAAACATCTCTAATATTAATTATTTTAGTCTTCTCAAAGTGAGAAGCAAGCTCTAACTCCAATATCCACGTTAGTAAATTAGCCCTTTAATCTAGAGCACACGCAGACAAAATGGTCAAATCTCCTGCCTCATCCATTGACCGTGCCCATGTATTCACTCCTCGTGACACTCATTCAATTATTTTGTCCACGATTACACGTGCTAATTACGTTTTAGATATATATTTCTCATTCGCATTTGAAGATACAATACATAAAAAATAGATATGGTCGTCATTCCTCCATGAATTCTTTGTTTGTTTTCTCTTTTGTCGGTGCCACGTTCCACATTTGGTCTCCCCACCTACCGAAATTGCCCCTTTTTTTAATTCATACAAGATTGGATTCATACGGCTCCTGTCGAGATATGAGAATCTTGCTGATATATATTATTGGTATAATATAGTCATTGCCACCATAATAATAAAAAAAGAAACGTGCCCATAACTTTAATCAATTTATAAAATTCGCATCGAGATAAGGCAAAAGCACATTATTCCGTAAAGACTATCAGTTAAATAAATGTGAATTCAAACATTCAAAACGTGTGTAGAATATCACCGCCAATGCATGGGCACCTTCTCAGCAAATGCAACACGGGAGCTAATCATGTGAAAAATAGATTGAACGATTGAAAATAATGATTGTTTAAGCTAGCTCAACCTATATATATATATATATAAATCTCCTACTATGGCCATCCTCTCAACTAATCCGCTCTAGCCCTTCAATCATCAACGATACAAACTGTACGCAAGTGAATAGCTGCTCCATCGCCATCAGAAAATGCTTCCAGAATTCATGAGTCCCTTTGAGACCCATCAATGCGATCTTTTGAAATCGATTTGCGATCATCTTTTTCACGATGATGATGATATTGTTGAGAATGATGCAGTATTTGCGCCGAGGAGTTCGAGCTTCAGCGATCTTTTGCTGATGGAAAGTTGGAGCGAACTACCTCTGAGAGTCGACGACTCAGAGGATATGTTGGTGCATGGTGCTTTGTGCGATGCACTCAGTACTGGGTGGGCGATGCCTTCGGCTTCGAGTAAAGAACTTGATTTCGAAACGAGGACTGTTGATAACGACGGCATTGGTCTGGAGGTGCAGACGAGACCGGAGATGGTGAAGAGCGAGATGAAAGCGCCAATCAGGATGACTAATTTCAGAGGAGTGAGGAGGCGGCCATGGGGAAAATATGCAGCGGAGATTAGAGACCCCAAGAAGAACGGCGCAAGGATTTGGCTCGGGACTTACGAGCTGCCTGAGGATGCGGCGTTGGCCTATGACCGGGCCGCTTTCAAGATGAGAGGGTCAAAGGCCAAGCTCAACTTCCCTCACCTCATCGGCTCGGTCGAGTACGAGCCCGTGAGAGTCAGCCCCAAGCGTCGGTCTGCCGAGCCTAGCTCGCCATCCAGCGATGACGGGTCGACTGGGACGAAGAGGCGAAAGAGGGAGGTCGATTCAGCTGCTGAAGTGGATTTTGGAACTCCAACCCCTTTTCCCATTCTGGATGTGGGCTTGTTAGGTGCGGACGAACGATTTTTGTTTTGATTGTTCTTACTGTCAAGACATTATTTTCTTCATCAATGTGAAAAAAATATCCCGAACTTGAAACAATCTTGAACACTAGTTTTGGGTATTGTGCGGAAAAACACCCTAACTAGATGAGAAAAGTAAACAAGAATAATTAAGAACACAGAGATTTACGTGGTTTGGTGAAGGATCCGCCTACGTCCACGGGAGAGAGAGAGACGATTTCTTATTTGAACTTATCACAAGAGTACAAGGTATAATGCTGAAATAAATAGATCTCCTCACTTTCCTAAACCTAGTAGGAAATGGATTCCACCATAAAGATATTATCAAATTTAAAACCCAAATCTAGGAAATATATTAGGAAACAAATAGCCTGTAATCTTCAAGTCTTCCTAGATTTCCCGATTGAATTTGTAGAATTCAAGACAATATCAGCAAATCTCCACTTTTGGCTTGAATAAACCACAAGCTTCCACTTGAACCAAGAAAACGAATATATCTCTCCCTCCACCATACCTTCGCAAAGGTACGCCCGCACCTAGATCAGTGCGGCCTCCATCAACTTCAATGATGAGTGAGAGAAATCAAGTCCCTGCAGGACTTGAACTTCTCTATAGTAACCGTCTTCATGAGCATATCTGCGGGATTATCTTTAGTATGGATTTTCTTCAAAACAATGCTACCATTTTCCACAAATTCTTGAATTTTGTGGTACCGAACTTCAATGTGTTTCATTCTAGAATGGAACACTTGATTATTCGCGAGACATATTGCGCTTTGGCTATCACAATATAATGTAGCACTTTCTTGCTTTATACCAAACTTAGTGACCAAACCAGTCAGCCATATTTCCTCTTTTGCAGCCTCAGTTACTGCCATATACTCAGCTTCGATTGTAGACAATGCTATAGTAGGTTGAAGCATTGCCTTCCATGAAATAGCTCCACCACCAAGAGTAAAGACATATCCCGTGATGGACCTTCACTTGTCCAAATCACCAGCGAAGTCTGAATCAACATAACCTGCTAAATCAATTGATCCTCCCTTGGAACTGAACATTAAACCCATTCCAACAGTTCTAGCCAAATAACGAAAGATCCACTTAATAGCTTCCCAATGCTCCTTACCCATATTACTCATGTATTGGCTGACGAGACTCATCGCATAAGCCAAATCCGGTCTGCTACAAACCATAGCATACATAAGGCTCCCTACTGCGCTAGCATAAGGTACTCGAGACATCTTTACAACTTCCTCATGTAAAACAAGGTGTTGTTTCTCAGATAATTTGAAATGATTTGCTAAGGGTGTACTAACCGGTTTAGCTTTACCCATGTTGAACCGCTCCAAAACCTTCTCAACATACTTCTTTTGATTTACCCAAAGCTTACTTGCATGTCTCTCTCGAAAGATATCCTCTTTGCAGCACCAAGATCCTTCATATCAAACTCACTACTTAACTAAGACTTTAGGGAAATAATGTCTCTCATTTTTCTTGCAACAATCAACATGTCATCAACATAGAACATCAATAGAATAAGCGAATTATCATCCAAAACTTTGTAGTAGACACAAGAATCATGCACACTCCTCATGTAGCCAATACGAAGCATAAAAGAATCAAACCTTTTATTCCATTGCCTCGGAGATTGCTTCAAACCATAAAGTGATCTCTTGAGCAAACAAACATGATCCTTTTTCCTTTCCACCTTGAAGTCTTCGGGCTGCTCTATATAGATTTTCTCCTCCAAGTAACCATGAAGGAATGCCGTCTTCACATCTAGCTGCTCAAGCTCCAAGTCATACATGGCTACCATAGCTAGTAAAACCCGAATTGATGTGTGTTTTACAACAGGGGAAAATATCTCATCGTAATCAATCCCCTTCTTTTGTGCATAGCGCTTAGCAACAAGTCAGGCCTTGTATCTCTCTTGCTCTTTCTTCGTTGATGCTTCCTTTCTTCGAAGAACCCATTTGCAACCAATGACACTCCAATCATTGGGCTTCTTCACAAGTTCCCATGTCTCATTCTTTTGTAACGATTACATCTCCTCCATCATTGCGGTCATCCACTTTTCTTTGTGATCACTTTTCAAAGCTTCATGGTAGGAGCTTGGATCGCCAGAGCCTACGGTAAGAGCATAAGCAACCATATCCTCAAAACCGTACCTCTCCAGTGCTTTGGGAGTGTGCTTTCCTCGACCCATCGCAATGGTACAAGGAACTTCTACCATTTCTTTGACTTCCGGAGCTTCATCGGATGACTCGCCATTCTCTACAGATTCTCTGGTTTCAAGTTCCACCTTAACGATAGATTTATCACTCTCCTCTTCAGTAGCCACGCGTGGCACGCAACTTGACTTCAACATTGCAGATTCATCGAATATAACATCCCTGCTTGTCAAAACTTTCTTCTCACTTGCATCCCATAATTTATAGCCTTTCACTCCTTTCTCGTAATCGAGAAATATGCATTGTTTTGATTTTGGATCCAATTTCGAGCGTTTCGAGCTCTGCACATGTACAAAAGCAGGACAACCGAATATTCTTAAATTAGAATAATTGACAATTTTACCAGTCCATACCTCTTCAGGAATTTTGCATTTAATTGCAGTTGATGGAGACCGATTCACAAGATAACATGCCATGCAGACAGCTTCTGCCCAAAACTCTTTGCTTAGTCCCGCATGTAGCCTCATGCTTCGAGCTCTCTCTAATAAGGTTCGGTTCATCCTTTTCGCTACGCAATTCTGTTGGGGCGTATCCGGAACAATGGCGTATCTGGAACTGTGAAGTGACGTTTAATCCCTTCATTCTTGCAAAGCTCTATGAATGGTGTCGATACTCTCCTCCATTGTCCGATCTCAAACACTTAACCTTCTTCCCCATTGAAGTCTCAACTTTAGCTTTCCATTTTTTGAACTTTTCAAAGACTTCACTTTTGTGTCGCATGAAGTAGACCCAAACTTTGCGAGAGAAATTGTCAATGAATGTCACGAAGTATTCCTTCCCTCCTTTTGACTTTACCGTGAAGGACCTCATACATCTGTGTGTACATACTCAAGCATGCCCTTGCTTGTATGAGTTGCAGCATTGAACCGTACTCTACATTGTTTTCCCAACACACAAAATTTGCAGAAATCTAATTTGCATGTTTTTATACCTTTGAGTGCATTCCTCTTGTGAAGCTCCATCAATCCTCTTTCTCCCATATGCCCGAGATGCATATGCCATAGGTTCCCGAGGTGTTATCTATCTCCATGCTAGCATCCGTGGACACAGATGCTCCACCTCACACTGTGGTTCCTATAAGTCGATATAGGTTCCCGTGCCTCTGTCCCTTAAGAACAACCAGAGCTCCCTTAATCATCTTCAAGACTCCACCTTGAGTCGTGTACTTACCATTGGATTCAAGTGCTCCCAATGAGATCAAATTCTTCCTTAGACTCGGAACATGACATACGTCTGCCAAGGTTCTAATCATGCCATCAAACATCTTGATTTTCACGGTTTCAACACCCACAGTCTTGCATGAAGTATCATTACCCATGAGAACTGAACCACCATCATATGCCTTGTACTCATTGAAGGCTTCTCGAAGAGGACACATGTGAAAAGTGCATCCGGAGTCCATGATCCACGAATCTTCAAAGGTGTCATTCCTTGATGATATGGACAAGACGTCCCCATCATTGGTCTCAATGCTGTCGGCTATACTTGCCTCATCCGAGCTCTTCTTCTTTTTCTCGTTCTTATTTGGACAAAATCTCTTGGCATGCCCTTCCTGATTACACCCGTAGCATCTTCCTTTGAACCTTCCCTTGGATTTTGATCAACCCCTACTGCTCGATCCTCGATCCGTTGATCTTCCTCTTCCTTGATTGTTTTTCTCCTTTGCAAAGAGTCCCTCTCCCCAAGATTTTGAACTACTTGCCCTTTTCCGAGTGTCGTTTGAAATTAGGGTAGCAGTCACCTCTTCGATCTCTAGGGTTTCCTTCCCATAAAGGAGCGTAGTCACCAAGTGGTCAAATGAATCCGGCAACGATGCCAGTAGTAGAAGCGCTATGTCTTCATCCTCAAACTTTACCTCCAAGCTTGTAAGTTCACTAATCATCTTATTGAACACATTAAGGTGTTCCAACAGATCTCCTCCTTCACTCATCTGAAGTGAATACAATCTCTTCTTCAAGAACAACTTGTTCGTAAGAGATTTTGTCATATAAATGCTTTCGAGTTTGAGCCATACCTCTAGAGCAGATTCGATTTCCGCTACATATTGAAAGGCCTCATCCGATAGGTTTAATCGGATTGTGCTACACGCCCTCTCCTCCATGTTAGCCCAATCATCATTAGTGATGGTGTTCGGCTTGTTTGATCTTCCCAAAAGTACCTTTGATAAACCTTGTTGAATCAATAGATCCTTCATCCTTCTCTGCCATAGTGTAAAACTATTCTTCCCAGTGAATTGTTCAATATCAAATCGAACGATTGAACCTTTTCCAGCCATCTAGTTAGAAGTCGCAATACAGGAACGAAGAACTTGGATTGCTCTGATACCAATTGTTGTGCGGAAGAACACCCTAACTAGATGAGAAAAGTAAACAAGAATAATTAAGAACACGGAGATTTACGTGGTTCGGCGAAAGATCTGCCTATGTCCACGAGAGAGAGAGAGAGAGACAATTTCTTATATGAGCGTATCACAAGAGTACAAGGTATGATGCTGAAATAAATAGATCTCTCCACTTTCCTAAACCTAGTAGGAAGGGGATTCCACCATAAAGATATTATCAAATCTAAAACCCAAATCTAGGAAATATATTAGGAAACAAATAGCCTGTAATCTTCAAGTCTTCCTAGATTTCCCGATTGAATTTGTAGAATTCAAGACAATATCAGCATTGGGCACCATCGTTTCGCTGGTTAATCTCTCCCGGCGGCCGTCCGTTTCTTCCTGTTCCTTGGTGATTTCGCTTACACTGTCTCGTCATGCTTGAACAGACCGCGTGAACCAGCCATCCGACTCTGTGGGTCCGTAATATACGCTTTGGCTTTGTCTTTCCCGGATTGAATTTGCATGCTGGGGTGCTTATATCGACCGGAATCCCTTGTGTAGATTACTATTGGTGAACTCCTTGATTCAGCTCATCCACCGTCTTGTTGCCGCAAACTCGGACTGTGTACTCCTTGCTGCTTCACTTCACCATCAGCGTCAGCTCTTCCTCCGTCGCTGGTGACGCCACAGCTCCTGACGAAGAAGAAGGTGACGCCATTCTCTCTCTATCTCTCCTTGGAGGAGGATGATCGGGCATACGTGGAGATGTCAAGACGGATTTGGGTCGGACGTACACGTTCAAAGCCCACAAGAGACGATCCATCCATTAAACCGATCCAACACAATCCGAGATAGATTAAGAAACCTTAAATATTCATATTTGGTTTGGCTCAGTCCGAAGAATCCAAATAATCTAACTATCTAAACATCTGAACGGTGTATACAATATTGTTTGACCACAACATATTTCACGTGAAGAGACTTCCTAACTATTAGCATTTTAACGAAATTATGATGATGAGCTCGCCAACCTTAGGCTTTTGGGTGGCAGGTGGTGCGAAATAATTATAACTCAAACGAAAGATTCCAAGAAGGTATTATGTATTGCATTAAGTGAAATAGCAGGTTGGTATGACAAAATCCATATGAATTTGAAAAGACATGGCATAAAAAATGACGGGTTTCACGGTCCCATAAACAGGAACAACGGACAGATGGCTTCAGAACTCATGGATGAACGAAGGCACATTTGGAAGGAGCACCTGACCTGGGAATGGTTTGATGAGGAACGAGCTAATGAGATCCTTGTTGTGCCGCTCAGCTCTACATCATCACTAGACACAATAATCTCAAGTAAATCGGTAAAATTATAAAAGAAAATTCCAAACCTATTTCGCTAATACTAGTTTTAACTATATCAATTAAATTGTAAATATTTTAACAATTTATCTATATATTCCATCAAACCAATTTTGACTGAAAACAGTTGACATAGATGCCAGCTTACGTGAACAATATTTTAAATTTTCTAATTTTTTATCAAATTTTCTTTTTTCTTTCTTTCTTTCTTTCAACTATAGGGTTGGCAAGGGAAAATATTAAAATTTTGTAAAAATTATCCATATCCGCACCGATCGTCTTAGCCGACCATACCACGTAGGACATTCGGCATCCACTTTAATGTTTTTTTACGAAACTTGGCCAAATGAATTATATTAACAAATCATCAGCATATTTATAATTCAATTAACATAGTAAAAAAAATTGGGATTTTTTTTTTGGCAACTTTCCCCAAGTAAACCTCAATTACTTAAGCTCCCACGTAGTTGCATGTCTAAACCCTAACCTCTCCCTTTATGTGATCACTAATTCAAATTCATGCTAAGCATGTTCTCTCCCTTTAATGACCTATTTAGAAAAGAAAATAAACATGAAGCCTGCAAGGCTGCAATTAGGGGTGAGCAAAAGAAACTGTTTGGACTGAATCAAACCGGCTAGTTTTGAACGGTTCTTGGGATTACCAATTTGGTTCTTAGTTCCAAAAAATTAGTGATTTTCAGTTTGGCAATGTTTTTTAAAAAAAATTTTTTTTTTTTTCTTAAAAGACTAAGAACTAAAATACCCCAATCCGTCCTTCACTACACAAACCAAAGGTGCATAAAACACGAAGACACGGGGGGACAAGCCCTCCCCTTTAGAATACGGTAAGCATAGTAAGCTTGATCATTCTGCAGATAACATTCAGCTAATAGCTGCAGATTCACCTGAAAGCAACCAAGCGACCGAAAAAATCGACTTCAACATAACAAACGGAGAGCAGAATCAAGTTAGCAGAAATCATAGAACAATGCAACACCATCGGGTAACGAACAAAGTACAAAAGGAGGCAATTACAAATGAAAAGGAAAGAAAATAGCTCAAAATTCGTCATCTGAACCTTCATAAACTGACATAAAGTTCTAAACCACTACCCAAGTTCCCACTAAACCGTGCTCTGCAATCGCAAATTCACGCCTATAACTACACCAAAAGCACGTGGAGAGTCCAGGAAGTGAAATCGGACGCTGAAATTAAAAAACGCAGCCGGAACGGACTGCAACCAAATCCACCCCGAGAGCGAGAGGAATCAGAGCAAGAGGGTTGATCCGACACTGATGTTTAAGCCTTTCCCACAAACAATCAGGCTGAAGAAGGAGGAGGAGAATCAGCGAAGATACCTTGGAAGGGAACTAGACGCACAGGCGCCTGTACATGTAGATGGGGCATTTCGGTACATGAATTGCCCCAGGCTGTTTTGCATGCACAAGTATCGCTTCCATGGCAATTTAACCAGAGAACATTGTCAAGTGAGTGAGATTTTACAACTGTCAATATGAAATCACTAGAGAAGTAAGTGAGAAAAAATAAAAAACATTAACAATTTACTTGATTCGGTATCAAAGTTGTTATCTAAATTCACAAGAAAAGTTAGTAATAAATAATTCACTAATCAATTAGACAATTATAGAGCACAATCACTCACATACTTAAGTGTTTTCTACGCTTAAACTTCACCAACAACCTAAAGAACTATGTCAGGACTCGAACATCCATGTCTCCACGATGAGAACCCTCGATCAGAACGTAAACTTTCCGAGCAAAAGTCCGTGTGGTTCTCTGGTCCTACTAACAATCAGATTCAGAACGAGAGTCCCTACTGAGTTTTTTTCGATTCTTTGACTTTTGCTAGATTATTTGAGCCGGTCAAGCACTTGGCAGAGCCCTTTATGGGTGGCTTCCAAAAGAATCCCCCACCGTCCGTCCCTTCTATTTCCTTTTGTGCGGCTGAAAACAAGACAAGTAAACCCTTTTCTCCTTCTTTATATGGCCCATCATCAACAGTGGCGGCACTTGTACGGCCTCCCAGAATAGTTGACCTCTTGGTGGATCAATCTTGGATATTTACATATTTGGCACCACCCCAAAGAAAATAGACCAAAGTAAAGTAACAACCTTATCTTGGTGGAACTCTAATAGCAGGGTTTCAATAAGTAATCAGTCGAGAATTAGAATTCTAGTTTACCTTAGGGTGATTGGTTTTAGGAACTAGGAATCACCCACTAAAGATTGATTTTGAAATCGAAAATTGCTTATTAATTTTTTGGACTCACTTGAAAACTAGACTACTGGTGCGGTTTAATTCTTGGGTGGGTTTATGAAACTAGTTGAAGTGTCCCCACTTCTAAAGAGTAATGAGATTTGAGAGCAAGCGATAAGATCAGATCTCGAAGGTGATCGAGAGTGAGAGCAATAGATGGATCGACAAGGCTGGGGACTACTAAGTGCAAGAGGTAGAGAGGAATCAATTAGGGTAGAGGCCACGAAGAGTGAGAGTGAGAAAGGGAGGCGAGGCCATGAGATGAGTGAGACGAGAGACGTAGAGAGTCGAAGAAAAAATAAAATTTTTAAAAAATTTATATATATGTATATTCGGGTAGAAGAGTGGGTGGTTTTGCACCATAATTTAACAAGTATAATGACAAAAAAAAAAAAAAAAAAAAGCCATTGTTTCCATTGAACCATCAATGCGGTCCAGCTCTTGGGACATCAGTTCGACAGGTCTTTAAGCCCAAGGCCATCTCATCCAAGCTTTAACAACCTCGTTTTGGGACCACGTTCCCCCTCAACCCTGCCGACCGGACTCCGCGGATGGAAGATGTGTTGAGTGCGCGTGCAGAGTCGGTCCACACCCTTACTTTTCGGCATACTTTTCGGCGTTTTCGCCATACCCGTCGGCGCATAAAGCTTAGTCAAACCAAAACAGGATGGACCGCCAGGCAAAGAGTCAAACAGTTCCGACATATCGAACATGATTAGGACAGGGTGACAAACTGCATTCCCATTAAAGGAATTTCCTCAGTTTGACCTTGATCTTGTCACATGTTAAGACCCCATCACTTGTCTTAAATCCAAAATCAAGTATGTAAATTTTTAGTTTCTAAGAAAAAGGAACAAGCACACGATATGGTTATTTTGAAAATTGTTGAACCGACCATATGTTATCCAATTTGTTAATCCATATTATAATGTATTAGTAATTTATTTCATGTGAATTGCTTGTAATTTATGTTTGTTTTATTTTATTTTTTTTATATATAGATGTGAGACATGCAAAAGAGAGAAAAGCAGAATTTCTGTATATTTCGATGTTGAACAATAAATAGTTTATGAATATAATAGGTTTTATTAGTTGATTATCTAAGATAATATATCGATCAAGGATATGCACAATTTAAAAAAGGATATGCACAATTTTTGAGAAATAGGGAGAATCCAAAAAGATATTCTAATTATCTCTTAGTAGAGGAAAATATTCTAGATGATATATCTCTAAAATTAATGATTTTACTCCTTTCCTAAAGTGAAAAGCAAACTCAATCTCCAATATCGACATTAGTAAATTTGCCCTTTGATTTGGAACACACGCATACAAATTGGTCAACCTCAAACCTCAACTCTCGACCGTGCCTATGTATTCACTCCTCGTGATGCTTATTCAATTATCGTCTCCACGAATACACGTCCCAAATTGTTAAAACACAATATAAAAAAAGTAGATATATTCGTCATTCCTCCATCAATTCTTTGTTTCTTTCCTCTTTTGTTGGTGTCACGTTCCACATTTACTATCCCGGCCGACCAAAATTGTCCTTTTATTTAATTCATATGCGATTGGATTTATACGGCACCTATCAAGATATGAGAATCTTTCTGATGCATTTTATATTCTATACGCACAAAAGCCTTGGTATAACATAGTCATTGCCACTATAATAATAGACAAGAAACGTGCCCATAACTTGAATTTATATAAAAAATTCGTATCGAGATAAGGCAAAAGCACATTATTCCACATGGGCTGTCGGTTAAATGAATGTGAATTCAAACATTCAAAACGTGTGGAATCTCACCACCAACGCACAGGCAACTTCTCAGCAAATGCAACATGAGAGCTAATATGTAAAATATAATAAATTGAATGACTGTTTAAGCTAGCTCAACCTATATATATAAATCTCCCATTATGGCCATCCTCTCAACTAATCCGCTCTAGCCCTTCAATCATCAACGATACAAACTGTACACAGGTGAATAGCTGCTCGATCGCCATCAGAAAATGCTTCCAGAATTCATGAGTCCCTTTGAGACCCATCAATGCGATCTTTTGAAATCGATTTGTGATCATCTTCTTCACGATGATGATGATGTTGTTGAGAATGCTACAGTTTTTGTGCCGAGGAGTTCGAGCTTCAGCGATCTTTTGCTGACGGAGGGTTGGAGTGAACTACCTCTGAGAGTCGACGACTCGGAGGATATGTTGGTATATGGCGCTTTGTGCGATGCACTCAGTTCTGGGTGGGCGATGCCTTCGGCTTCGAATCAAGAACTTGATTTCGAAGCGAGGACTGTTGATAACGGCAGCATTGGTCTGGAGGTGCAGACGAGACCGGAGATGGTGAAGCGCGAGATGAGAGCGCCAGTCAGGACGGTGCATTACAGAGGAGTGAGGAGGCGGCCATGGGGAAAATATGCAGCAGAGATAAGAGACCCCAAGAAGAACGGCGCGAGGATTTGGCTCGGGACTTACGAGCTGCCCGAGGATGCGGCATTGGCCTATGATCGGGCCGCTTTCAAGATGAGAGGGTCGAAGGCCAAGCTCAACTTCCCTCACCTCATCGGCTCGGTCGAGTATGAGCCCGTGAGGGTCAGCCCCAAGCGTCGGTCCACCGAGCCTAGCTCGCCGTCCAGCGATGACGGGTTGACTGGGACGAAGAGGAGAAAGAGAGAGGTCGATTGCTGAGGTGGAGTTTGGAACTTCAATCCCTTTTCCCATTCTGGATCTGGGCTTGTTAGGTGTGGACGAGCAATTTTATTTTGATTGTACACACTGTCTAGACATTTTCTTCATCAATGAAAAGTCAATCAAGCGATTCTTACGTTGTGCAAAAACTGTCAATTTGGTTTTTCCTATTCTCATTTCCTTAAGAGTTTTGTCAGAAAAACCAAAACCGTTTCCTATTATAGATCTACCAATATAAAAGTGAGTAACAAAGGCAAAGAATTCTTAGCGTAAGTAACCTTAATTTCCGGGAAATAGCAGGCTTTCGATTAGACGTAAAGAGAAATTTACATGGTCAGTCTTGAGATAGAGTTCCCAGCTTTGTCGAGGTTCAAAAGAAACATAGCATCAGGAGGAAGTTCAAACGAAATCCAGAATCGTTCTTTCAGCATCCTTCCTCTCCAAGCAAGCTTTATCAGTCAAAAGAGAATCAAAAACAGATTATTTCATAAATATGATGGGAGTGTCGATCCAGATTTTAGAGTATCTAAATCCACCTGCTGTGTCATTTATACTCTCCATTGATAGGATGGAGCAAGAGTCTTGTTGCCCAGTAAGTGGGCAGGGTTTGGGGCAGCCCTATCGAGGGTTGCAGGAGCAGAGACTTGAGCCACCAGAATGTTTTTATAGTTTGAATTCATATTTTATTGATAGTTTGGGCTTGAGCCTATGTCATTTGATATGTATAATCTTTCTTATGTAATTGGGAAATGTAACAGAAATGTGCGATTTGCTAATTATAGGGAAATTGTTTGCTGGATAAAGCCCTAATTTAAGGGAGAATCGGGATAAAGTCTCATGTCTTGACTGTTTCTCACTTTTACTCTTTATTTCCTTGTGATTGTGCGTTGAATCCTAACACCATATCAGGATAAGTGATGTGGAGGTCCTTAGCAAGTTTCAGACCATCTCCAATGGCCCAAAGTTTGGCCGCAAAACAAGTGGTATAGTCAATGTAGTGAGTGAAACCAGAAACCCAATTGGCAATTGCCATTTGCATCCCAAATTAAACCTCCCCAGCCTGCAATACCAGGGTTACTAAGAGTCGAGCCATCGAATTTAGCTCGAACAAGTTCTAGGCCAGGGGAGTCCATTGCACAGAGATGGCTTCCCTCGCAGGGTGGTGCTTCCTTTCTGCAGAAACACCATGGTGTTGCAGCAGCTCTTACAAGGCAAAGTCCCTTTAAGTCATGAAACTTGGCTTTGTCATCAAAAGACTTCGCTACTGCATCACGGCCGAAGTTACCATTGCGCAGAGGGGAAAATGACCTTCTCAGACTTTCCAGATATCATCAGTCCAGAATAGAGTAAACTTATCATCGTTAGCAACATTCGCAAATCCCCCTAAGAAGACCTCATCAGCAGCAAGGAAGGTGATGGATGATTCAGTAGGTTTGCATCAAAGTCGGTCTTTCATGAATCGGTACCATGTTTTCTTCTTTGGAATCGCATGCCTTGATGAATCGGTATGTTTGCTTAAAGAGAAGCAGGTGTAAGCGATGACTTAAACAGCATCAATTACTCTAAAAGAAAGTTTCCCAATAAACAACAAAAGAATGTAAATGACAGCACTAAAGGAAAACGACAGAATATTTTTCATAATTAGAACAAAAATATATTAAATTGATGATAGTTTGAGTTCTTGATATTTTCTAGCAATTAGAAATACTATCCAATATTTCAGAAATTACTTAGGGCCCATCTGTTTTGGGATAATTAGGCAATACTGTAAAATATATTCCAAGGGAGTAATTCTTAGAATAAGGAAATATTTTAGTTTGACCTTTTAAACGAGGCAGAACTGATATTTCCATTCTTGGTACTAAAAAATCTAAATGAATCTAATTATGGAGCATGATCTCATAGCCCTTAGACTCCGAACCCAATGGCTTGACTCAAGGCACAAGGCATCGAGCCCACAATGGCTGGACTGAACACGATCTCGAATCCAAGCACTTGGACCTTAGAACTTAGAAGATGAAAACCCAAGATTCACAAGAGCTAGACACGACACCAAGGATCATGAAAGGGATATTTGTACGTATCTAGGGACTTCCTCGGACTCGAGACATCTAATTAAGGTCGAATTCCAACCCCAATTTATTCGGACCTAGACTTGGGTGTTCAATCGAACCTAAGACCTTGATGCGAACTTGTAACCTTGGTACTTGATCTAGGATACTTTCGTTCCCATGTTAATCATTTTTATTATGTTTTATTGTTGACCATAAAAAAATTTCCGTCCATTTTTTAATTTCGAGCAATGTCAAACACTAAAATTTGGGAAATATCTTTCTTGTCTTCTTTTGTTTTCTTTTTCGCTTTTCTGCCACATTATGTACGTTTCCATGCCACCATCTTTTTTTTTTTTTTTTTTTCAAGCAATCAGTCACTGGATCCATCAACACCTTCAGATCTAAGGTCTTCAGATCTAAGGACCATCATCGTCCTTACCCAATAAAAATACGACGAGCGTGCGCCATGGTTTTTAAATAAGAGTAAGAAATACATCACTTCGTGTCTCCTTATGATTACAGAAGTCCATTCGAGCATTTGAAACACGTGTTGAGAAGCTCTTTGGTCATCACCAGATGCACCTTCGTGGAATCTACAGATTGTCTTGGGAGTTGGAGCTAAATACTGGTGAATAAATTATCGAAATGATGATCGCTACAACCCAAGTTCAACCTATATATATAGCTCCCAGTTAGACGATGTTCTCAGCTGTTCGGTCTTACTTCAGAAACCAAATCATCCCCTTCAATCTTCCACATTCAGTGATCCTCAAAGCTACAAATTCTCGCCAGAAACGAAAATGCTTCAAGAAATCTTCAGTCCCTCTGAGACCCATCAACGCGATGCTTTGAGATCCATTTGGGAGCATCTTCTTGGAGATGACTTCGACGATGGAATCAATGCAACACATTATGCACCGACTCCTGCGGACATGAACTCGAGGAGTTCGAGCTTCAGCGATCTTTTACCGGCAGAGAGTTGGAGCGAACCGCCCCTCGAAGTCGACTGCTCTGAGCACATGTTGGAGTACGGCCCTTTGCGCAACGCGCTCCATTCCGGGTGGACGATGCCTTCGGCTTCGAATCAAGAACTGGATTTTGAAGTGTCGACCATTGGTTATAATAGCATTGGTCTGGCTTCAAATCAAGAACTTGATTTCGAAGTGACGACCATCGATTATAACAGCATTGGTGGGGCGATGGAGGAGAAACCGGAGGTGGTGGAGCATGAGATACAAGCACCAGTCGAGAAGACACGTTACAGAGGAGTGAGGAGGCGGCCGTGGGGGAAATACGCAGCGGAGATGAGGGACCCCAAGAAGAAAGGGGCAAGAATTTGGCTCGGTACTTATGAGACACCTCAGGACGCGGCATTCGCCTATGACTGCGCAGCTTTTAAGATGAGGGGGTCCAAGGCCAAGCTCAACTTCCCTCACCTCATCGGCTCCTCCCACTACGAGCCCATCAGGGTCAGCACCAAGCGTCGGTCCGCTGAGCCTAGCTCGCCATCCAGTGATGACAGGTCGACCAGGACGAAGAGGAGAAAGAGGGAGGTCGATTCAGATGCTGAGGCAGAGTTCGGAACTTCAATCCCTTTTCCCATTTTGGATACGGGGTTGTTAGGTGTGTGACGAACAATTTTTAATTTGATTGTACTCGAGACATTGTTGTCTTCATCAATAAGAAGTCAATCAGGCAATTTTATGTTGTGCAAAGACTGTCAATTTGGCTTTTCCTACTCCATTTCCTTAAGAGTTTTGTTCTACTTATAGAACAGCCAATATAAAAGTGAGTAACAAAGTCAAAGAATTCTTAGTGTATTAACCTTATTTTCCAGGAAATAGCAGGCTTTAAATTAAACGTAAAGAGAAATTTACAGTGTCTATGTCTTGAGATAGAGTTCCCAGGTTCTTTCAGCATCCTTCCTCTCCGAGCAAGCTTATCTGCACATCGGCTTCCTTACCTGCAAGAGGGCCTGGTTTTAGCCCTCTCGAGAGCTTTCAGTAGAGTCCTACGATCATTCAAAAGGGAAGTGAAAACAAGTATTTTCAACAAATTTGATGAGAGTGTCTATACAGTTACCGAAGCATCCAACTGGTTGGATTTTGCGGAAGCGTGTGTGCAAGTGTGTGTGAAAGCACGGAGAATGTATTTCTCAAGTGCGTGGTACAAAAGTTTAGCAGTTCTCTTAGTTTCTAGTTGATGTGTACATAGGCCGACAACTTAATGTCGATAGACTTCGTTCACCGCCTTTTCTGCCGACTTTCATTACAAAAAAACAATACGTATTTAACTTTTCGAATTTCAGCTTGCAGTTGCAAGCTGTTCTCTTGCATGTTACAGCTGGACGTTCCCTAGCTCCAGCTTGTTGCAGCTCCTGCTTGTTGCCGACTTCGACAATTGTTGCCGCCACTTTTCCTTCTCCATTAAGTATACTTCATTCTCAAGCATGCGTGGGCTAGTGTGTTCTAGAGCTTTTCAAAAATGGATCACTTTTTAACACAATTCCGCCTCCAGATGATTGATGTGGAGTTCCTTAGCAAGTTTCGGACCATCTCCAACGGCCCAAAGTTCGGCCGCAGAACTAGCAAGGTGGTCAATGTGGCAATTAAAAACAGAAACCCCATTGCCATTTGCATCCGGGGATACCAGGGTTGCCAATAGTCGAGCCATCAAATTTAACTTGAACCAGTTTGAGGCCGGGCGAGTCCATTGCACGAAGACGGTTTCCCACGCAGGGTGGCGTTTCCTTTTCTGCAGAAACAGCATGGTGTTGCAACAGCTCCCACAAGACAAAGTTCCTTCAAGTCTTGAAACTTGGCTTTGTCACCAAAAGACCTTGTTATTGCGTCACGGCTAAAGCAACCAGAGAGCAAAGGGGAAAATGGCCTTCTCAGAATGTCCAGGTATCAGTCCAGAATAAAGAATTCTTACCATCATTAGCAACATTCTAACTCTCGCTAGGAAGACCTCATCAGCACCTAGGAAGGTGATGATTCAGTACGCTTGGTTCGAAGTTGGTCTTTAATGAATCGGTACCGTGTTTTCTTCTTTGGAATCGCATGCCCTGATGATTCAGTATGTTTGCTTAAAGAAAAGCAAAAGGTTAAGCGACGAGTTAACAGCATAAATTACTCCAAACAATATATCCCAATAAACACTAATTCTGGAGAGTTTTTTTAGGCTTTGTCGTAATATAATGTGCATGTCCGTGTGCCCGCCCAAACCAAGTTGGCATGCGATGATTAATGAGTATAAATTTTTTATCTCATGCAATACTGTTTGTTTCCTATCTACTATAATTTTGATTCTCATTAGTAAAATGTTATTAATGTGACGGATATGTACAAAACTTACTATGTTAATCATCTAGGTCACTATAATTTTGGCGATGGTGACTTATGCAATACCAATATTGGTATTGACCCCGCATGGCAAAATGAATGTGACGTACAAAAGAGTTGGAATTGCAGTTATGATATGAGTCACCTTTATGATTATTCTTTTGGTCTACCAACTTTTTTGCTTCATTCATAAATTGTGTCGCTAAGACTACCATGTGCATGTTGGCATCACACCTATTTCTAGCATGCCCCTTTTTCAATTCATAGTCATGATGTAGAATGTCGAACGAATAGATTCTAGACACATCCGACTCGTGACTTCTTTATCTCACATTGACTGTCGTGTTGATGTGTTTCACGATATCACTATTTTTCACTATCTTCCTTTGCCTCGTTGGATACCCCATATTGAAAGTCGTCAGGCTGATTGTGTCCAATTGGAAAGCGGCCCTCTTGGTGGAAAAAGCCTAAAGATCTACAACAGTTTGTTCTTCCATGAAGTCGACTGCTTCCTCTACTAACATTGGTTCATATAGCAACACTTGGGATTGGCATCAACGGAGCCATTCGTGCTGTGGGCTACCGGTAGGATTATGATAAAGGCGAATATGACGAAAAGGCCTGAGGGGGCGGTGGTTTAGGATAGGATCGAGAGTGAAGGTCTGTGAGCATAGTGGCTGTCGAATTGGGTATGAAGATGCAAAGCATGTACGTGCTTGGGTCGTGGTGAAAGAAGTACTACGACCGCATTAAAGCACACTGCGACAACTTGAGGGTAGCTTTTGCGAATTTAGAGGGGAGGAAAGCTTAGTCATCGGCGATAATCTTTTGTCCAATAATTTTTCATCACGCTCCTATATTGATGTTGACTAAATCCATCCACGACGCCAATCTTAGGTGTTGCTATTGATATTAAGGTTCATGAGCTCGCCTTGTATTATTTTGCCCGATATATAACTCAATTAATTTTTTTAAAGTAAAATTCAGTACTTGCGAATCTCGACAGATGAGATGGCCTACAAGTTACAACCCAACCCCATTTTCATATATATTAAGTACTTGCAAATTTCATGTACCATTCAAAAATCATGGATCACTAAATTATATGGAAAAGAAAACGAACATTATGGCCAATAAGAGTTCAAGGCAGGCTTGTAAATCTTACTATCAATAGCAG
Source organism: Eucalyptus victrix (assembly GCA_016097545.1). NCBI lineage: Eukaryota > Viridiplantae > Streptophyta > Magnoliopsida > Myrtales > Myrtaceae > Eucalyptus > Eucalyptus victrix. The sequence continues at coordinate 10,052,030 of CM027841.1, read as the reverse complement.
CTCTTAAGCGTGGGTTTGTGGATGGATTCAGTCAAAATTGTTATAGAAGCACGGTGGAAGATTATTGGACGGTGACTAAATTATCGCTAAAAACTTAAGCTTCACTCCCCCCATAGGCTTTGCAAAAGCAACCTTCATGTTGTCATAATGAGCTTCAATGCGGGCATAGTCATTCTTTCACAGCCCAAACACGTACGTGCCTCACATCCTCAAACCCACCCTGACAACCACTGTCCCTACGGACCTCCGCTCTTAATCCATGTCCTCCACCACTGCCTCCTTGGGCCTCTCCGTTGTCATCTTTACCTTTATCACAGTCCTGTTAGCCAATCGTAGCACGAATGGCTCTAATGACGCCAATGCCATGGATTGCACTGTGTCCCGATGATAGTCGATGAAGCATTCCACTTCACGAAAGTACAAATTTTCGTAAATCTTTGATTTCGCCACCAAGAGGGCGGCATTTCAATTGGTCCCGATGGATATGATGACTGTGATACTCAACACAGTCAGCCCCGTGACTTTAAATATGGGTAATTAGGTCCATTGGGGAGGTAAAGGAAGATGGCGAAAATGAGTAACACTGTGAAATAGATCAATACGACAATCAACGTGCAACAAAGAACCATGCGTAGTGTCTGGCATCCATTTGTTGGACATTTTGTATTGCGGCTATAGGTTGGAAGGGAGGCATGTGCGGAGCGAGGTAACTCGTGACTGCTGTTTTCAGGTTGAAATGCGGTGGAAGAGATGCCATGGAAAAGAGGAATAGGACCTTCTAGGGTTTTGGATGAAAGTGAGAAATGACTTTGACTGTATAAGAAACCAATGCCAAAATATGCAAATCAAATATATAGAAAACGGACTTTACTTGTGTAACAGTATTGTTACTTTTGTTGAGTGACAGTAGAACTTGAACTGTTCATTTTTTTTTTTTTTAATGACTAGCACCCGAGATACTTACTTGTCGTAGAAAATAATTATTTTTGCATGTGTGCAATATTTAAAGAAATAAATCCAACGACATTATTCAGAAAAAAAAGTTGTAGGATAATTTGCAAATTTTAGATGGTGAAATATTGGTTCTAATATATAAAAAAAAGTTGGAGAGTCAATAACTAGAGAAAATTAAATATCCAATACGTAAATTAGCTAAGACTTATTTTCAAATTTTTTTTATTAGCTAAGGTACACAGGAAACCCAAGTGTAATTGCTGCGACACTTTTTCTGTCCGGGAAAAGGATAGGTTCAGAGGTGATGTCGAGCTAGGACCAACAATCCCTGTTCAACGCGAGTTCTCCCAAACTCTTATCTCGCGCAATCTTGAGATATTCAATTTCGATTAACCTAAAGAGAATTTTGTATTAGTAGTTGAGATCAAGTAGAAACCAAGATAGGTATTGGAGTATACATCACTTTCTATATAACCAGAAATCTAGAGTTTGAGACTTGATTACATTAGTTATCTAACTAGTGCCATTTCAGTATCATAACTTGATTATTTGTTAACTAAGTCCACATGCGGTTTTTTTATTCAATCATGACTCTTATAATTTATGTCCAATAGGTGTCCTATGCAATGTTTTTAAATTTATTATGGTCCTAAATTGTAATCTAAGCATTCAATTAAAACAGACAAATCACAATAAAAAAACAATATAAAAAATATAAATCAATTCACTCAAAGATAGTAATGAAAGGATAACTAACAAATGAAGTGCAGTAAAAAGACTCAATAAGAATTGAGCAAAGAATTTAACATAGCCCTATTATTATCAGTATTATCAGAATGGTAACCCTCAAGAGCTTAGTTCAATTTATTTTCTAAAAAATTGACCTTCTAAAACTAAACTAGATCAAATTTGTCCACTAAAACCCTAAACCATGTGTACACTAACTAAATGAAATTAAGCTGATTTTAATACTAAAATCTAACTACCTCATCAATGCCTATTTTTTTCTAACTGTTTTCTAATTTTCTTGATTTTACAATTTTTTATTATTTATTTATTATTTATTTCTATATATGGGCCAGGATACAAATTTGGGCTCTTATATCAAGCCCCGTCAATCTATTTAACACATTTCCCCAAAATTCAAATTCAGCCCAAATATATTTTAACGAAGTTAAGCCCAAACTTTCCGACACTGTTCAAGCCCAAAATTCATTATTGAACCTTAATTGAGCCTATCTTGAAGGACGACTGCTCCAAGAACGCACTCTAATTCTGTTTTCCAATATAAAACCCATTATCTTATTCTTCCCTTTTTCCTATTTATGGTTTTATCATGCAATTGTTATTATTATTATTCATCATTTTCGTATTATTACCGAGAAACCTTGATGACTCATTTTTCAATCTCAGACAATTAAAATTTCAACAACAATTCATATCGAACCGGAAATCGTACAATTTATCATTGGCCACTGCCAATCTCTGGAACATGAATATCAATCACCCCCATGTGTTGCCAAATAATCGCTGCACTCGTTGGTCACCATCATCCACCCATCTCGATTTTCTATTAACTCAATGATATCTCATTCATAGAACTCGGAAATGTACAGCTAATGTATATAGAGACATACCCGCGCAAACGACATCGGAGCACAGAAATCGGACCGTAATGATGGAATCGTTTCCACCGGACGCCCAACGCAGAACCACGACAGCAGGCAAACCATCCGGAAATAAAAGAAAAGAATATGTCAGTTGCAGTTAACAGATAAAATCTCAGAAAATCGTATCTGATGACTCATGAAGCAACCGATGACATACAAAACTACATCGGGCTGTCATCTCGTTTGAGGGCTCTGGATGGAACGTTGTAGTAATGTTTGGATCTGACACCATCGCATCAACACGGATTTCAGGTCAAACCATGAACAAAAGATTCAATATCAGTCAGATTTCCTGCGAACATTACCATGACGTTATTTTTTTTTATACTGTTTCAGATCAAAGATTGAACCGAGATGAGGTGTGTTTGGATCTCACCTGCTCTTTTGCTCGCATCTTCATCTTCTTCGGACGCCAGCGAGAGAGAGGGAAAGCGAGAGTTAGCCAGAGAGAGAGAGAGAGAGAGAGATGAGCTCTTCCGTTTTTGAGGGGGCTTCAAGGACTCTGGTCAGTTGAACTTTGATAAGATGGATTTGTCTGTTGAGATTTCGTGGGTTTGAATGGGCCAAAGAAGAGAGAATCTCGGATGTTGCAGCGCTAACCGTCGCCGGCTGAAGACAAATCGGACTGACTTAACAACTCTATTTCTTCTTCTTCTTCTTCTTACTTTTTTTTTTTTTTTTAATGAATGCTTAACTGATCGACAAAAATTTAGGTGCCAATGATAATTTATTTTGTAATAGTGTTGAGGCTAAACATTGTGCAATTTTGGTATAAGTTACAGGATTAGGAAACACTTGAGATGAGGGAGGAGTCTTTAATTTTTGAACTCGAAACTTTTAGGCTGATTCAGGATTTTTTTATCCAAGACCTTGTACTTAAGTAAATATCAAATACATTTCATAGTTGACTTAATAAGTGTCGGTTCAATTTGTGTAATTGACTAATCGTTGAAAAATAAACTAATGAACCAAAACTCATCAACTTAACATTATTTTTATCTTAAAAATATCCCCAATTCAAATTTACGTGGTATTTTAGAAACCTTAGTTTCACTTTGGTTGTTTGCTAAATAAATTTTCTTTAAAGTACAAAAGCTAATTCAAAATTAGGAAATAAAACTAAGTGAAGGATAAGCATGTGTGCTTCGAATTAAAGTTTTCGTTCTTTTATTGTAGTGTCTAAAATTTAGTGAATATTAAGTGAAGCTTATTCAAGGAATAAATTAAGTTATCCTTGAAATTATCTTGATCTAATTTTGAATTGAAGTGAAAAATAATGCATTAATCACATTATTAACCAGAAGTTATATTTCAAAATCTGAGTATCATTCATGTATTAATATATATTTCTTGTTTTGACTTCATCACAAACTACATGGATAAACCAATATATTTGAAGTTACTTTATTTTTAGAGAATAAAACCCCAAATTATACTCATCATAACATATTTACCTTTTTTTTTTGTGTGATACAATAAATCCTAAACTTAAGAGGAGCTTTTGCCACTTTCGCTTCTCGCGGGTACTGTTCACCCGAGTCCTCTCTACTGAGCGAATTCTGGCACTGTTCACCAGAACACTCTCTCGATCATTCCGGAGTTCTAGCGGTCGTTTTGGGCTCAAATTTGGAGGACAGGTCCCTCCGACCTTCCTCTTGATCTCCACCGAAGGAATTTCAGTGGGTCGTCCTGCAACTCGAGATCTCCCCTTCCCTAGGTGTGTGCGCGAGTTTCGGGCTGCGAACTGGTGTTTAGGCTGCTAAGGGAGTTCCTGTGGTCATATTGAGCTCAAACTTGGAGGGTGAGATCGCCTTGCATCCCTCTTCATCCCCACCGAACCGTTTTTGCAGCAGGTGGCCTAAAGTTCAGATTTCGCTATTTCTGTTCCCTCGGTTCCTGCTCATCTGACGGGTCTTGGTGGATGTGGTGGTTACGGTGGTCGGTTTGAGCTCATTTTTGGAGGCTGAGGTCACTTTGCTTCCCTTACCTCCCCCACCGAACCATTTCCCAGCAGGTGGTCTAGAAGTCCAAGTCTCGCCATTTCAGCCTCTTGATCTCTACTGCTGTGATTTCGGGAGTCTGTTGTGGTTGAAGTGTCTTGCACGGTGATTGCTGCGTTGGGTTCTTTCCTCCTGCTATCCCACATTGTGCCATTGAAGCTTGGACCTGGTAAGTCTCCTTCATCCAATGGCTTTTCGTTGGTAGGATTTATATTGCACACTAGGTGTTTGTGGAAATGGTTGCTGTTTCTTCTGGTGTGATTGGCCCTAGCCGAGAATCCCAGCAACCTGGTGGTACTTCAAGGGGACGAAGCCCCACCTCTCGTGTTCATGGTAGCTCATCCCAGGGGTTTCCAAATTAGGAAATTCCTACCACAGTAACCCATGCTGGTTCGGATGTCAAGCAGAAAGGGTGGCTGATCTCCTCAACCCGCTCAAGCCGATCAAGAGGTCGCAGCCGTGGCCGGTCCTCTTCCAAGAGACCACATCCGCCTGTTCAGCAATCAAGTGATCCGAAAACAACTCCGGCTCGCTCATGGGCGAGTGTGGCTCGCCTTGCTGCAAAAGGATACGATCTATCCTATATCCCACCTACTTTTGTGGACAACAAGCCCATCGTTCGACTCTCGGAAGAGGCTATGGAGGCTTCGGACCCTGTGTGGAACGAGTACCTTGTTGGCTACTATGTAGGGAGAACGCTACCCTATAAGCTCACGGAAAATTCATTGAAATTTACTTGGGGCTCTAAACTTGTTGAAGTTTTGGCGGATGACCAAGAATTTTACTACTTCCATATCTCGGACCCAACCTTCCGAAGGAAAATCCTAGAAGAAGCCCCCTTACGGTTGCAAGGGTGCCCCTTATCTTGAAGCAATGGAAGCTCCTTATGGAGCTAAAAAAGGAAAAACAAGAATCCATCCCCGTCTGGATTAGATTGAATAATCTCCCCTTAGAACTTTGGTCGGCACATTCTATTAGTGCTATAGCAAGTGTCGTGGGGAAACCACTATATGTGGATGAGCGAACGGAGCAGAGGAAGATGATCTCCTTCGCAAGGGTTTGTGTGGAGCTCCATGCGGGTCAGCCAAGGAGTAATTCTGTAGACGTTGTATTGGAAGGAGTGGTCCGCTCGATAGCCATTATGTATGAGTGGAAGCCGATGGAGTGCGGAAGATGTGGCTGCTTCGGTCACAATTGCGATGCCCCACCACCAAATACTAGAGCAGGTAGACCTGTGCAAAGGAGCCAGAATGCTCCTCCATCGACGGGGCCTGGACCGTCTCATGCTCCTGACCCGACACCCCCTGTCCAATCTCATGTACCTGTCCCGGTGGTGGATCCTGAAGAGCAGCAGCATGAGATAGAGCAGGTCCTTCAATCACCGGTTGAAGCCGAAGTGGAGGTTATGCCTCACCAAGACTGGAATCAGGTAAAAGGGAAGAAGAAGAAGAAGAAGAAGAAGAAGAAGGCTACTCCCCCCAAGGAAGGTTCCACGTCCCTCCATAATAGCTCCGGTGATGAGGGCATCCACTGTGCTACGAAGACCTCAGCTTCGGGTAAACCCGAGCCTCTCGTATCCTCACGCAAGCCATCAAAGGGAATGACCACTCCTTTAAAGGTGGTCCTACCCTTGTCTAGCCCCGAACCAACTAACTCCAGGCCCTTCGAACAGCAAGTTAGAGGTGTCGAATCAGATGTCTCGTCTAGCTATGAAGATGAGGATTTGCTGGAGGTGGATACGTCCCTGAGGGCTACCTCTAAAAGAGCGGTGACAATGCATGACAAGCTGCTAACTCTACTTCCTGATCCTCCTCTTGCCACGACTCCTATGGTTTCGGCTTCCGCTTGCCGGAAACCTCCGAAGCCGAGGTAACCGTTTTTGGCCCCTCATCTTATATATATTACTATGTATATAGGTATCTGGAATATTAGGGGTCTAATGGACCCTTCTAGACAAGCTGAGGTTCGTAGTTTGGTTTCCTTAAATAGACTTTGCTTTGTTGGCCTTCTGGAGATGAAAGTACCGGAAGCCATGTTCTCTTCTATCTCTTCGAGTCTGATAAGGGATTGGAATTGGATTTCGAATTATAGTTGTGCTCCCAGAGGGAGGATTTGGATTGGCTGGAATCCATCGATTATAAGCTTTGAAGTGTCTTCGGTAGATGCCCAAGTGATCCATGGGAATCTTAAGATGCTCTCTTCGGATATAGCATGTTATATATCGATTGTATATGGGCTGCACACTTTCACTTCCAGGAGACCACTCTGGGAAAACCTTATCATGAAAAGTGCAGCTCTACAGGATTCACCTTGGCTAGTCGCGGGTGATTTTAACGCTATCAAAGACCCATCTGATAGACTTGGGGGATCAGATAGTTGGATACCATGCTTTGATGATTTTAGACAATGCTTATCTATGGCTGAGTTAGATAAACTGAGGTATGTCGAATGTCGGTTTACATGGACTACCTCTTCTGGTATTTTGCGGAAGGCAAGGAAGATTGATAGAGCCCTAGTCAATTTCAAATGGTGCCAGGTCTTTTCCTTCTTGGAAGCTTCCTTCCTTACACCAGGTATATCTGACCACTCTCCTATGGTGGTCAAAGTTTTAGATCCAGTCCATCGAAGAAAGCCTTTCAAATTCTTCGACTTTTGGATGGATCATCCTGATTTCATTCCAATTGTCAACCAAGTTTAGGGGATGCCAGATGAGGGAGTGCCCATGTTCAGACTGGTGTGCAAGCTCAAGGCCCTCAAAGGTTGCCTCAAGAATCTCAATAATGAATCCTACTCCAACATATCCATTAGGACTTCTGAAGCGAGGGCTGCGCTCCAGACTACTCAACTTGACCTTCAGCAAGACCCGTACTATATTGCCCTTGCAGAATTGGAAAATTCTTAGTGGTGCACCTTCTTAGACTTGCGCTCTAAAGAAGAATCATTTTTCAGGCAGAAGTCCAGAGTTAAGTGGCTAGAGGAGGGAGACCGCAACACCAAATTCTTCCATCATTATGTCAAAAAAAGGCAAATAAGAAATAGAATTCTTTCGATTATGGATGCGTTTGGTGTCCAAATCATTGAACCGGAGCTTGTTCATCAGCATTTTGTTAGACACTACCAGGATCTTTTGTCGTCACGGCTTATACATGGGAGACCCTCGGTTAGGGACATCAGGGAAGCTATCCAGTTTCCCCTCACCTCTGACCAGGTTAGCTTCCTTGATCGGCCCGTTTCTGACTCAGAGATCCGTGACACGGTTTTCTCACTAGCTAGAGGAAAAGCACCTGGACCTGATGGTTTCACAGTTGAATTATTTAAGCATAACTGGGAGACGGTGGGTCAGTTGGTTATATCGGTAGTGAAGGAGTTCTTCATTTCGGGTAGGCTCTTAAAGGAGATTAACAACACCATATTGGTCCTTGTACCAAAAACCCCGAATGCGACTACTGTGGATGATTACAGGCCAATCGCCTGTTGTAATACCATCTACAAATGCATCACTAAAGTCATGGCCAATCGGGTTGCTACAATCCTACAAAATGTCATCGGCCCTTCCCATAGTGCATTTGTTAAAGGCCGGCGAATTAGGGATAATATCCTACTGGCTCAGGAACTCTTTTCTGGCTTTCACATTCAACCTTACTTACCTAAATGTGCAATCAAGGTAGACTTCAGAAAAGCCTATGACACAGTCGACTGGGACTTCATTGAGATTGTCCTTCAGGCCTTCGGATTTCCTGATCACTTGACCCGGCTCATCATGACGTGTGTGAGGACCCCTAAATTTTCCATTGCCTTGAATGGGGAGTTACATGGGTTTTTTGCCAGTGGCTATGGGCTTCGTCAGGGAGACCCTCTATCTCCCCACCTATTTACATTGGTCATGGAGGTACTATCAGGTATTCTCACCACTCGCTCTTCGATGCCAGAGTTCAAATATTACTGGAGATGCAAATCAACTAACCTTACACACTTATTCTTTGCGGATGACGTCTTCTTGTTTTGTGAAGCTGACTTGCCTTCAGTGAAGCTATTCAAGGAAGGTCTCCAAATATTTTCTGATTGGTCTGGATTGGTTCCAAACACAAATAAGAGCGAAGTCTACCTTGTAGGAGGTTCACCTTCTTTAAGAAACCAAATCCTTCTTACCCTTGGTTTCCTAGAAGGAAGCCTACCGGCTCGCTATCTCGGGGTTCCCATCATCACTTCCCGGATCAGCAAGGCAGATTGCTGCGTGCTAGTCAACCACATCACTGCGAGGATTCAATCTTGGACCCGTCGCTTCCTCTCCTTCGCCGATCGGCTACAATTGATCAGGTCAGTCCTTCATGCCATCCAAGCGTACTGGGCTAGTGTTTTTATCTTACTTGCAGCTATCTTGGATCAAATTGAACGAATACTTAGACAATTCCTATGGAAAGGCCCAGAGTTGGGAAGAGGGGGTGCAAAGGTCTCCTGGGAGGACGTTTGTTGCCCAAAAGACGAGGGGGGCCTTGGGATTCGAAGGCTTTGGGAGTATAACAAGGCTGCCATGTTAAAACATATCTGGATTCTATTTGCCGATAAGGAATCTTTATGGTGCAAATGGATTCACTCGACCTTCTTAAGAAGGGCGAATTTTTGGGTGGCCAAAAAGCCAACCTGCTGTTCGTGGGCCTGGAAGAAGATCCTCCAACTCAGGACTGAGTGTCGAAGCTCTTTCTATTGGAGAATTGGGAATGGTTGCTCGGTATCTCTCTGGTTTGATAACTGGCACCCCAGGGGCCCTTTGAACTTGTACTTTTCGGACTCGGCCATATATGCATCCGGCCTTCCTAGGTAGGCGACAGTGGCAGACCTATTCACTAATTGTGGAGCTATGATTAAGGGGGTCTTGGACTCTTGGGCGGATCCCCTTCCCACCCTCTCCCACTCTTCCGATAGTTTAGAATTTGGAAGGCAAATACCTCCCATCTCTTTACGGTGGCTTCGGCGTGGGATTTGATTAGGAGGAGGAAGACTCGGGTCTCCTGGCACACATTCATTTGGAACAACTCCATCACTTCAAGGTACCAATTTAACCTTTGGCTTATTGCCAAACGCAGGCTTCCTACCCAAGCTCTATTATTATTTTATGGTAGGATAGATAGTGCCTTGTGTCCATTCTGCAATGAGGTACCGGATTCTATAGACCACCTATTTTTTGGCTGCCGCATCTCTGCTAGCATCGCCTTCTTTTGGGCCTCCAGGTGCAATCTTCCGTGGCAAAACAATCCGTGGGTCAAGAATCTCAATTGGGACGCCACTTTCCTTATGGGTAAAGACTTTTATAAGTGCATTGCTCGCTTCTCTTTTGGTGCTCTTTGTTACTACATATGGAAGCACAGAAATAGCATCCTATTTCGAGAGCAAAGCTTATCCGTCCTAGAGGTGAAGAATCAACTCATCAAGGTTGTCAGAGACAAAGCCACCACCTACAGGAATGTGGATGATACGTATAGAAACCGGAGGCTACAGCGTAGCTGGGGTATTGATCCAATCATTTTTTCAGCTAGGGACTATTCTACTTCGGCAGGGCCCTAGCCTGGTGTTTGCTGTCTGGATACTCTTCATCTACACGGCCGCTTCCTTGATGCTTCTTCACTTTTGTCGCTACCGGATGTATGCGTAGATTGTGGTTCTTTTGGCCTTTTGTGGCCTTCTGTTGCCTTTTGCCTTATGTGGTTGTCTTGCTTACTTAGGCTCGCTCTTGCGGTCCTTTTTTGCATTCGGCTCCCTTCCACTCACCCTGACTTGTTGTCTTGTTGAGTGCAAGTTTGTGGTTTCGGATCTTTTGTATTTTTGGTTAAAGCTCAATATATTCTTACCTTTCACCAAAAAAAAAAAAAAAAAAATCCTAAACTTATACCTATGGGATACATTTACCCCTCATCAAGATTTCACAAATAAACACCACTAAAATCTGTGTTGACACTGCACTCATGTGGCTTCACGATGTCTTTTTGGCTGAAAAATCAAATATATCCTAAGGGCACAAGTTTGGAGTTTTTGATGTTACAAAATAAATTTGGGGTAGATGTGCTACATTGGGCATAGTCGGAGATGTTTTCTGTTTTTTTTTCCTTATTTTTATATGGTTTATACAAATTTAAAATCAATGAGGTGAATTCAAAGATATAAGTGTTTTGGGAGGATTATAGAAATTTATTTCAAATTTTTTTATCCTGATCTTTATCAATCTTATTGATCAAATCTTCACCAAAAAAAAATTATTGATCAAATACATTTAAAGATGATTTTCTTTATTTATTTTCAGATTTAAATTTAAATCTAAAAAGTGATAGATGTGTAAGCATGACAAGTCACTAAACTAATCATACTTGGTTGAATTTAGGCTACGTGCACATGACGAGCAAATGAGTAGTTATGGCTTTATTGACTCTTAAATTTTACTCGACAAGTTAAGCAATAAATTATTGTAAAAAGTTAAAAAAGAAGAAGTAAATAGTGCTAAAAAGAACTCAAAAAAGAATAATGAATAATAAATAAATAAAGATGTGTAATGAATAACGAATAACAAATAACAAAAGGTCAATTCAAGTTTGGTCCAATTCGCGCAGTCGACATCTGTGTGCTTGAGGATATGATTTTCTATGCACAAAAAACATAAGAATTGAGCAAAAATCCTCTCTCTGGTTCCCTCTCCTTTGCCGATCACCCCCAGCCACCACCTCCGACAGCCACAACCTTATCTTCGGTCGTCGCTCACACAACGGAGAGAGACCCATTGAGACATTCCACAGAGTATTTTTTGAGTGACGTCACCAAAAATTTCTTTCAGAGGATTGACATTCAAAAGAGTTCTTTCTTTGTCATGAATATCCGAAGAGCTTGGATTCGTGTCCAAAGCCTTTGTTTAGGCGCCAATTACTGTCGACGAAGTCTCACAGGTTACGATTACTAATTCGTTCACCATTCGCGACCTGTGATCTTATCTTAGCCACTGTGGATCAAATGGCTGATAATCGTGAAATGCTCAACTTGATTTTCAAAGTCTTTCATCGCCGATTGTTGCCACTGACGTGTTTGGGACCTCCTTTTATCAGTACGACAGTCAATCGAGCTTGGCCGGGCAAGGTCCGAATCCTAAGCATAAGGTTTGGAGTCTGAGTCTTACCCCAAAGATCCCAAGTTAGACTCCACGGATCTCGATTGTGACCTCGAAGTCATAGTTCGAGCATTATAGTGCTAGGTCCGCCCAGCAAAGTCCTAAGCTGGGTTCTAGGGCCCTATGTTCGTGCTCCGGACAATGACGATAATCATGTTGGTGGGGTGGTCAAGTTGGCATTTTAAATATTGAAAATTTCAATCCTTAAGAGACATAAATCCTTTATGGTAATTTACGTCTTGTTATTTTTTTTTTTGTAGATTCAGAAAGGGAAAAAAAATTCCGGTCCATTTTTACTTTCAAAAGATATCAAAAAGAAAAAAAATGTAGAAACATTTTTCGATAAACAAAGAAAAATGACATTTCCTAAAATATCATGTCACTACTACAATGCTCAAAGCACTCGAGTCATCTCCTATACTTCGTCTGTAATTTTTCCATGATCGGCGCTTCTTGTTTTCTTCTTTCATTTTTCCTCCACATCCCGTACGTTTCCGTGCCACCAAAGTTTTCTTTCTTCTCAAGCGTCAGTCATTGGATCCATGAAGCAACCCTTCAGATCTAAAGAGCCACTAACCTTGCCCCCCTAAAAAAAGGAGGAACGTGCCCCCTGCTTTGGCTTTTCAATTCAAAAAGGATAAGAATAAAGTATATCAGTTTGTGTCTCTCCTGAATAAAGAAGTCTAATTGAGCATTTGAAACATGTGTTGAGAATCTCATCAGTCAATCAGTCATATGTCATCGATGACTACATGGCACTTTCTCAGAAGCTCCATCCAAAATATAGCTCTGACCTATATAAAGCTCTCTCTCTCTCTCTCATGGTCTTTTCAATTTCACTCCTTCAGAAACCAAATCATCCCTTCAATCTTCCACATTAAGTGATTTCAAAGCTGCAAATTCTGGCCCAAAGCAAAAATGCTTCAGGAAATCTTCAGTCCCTTTGAGACCGATCCATGCAATGCTTTGAAATCCATCTGTCAGCATCTTCTTGAAGAAGATGATGATGAACATGCTGTCAACGCAGCATTTTCTACACAAACTCCAGCAAATTTGTGCAGGAGGTGTTCAAGCTTCAGCAATCTTTTACTGATGGAGAGTTGGAGCAAGCTGCCCCTAAAAGTCGATGACTCGGAGGACATGGTGGTGTACAACTCTTTACGCGATGCGCTCAATTCCGGGTGGACAGTGCCTCTAGCTTTGAGCCAAGAACTGGATTTCGAAGTGATGACCTTTGATTATAACAGCGTTGGTCTGGTGACAGAGGAGAAACAGGAGACGGTGGAGCGTGAGGTACAAGTGCCGGTCAAGAAGATGCGTTATAGAGGAGTGAGGAGGCGGCCGTGGGGAAAATACGCAGCAGAAATGAGGGACCCCAAGACAAACAGAACAAGGATTTGGCTTGGCACTTATGAGACGCCCGAGGATGCGGCATTAGCTTATGACCGGGCAGCTTTTAAGATGAGGGGGTGCAAGGCCAAGCTCAACTTCCCTCACCTCATCGGCTCCACTGACTACGAGCCCATCAGGGTCAGCCCGAAACGTCGATCCGCCGAGCCTAGCTCGCCGTCCACGTCTAGCAGTGAAAGCTATCTGACAGGGACGAAGAGGAGAAAGAGAGAGGTTAATGTAGATGCTAAGGCGGATTTTTGAAGTCCAATCCCCTTTCACATTCTAGATGGGGACTTATTGAGTGTGGATGAACAATTTTTGTTTTGATTGTGGAAACTACAATTTAGTGTTTTTATCCCATTCCATTAGGGTTTGTACATAGGAAAAGAGAAGGAAAAACTTCTTTGCTATAGATTAATCGACAATTACCTTTTTTTATTGGAGAAGTTCCAAACCCGGCTATGGTTTAAGCCAAAACGATGTCATTTTAGACATTAATTCTCATTCAAGTTAAAATTAACAAACGTTCAAGAGAAAAAGTAGTAAAAATCCTTATTGATATTTTCCCTTGATTAAATTGAATGGAGTTAATAGAGAGATTTTTTTTCCAAAAAAATAGAGATTTACTCATATCAACTGTAAGTTTTTAAAACTGAAAAAGAAAAAAAAAATGTAAGTTTACTCACCCTATGGTAAGGGAGTTGGTTAGGGCACACACTAGCCACACAAAAGGCTAGGGTTCGATTCCCCTACTTGTCATGTTGTGCAACTTAAGTGGGGTGCTATGAGTGGTGGAACCCTACACTAATATTCCCACGGGTTTACGTCACCGGTTGCCGGCTATACGGCGATTCCACGTTGCCAAAAAAAAAATTGTAAGTTTTAAAACTGAATTTGCACATTTTAAACTCAACCATATTTTTGGATATTTTTAAAATTTTTGGTACACTTATCCTTATATTTTTCAATAACCTTTGGACAGCCACTAACCCTTACTAGCACTTAAATATATATACATTTGAAGACAGAATAATACAGCTATACAGTTTTATTTTTATCACATGCGCATGTGATTGGACCGTATGCACGATACATCAGATCTAAAAATGTTACTTTATATACAAAAGCATGCTCGCATTATTGTCCTTCCCCAATAAAATAAAAAGGAGCGCGCCCCATGCCTTGGTTTTTTAATTTAAAATAGATAATAAAATATATTGATTTATGTCTTTCGTGAATAAAAAAGTCTTATTGAGCATTGCAAACATGCCCTTTCTCGGAAACTTGATCTAACATAAATAGGAGCTAAGAATTAAATCATTTATGTTGAAATCACCAGCAGCCAAGCAGTCAAGCAGTCAAGCTCAACCTACCTATAGCTCCCACTTTGCTGGTCTTTTCAACTCTTCACTTTCTAAAACCAAAACATCTCCCTTCAATCTTCCAAAATCAGTGACCACAAAGCTACAAATTCTAGCCAAAACGAGAATGCTTCAAGAAGGACTAATCAATCTGATGTTTGGAAATCCATTTGTGAGTATCTTCTTGAAGATGATGATGATAGTGTCAATGCAACATCTTTTGCCGCAACTCCTACATACGCATACACAAGCAATTTGAGCTTCGACAATCTATTATTAATGGAGTGTTGGAATGAACTACCCCTAAAAGTTGATGACTCAAAGGACATGATGGTGTACGGAGCTTTGTGCAACGTGCTTAATAGCATTGGTCGGGCTTCAAACCAAGAACTTGATTTCAAAGTGATGATCATTGATTATAACAGCATTGGTCTAGCAACAAAGAAGAAACCACAGATGGTGGAGCATGAGGTACAAGCACTAGTTGAGAGAACCCGTTACAAGGGAGTGATGAGACGATCATGGGGAAGTTACGCGATGGAGATAAGGGACCGCAAGAAGAACGGGGTTAGGATTTGGCTTGGGACTTACTGGACGCCTGAGGATGCAGCATTGGCCTATAGTCGGGCTGCTTTTAAGATGAGGGGGTCCAAGGCCAAAGCTCAACATCCCTCACCTCGTTGGCTTAGCCAAGTACAAGCCTATCAAGGTCAGCTGGATGTTCAGTCCACCGAGCCTAGCTCACCATCCACGTCCAGCAGTGATGAAGAGGAGAAAGAGAGGTGAATTTGGAAGTCCAATGCCCTTTCCCACATTGGATATGGTATTGTTGAGTGTGGACGAACAATTGTTATCTTAATTGTGCAAATTGCAAAGACATTTAAAAGTCAATCCGCAATTCATCTCCCAAAAAGTAACAATTTGGTATTTTTATTCCATTTCCATAGAGTTTGTCAGAAAAAACCAAAGGCCTATTCAATCACTAACTCCATCGTAAAAAGACCCTTGTTTCGTACACATGAAGAGAGTGAAAAAAAAGACCTTCACGTCGTATAAACCTCACTAATTACCGGCATGTCCTTAACGTGACGGATATCCTCACAGTGTTACTGGTTTTCTATACATTTGATGGACGTTGATGGATGCAATGATTGTGAGATTGAACATAGTTAGCCTTACGACTTTCAATATCGGGTAATTAGGCCAAATGAGGAGGTAAAGGAAAATGGAGAAAACCAGTAACACTGTGAAATAGATTAACATGACAATCAACGTCCATCAAAGAATCCATGTGTCGAATGCGCCTAGCATCAATTTGTCGGACATTTTGCATTGTAGTTGTACGTTGGAAGGGGGGCGTGAGACTCAGGCAGGGGGGCATAGTGAGCAAAGTCAGATGCGTGACACTCGGCTGATGTCCCTTCGGCGGAGGGTGTGAAGCAGGGTAGCCCACGATTGCTGTTTTCGGGTCGGAATGCAAAGGAAGAGATGCCATGGAAAAGACGAACAGGGCTTTCTATGGTTTTGGATGAAAGTGAGAAATGACTTTAACCATATGAGAAACCATTGCCAAAATATGCAAATTAAATGTATAGAAAATGGACTTTGCTTGTGTAACAACACTCTTACTTTCATCGTGTGATAGTGGAACTTGAACTGTTCATTTTACTTTTTTTAGGTCGAGCACCCAGATAGTTACTTATCGTAGAAAATAATTACTTTTTGCATGCATGCAATGTTTAAATAAATAAACCCAATGAGATTATTCAGAAAAAGAAAGTTGTCGGGTAATTAATTGCAAATTTTAGATGGCAGAATATTGATCCTAGATAAATAAATAAAATTTAAGAGTCCATAACTAAAGATGAACATGGTTTAAATGGGCGGTTCCCACCTTGGAATCAAGAACTATCCACTAAGGACCGATTCCACAAAATTAAAACCGAGAATTGCCCGTTGGTTCCATGGATCCACCAGGAAATTAGACTGTCGGTTTGGTTCGGCTCTCGAGTGAGTCCATAGAATCGGTCTCGCAATCCCTACAAAATTGCATTTATCAATTATTATCAATTCGAACCTACTTCTTATTTTAGAGCACCAAAACTTGTTCGGCCTTATATTAGGCTCTTAAATTTGTATCATGATGACAAATCACGACAATATTTATGGACATCTTCAATCGGTCTTCTCCTTTCTCTTCGTTAGTTTATTTTGTTTTTGATTAAAAAAGCAAGTAAATGGATGATTAAAATGAAAAAAAAAAAAAGTAAGGGATTAGTCCTGTTACACATCCAATAGACAAAATTAGTCAATAACGTTTAATAACTACAAATATCCATATATGTACATATATATTTGGTCGAAATACTACAAAACAATTAAGTAATTGTGATGGAATTTATTTTTTAATATATCTACCAATTCGATTCGGGTGGGTGGGTAGTTTCCTACCTAGAATAGGAACTAGACCTATACTCACCGGTTCCACTAAATTGAAACTGGGAACTAAAATAGTTCTCATGGGAACTATTGGTTACAATCCAATTTTGGGAGGTTTGGGTAGTTCTTGGTTCTTTTGCACACCCCTATACATAATCTAGAAATTAAATATCCAATATGTAAATTAAATATATATTTATATTGGATTTTTTTCAAAGTTTTTTTATTAGCTAAGATACACAAGAAACCATAGTATATAAATATGTATGTATGTGTGTATGTATGTATGTATGTATGTATGTATGTATGTATGTAAGTTATAGTTACGGCCGCCGTTCACCGGGGCTTCGATCGCCGGCTCCCCTGTCATCAAGTCACCAACTTCCTTGACCTTCCGGCACTGGGCAAGCGTCAGCCACCATACATGGTCTTACGACTTTGCAGAGACCTGTGTTTTTGGTAAACAGTCGCCCGAGCCTGGTCACTGAATATCCAATATGTAAATTAAATACATATTTATATTGGATTTTTTTCAAAGTTTTTTTATTAGCTAAGATACACAAGAAACCATAGTATATAAATATGTATGTATGTATGTATGTATGTATGTATGTATGTACACACATATATAGGCAAATAAGAGTGAAATGAGGGAATGAGGTGTTAGCTATTAGAAGAGTTCTCATTTAGACACAATTGTAGAGCTCCCTAAACAAGAAAGATTTGTGTAATTGTCGCGACACCTTTTTCCATCGATGAAAAGGACACGTTTAGAGGTAATGATAAGTTAGGATCAACAATCCCTATTCGGTGAGAGTTCTCTCAAATCTTTACCTCACACGATGTTGAAATGTTCAATTTTGATTAACCAAATGAGAATTTCATATTAGGAATTGAGATCAACTTGAAACCAAGTGAAGTATTAGAATATACATCACTTCCTACTTAACCAGAAATCTAGGGTCTAAAACTTGATTATATTAGTTATCTAACTAGTACTATTCCAATATGTAAACTTTGATCATTTGTTAACTAAGTATCATATGGAGTTTTCTTATTCAATCATGACTCTTAAAGTTTATGTTCTATAAGGCCCTATTTGTTTGTGTTCTTTTTTTGTGTTCATGAACATAATTTCCCTTTTTTTGTTCTAGGAAACAAAAAAAGAATAAAAACGCGTTTGTTTACATTTTGGTTTCAAATCTATTTTTTTTATTTTGTTTCGGGGAACAAATTTGGAACAGAAACAAGAAACAAGAAAAACTTGTTTCTTATTTTCGGAACACTTCCAAGAAACAATTTTTCTCTCTCTTATTTTTCCTTCTCTTTATTTTCTTCTTCTTCTTTTCTTCTTCACTTTTCTTTGGCCGGTCGCTGACCTCGGCCATGGCCAGCGACCTTGTCGGAGCGTTGCCGGCCCCGGAACAATTTTTAAACAGAAACGTTATCAAACGCACTCTAAGTGTCCATGCAATGTTTTTATATTTATTGTGGTCCTAAAATGTAACATAACCATTCAATTAAAATAGGAAAATCACAATTAATATATATATATATATATATATATATATATATATATATATATATAAGAATCACAATTGATTCACTCAAAGATAGTAGTGAAAGGATAATTAACGAATGGAGTACAATTAAAAAATCCAATAAGAATCAGGCAAAGAATAGGATAGTAACCCTCATGAGCTTAATTCAAATTGAGTTCAATTTCTTTTCTAAAAAATCAAAATTCAATTTCGTTTCTAATAAATCGACCTTCTAAAACAAAACTAAATTAAATGTGTCCACTAAAACCCTATATCACGTGTACACTAACTAAATGAAACTAAGCTAATTTTAATACTAAAATCTAACTGCCTAATCAATGCCTATTTTTCTAACATTTTTCTAATTTTATTTATTTTATTACTTGTTATTTATTTCTATATATGGCCACGCGTACAAATTTGGGCTCTTGTATCAAGTCCCCCCAATCTATTTAACACTATTCACTAAAATTCAAATTCAGCCCAAATATATTTGAATGACGTTTAGCCCAAACTTCCCAACCCTGTTCAAGCCCAAAATTCATTGTCGAACCTTCATTAAACCAATCTTGAAGGACGACTGCTCCACGAACCCGCTCAAATTCTAGTTTCCAATATAAGACCCATCCTCTTATTCTCCCTTTTTCTTTTTTATTATTTATTGATTTATCATTTTATCATTACTACTATTATTATTATTTATCGTCTCTTCTCATTAACTTTGTATCATTACCTATAAACTTTCAAAACTCATTCTTCAATCTTAGACAATCAAAGTTTCAACAACAATTTATATTAGATTGAAAATCGCACATTTCATCATTGGCTATGGCCAATCTCTAGAATATGACTATCAACCACCCCTATGTGTTGCTGGATCATCACCGGACTAATGAGAGTCGTCAGTGACCCTTGCTAACCCTAAAAAAAAGCAAAAATAAAAAATAAAAAATTCAAAAAAATAAGAATAAATTAAAAATTGGCCATGTCAGTGTAGGTGAAATCATGTGGAACAAACGGTGTCCACGTCAAATTTTCTAACGAGATAAATCGGAATTGATACTCAAGTGATCAAGTTTTCAAATTTGTAGCATTCAAGTGAACTAAAAAATTTTTTTAGCACTCCTACTATTCTTATCTCGGCTTTTTCATATGGCGAATGCATTTTTTACTCTACTATTTTATTTTATTTTTCGAATTCTCTACTAGCTCATTCTTCTTATTTTGATTTTTTCTTTGCTTCATTTGTTTTATGCATAATTGATATCAATTGTCTAAATTTTAGGTTATGGGAGAGTCCTTTAAGAGCAATTTGGTTTGAGCGAAAGGAATGAGCTATTTCACTGTACAATAATTTTGTTATTAGTTGCAAAGCTAATGTTTCAAGTGCTTTTTAATCTTTTAAATGCAATAGATTTTTGTAATGACATTAACAATTATTTTAGTAAACTATAATATTTTTTTATTAGTAATTATTTATAATTCATTATTTATTTTTTTTCTTTCCTCATATTTAAGAAAATTGATCTCATGGGCCTTGTTTTGATGTTATCTCTAAATTTGAGCTTGTTGCTAGTATTTATTTATTTGTACTTTGGTATTTAAGGAAACATGGGGTCACAAATTAAAACTGGTTATCGGTTTCCTTCAAAAGGATTAGTGGATAAAATCTCGGAAAATGATATTTGATGACTCATGAAGGAAGCAACCAATGACATACATAAGGACACCGGGCTGTCTTCGGATCGAACAAAAAATAGGCGTCATCTCACCTATATTTCTCTGCGATATCTCGTCAGACGTGAGCAATATCGAGCGAGGGTTCTGTTTGCAACGTTATAGTAATGTTTGGATCTGACACCATCTCATCGATGGGGAATTCAGGCAAAACCATGAACAAAAGCTTCAATATCAGTCAGATTTCCTGCGAACATTACGATGACGTTATTATTATTTTTTTAGATCAAAGATGAACCGAGATAACAAGTGTTTGGGTCGCACCTGTTCTTTTGCTCGCATCTCCATCTTCTTCGGACGCCAGAGAGAGAGATGAGCTCTTCCGTTTTCGGGGAGGCTTCAAGGACTATGGTCATTTGAACTTGGATAAGATAGGTTTCTCTGTTGAGATTTCGTGGGTTTGAATGGGTCAAAGAAGAGAGAATCTCGGATATGGCTGCGCCAACCGTCACGAGATGAAGATAATTGGACCGAACTAACGCCCCCCGCCCCCCTTCTTTTTAATGTATGCTCTATTAATCTACAAAAATTAAGATGTTAATAGTATTTGTTTTTTTTTTTTTGGTCGAAAGATGTTAATAGTAATTTGTTGAGCACTAATGTTGAGGGTAAACGCTGTGGGTTTAGGTGTAAGTTATATGGCTGTGAAATACTTGATCGTGAGTGACCGTAACTCTGAGATTCTCCAATTTATCAATAGATTTTTTGTTGGTTTTACCTTGGATGAAACCTTTTTTGTTAATTTTCCCGTGAATGTAGGTTTCGATGTTCGGATTGAGGCACATGTAAATTTCTTGTGTCCTTTTCATTATTCCTCATTTTCTTTTTATGTCAATTTCTATAGCTTCTGATTTAATTGCAGAGTTGCAATCGCTGTGCCCCCTAATCACAACGCAAGGAAATAAGCAGCGATGTTGCCGGAGAGTTTAGAAAGAAAGAAAGAATAATTGTGTTGTTTCTTGATGATGCGTGCAAGCATTTTAGACTCCAGGATGTGGGAATTCGTGACGGAGCTGGACTCAAAGGTGGTCCTAACAACTCGTTTCTCTAAAGAATGCTCTCCAATGGATTGTGAAGAGATTAAAATCCAACCTTTAGATAACGGAAGAAGCGCGGAAATTACTCGTCGAGGAACTTGGGCCTAAACCACTAGGTTCGCCACTCGTAATTGACACAATGGAAAGGAGCATGAGGGGAGAGAGAATGTTTTTGTGTGGCAAGGCACATTGAATAAATTGGAGAGATTCCATAGAAAAAAAATACAAAAGAGATGGGAGAAAAAGTCTTGCTGGCGTTAACACTCAACCTCGTCAAACCTTTAAGTTAAACACTGCTTATTATTTTGTGTTCTAGTTCGAGGAGGTGGATGGATCCACCCAATGCAATTGACAGATTAGTTTACTGCTGAGGGATTGCTTGATGAATTCGATACAAGGGAGGAACAATCCTACGGGGGTCTTGCCATAGCGCACATGCTTTTGAGATGCTATCTTGTTGGAAGTTGACTATATTTTATTACGTCAGGATGCGTGATTTGATTATATAGATGAGATTACAAATCATGAGTACTGCATATATTGTAAAAACAGGGCTAGGTTTTGCAAAGGATTTACAAAAAATAAAATAAAAAATCATTAAGTACTTTTAGTAAAAAATGAAGTAATATCGGTTGGACTTTTCTAGGTAGAACTCTTTTTGTCTTTTCATTTAGATACTAGAAAACTTTAGACGGGCTTTTTGAACAGTAAACCCTATTTAAATGCACAATGGCAAGAGCCTTTAGACTCGAGACCAGTGCTTAGATTTAGAACAATGCCTAGATTTGGGATACCAAGGGTTGGGCCTAGGACTGAAGGTTGGATCTAGAGGCCCTAACCCTGGACCTTGGAAGTTTACTCAAGGATTTACGAGGGTTTGAAACGACCCAACACCTAGATCCAAGGCCTGAGATTACGACTTGAACATGGCACCTAAGCAGACGTTGATGCCAAAGTTGTGACTATAGAGACTAGATGGACAATAGTGACCCCTTACAAAATCCACATTAAAGGGGCTAGAATTTGATTCATAATCCTCATTGTCTCAAGTCAAGTGTCAAAGTCTAGAACCACTGGAGGGTTATTGTTGTGACCTAATTTTTGGGTGAACCACTTAGGGTTTAGATTAATGGACTATTAAGTCTTAGATTTAGCTCGGGCTCTCCTAAACCCATACTAATTCGCGACTTAGGTTCAAATTTTTAACATGCAAATAAATTTTATTTATGAGTCACCACTAATTAGTTTATAATAGGTCGATTAGACATCTAAGTAAAATAATTAGATAATTATTTTACTCCTACAAATTAGAGAATTTGGGTACAGGGATTTGATTACACTAGATTTTTCTAATGTTCTTTTGGTACCATTTTTTTTTCAAAAATGTTTTTGCATGCAGTTTTGATTTATTTTAATTTAAATCACGGGTGCTTAATCATCATTAAACATTCAATGAATCAAACGAATTGCATCAAAAGAATTAAATGCACAAAGCAAACAGTTTTTTTTTTGTTTTTCTTTTATCTCGAAATTAAAACATGCACTTTAACTACATGACCTAATTTTACTAACAAGCAAATTCTAATTAAATGAACCTATTATGCGAACTATTTGACACGCACCTAACATTTTTGTATTTTTTAATTTGAAATTCAGAATTAATAAAAACCCTAATTAAACTATCTAAAATGAATACTTTTTAAATATGTTCTATGGATTAATTACTTATACACTATCTTATGTTAGAAAAATATTTTTTAGGAGAATGGGATTATTAAAATGTGCAGAGATTATCTAAGCCCTTATATATATATATATATATATAAATAAATCAATCCTAATGTATTCCAAAAATGATCTAAAAGTGCAATCCTAAAAAAAAAAATCCTAATTTATTAAATCAACACACTCTTATGCAAAATTTGATTTTTGATTTTTGATTTTTATTTTTTTAGTGTTTTTCAAAACAAGCAATTATCAAGTAAACATTATATTTAAACTAATCAAGTCAACAAATAAAGGATTAAAATAATAAAAAAAAGTAATCCGTTGTCTCACGGATTAAATTAACGATTAATTTAACCCTAAACATCACGACATATAAGAAAGTTCAAAATAATTAGAAATTTGATCTAAAATTTTACGGACCAAATTAATAACTATAATGATTCAAGAATCAGAATACTATTAAAATACCCAAAAGATTAATATAATTAAAAAATGATCCAACATCTTACGAATCAAATTAATAATAATAATAATAATTTTGGGCAAAACCCTGTTGATAATGCTTACAATATTCATAAAATGAACATTGAGATCCAATGTTCCAATTCAGGCAATAATAACTAAACTTGATAAAATTAAAAAAAAAAAAACTACCTTGACTTTTCTTTTTTCCTAAAAAAAGGCGCGCGGGATTTGTGAACGTCCGCGGTTACGTAGGCGCAAAGCTCGGGGACCCACAACTCGGTTGCTCGGCAGTGGCTCAAAGTCAAGTCGCTTTGATGGTGGGTCGCCGAAGCTCCGGTGAGGACCGGCGGCGGGCGACTGGCGGCGAGCGGACCAGCGGGCAAATGGGCGGAGCAGCTCGGGTTGCAGCGCTCGGAGGGGAAGCCCGAGCGGCGTGCAGGGATCAGCGGAGACAGGGCGACTTCGGATGGCTGTAGGGCCGCAGCGGCGTCGAGTAGAGGCAGCGGCAGCAGCGGGCCGGCACCGAGCAGTAGCGAGTAGCAGGTGAAACCTGGCCCGATGCGGCGGAGCAGTTGGTCAGCACGAGAGACGGCAGGCGAAGGCGGAGAGGAGATGCCGGGTACTGGGCTGGGCAAATCGCGACCGGGGAAGGGGATCGCTCGGGCGTGCGGTGCTGGGTCGTGGCTACAGAAGCGGCGGAGATCGGCGGGTCAGCCGATGTTGGGCAGATGTGAGAGCAGATGCAGCTTCGCGGGCTTCACGGACGGTGACCAGCGGGGCGGAGCTTAGGACAGCAACAGGGCAGCGGTTGCGGGTCAGCAGTAGCTTCTGGCGTTACTGAGCGGTGCGTGCACAGTGGCGCGAGTGCGACGGCGAGGGCGTGACGGTCGAGCGCAGGTGTGCTTGCGAACGGAGGCGGGCGGTGGCGTCGACAGCT
The DNA here is from genome assembly GCA_016097545.1 of Eucalyptus victrix. Lineage (NCBI taxonomy): Eukaryota > Viridiplantae > Streptophyta > Magnoliopsida > Myrtales > Myrtaceae > Eucalyptus > Eucalyptus victrix. Next base: position 10,027,622 of record CM027841.1, on the reverse strand, counting down.
ACGGAGGCGAGTGGCGCGGCGAAGAGGCAGGCGTGGTCGTCAGGCGTTGAGCGCGGTCGCTGGACGCCGGGCACGACGGTGCTCGCGAGGACGTGCAGCTATGGAGGCTTGGCACCGGCGAGGGAAGCGCGAACGGGGACCTGTCCTCCTTCTTCTTCTCCTGTTTTCATTTTTGTTTTTTCCTTTTCTCTCTCTCCCGTTACTCTCACGTCTTCTCCCTCTGTCAATCTCTATTGACTTCTTTTTTCTGCTGCTGCCTATGAAGCACGGACACGTTGCCCGTGCTTCCGTGTCGTGTCCGACACGTGTCGGAGCGTGTCGGACACGTCGACACGCTCGGACACGCTCGGACACGCGGTCAACGCGTGTCGGATTTTCCGACACGCGGTCAACTTTTTTCGACACGCGTGTCGATGCGTGTCCGGAAGACTCCGGGAGGAGGCAAGGGAGGGGGAGGGAGCAGAGGCCGTGAGCGACGGCGAGAGATGGCCAGAGAGAGGAAGAGAAGAGGAAGGGATTGGGGCCCGAGGGGGCGGCGAGCGGCGGCAGCGGCGGCGGCGACGGCATCTCCTCCTCCTCAGCGTCGCATCCGCTCCATCATCGGAAGCTGAGAAACGATATGAGGTGCGAAAGAGGGGAGCGAGGTCTGCTGTCTGCGTGTTTGTCTGTGGTTTTTGTGCGAGCAGTAGAAGCAGGAGGAAAAAAGAGGGTCGCTAGGGTTTGTGATAAGGGAATAAAAAATAATAAAAAGAGGGGGACGATGATGGCGTGTCTTTTGAGTTTTGGGGAGGGGAAGCGAGGCGACAGCCTTGTCGTCGGTGGTTTTAGGAGGGAAAAAGGTAAAATAAGTTTGGGGAGGAGGGAAATGAATAAAGGAAAGAAAGAGTGGATTTGGGAATTTTTTTATAGAAAAATTAAATAAATGAAATTGAAAAATAATTTCGAAAAGTAAAAGTATTGAATTTTGAATAATCATAAATTTTGATCATTCTAAAAAATCATGAATTTATTATTAGTTTTATCAATAACTTTTGTTAAAATTAAAAACATGTTTCGCCTTAATTATGAATATATCTTTCGAATTTCAAATGAATCGATTTATTAATATTATTGATGTAAATTTATTATAAGCTTTTTTAATTAATTATTTATTTATGAATTTGAATCAAATTAATTAAAAATATAAATATTCATTTAATATTTAACGTGTCGCAACGTGTCGGAATTCTCTGTTTTTAGAAATGACGTGTCGACGTGTCGTGTCGTGTCGGACACTCGTGTCGTGTCGCGTGTCCGTGCTACATAGGCTGCTGCTTTTCTTTCTTTCTAGCTTGTCAGAGAGGAAGAGACAAGATTTCCTTTTTCCTTTTTTTTCTTTTTCACGAAATTCTTCCACTTTTCACTTTGTCCCTCACAGATTTTCTTTTGCCAATTCTCCTCACGTTTTTTTTGCTCTGAATTTCTTTTTTGTTCTCCTCTCGAATTTTTCTCCCGCCCCCGGAAGATCGAACGGAAGAGCCCCTTTTTATACACAACGAAATTGAGCTCCTATATGAAAGAAGCAGAATTTCCTTTTTTTCGATTGTATCTCGTGCGGCCAAAGCATAATCTTCATAATTTTATTTCATTTTCTTCCCTTTGCTTACGCCTATCAACGATTGAAAAATCTGATGTTTCTTTTATTATGTCAAAAATGCATATTACCCGAAGATTAACGCCAAATATATATCCCATATGAAATATTCCATCGAAATCTTCCAACTTTCAGTGAAATATACCTCTCGGTATATATCATTTGAATATATAAAAGATTTTCTGAATATATCAAATCGTTATTCCTTATCATAACAAAATGTGCCTAAAATTATATGCTATGCATTTATTTATTTCTTTTAGGGTTAATCCATATTTTTTATGCAAAAAATCAATGACTAGATCGTCAAAATTTAGGTGTATACAACTGTCCATCTTTGAAAGTGAGCTTGCAGAGGTTGCCTTCAAAGACAAATTGAGACCTAAATTTTGATTGTGCATATACATTGAATGATTTTTGTTGGAAAATGAATTCCTTTTTTATTTTTTTTTTAAAGAAATTATGTGATGCATGAGAATGTTAATATAAATGGTAAAGGGAGTTACCTAGAATAACTTACATTCGAAGAGGGTAGAATAATTCAAGATAGTTGGTGTTACATGTTTAAGATCAGTACATTTTTACGATCGCCCATAATAGTAACGAGGTTTTGTAAGGAGACTGCTTTCCTAGGACTCGTACTTTCTCCGGTCATCCAGTATGGCAGTTTTTGGTTGTCTAGGACCTGAATCTTTCTTTGGTCGCCTTGACGAAAAAATTGGTTTCTCAGGACTTGTATCTTTCTACAGTTGTTTAAATGGGAAACATATGTTTTCTAAGATCTATAGCATTCTATGATCGAATAAACAGGGATTCACTTTCCAGGACTTGTACCTTTCTATGGTCGCCTGAATAGGAAACGACTTTTCCAAGACTCGTACATTTCTATAGTCGCCTATTAGAGCCATAAACATTGTCTAGGACCCATACCTTTTTACGGTCGCCTAAACGAGAAATTATTTTTCAAGACCCATATCTTTCTATGGTCACTTGAATGGGTGACTACTTTTTCAGGACTCATATCTTTCTACGGTCGCCTATTAGAGTAGCAAATATTGTCTCGAACTCGTATTATTTTACGGTCACATAAATGAGAAATAGTTATTGTTAGTTATTGTTTAGGACCCGTACCATTCTACGATCGCCTTAACGGGAAATCACTTTTCTAGGATTCATACCTTTCTACGGTCACCTAAATGAGAAATAATTTTTCTAGGATTCATACCTTTCTACGGTCATCTAAATGAGAAACAGCTTTTCCAAGATCCATACCTTTCTACGGTCACTGTTAGAGTTACAAATATAATGTCTAGGACTCATACATTTCTATGGTCACCTAAATGGGAAAACACTTGTCAGGACCCGTACCATTTTACGGTCGCTTGAATGGGAAACAAATATTGTCTAAGACTCGTACCATTTACAGTCGCTTAAATGGGAGACCATTTTTTCAAGACCTGTACCTTTCTACGATCGCCTGAATGAGATGTCATAATTTTGGAACCCAAAATACCTAGATCCAAACTAATATATAACGAGAAAGATTGAAAAGCATTCACATCCAAAGTGAAATGTTTAGATGAAAATATTTTGTGACTTTTAGATCCAAACTGAGATGTCAACAATGGATTAAAAGATTTTGGTGAAATCTACAAGCTCTCAATTTCTTAAAAGAAACTTAGGCTATAGAAGCACGCTGAGTCGATGAGAAAGACTCTGGGCTACGGAAGTACGCTAGGTCGATGAAAAAGACTCTAGATTAGGAAAGCACGCCATGTCAATATAAAGGACACTAGGCTATGGAAGCATGCCGGATTGATGAAAGAGACTCTAAGCTATGAAAGCACGCCAAGTCAATATAAAGGACATCGGGTTACGGAAGCATGCTAGATTGATGAAAGAGACTCTGGATTACGAAAGCACACAAGGTCCATATAAAGGACATCGAGTTACAGAAGCACGCCTGATTGATGAAAGGGACTTTGGATTATGAAAGAATGCCAAGTCAATATAAAGGACACTGGTTATGAAAGCACGCTGAGTCAATGAAAGGGATTCTAGGCTATGAAAGCACGCCATATCAACATAAAGGGCACCGAGCTACGGAAGCATGCCGGGTTGATAAAAGGGACTCTGGGCTATGAAAGCAAGCTAGGTGAATATAAAGGATACCGGGTTACGGAAGCATGCCGGGTTGATGAAATGGATGCTAGGCTACAAAAGCACGCTAGGTCAATATAAAAGGACAGCTTGACTGAGTCAAGTGTCAAGAATACTCACACAATGACAAGTATTTAGAGTATAAGTAGATATATACTTACTTGGTGATATATCTGATTCTAGGAGATATGTCTACTAGAACTTAGATATCCTGTTGAGGCCTCTCACCTCTTGGCGAAATAAATTTTAGAACATCAATGATGCACCTTGAATGTTCGTGATGGTTTATCATCTCCTAATATCATGAGGCATTCTGAAAGGAACTTGAATGTCAGAAGCTCTCGAGTCTTTGAGAAAACATTACTTGTTAGACATGATTTAGAGCAAAAATGCATTTACCAAAGAAATAAACAATTAAGGCTATTCTGGAATGCACACTTCAAAATCTACTGAAATTTTTACCAATTCAATCGGGGTTCATGCATAATGACCTTTGCATCACCCAAATTTCTACTGGAGAGAATTATCGTTCAAGAGAATTTTCACTCGTGACATGGATTCCTAATAATAATAAATGAGAGACTTTTAGTTAGAAATGATTTTCACTCACTTTCATTCAAAAGGGTTAAGAGAATCATTCCATTTCATCATATTGACAAGGATACAAGTATTCTCGTAAGCGGTATGACCTTACCAATCTGAGGGGTCTTTAACAGAGAACCGTAATGTGGGCTTGGTCAATGGCTTAACAAATGGACTCGTTGAGTCAAAATTATTGAAAGAACAACTCTATAATCATTTCCGGGTTTACAAGTTAAGAACCTTGCAAAATGAAAAAGAAATAATCTTGCCCGCACTTCTTTGAGCGATGCTTAAAACATGTGAACCCCTACGTTAATTTGAGTGCCTTAATCATAAGAGGCTTTGTAAGGGACGTAACATAGGCTGAGTTCTTGGGTTGAGAAATGAAAAGATCATTATGCTCAAAATGGTGAAAGTTGATGATCATCTTGGCATTGCCACCAATTTTCTCTTCACCAGGGATTATCATTATGAATGCGCTATTGATCTTGACTCTTTGAGTACTGCTCCATTATGATACAAATTTTGCAACTAATAGTCATTTATTTGACATTTTTATGGGCATCGGCCTTGCTTGTACCAGGTGCGTTTTATTTATTTTTTTTTTTTGCCCCCAGTGATCATTCATTTTTTCTTCACTTCTTTTCTCATTGACATTGGCCTTATTTTTACTAGGCACACTACTTTTTTCATGCCCCTTAGTTCTATTGAATGACCATATGGTGTTTTTTAACATTTGGACTTTTGGGAGGTCTTCGTCTTCTGTCAGCACTCTAGATCATATTGCTTGAACAATTACTAAATTTGATAACACGTGAGAGTTGACTAGTGTACCAATTTTGGATTTTACTCTCATTTTGTCACAGTTGTACTTATTTTTATTTTTATTTTTATTTTTAATGGTATTAATCTAATTTAAAGGAGAGTGGCGAGTGAAGTCGTGACTCTTGCTTGGCAAGGGGTGCGACTCACCCAAGTTTGGCGAGGGTTAGCCGGCTATTGCTTGTGTCCAAATGTGCTGAATTAGTATGTCTATAAAAATTTTATCAAAAATTAATTTTTTGACTACAAAAAATCCAAATTATTGCATCTTTGATGAATTTATCCTAAACTAATACACTTATGATAAATTTACCATCTGTTAGTTTTCATTAAATTTTACTATCAAATTGATGAATTTGATAACATGTGAGAATTGATTAGTGATCCAATTGTGGATTTTACTCTCTTGTTTGTCGTAGTTATACTAGTTTTGTGTTTTCTTGTGGCATAAATCTAATTTAAGTGAGGATATATTTTTCACAAATGTATCGGTTTTGGTTTTGGTGGTCAAAAAATTAGTTTTGGGGTAAATATATTACAATTGTATCGGTCTAAGATTTTTTTATAGTTATTTGTGGTAAATTTATCGATGGTGTACCAATTTGGATTTTCTATAGTTAAAATTAGTTTGAGGTACATTTACCATAGTTATATAAGTTTTGGGATTTTCATGATATTAAAATTTTTTCTTTTTGGAATATTTGGAGAGAGGATGTGCGATTTCTCGCTTAACAAGGGACATGCTCGCCTAGGGCTGACGAGGTTAGCCACCTCTTGCTTGTGTTGAAAGCCCAAAACTAGTAATACTTACAACAAATTTGCTATAAATTAATTTTTTTGATAACAAATTTGATAAATTTATCCTAAATAAAAACACTTGTGACAAATTTACCTTCTATTAATTTTTGTTAATTTTACCGATTGTTGAGTTTATTGATACGTGAGGGTTCCTAGTGTACCAATTTGGGAATTTATTCTCTTTTTATCATAGCTTTACTAGTTTTATGATTTTTTTGTAGTATTAATCCAATTTAAAAGATGATAAATTTGTTGCATATGTACCGGTTTTGATTTTGACAGTTAAAAATTTAGTTTTGGGTAAATTTGTTATAAGTGTATCAATTTGGAGTTTTTTTTTTATATTGTTAAATAATCAATTTAGGTAAAATTTGACACACACACACACACACACACACACACACACACACACACACACACACACACATATTACTTTGGGGTTTTTCATAATATTAACCTTTTTTTTATTGGAATTTGGAGAGGGAGAGGGTGAAATAGCAATTCTTGCCTAGCAAGGGGTGCAACCCACCCAGGGTCGATAAGGGTCAGCTAGCCCTCGCTTGTGTCAAAAAGCTCCAAATTAGTACATTCGTGATAAATTTAAGATAAACTAATTTTGACAAAAAAAAAACCCCTTGTTACATCATTGATAAATTTGGTGTACTTGTGATAAATTTATCATTATTAGTTTTTATTAAATTTTAATGTCAAATTATTGAGTTTGATGACATGTAAGATTTGACTAGTGTAACAATTTGAGACTTTACTCTTCTTTTGTTGTAGTTGTGTTAGTTTTGTATTTTTTTATATTAATCTAATTTAAAGGATGGTATAATTTTCACTAATATACCAATTTTGGTTTTGGTAGTCGAAAAGTTAGTCTGAAGTAAATTTGTTATAACTGTACTAGTTTATAGTTTTTTTTAATAGTCATTTAGGTTAAATTTATCAATGGCGTATTAGTTTAGGGTTTTTTGTGGTTAAAAAATTAATTTTGGGTAAATTTGTCAAAAATGTGTTAGTTTTGGGTTTTTTGTGATATTAATATTTTTTCTTTGGGTTTTTGGACTTTTGCTTGGCCATATATAGAGAGGGGTGCGACTCGCCTAGGGTTGGCAAAGTTCAGTTGGCCCTCACTTGTGGCTGGCAAAATTGAAATGTTTTGAACTAAATTAGCAAAAGAGTAATAGGTTTATGACTTTTTGAACAATTTTCCCTACATGTTTGTCAATAAAGATTTCGGTACATAAAAATAATCAACAATACCTCGATTTATCCTCGTAATGCCTAAAATAGGTGTAATGCCAACATGTAAATCTTTGTCTTAGCAACACAATTTTTGAATGAAGCAAAAAAGTTGGCACACCAAAAAAAAATAATCACAAAGACAACCCGTATGACAACTGCAATTCTAGCCTTTTCATATGTCGCATTCATTACACCATGCAGGGTTAATACCAATATTGATACCGTGTAAGTCACCGCAGAGAAAATTATAGCTACCCAGATGATTAATATGCAAGTTTTGTACATATCAACCGCATTAACGACAAGCCGCTAATGAGAAGCAGAATTGTTGTAAATGATGATAGGGTACAAATGGTACTGTATGACACAAAAAACGCATGCTCATCATAATACTAGTAAAAATGGCGATGCCCGCATTGTAATGTTTTTCGGCTACGGAATCCCCCTGCCATACACCTCCAAGAGGACTCATTGCTGCTTGAAAGGCCATGGTGGCAAGTAAGATAATGACGACCATCACAGACTAGCACCTTTCTACTAATTTACGTTTTCTTGCCTCTTATTTGGTTGTGCTACACGCGGACAATATTCCCTCTCGGAGGTGGCCATATCCTCCATAAATAAAAATGACCTTTTTGTGAACTTCTAAAGAAGAATAACCTTTCTTTATCATTTCACAAAAAAAGTAACTTTTATTTGTGGAGAACATGGCCACCTCTAGAGGGAATACCGTTTTTTGTCAAACAACTAAATGAGAGGCAATAAAACAATTGTCCATAGAAAGGTATGTAGTCTTTGATGGTCGTCGCAATTTTACTTGTCACCATAGCCTTTCAAGGAGCAGTGTGTCATCCGGGAAGAATTTGGTAAGCGGACCTCATGGCCGAAAAACATTACACAACGCATATTGCCATAATGGCTAACAAGCATCATGATAAGCATACATTTTTTGTGTCATGCAATACTATTTGTATCCTACCGTCATTTACAACAATTTTGCTTCTCATTAGCGATGTGTCGTGATGTGCACAAAACTTGCCTATTAATAATCTAAGTTGCCATAATTTTCACGGCGATGACTTACACAGTACCAATATTGGTATTAACCCTGCATGGTTGAATGTGACATATGAAAAAACTAGAACTATACTTATGATATTAGTTGCCTTTATGATTATTCTTTTGGTTTGCCAACTTTTCTGCTTCATTTGAAAATTAGGTCATTAAGACCAACATGTGGATGTTGGCATCACACCTATTTCTAACATGCCCCCCTTTGCTATTCGCAGTCACAATGTAGAATGTCCAATGGATAGATACTACACACATCCGATGCATGACTTCTTTATATTGCGTTAACTGTTGTGTTGATCTGTTTCATGATATTACTAGTTTTCACCATCTGCCTTTGCCTACTTATTAGGTCTGAATACCCCATATTGAAAGTCGTTGGACTGATTGTGTCCAATCTCACAGTCAATACATCCACCAAGGCCGATTGGAAAGTTGCCCTATTGGTGGAAAAACTAGAGACCTACGAGATGCCTGAGGAGGTAGTGTTTTAGGACATGGATTAAGAGTGGAGGTTTGTGAGGATAGTGGCTATCGAATTGGGTATGAGAATGCAAAGCATGTACCCGCTTGGGTCGTGGTGGAAGAAGTACTACGGCCTCATTAAAGCACACCATGACAACTTGAGGGTAGCTTTTGCAAAATTTAAAGGGGAGGAAAGCTTAGTCATTGGCAATAATCTTTCGTCCAATAATTTTTCATTGTGCTTCTATATCAATGTTGATTCAATCCATCCACGACCCCTACTCTTAGTTGTTGCTATTGATGTCAAGGTTTATGTGATCGCCGTGTACTATTTTTGCCCATAAAGATCTTTTTCTTTTCCATCTATAATTTAGTGTTTATGATTTTTTTTTTCACTTCTACTTTATTGTTAAATGATTGTGTGGCATTTATAAAATGCAGTGAATATTCTAAGACAAAGTCCAATGTTATATGAAATTGTTATTTATGGAAGATGAGTATACGTTGCGTGAAGTGCATCACGCTTACTAAATAGAACATTTGTCTGATGTATATCAATGAATTAAGATTTGAAATATTATTTAAATCGCTAGTATTTTGCTGGATATATAACTTAATTAATTTTTAAAAATAAAATTTAGTACTTGTAAATCTCAACAGATGAGATAGCTTGCAAGTTACAACTCGGCCCCATTTTGATATATATTTAGTACTTGCGAATTTCTTATATCATTCAAAAATCACGGATCACTAAATTATATGGAAAATAAAAAGAACATTATGGCCAATAAGAGTTCAAGGCGAGCTCGTGAATGTTACTATCAATAGCAGCTCCTAAGCTGGGTCTGTGGATGGATTCAGTCAAAATTGTTATAAGAGCACGACGGAAGATTATAGCCAACGACTAAATTATCGCCGAGTAACAATAGAACTTGAACAGTTCATTTTATTTTTTCTTATGACTAGCACCTAGATACTTACTTCTTGTAGAAAATAATTACTTTTGCGTGAGTGCAACATTTAAAGAAATAAACCCAACGACATTATTCAAAAAATAAAGTTGTAGGATAATTAACTGCAAATTTTAAATGGTGAAATATTGGTTCTAAATAAATAAATAAAAATCAAGAGTCCATACTAGAGAAAATTAAATATCCAACATGTAAATTATATACATATTTATATTAGAATTATTTTCAAAGTGTTTTTTTATTAGCTAAGGTACACAGGAAACCCAAGTGTAATTGCCGCGACACTTTTTCTGTCAGTGAAAAGGATAGGTTCAGAGGTGATGTTGAGTTAGGACCAACAATCCCTATTCAATGAGAGTTCTCTCAAACTCTTATCTCGCGCAATCTTGAGATATTCAATTTCGATTAACCCAAAAAGAATTTTGTATTAGGAGTTGAGATCAACTAGAAACCAAGATAGGTATTGGAGTATACATCGCTTTCTATATAACCAGAAATCTAGAGTTTGAGACTTGATTACACTAGTTATCTAACTAGTGCCATTTCAGTATAATAACTTGATTATTTGTTAACTAAGTATCACATGCGGTTTTTTTTTTTTTATTCAATCATGACTCTTATAATTTATGTCCAATAGGTGTCCTATGCAATGTTTTTAAATTTATTATGGTCCTAAATTGTAATATAACCATTCAATTAAAATAGAGAAATCACAATAAAAAAAACAATATAAAAGAATCACAATTGATTCACTCAAAGATAGTAGTGAAAGGATAACTAACGAATGAAGTGCAGTAAAAAGACTTGATAAGAATCGAGCAAAGAATTTAACATAGCCCTATTATTATCATTATTATCAGGATGGTAACCCTCATGAGCTTAGTTCAAATTGAGTTCAAATTTCTTTTCTAAAAAATTGACCTTCTAAAACTAAACTAGATCAAAAGTGTCCACTAAAACCCTAAACCGTGTGTACACTAACTAAATGAAATTAAGCTAATTTTAATACTAAAATCTAACTACATCATCAATGCCTATTTTTTTCTAACTGTTTTCTAATTTTCTTTATTTTATAATTTATTTTATAATTTATTTATTATTTATTTCTATATATGGGCCACGGATGCAAATATGGGCTGTTATATCAAGCCCCCTCAATCTATTTAACCCATTTCCCCAAAATTCAAATTCAGCCCAAATATATTTTAATGAAGTTAAGCCCAAACTTTCCGACACTGTTCAAGCCCAATTGAGCCTTAATTGAGCCTATCTTGAAGGACGACTGCTCCAAGAACGCACTCTAATTCTGTTTTCCAATATAGAACCCATCCTCTTCTTCTCCCTTGTTTCTTTTAATGGTTTCATCATGCAGTTTTTATTATTATTATTCATCATTTTCGTATCATTACCGAGAAATCTTGATGACTCATTTTTCAATCTTAGACAATTAAAATTTTAACAACAATTCATATCAGACTAGAAATTGCACAATTTATCATTGGCCATTGCCAATCTTTGGAACATGATTATCAATCCCCTCCATGTGTTGCCAGATAATCGCCGCACTCGTTGGTCACCATCATCCACCCATCTTGATTTTCTATTAACTCAATGATATCTCATTCATAGAACTCAAAATGTACAGCTAATGTATATAGAGACATACCCGCGGAAACGAGATTGGAGCACAGAAATCGGACCGTAATGATCGAATCGTTTCCTTGGGACGCCCACCGCAGAACCACGACAGCAGGCAAACCATCCGGAAATAAAAGAAAAGAATGTGTCAGTTGCAGTTAACAGATAAAATCTCAGAAAACCGTATTTGATGAATCATGAAGCAACCGATGACATACAAAACCACATCGGGCTGTCTTCGGATCGAACGCAAAATAGGCGTCATCTCGCTTGAGGGTTCTGGATGGAACGTTATGGTAATGTTTGGATCTGACACCATCGCATCAACGCGGATTTCAGGTCAAACCATGAACAAAAGATTCAATATCAGTCAGATTTCCTGCGAACATTACCATGACGTTATTTTTTTATACTGTTTCAGATCAAAGATTGAACCGAGATGATGAATACTTGGATCTCACCTGCTCTTTTGCTCGCATCTTCATCTTCTTCGGACGCCAGCGAGAGCGAGAGAAAGCGACAGTTAGCCACACAGAGAGAGAGAGAGAGAGAGAGAGAGAGAGATGAGCTCTTCCGTTTTTGAGGGGGCTTCAAGGACTCTGGTCATTTGAACTTTGATAAGATGGATTTCTCTGTTGAGATTTCGTGGGTTTGAATGGGTCAGAGAAGCGAGAATCTCGGATATGGCAGCGCTAACCGTCGCCGGCTGAAGACTAATCGAACTGACTCAACAACTCTATTTCTTCTTCTTCTTGCTTTTTTTTTTTTTTTTTAATGAATGCTTAACTGATCGACACAAATTTAGGTGCCAATGATAATTTATTCAATTGTGCAATTCGGGTATAAGTTGCAGGACTAGGAAACAATTGAGATGAGGGAGGAGTCTTTAATGTTTGAACTCGAAACTTTTAGGCGGATTCAGGATTTTTTTTATCCATGACCTTGTACTTAAGTAAGTATCAAATGCATTTCATAGTTGATTACATTTCATAGTTGACTTAATAAGTGCCGGTTCAATTTGTGTAATCGACAAATCGTCGAAAAATAAACTAATGAACCAAAACTCATCAACTTAGCATTATTTTTATCTTAAAAATATCCCCAATTAAAAAATACGTGGTTTTTTAGAAACCTTAGTTTCACTTTGGTTGTTTGCTAAATAAATTTTCTTTCAAGTACAAAAGCTAATTCAAAATTAGGAAATAAAACTAAGCGAAGGATAAGCATGTGTGCTTCGATTAAAGTTTTCGTTCTTTTACTGTAGTGTCTAAAATTTAGTGAATATTAAGTGAAGCTTATTCAAGGAATAAATTAAGTTATCCTTGAAATTATCTTGATCTAATTTTGAATTGAATTGAAAAATAATGCATTAATCACATTATAACCAAGAGTTATATTTCAAAATCTGAGTATCATTCATGTATTAATATATATTTCTTGTTTTGACTTCATCACAAACTACATGGATAAACCAATATATTTAAAGTTACTTTATTTTTAGAGAATAAAACCCCAAATTATACCCATTATAACATATTTACCGTATTTTTTTTTGTGTGATACAATAAATCCTAAACTTATATCTATGGGATACATTTACCCCTCGTCAAGATTTCACCAATGAACACCACTAAAATTTGCGTTGACATTGCACTCATGTGGCTTCTCGACGTCTTTTTGGCTGAAAAATCAAATATGTCCTAAGGGCACAAGTTTGGAGTTTTTGATGTTACAAAATAAATTTGGGGTAGATGTGCTACATTGGGCATAATCTGAGGTGTTTTCTGTTTTTTTTTTCCTCATTTTTATATGGTTTTTACAAATTTAAAATCAATGAGATGAATTCAAAGATATAAGTGTTTTGGAAGGATTATAGAAATTTATTTCAAAATATTTTATCCTGATCTTTATCAATATTATTGATCAAATACATTTAAAGATGATTTTCTTTATTTATTTTCAGATTTAAATTTAAATCTAAAAAGTGATAGATGTGTAAGCATGACAAGTCACTAAACTAATCATACTCGGTTGAATTTAGGCTACGTGCACATGACGAGGAAAGAAGCAGTTATGGCTTTATTGACTCTTAAATTTTACTCGACAAATTAAGCAATAAATTATTATAAAAAGTAAAAAAAGAAGAAGTAAATAGTGCTAAAAAGAACTCAAAAAAGAATAGTGAACAATAAATAAATAAAGGTATGTAACGAATAACCAATAACAAATAACGAAAGGTCAATTCAATTTTGGTCCAATTCGCGCAGTCGACATCTGCTCGCTTGAGGATATGATTTTCTATGCACAAAAAACATAAGAATTGAGCAAAAAACCTCTCTTTGGTTCCCTCTCCATTGCCGATCACCCCCAACCACCACCTCCGACAGCCACGACCTTATCATCGGTCGTCGCTCACACAACGGAGAGAGACCCATTGAGACATTCCAGAGAGTATTCTTTGAGTGACATCACCAAAAATTTCTTTCAGAAGATTGACATCTAAAGAGTTCTTTCTCGTTTTTGATTCATCTTCGTGCCCAAGGTGACTCAGCCATCATCGGACTGCTGCTCCGGACAAGCACCTGTTCTTCTCTGTCTTCTTTGTCATGAATATCCGAAGAGCTTGGATTCGTGTCCAAAGCCTTTGTTTGGGTGCCAATCACTGTTGATGAAGTCTCACAGGTTACGGTTGCTAATTCGTTCACCATTTGCAACCTGTGATCCCATCTTAGCCATTGCGGATCAAATGGCTGAAAATCGTGAAATACTCAACTTGATTTTCAAAGTCTTTCACCGCCGATTGTTGCCACCAACGTGTTTGGGACCTCCTCTTGTGAGTTCAACAGTCAATCGAGCTTGGCCGGGCGAGGTCCGAATCCTAAGCATAAGGTTTGGAGTCCTTGTCTTACCCCAAAGATCCCAAGTTAGACTCCATGGATCTTGATTGTAACCTCGAAGTCTTGGTTCGAGCATTGGAGTGCTTGGTCCGCCCAGCAAAGTCCTAAGCTAGGTTCTAGGGCCCTACGATTGTGCTCCGGACAATGACGATAATCATGTTGGTGGGGAGGTCAAGTTGGAATTTTATTGAAAATTTCAATCCTTAGGAGACGTAAATCCTTTATGGTAATTTACGTCTTGTTATATTTTTTTGTAGATTCAGAAAGGAAAAAAAAAATCCGGTTCATCTTTTTACTTTCAAAAGATATCAAAAAGAAAAAAAATGGAGAAACATTTTTCGATAACCGGATAATATGAGACAAACAAAGTAAAATGACGTTTCTTAAAATATCATGTCACTACTACAGTACTCAAAGCACTCGAGTCATCTCCTATCCTTGCCCCCGTAAAAAAAAAGGAGGAACGTGCCCCTTGCTTTGGCTTTTCAATTCAGAAAAGGATAAGAATAAAGTATATCACGTTGTGTCTCTCCTGAATAAAGAAGTCTAAGTGAGCATTTGAAACATGTGTTGAGAATCTCATCAGTCAATCAGTCATATGTCATCGATGACTACATGGCACTTTCTCAGAAGCTCCATCCAAAATATAGCTCGACCTATATAAAGCTCTCTCTCTCTCATGGTCTTTTCAATTTCACTGCTTCAGAAACCAAATCATCCCTTCAATCTTCCACATCCGGTGATCTCAAAGTTGCAAATTCTAGCCCAAAGCGAAAATGCTTCAGGAAATCTTCAGTCCCTCTGAGACCGATCCATGCGATGCTTTGAAATCCATCCGTCAGCGTCTTCTTGAAGAAGATGATGATGAACATGCTGTCAACGCAGCATTTTCTACACAAACTCCAGCAAACATGTGCAGGAGGTGTTCAGGCTTCAGCAATCTTTTACTGATGGAGAGTTGGAACGAGTTGCCCTTAAAAGTCGATGACTCGGAGGACATGGTGGTGTACAGCGCTTTGCGGGATGCGCTCAATTCCAGGTGGACAGTGCCTCAGGCTTCGAGCCAAGAACTGGATTTCGAACGGACGACCATTGATTATAACAGCGTTGGTCTAAAGACAGAGGAGAAACAGGAGACGGTGGAGCGTGAGGTACAAGTGCCAGTCAAGAAGATGCGTTATAGAGGAGTGAGGAGGCGGCCGTGGGGAAAATACGCAGCAGAAATGAGGGACCCAAGAAGAACGGAGCACGGATTTGGCTCGGCACTTATGAGACGCCCGAGGACGCAGCATTGGCCTACGACCGCGCAGCTTTTAAGATGAGGGGGTGCAAGGCCAAGCTCAACTTCCCTCACCTCATCGGCTCCACTGACTACGAGCCCATCAGGGTCAGCCCGAAACGTCGGTCCGCCAAGCCTAGCTCGCCGTCCACGTCTAGCAGTGAAAGCTTTCTGACAGGGACGAAGAGGAGAAAGAGAGAGGTTAATGTAGATGCTAAGGCGGATTTACGAAGTCCACTCCCCTTTCACATTCTAGATGTGGGCTTATTGAGTGTGGATGAACAATTTTTGTTTTGATTGTGGAAACTACAATTTAGTGTTTTATCCCATTCCATTAGGGTTTGTACACAGGAAAAGAGAAGGAAAAACTTCTTTGCTATAGATTAATCGACAATTACCATTTTTTATTGGAGAAGTTCCAAACCGGGCTATGGTTTAAGCCAAAACGATGTCATTTTAGACATTAATTCTCATTCAAGTTAAAATTAACAAACGTTCGAGAGAAAAAGTAGTAAAAAGCCTTATTAATATTTTCCCTTGATTAAATTGAATGGAGTTAATAAAGAGATTTTTTTCCAAAAAAATAGAGATTTACTCGTATCAATTGTAAGTTTTTAAAACTGAAAAAAAAAAAAAAAACTATAAGTTTACCCACCCTGTGGTGGGGGAGTTGGTTAGGGCACACACTAGCCACACAAAAGGCTAGGGTTTGATTCCCCTACTTGTCACGTTGCATGACTTAAGTGGGGTGCCATGGGTGGTGGAACCCTACGCTAATATTCCCACGGGTTTATGTCACCGGTTACCAGTTATACGGCGGTTCCGGGTTGCCAAAAAAAAATTGTAAGTTTTAAAACTGAATTTGCACATTTCGAACTCAACCATATTTTTGGATGTTTTTAAAATTTTTGGTACACTTATCCTTATATTTTTCAATAACCTTTGGACAGCCACTAACCCTTACTAGCACTTAAAATATATATATGTACATTTGAAGAATAATACAGCTTTTTTTTTATCACATGAGCATGTGATTGGACCGAATGGCACGATACATCTGATCTAAAAATGTTACTTTATATACAAAAGCATGCGCTCATTATTGTCCTTCCCCAATAAAATAAAAAGGAGCGCGCCCCATGCCTTGGTTTTTTAATTTAAAATGGATAATAAAATATATTAATTCATGTCTTTCGTGAATAAAAAAGTCTTATTGAGCATTGCAAACATGCCCTTTCTCATAAACTTGATCTAACATAAATAGGAGCTAAGAATTAAATCATTTATGTTGAAATCACCAGCAGCCAAGCAGTCAAGCAGTCAAGCTCAACCTACCTATAGCTCCCACTTTGCTGGTCTTTTCAACTCTTCACTTTCTGAAACCAAAACATCTCCCTTCAATCTTCCAAAATCAGTGACCACAAAGCTACAAATTCTAGCCAAAACGAGAATGCTTCAAGAAGGACTAATCAATCCAATGTTTGGAAATCCATTTGTGAGTATCTTCTTGAAGATGATGATGATAGTGTCAATGCAACATCTTTTGCCGCAACTCCTACATACGCATACACAAGCAATTTGAGCTTCGACAATCTATTATTAATGGAGTGTTGGAATGAACTACCCCTAAAAGTTGATGACTCAAAGGACATGATGGTGGAAAAAAAAAAAAAAGGACATGATGGTGTACGGAGCTTTGTGCAACGTGCTTAATTCCGGGTGGACAATACCTTTGGCTTCAAATCAAGAAGTTCTTGATTTGGAAGCGACGACCGTTGACTATAACAGCATTGGTCGGGCTTCAAACCAAGAACTTGATTTCAAAGTGATGATCATTGATTATAACAGCATTGGTCTAGCAACAGAGAAGAAACCACAGATGTTGGAGCATGAGGTACAAGCACTAGTTGAGAGAACCCGTTACAAGGGAGTGATGAGACGATCATGAGGAAGTTAGGCGATGGAGATAAGGGACCGCAAGAAGAACGGGGTTAGGATTTGGCTTGGGACTTACTAGATGCCTGAGGCTGCAGCCTTGGCCTATAGTCGGGCTGCTCTTAAGATGAGGGGGTCCAAGGCCAAAGCTCAACATCCCTCGCCTCGTTGGCTTAGCCAAGTACAAACCTATCAAGGTTAGCTGGCTGTTTGGTCCACCCACCCTAGCTCACCATCCACGTCCAGCGGTGATGAAGAGGAGAAAGAGAGGTGAATTTGGAAGTCCAATGCCCTTTCCCACATTGGATATGGTATTGTTGAGTGTGGACAAACAATTGTTATCTTAATTGTGCAAATTGCAAAGACATTTAAAAGTCAATCCGCAATTCATCTCGCAAAAAGTAACAATTTGGTATTTTTATTCCATTTCCATAGAGTTTGTCAGAAAAAACCAAAGGCCTATTCGATCACTAACTCCATCGTAAAAAGACCCTTGTTTCGTACACATGAAGAGAGTGAAAAAAAAAGACCTTCACGTCTTATAAACCTCACTAATTACCGGCATGTCCTTAACGTGACGGATATCCTCACAGTGTTACCAGTTTTCTATACATTTGATGGACGTTGATGGATGAAATGATTGTGAGATTGAACATAGTTAGCCTTGCGACTTTCAATATCAGGTAATTAGGCCAAATGAGGAGGTAAAGGAAAATGGAGAAAACCGGTAACACTGTGAAATAGATTTACATGACAATCAACGTCCATCAAAGAATCCATGTGTCAAATGCGCCCAGCATCAATTTGTCAGACATTTTGCATTGTAGTTGTACGATGGAAGGGGGGGCGTGAGACTCAGGCAAGGGGGCATAGTGAGCAAAGTCAGATGCGTGACACTTGGCCGATGTCCCTTCGGCAGAGGGTCTGAAGCAGGGTAGCCCACGATTGCTATTTTCGGGTCGGAATGCCAAGGAAGAGATGCCATGGAAAAGACGAAGAGGGCTTTCTATGGTTTTGGATGAAAGTGAGAAATGACTTTAACCATATGAGAAACCATTGCCAAAATATGCAAATCAAATGTATAGAAAATGGACTTTGCTTGTGTAACAACACTGTTACTTTCATCGTGAGATGGTGGAACTTGAACTGTTCATTTTACTTTTTTTAGGGCGAGCACCCAGATAGTTACTTGTCGTAGAAAATAATTACTTTTTGCACGCATGCAATATTTAAAGAAATAAACCCAATGAGATTATTCAGAAAAAGAAAGTTGTAGGGCAATTAATTGCAAATTTTAGATGGCAAAATATTGATCCTAAATAAATAAATAAAATTTAAGAGTCCATAACTAAAGATGAACATGGTCCCGATGGGTGGTTCTCACCTTGGAACCAAGAACTATCCACCAAGGATCGGTTCCACAAAATTAGAACCAAGAACTACCTGTTGGTTTTATGGATCCACCAGGAAATTAGATTGCCAGTTTGGTTTGGCTCTCAAGTGAGTCCATAGAATCGGTCTCGAAATCCCTACAAAATTGCATTTCTCAATTAATATCAGTTTGAACCTACTTTTTATTTTAGAGCACCAAAACTTGTTCGGCCTTATATTAGGCTCTTAATTTTGTATCATGACGACAAATCACAACAATATTTACTTGGTTCAGTTTCAATATTGTTATCTAAATTCACGAGAAGAGTTAATAGTAAATAATCCACTAATCAATTAAAGAATTGTAGAGTAGAATCACTCACATATTTGAGTGTTTCCCACACCTAAACTTCACCAACAACCTAGAGAACTATGTTAGGACTTGAACATCCGTGTCTCCACGATGGGAACGCCTCGATCAGTACGTAAACTTTCCGAGCGAAAGTCCGTGTGGTTCTCTGGTCCTACTAACAATCAGATTCAGAACGAGAGTCCCTACTGAGTTTTTTTCGATTCTTTGACTTTTGCTAGCTTATTTGAGTCGGTCAAGCACTTGGCAGGGCCCTTTTTGCACCATAATTTAACAAGTATAATCACCAAAAAGAAAAAAAAATGCCATTGGTTCCATTGAACCATCAATGCGGTCCAGCTCTTGGGACATCAGTCCGACAGGTCTTTAAGCCCAAGGCCATCTCATCCAACCTTTAACAACCTCGTTTTGGGACCACGTTCCCCCTCAACCCTGCCGACCGGACTCAGCGGATGGAAGATGTGTTGAATGCGCGTGCAGAGTCGGTCCACACCCTTACTCTTCGGCATACTTTTCGGCGTTTTCGCCATGCCCGTCGGCGCATAAAGCTTAGTCAAACCAAAACAGGATGGACCACCAGGCAAAGAGTCTAACAGTTCCGAAGCATCGAACAAGATTAGGACAAGGTGACAAACTGCATTCCCATTGCAGGAATTTCCTCAGTTTGACCTTGATCTTGTCGCATGTCAAGACCCCATCACTTGTCTTAAATCCAAAATTGAGTATGTAAATTTTTAGTTTCTAAGAAAAAGGAATGAGCACACGATATGGTTATTTTGAAAATTGTTGAAACCAACCATATGTTATCCAATTCGTTAATCCAATTATTATGTATTAATAATTTATTTCACGCGATTGCTTGTAATTTTATGTTTTTTTTTTAAATAGATGCGAGACGTGTGGAAGAGAGAAAAGCGGAATTTCTATATATTTTGACGTTGAACAATAAATAGTTTGTGAATATAAATAGGTTTTATTAGTTGATTATCTAAGGTAATATATCGATCAAGGAATGCACAATTTAAAAAAGGGATATGCACAATTTTTGAAAAAAAGGAGAATCCAAAAGGATGTTCTAATTATCTCTTAGTAGAGGAAACATTCTAGAGATATATCTCTAAAATTAATGATTTTACTCCTTTCCTAAAGTGAAAAGCAAACTCAATCTCCAATATCCACATTAGTAAATTTGCCCTTTGATTTGGAGCACACGCATACAAATTGGTCAACCTCAAACCTCAACTCTCGACCGTGCCTATGTATTCACTCCTCGTAATGCTTATTCAATTATTGTCTCCACGTATACACGTCCCAAATTGTTAAAACACAATATAAAAAAAGTAGATATATTCGTCATTCCTCCCTCAATTCTTTGTTTGTTTCCTCTTTTGTTGGTGCCACGTTCCACATTTACTCTCCCGGTCGACCAAAATTGTCCTTTTTTTTTTTATTCACATGCGATTGGATTTATACGGCACCTATCAAGATATGAGAATCTTTCTGATGCATTTTATATTCTATACGCACAAAAGCCTTGGTATAATATAGTCATTGCCACTATAATAATAGACAAAGAAACGTGCCCATAACTTGAATTTTATATAAAAATTCGTATTCGTATCGAGATAAGGCAAAAGCACATTATTTCATACGGACTGTGGTTGAATAAATGTGAATTCAAACATTCAAAACGTGTGTGGAATCTCACCACCAATGCACAGGCACCTTCTCAGCAAATGCAGCATGAGAGCTAATATGTAAAATATAATAAATTGAATGATTGTTTAAGCTAGCTCAACCTATATATATAAATCTCCCACTATGGCCATCCTCTCAACTAATCCGCTCTAGCCCTTCAATCATCAACGATACAAACTGTACACACGTGAATAGCTGCTAGATCGCCATCAGAAAATGCTTCCAGAATTCATGAGTCCCTTTGAGACCAATCAATGCGATCTTTTGAAATCGATTTGTGACCATCTTCTTCACGATGATGATGATGTTGTTGAGAACGCTACAGTATTTGTGCCGAGGAGTTCGAGCTTCAGCGATCTTTTGCTGACGGAGAGTTGGAGTGAGCTACCTCTGAGAGTCGACGACTCAGAGGATATGTTGGTATATGGCGCTTTGTGCGATGCACTCAGTTCTGGGTGGGCGATGCCTTCGGCTTCGAATCAAGAACTTGATTTCGAAACGAGGACTGTTGATAACGATGACATTGGTCTGGATGTGCAGACGAGAGCGGAGATGGTGAAGCGCGAGATGAAAGCGCCAGTCAGGATGGTGCATTACAGAGGAGTGAGGAGGCGGCCATGGGGAAAATATGCAGCAGAGATAAGAGACCCCAAGAAGAACGGCGCGAGGATTTGGCTCGGGACTTACGAGCTGCCTGAGGACGCGGCATTGGCCTATGACCGGGCCGCTTTCAACATGAGAGGGTCGAAGGCCAAGCTCAACTTCCCTCACCTCATCGGCTCGGTCGAGTATGAGCCCGTGAGGGTCAGCCCCAAGCGTCGGTCCACCGAGCCTAGCTCGCCGTCCAGCGATGACGGGTTGACTGGGACGAAGAGGAGAAAGAGAGAGGTCGATTGCTGAGGTGGAGTTTGGAACTTCAATCCCTTTTCCCATTCTGGATCTGGGCTTGTTAGGTGTGGACGAGCAATTTTATTTTGATTGTACACACTGTCTAGACATTTTCTTCATCAAAGAAAAGTCAATCAGGCGATTCTTACGTTGTGCAAAAACTGTCAATTTGGTTTTTCCTATTCTCATTTCCTTAAGAGTTTTGTCAGAAAAACCAAAACCGTTTCCTATTATAGATCTACCAATATAAAAGTGAGTGACAAAAGCAAGGAATTCTTAGCGTAAGTAACCTTAATTTCCGGGAAATAGCAGGCTTTGAATTAGACGTAAAGAGAAATTTACATGGTCAGTCTTGAGATAGAGTTCCCAGCTTTGTCGAGGTTCAAAAGAAACATAGCATCAGGAGGAAGTTCAAACGAAATCCGGAATCGTTCTTTCAGCATCATTCCTCTCCAAGCAAGCTTTATCAGTCAAAAAGAGAATCAAAAACAGATTATTCCATAAATTTGATGGGAGTGTCAATCCAGATTTTAGAGTATCTAACTCCACCTGCTGCGTTGGTTATACTCTCCATTGATAGGATGGAACAAGAGTCTCGTTGCCCAGTAAGTGGGCAGGCGTTTGGGGCAGCCCTAGCGAGGGTCGCAGGAGCAGTGTCTCGAGCCACCATAATGTTTTTATAGTTTGAATCCATATTTTATTGATAGTTTGGGCTTGAGCCTATGTCATTAGATATGTATAATCTCTCTTGTGTAATTAGGAAATGTAATAGAAATGTGTGATGTGCTAATTATAGGGAAATTATTTGCTAGATATAGCCCTAATTTAAGGGAGAATCGGGATAAAGTCTCATGTCTTGACCGTTTCTCACTTTTACTATTTATTTCCTTGTGATTGTGTGTCGAATCCTAACACCATATCGGGATAAGTGATGTGGAGGTCCTTAGCAAGTTTCAGACCATCTCCAATGGCCCAAAGTTTGGCCGTAGAACTAGTGGTATGGTCAATGTAGACTGTGAAACCAGAAACCCAATTGGCAATTGCCATTTGCATCCCAAATTAAACCTCCCCAGCCTGCAATACCAGGTTACTAATAGTCGAGCCATCGAATTTAGCTCGAGCAAGTTCTAGGCCAGGGGAGTCCATTGCACAGAGACGGCTTCCCTCGCAGGGTGGTGCTTCCTTTCTGCAGAAACGCCATGGTGTTGCAGCAGCTCTTACAAGACAAAGTTCCTTTAAGTCATGAAACTTGGCTTTGTCATCAAAAGACTTTGCTACTGCGTCACGGCCGAAGTTACCATTGAGCAAAGGGGAAAATGACCTTCTCAGACTGTCCAGATATCATCAGTCCAGAATAGAGTAAGCTTATCATCGTTAGCAACATTCGTAAATCCCCCTAAGAAGACCACATCAGCAGCAAGGAAGGTGATGGATGATTCGGTAGGTTTGCTTCAAAGTCGGTCTTTCATGAATCGGTACCATGTTTTCTTCTTTGGAATCGCATGCCTTGATGAATCATGATGTTTGCTTAAAGAGAAGCAGGTGTAAGCGATGACTTAACAGCATCAATTACTCTAAAAAAAGTTTCCCAATAAACAACAAAAGAATGTAAATGACAGCACTAAAGGAAAAAGACAGAATATTTTTCATAATTAGAACAAAACTATATTAAATTGATGATAGTTTGAGTTCTTGATATTTTGTAGCAATTAGAAATACTATCCAGAATTTCAGATATTACTTAGGGCCCATCTGTTTTGGGATTATTAGGCAAGATTGTAAAATATATTTTAGGGGAGTGATTCTTAGAAAAAGGTGTCACTTTTTAAATGAGACAGAACTGATATTTCTATTCTTGGTACTAAAAAATCTAAATAGATTTGATTACGGAGCATGATCTCAAAACCCTTAGACTCCGAACCCAATGGCTGGACTCAAGACACAAGGCATCGAGTCCACAAACCAAGGGTCGAATCCAAGCACTTGGACCTTAGAATTTGGAAGATGAAAATCCAAGATTCACAAGGGATAGACACGACACTGAGGACCATGAAAGGGATATTTGTACGTATCTAGGGACTTCCTCGGACTCGAGACATCATTTTTATTATGCCTAGCTATATTATTGTTGACCATAGAAAAATTTCCGTCCATGTTTTAATTTCGAGCAATGTCAAACAGTAAAAATTGGGAAATATCTTTCTTGTCTTCTTTTGTTTTCTTTTTCGTTTTTCTGCCACATTATGTACGTTTCCATGCCACCAAAATTTTCTTTGTTTTCAAGCAATCAGTCACTGGATCCATTAACACCTTCTGATCTAAGGTCTTCAGATCTAAGGACCATCATCGTCCTTACCCAATAAAAATACGACGAGCGTGCCCCATGCTTTTTAAATAAGGTTAAGAAATACATCACTTCGTTTCTCCTTATGATTAAAGAAGTCCATTCGAGCATTTGAAACATGTGCTGAGAAGCTCTTTGGTCATCACCAGATGCACCTTCGTGGAATATACAGATTGTCTTGGGAGTAGGATCTAAATACTTTATGAATAAATTATCGAAATGATGATCACTACAACCCAAGCTGAACCTATATATATAGCTCCCAGTTAGACGATGTTCTCAGCTGTTCGGTCTTACTTCAGAAACCAAATCATCCCCTTCGATCTTCCACATTCAGTGATCCTCAAAGCTACAAATTCTCGCCAGAAACGAAAATGCTTCAAGAAATCGTCAGTCCCTCTGAGACCCATCAACGCGATGCTTTGAGATCCATTTGGGAGCATCTTCTTGGAGATGACTTCGATGATGGAATCAATGCAACACATTATGCACCGACTCCTGCGGACATGAACTCGAGGAGTTCGAGCTTCAGCGATCTTTTACCGGCAGAGAGTTGGAGCGAACCGCCCCTCGAAGTCGACTGTGTTGAGAATATCACCGACTCTCTCTCTAGAATTCTCTGGATTTCTCTCCTCTCGTTACTCCTCCAGATTTCTCTCCCTCTCTCCAGACAATTCTCAGCCGCAATTGTTGACTCAAGTTGCAATAAAATAATAGGAAGATGGTGTGGGAAGTCGGTGGATGTGCCGACTTTACACCCTATAAATAGGGGACTTGCCTCTTGTGTGTGTGTGTGTGTAAGGGGATGTTGTGTAGAGTGTAGGGGTCTTGTGCGAGAGGTGTTGTGTAAAGTGTGAGTGGTGTTGTGTGCGTAAGTGAAGTAAGTACAATGAGTTATTGTGAGAGGATGATAAAATAGAGAGTTGTAATATTGATTTATAATTGAAGTAATTATTTTACTTGCACATCCACTTGATTTCTCAACAAGTGGTATCAGAGCAGGTCGTTGGAGGCCGTGCGAAGATAGTGGTCGGGGACCATTATAAGTGAGCAAGGCAGTCAGGGATCGTTGAGCCAAGAAGCGAAGAAGCGAAGGACGTCGGAGTTCTACCAGTGCACAATCTGGGATTGTGAAGTCGGTTGGTCCGGGACCAGGCTTACTTGGTATAGTGCGGGGCATTATACTCAAGTCACCATGGTGGATTTCTCAAGTCCAGTGAACGGGATGGAGAAGCTCAATGATTTTAATTATAATAATTGGAGTACCCGCATGCGGTATTATTTGCTTGGACAAGATTTATGGGATATTGTTGGCGGCAACAACACCACACCACCCACAAATGATAGTGATTTAAGAAAGTGGAACGTCAAGTCAGGTAAGGCTCTTTACGTTCTTGCCGTGACTGTTGATGATGAATTACTGCAACACATAAAGAGTGCGACGACCCCGAAGGAGGCTTGGGATAACTTGGCGACGTTGTTTGCAAGGACAAACGATGCCAAGTTACAATGTCTGGAGAACAAGCTCCTCTCAATCTCGCAACAAAGTATGACGGTAAGTCAATACTTTTCTAAAGTTAAATCTATTTGCGAAGAAATTTCAAAATTAGATCCTGAGAATGCCATCTCTGAGACAAGAATGAGAAGAATAATAATTCATGGGTTAAGGCCGGAGTATAACAGTATTGTTACGGCCACTCGTGGATGGGCAAATGAGCCAACTCTAACTAAGTTGGAAAATATATTGGCCAATCAAGAGGCCTTAGATAAACAAATTCCTAAGGTCTCAATTAAGGAGGATGAAAGTGCCCTCTTCAGTAATAAAAGAGGGTTCAAGGGCCAAAATAGAAATAGAGCGGGTGCAAGAGATGGCAAACCATGGAAAGATCATGGAGATTGGTGGAGGCAACCCGAAAAGAAGGGTGATCAGCCAGGGGGAGCTCGTCAAGATCGTGACGACGACAATGACGAAGATAAGAGCAACAAAAGGCGTAGCAAACGGTGTTACGTTTGTGGCAAGGTAGGACATATTGCTCGATTTTGTTGGTACAGGCAGGAAGAAGGAAATGTCGTCACTTCCTGCAAGAAGGAGATTGAAAGTGAAGAAGAATGGGACTTTCAAGCGCCTGTTGCAATAAAGGAACGAGAAGAGCTTGCAACAACTTGTATAGTTGAGTTGGATAATTCGACAGGTTCCATCACGACCCCGAATAAGAGCAAGTCAAGGGAGAACTTGAAGAAGCAACTAACAACGCCAACAAGCAATTGTGAAAAGAAACTGCAAGAGATGCAGGAGATGATAAAGAAGCTAAAAGTTAAGAATGCAAAGATGGAGAATATGTTGAAGAAAAGGGATGAGATGATAAGGCAGAAGGATCGAGAGCTCAAGGCAAAAAAAAGGGAGCTAGAGAAGTTCCGAAATTGAGTTCAAGAAGCCGCAAAAGCTTCAGGACCTCAAGCCCACTATGATGTTCCGAATTAATCATATTGGAAGAGACAGTGAGCAAATGAAGGAGAAAAAGAAAGTTTTCTTTGAGAAAAGGAGGCCATCTACACCCTACATCCCGTGGTATAAGGATCGGTGGAATAAGATCAAGGGGAAGAAATTTTATGAGAAAAAGGATCAAGAGGTCTACATTGAAGTGCTTCGGATGGGATTGAATCGGTTGAAGCACGAAATGAAAGTCACAAATGAGAGGCTTGATCGAATGAGTTCTAATCTCAAAATTCATAGAGGAGATATGCTAAAATACGAAGACTGAATTGAGTAAGAAGAAGGAAAAGGAGATTAATGGGCAAAATGAATTGGCATTGCAAAAATTTAAGGATCACAAAACTCAATGGAAAGTCGCAGCAAGAGAAGCAACTAAAGATGGAGCCATAGAGCCATCCACGTACGAGGAAGCTTCGCAATATGCTGAACGGAGGAAGATAGTTGAAGAGTCCAAAAGCAATATCGACACGGCTACTATATCTAAGTTAAGAGAGAGTAGTCGGTGAGGGGGAGTGTTGAGAATATCACCGACTCTCTCTCTAGAATTCTCTGGATTTCTCTCCTCTCGTTGCTCCTCCAGATTTCTCTCCCTCTCTCCAGACAATTCTCAGCCGCAATTGTTGACCCAAGTTGCAATAAAATAATAGGAAGATGGTGTGGGAAGTCGGTGGATGTGCCGACTTTACACCCTATAAATAGGGGACTTGCCTCTTGTGTGCGTGTGTGAAAAAGGGGATGTTGGGTAGAGTGCAGGGGGTCTTGTGCAAGGGTGTTGTGTAAAGTGTGAGTGGTGTTGTGTGCGTAAGTGAAGTAAGTACAATGAGTTATTGTGAGAGGATGATAAAATAGAGAGTTGTAATATTGATTTATAATTGAAGTAATTATTTTACTTGCACATCCACTTGATTTCTCAACAGACTGCTCTGAGCACATGTTGGAGTACGGCCCTTTGCGCAACGCGCTCCATTCCGGGTGGACGATGCCTTCGGCTTCGAATCAAGAACTTGATTTCGAAGTGACGACCATCCATTATAACAGCATTGGTGGGGCGATGGAGGAGAAACCGGAGGTGGTGGAGCATGAGGTACAAGCACCAGTTGAGAAGACACGTTACAGAGGAGTGAGGAGGCGGCCGTGGGGGAAATACGCAGCAGAGATGAGGGACCCCAAGAAGAAAGGGGCAAGAATTTGGCTCGGTACTTATGAGACACCTCAGGATGCGGCATTCGCCTATGACCGCGCAGCTTTTAAGACGAGGGGGTCCAAGGCCAAGCTCAACTTCCCTCTCCTCATCGGCTCCTCCGACTATGAGCCCATCAGGGTCAGCACCAAGCGTCGGTCCGCTGAGCCTAGCTCGCCATCCAGTGATGACGGGTCGACCAGGACGAAGAGGAGAAAGAGGGATGTCGATTCAGATGCTGAGGCAGAGTTCGGAACTTCCATCCCTTTTCCCATTTTGGATACGGGGTTGTTAGGTGTGTGACGAACAATTTTTAATTTGATTGTACTCGAGACATTATTGTCTTCATCAATGAGAAGTCAATCAGGCAATTTTATGTTGTGCAAAGACTGTCAATTTGGCTTTTCCTACTCAATTTGTTCTACTTATAGAACAGCCAATATAAAAGTGAGTAACAAAGTCAAAGAATTCTTAGTGTATTAACCTTATTTTCCAGGAAATAGCAGGCTTTAAATTAAACGTAAAGAGAAATTTACAGCGTCTATGTCTTGAGATAGAGTTCCCAGGTTCTTTCAGCATCCTTCCTCTCCGAGCAAGCTTATCTGCACATCGGCTTCCTTACCTGTAAGCGTTCCTGGTTTTAGCCCTCTCGAGAGCTTTCAGTATGGTCCTACGATCATTCAAAAGGGAAGTGAAAACAAGAATTTTCAACAAATTTGATTTTGCAAGTTACCGAAGCATTCAACTTATTGGATTTTGCGGAAGCGTGTGTGTGCAAGTGTGTGTGAAATATGGCAAGGGAGCTGAGTAATGGAGGAAGGGATAAGTGAAAGCACGGAGAATGTATTTCTCAAGTGTGTGGTACAAAAGTTTAGGAGTTCTCTTAGTTTCTGGTTGATGTGTACATAGGCCGACAACTTAATGTCGATAGACTTCGTTCACCGCCTTTTCTGCCGACTTTCAGTACGAAAAAACAATACGTATTTAACTTTTAGAGTTTCAGCTTGCGGTTGCAAGCTGTTCTCTTGCATGTTACAGCTGGACGTTCCCTAGCTCCAGCTTGTTGCACCTCATGCTTGTTGCTGACTTCGACAATCGTTGCCGCCACTTTTCCCTCTCCATTAAGTATACTTCATTCTCAAGCATGCGTGGGCTAGTGTGTTCTAGAGCTTTTCAAAAACGGATCACTTTTTAACAGAACTCCGCCTCCTGATAATTGATGTGGAGTTCCTTAGCAAGTTTCGGACCATCTCCAACGGCCCAAAGTTCGGCCGCAGAACTAGCAAGGTGGTCAATGTGGCAATCAAAAACAGAAACCCAATTGCCATTTGCATCCGGGGATACCAGGGTTGCTATTAGTCGAGCCGTCAAATTTAACTTGAACCAGTTTGAGGCCGGGCGAGTCCATTGCACGAAGACGGTTTCCCACGCAGGGTGGCGTTTCCTTTTCTGCAGAAACAGCATGGTGTTGCAACAGCTCCCACAAGACAAAGTTCCTTCAAGTCTTGAAACTTGGCTTTGTCACCAAAAGACCTTGTTATTGCGTCACGGCTAAAGCAACCAGAGAGCAAAGGGGAAAATGCCCTTCTCAGAATGTCCAGGTATCAGTCCAGAATAAAGAATTCTTACCATCATTTGCAACATTCTATAACTCTCCCTAAGAAGACCTCATCAGCACCTAGGAAGGTGATGATTCAGTACGCTTGGTTCGAAGTTGGTCTTTAATGAATCGGTACCGTGTTTTCTTCTTTGGAATCGCATGCCCTGATGATTCAGTATGTTTGCTTAAAGAAAAGCAAAAGGTTAAGCGACGAGTTAACAGCATAAATTACTCCAAACAATATATCCCAATAAACACTAATTCTGGAGAGTTTTTTTAGGCTTTTTCGTAATATAATTTTGATTCTCATTAGTAAAATGTCATTAATGTGACGGATATGTACAAAACTTACTATGTTAATCATCTAGGTCACTATAATTTTGGCGATGGTGACTTATGCAATACCAATATTGGTATTGACCCCGCATGGCAAAATGAATGTGACGTACAAAAGAGTTGGAATTGCAGTTATGATATGAGTCACCTTTATGATTATTCTTTTGGTCTACCAACTTTTTTGCTTCATTCAGAAATTGCATCGCTAAGACTACCATGTGCATGTTGGCATCACACCTAATTCTAGCATGCCCCCTTTTTCAATTCATAGTTGTGATGTAGAATGTCGAACGAATAGATTCTAGACACATCCGACTCATGACTTCTTTATCTCACATTGACTGTCATGTTGATGTGTTTCACGATATCACTATTTTTCACTATCTTCCTTTGCCTCATTGGATACCCCATATTGAAAGTCGTCAGGCTGATTGTGTCCAATTGGAAAGTGGCCCTCTTGGTGGAAAAAGCCTAAAGAACAGTTTGTTCTTCCATGAAGTCGACTGCTTCCTCTACTAACATTGGTTCATATAGCAACACTTGGGATTGGCATCAACGGAGCCATTCGTGCTGTGGGCTACCAGTAGGATTATGATAAAGGCGAATGTGACGAAAAGGCCTGAGGGGGCGGTGGTTTAGGATTGGATCGAGAGTGGAGGTCTGTGAGCATAGTGGCTGTCGAATTGGGTATGAAGATGCAAAGCATGTACGTGCTTGGGTCATGGTGAAAGAAGTACTACGACCGCATTAAAGCACACTGCGACAACTTGAGGGTAGCTTTTGCGAATTTAGAGGGGAGGAAAGCTTAGTCATCGGCGATAATCTTTTGTCCAATAATTTTTCATCACGCTCCTATATTGATGTTGACTAAATCCATCCACGACGCCAATCTTAGGTGTTGCTATTGATATTAAGGTTCATGAGCTCGCCTTGTATTATTTTGCCTGATATATAACTCAATTAATTTTTTAAAGTAAAATTTAGTACTTGCGAATCTCGACAGATGAGATGGCCTACAAGTTACAACCCAACCCCATTTTCATATATATTAAGTACTTGCAAATTTCATGTACCATTCAAAAATCATGGATCACTAAACTATATGGAAAAGAAAACGAACATTATGGCCAATAAGAGTTCAAGGCAGGCTTGTAAATCTTACTATCAATAGCAGCTCTTAAGCGTGGGTTTGTGGATGGATTCAGTCAAAATTGTTATAGAAGCACGGTGGAAGATTACTGGACTAAATTATCGCTGAAACCTAAAGCTTCACTCCCCCATAGACTTTGCAAAAACAACCTTCATGTCATCACAATGAGCTTCAATGCGGGCATAGTCATTCTTTCACAGCCCAAACACGTACGTGCCTCACATCCTCCGACCCACCTTGATAACCACTGTCCCTACGGACCTCCGCTCTTAATCCATGTCCTCCACCACTGCCTCCTTGGGCCTCTCCGTTGTCATCTTTACCTTTATCACAGTCCCGTCAGCCAATGGTAGCACGAATGGCTCTAATGGCGCCAATGCCATGGATTGCACCGTGTCCCGATGATAGTCGATGAAGCATTCCACTTCATGAAAGTACAAATTTTCGTAAATCTTTGATTTTGCCACCAAGAGGGTGGCATTTCAATTGGTCCCGATGGATATGATGACTGTGATACTCAACACAGTCAGCCCCGCGACTTTAAATATGGGTAATTAGGTCCATTGGGGAGGTAAAGGAAGATGGCGAAAATGAGTAACACTGTGAAATAGATTAATACGACAATCAACGTGCAACAAAGAACCATGCGTAGTGTCTGGCATCCATTTGTTGGACATTTTGCATTGCGGCTGTAGGTTGGAAGAGAGGCATGTGCGGAGTGAGGTAACTCATGACTGCTGTTTTCAGGTCGAAATGCGGTGGAAGAGATGCCATGGAAAAGAGGAATAGGGCCTTCGAGAGTTTTGGATGAAAGTGAGAAATGACTTTGACTGTATAAGAAACCAATGCCAAAATATGCAAATCAAATATATAGAAAACGGACTTTGCTTGTGTAACAGTATTGTTACTTTCGTTGAGTGACAGTAGAACTTGAATTGTTCGTTTTTTTTTTTTTTTAATGACTAGCACCCAGATACTTACTTGTTGTAGAAAATAATTACTTTTGCATGTGTGCAATATTTAAAGAAATAAATCCAACGACATTATTCAGAAAAATAAACTGCAAATTTTAGATGGTGAAATATTGGTTCTAATTATAAAAAAAAAAAAAAAAAAAAGTTCAAGAGTCCATAACTAGAGAAAATTAAATATCCAATACGTAAATTATATACATATTTATATCAGACTTATTTTCAAATTTTTTTTATTAGCTAAGGTACATAGGAAACCCAAGTGTAATTGCCGTGACACATTTTCTGTCTGGGAAAAGGATAGGTACAGAGGTGATATCGAATTAGGACCAACAATCCCTATTCAACACGAGTTCTCCCAAACTCTTATCTCACGCAATCTTGAGATATTCAATTTCGATTAACCCAAAGAGAATTTTGTATTAGGAGTTGAGATCAACTAGAAACCAAGGTAGGTATTGGAGTATACATCACTTTCTATATAACCAGAAATCTAGAGTTTGAGACTTGATTACACTAGTTATCTAACTAGTGCCATTTCATTATCATAACTTGATTATTTGAACTAACTATCACATGCGGTTTTTTTATTCAATCATGACTCTTATAATTTATGTACAGTAGGTGTCCTATGCAATGTTTTTATATTTGTTATGGTCCTAAATTGTAATCTAACAATTCAATTAAAACAAACAAATCACAATTAAAAAAAAAAAGAAAAAACAATATAAAAGAAGCACAATCGATTCACTCAAAGATAGTAATGAAAGGATAACTAACAAATGAAGTGCAGTAAAAAGACTCGATAAGAATTGAGCAAAGAATTTAACATAGCCCTATTATTATCATTATTATCAGGATGGTAACCCTCATGAGCTTAGTTCAAATTGAGTTCAATTTCTTTCTAAAAAATTGACCTTCTAAAACTAAACTAAATCAAATGTGTCCACTAAAACCCTAAACCATGTGTACACTAACTAAATGAAATTAAGCTAATTTTAATACTAAAATCGAACTACCTCATCAATGCCTTTTTTTCCTAACCGTTTTCTAATTTTCTTTATTTTATAATTTATTTATTATTTATTTCTATATATGGGCCACGGATACAAATTTGGGCTCTTATATCAAGGCCCCTCAATCTATTTAACCCATTTCCCCAAAATTCAAATTCGGCCCAAATATATTTTAATGAAGTTAAGCCCAAACTTTCCGACACTGTTCAAGCCCAAAATTCATTATTGAGCCTTAATTGAGCCTACCTTGAAGGACGATTGCTCCAAGAACGCACTCTAATTCTGTTTTCCAATATAAAACCCATTCTCTTCTTCTTCCCTTTTTTTTTATTATTTATTTATGATTTTTTCATGCAGTTGTTATTATTATTATTCATCGTTTTCATATCATTACCGAGAAACCTTGATGACTCATTTTTCAATCTTAAACAATTAAAATTTCAACAACAATTCATATCGGACCAGAAATCGCACAATTTATCATTGGCCACTGCCCAATCTCTGGAACATGAATATCAACCACCCCCATGTGTTGCCAAATAATCGCTGCACTCGTTGGTCACCATCATCCACCCATCTCGATTTTCTATTAACTCAATGATATCTAATTCATAGAACTCGAAATGTACAGCTAATGTATATAGAGACATACCCGCGCAAACGAGATCGGAGCACAGAAATCGGACCGTAATGATCGAATCGTTTCCTCAGGACGCCCACCGCAGAACCACGACAGCAGGCAAACCATCCGGAAATAAAAGAAAAGAATATGTCAGTTGCAGTTAACAGATAAAATCTCAGAAAATCGTATTTGATGAATCATGAAGCAACCGATGACATACAAAACAACATCGGGCTGTCTTCGGATCGAACGAAAAATAGGCGTCATCTCGCTTATATTTCTCTGCGACATCTCCTCAGACGTAATCAATATCGAGCGAGGGTTCTGGATGGAACGTTATGGTAATGTTTGGATCTGACACCATCGCATCAACGCGGATTTCAGGTCAAACCATGAACAAAAGATTCAATATCAGTCAGATTTCCTGCGAACATTACCATGACGTTATTTTTTTTATATTGTTTCAGATCAAAGATTGAATCGAGATGAGGAGTACTTGGATCTCACCTGCTCTTTTGATCGCATCTTCATCTTCTTCGGACGCCAGAGAGAGCGAGAGAAAGCCAGAGAAAGCGAGAGTTAGCCACAGAGAGAGAGAGAGAGAGAGAGAGAGAGAGAGAGAGATGAGCTCTTCCGTTTTTGAGGGGGCTTCAAGGACACTGGTCATTTGAACTTGGATAAAATAGGTTTCCCTGTTGAGATTTCGTGGGTTTGAATGGGTCAAAAAGCGAGAATCTCGGATATGGCAGCGCTAACCGCCGCCGGCTGAAGACTAATCGAACTGACTCAATAACTCTATTTCTTCTTCTTCTTCTTACTTTTTTTAATTTTTTTAATGAATGCTTAACTGATCGACACAAATTTTGGTGCCAATGATAATTTATTGTGTAATAGTGTTGAGGCTAAACATTGTGCAATTCGGGTATAAGTTGCAAGACTAGGAAACACTTGAGATGAGGGAGGAGTCTTTAATCTTTGAACTCGAAACTTTTAGGCTGATTGAGTTTTTTTTTTTTTTTAATCGAAGACCTTGTACTTTTTTTTTTTTTTTTTGGTCAGTCTTACTCTATTCCTATGCTACACTCAAGACTTGTGACTCTTGCGGGCGTGGGAGTCGCAACCCACTCTCGAAATTTACGCGTCCCTATCCCCATCCCCTCCTGAGAAGGTGGGGATTTACCTCCCCCTTCCATGTTAGAAGGGTGGCCACTGGGGCGAACCCCCAGTGGTTGAAGACCTTGTACTTAAGTAAGTATCAAATGCATTTCATAGTTGACTTAATAAGTGTCGGTTCAATTTGTGTAATTGACTAATCGTTGAAAAATAAACTAATGAACCAAAACTCATCACTTAACCATTATTTTTATATTAAAAATATCCCCAATTCAAAAATACGTGGTTTTTTAGAAACCTTAGTTTCACTTTGGTTGTTTGCTAAATAAATTTTCTTTAAAGTACAAAAGCTAATTCAAAATTAGGAAATATAACCAAGTGAAGGATAAGCATGTGTGTTTTGAATTAAAGTTTTCGTTCTTTTATTGTAGTGCCTAAACTTTAGTGAATATTAAGTGAAGCTTATTCAAGGAATAAATTAAGTTCTCCTTGAAATTATCTTGATCTAATTTTGAATTGAATTGAAAAATAATGCATTAATCACATTATTAACCAGAAGTTATATTTCGAAATCTAAGTATCATTCATGTATTAATATATATTTCTTGTTTTGACTTCATCACAAACTACATGGATAAACCTATATATTTGAAGTTCCTTTATTTTAAGAGAATAAAACCCCAAATTATACTCATTATAACATATTTACCGTAATTTTTTTTTTTTGTGTGATACAATAAATCCTAAACTTATACCTATGGGATACATTTACCCCTCGTCAAGATTTTGCAAATAAACACCACTAAAATCCGATTTGACATTGCACTCATGTGGCTTCACTACGTCTTTTTGGCTGAAAAATCAAATATGTCCTAAGGGCACAAGTTTGGAGTTTTTGATGTTACAAAATAAATGTGGGGTAGATGTGCTACATTGGGCATAGTCCGAGGTGTTTTCTGTTTTTTTTTTTTTTCCTTATTTTTATATGGTTTTTACAAATTTAAAATCAATGAGATGAATTCAAAGATATAAGTGTTTTGGAAGGATTATAGAAATTTATTTCAAAATATTTTATCCTGATCTTTATCAATATTATTGATCAATTACATTTAAAGATGATTTTCTGTATTTATTTTCAGATTTAAATTTAAATCTAAAAAGTGATAGATGTGTAAGCATGACAAGTCACTAAACTAATCATACTTGGTTGAATTTAGGCTACGTGCACATGACGAGGAAAGGAGCAGTTATGGCTTTGTTGACTCTTAAATTTTACTCGACAAATTAAGCAATAAATTATTGTAAAAAGTTAAAAAAAAAAAAAGAAGAGGTAAATAGTGCTAAAAAGAACTCAAAAAAGAATAATATGTATGACAAAAGACCAATTAAATTTTGGTCCAATTCGTGCAATTGACATCCGCGTGCTTGAGGATATGATTTTCTATTAACAAAAAACATAAGAATTGAGCAAAAATCCTCTCTCCGGTTCCCTCTCCTCCTTTGCCGATCACCCCCGGCCACGACCTCCAACAGCCACAACCTTATCATCGGTCGTCGCTCACACAATGGAGAGAGACCCATTGAGACATTCTAGAGAGTATTTTTTGAGTGATATCACCAAAAATTTCTTCAGAGGATTGACATCCAAAAAAGTTCTTTCTCGTTTCTGATTCATCTGCGTGCCCAAGGTGACTCAGCCATCATCCGACTGCTGCTCCGGAGAAGCACCTGTTTTTCTCTGTCTTCTTTGTCATGAATATCCGAAGAGCTTGGATTCGTGTCCAAAGCCTTTGTTTGGGCGCCAATCACTGTTGACGAAGTCTCACAGGTTACGGTTGCTAATTCGTTCACCATTCGCAACCTGTGATCCCATCTTAGCCATTGCGGATCAAATGGCTGATAATCGTGAAATGTTCAACTTGATTTTCAAAGTCTTTCACCGCCGATTGTTGCCACCGACGTGTTTGGGACCTCCTCTTATCAGTACAAGAGTCAATCGAGCTTGGCCAGGCGAGGTCCGAATCCTAAGCATAAGTTTTGGCGTCCAAGTCAACCCCAAGCGTCGGTCCACCGAGCCTAGCTCGCCGTCTCGCGATGACGGGTTGACTGGGACGAAGAGGAGAAAGAGAGAGATCGATTCAGATGCTGAGGTGGAGTTTGGAACTTCAATCCCTTTTCCCATTCTGGATCTGGGCTTGTTAGGTGTGGACGAGCAATTTTTATTTTGATTGTACACACTGTCTAGTCATTGTCTTCATCAATGAAAAGTCGATCAGGCGATTCTTACGTTGTGCAAAGACTGTCAATATTGTTCTTCCTATTACCATTTCCTTAAGAGTTTTGTCAGAAAAACCAAAACCGTTTCCCATTAAAATACTACCAATATAAAAGTGAGTAACAAAGGCAAGGAATTCTTAGCGTAAGTAACCTTAATTTCCGGGAAATAGCAGGCTTTGAATTAGACGTAAAGAGAAATTTACATGGTCAGTCTTGAGATAGACTTCCCAGCTTTGTCGAGGTTCAAAAGAAACATAGCATCAGGAGGAAGTTCAAACGAAATCCAGAATCGTTCTTTCAGCATCCTTCCTCTCCAAGCAAGCTTTATCAGTCAAAAGAGAAGCAAATACAGATTATTCCATAAATTTGACGGGAGTGTTGATCCAGTTTTTAGAGTATCTAACTCCACCTGCTGTGTCGTTTTTACTCTCCATTGATAGGATGGAACAAGAGTCTCGTTGCCCAGTAAGTGGGCAGGGGTTTGGGGCAGCCCTAGCGAGGGTCGCAGGAGCAGTTTCTCAAGCTACCAGAATGTTTTTATAGTTTGAATCCATATTTTTTTGATAGTTTGGGCATGAGCCTATGTCATTAGATATGTATAATCTCTCTTATGTAATTGGGAAATGTAACAGAAATGTGCAACGTGCTAATTATAGGGAAATTATTTGCTGGATATAGCCCTAATTTAAGGGAGAATCAGGATAAAGTCTTGTGTCTTGACTGTTTCTCACTTTTACTCTTTATTTCCTTGTGACTGTGCATCGAATCCTAACACCATATCGGGATAAGTGATGTGGAGGTCCTTAGCAAAGTTTTAGACCATCTCCAATGACCCAAAGTTTGGCCGCAGAACTAGTGGTATAGTCAATGTATTGAGTGAAACCAGAAACCCAATTGGCAATTGCCATTTGCATCCCAAATTAAACCTCCCCAGCCTGCAATATCAGGGTTACTAAGAGTCGAGCCATCGAGTTTAGCTCGAACAAGTTCTAGGCTAGGGAGTTCATTGCACAGAGACGGCTTCCCTCGCAGGGTGGTGCTTCCTTTCTGCAGAAACACCATGGTGTTGCAGCAGCTCTTACAAGACAAAGCCCCTTTAAGTCATGAAACTTGGCTTTGTCATCAAAAGAATTTGCTACTGCGTCACGGCCGAAGTTACCATCGGTCCCAACCCGGGAACCCGACCAGGGTTTTTTTTTTTAAAATATTTTAATATTTTAACATAAACTAATATTTTAATAAAAAATAAAAATAATAAAAAATAATAATTTATTTTCCAAAAAAAAATGTCCATATTTTCCCAAAAAAATCAAAAAAGTCAGAAAAAACCAAAAAAATGATTTATATTTTCAGAAAAAGATCCAAAAATCCAAAAAAATTGCTTTTTATTTCAAAAAAATGAGAAAAAGACCAAAAAAATATTTTTCCGCCACAAATCTATGAAAAATCCCTCAAAAATCCAAAAGGCCTTAGGGTTTAAATAAAATTAGGTACCGAAAGGGTATTGGTGATTAACTAGTGTAATCAAATCCCCGATCCTAATTTCTCTGGTTGCCCAGGAGCAAGTATTTCTCCTGATACTTCGCTTGGGTTTCTAATCGACCCACCCCAAATTGATTAGTGGCGACTCCGTTTTAAAATTAATTTATAGGTTAAAACAACTTGGACCATTAAGTCATGAATTGGTGGACTTGGGAGAGTCCGGGCATAATTAATTTTAGCCGAGCCATTAGCCTCCTTAGGCGCTCGTATCCGATTATGGGTGCCGAAAAAAAGAGATCACGACAGCTTGGTGACTCCACTGGGGATTTTGAGGACTTAGGCCATTTTATCTTTGTTTAAATTCTTTACTAACTTTGGGTTTTTTTTTTCTTTTGTGCAGGTTAATAGCTTAGAGTTTTTTTTTTTTTTTTTTTTTAAAGTAAAATGTCTTGTGATTATAAATCGCTATATATGCTTTAATGTTTTAGCACTACACATGGCACACACAATCCGGCCGCCAGACCTGGGCCGCCATAGGATTTTCTAGGATGGTGTTAAGAAAGATACGACCTCGAACGCGAGACTGCGATGTAGAGGTTGCTTTTCTTTTCCCCGATTTTCTTAGCCGAGGTTAGGAGGGTATGCTGCTAACGCGAGACTGCGACGGGCGGATACCCTTTTAATTTCATCAAGCCTTCTGAGTTAGAAATTGAGCCGCACATCCCATTTGTATGTCTTTGTGCTTGCCATTTTATTTAAAAGCAAAGTGATTTCTTTACTTTTACTCAATCTTTTATTGGCTCATGGCAATTTAGGATAAGCTTTTCAAAGTTCCAATCTATATGTGATGGGGAAAGACAATATCCAGTTCATTCTTGCTCTCAAACTCTTCAGATGGTGGGGTCAATTGGATCAGTTTGCCCAAGAGCACGTGAAAGCCAAAATCGGTCATCTCTTATCGTTGATTCAAATCACTGTTCGTCCCGAAGTCATACAGGCCATGGCACATTTCTGGTGCTCGAAGATGACTACTTTTATGTTTGGTGGGTTTGAGCTAACCCCAACTCTTGAAGAATACAACATCATCACTGGAATGCCTCTCGAGAAAAAGCTTGTTAGGCCATCGACAGGCGCCCTCCCATGGCGCGGGTTAGCTCAACTTTTAGGAACTGAAATCCATGTCATGAGACAAATTCTTGAAGACAACCATAATACCTGCCCACTAGAATTGATGAATACCTGTTTTTAAAATCAGCCTATGACCCAAAAAAGCGAAATTTTCCTCTTGGCGTTTTTTAGGTTCATCATTTTCCCCCATCAAAGAAATGTCATAAGTCCTAAGATGGCATGGATAGTTGATCAAATCTCAAGGGGACAAAATTATGTCAACGTGATTTTAACTGAAACATTTTTGTCATTTAATCTTTTTAAAGAAAGCACGGAAAAAATCATGCGGGTCTCTCCAGAAATTTTACAAGTTTGGTTCTTTTCTCACCTAAGTGAATTCTGAGGCTTCATGCGATCGTCTGGAATGAATGATTTCGAAAATCCATTACAAAATTTATGGTTTTAGGACCATACATTCCCAATCAAAGCTGTTTAAATTGGATAAACTTCCTAAGAGACCCGGCTCTTGAGGCATTCCAATGGTGTGCTGGTTGGTTCTATGAAAAGAGGGCTCGCTTTGCTTTCAAGCGCCGCTATCCAATTCCGTTACTCGGCTCACCGATGCTTTTTCCTATTTCCTACAAAGGGTGGCATGACAGTATGGAGCCCTTCAGGAGATCCCACCATCTTTCAAGAAGAGGGTCCCTCCACTTCTCTTCACTCATCAAATTTTTGAATACATGATTGACATTATCGAGAAAGCATGGAACAAGTGCCATCGCAAAAGGACCGTGGTACCTAAAGGGCTTGAGGGAGAAGAAAAAGCCCACCACGCCTCCATGTCCTACATCCACAACCATCGTATCCCGACGAAATGGAAGCCATTAGTCCCTCATGCAATCATCGAG
The DNA here is from genome assembly GCA_016097545.1 of Eucalyptus victrix. Classification (NCBI taxonomy): domain Eukaryota; kingdom Viridiplantae; phylum Streptophyta; class Magnoliopsida; order Myrtales; family Myrtaceae; genus Eucalyptus; species Eucalyptus victrix. The sequence goes on along the minus strand of CM027841.1, from coordinate 9,987,196 downwards.
AGCAACCAGCACGAGCAAGCAGAGCTCATGGAGAGGGATTTGGGAGTGGACTGGATACACACCTTAGAGCCGGTCCAAGAAAGCAAGCCTCTGCGCAAGCGCAAGACTCCACGTCGCATATAAAGTGACAATCATGTGCCCCTTAGTATTAATAGTGTGAAAGTTTTGTCCCATTGTTTTGGGGCTTTTGTTTAATATATAGTATTTTATTTTGTCATTTCAATTTCAAGTTTTAGATGTCAAAAGTCTGCAGTCTATAAAATCCTCTTTTGATAAATAAAAAACTAGTTAGGCCATTGCTATGGGTCAATCTTTGTTTACTTTCATGCTCATTATTTGTTTTTGCAACAAACAGGTAATTATGAATCGCCGGCCACCAATTGCCCGCGAATGGCCTCATGCAATAAGGCTCGATCAGAATGATGTACAAAATCGCCTCATTAACATTGAGGACGGCGTAGGACATATGTCCATTGTCCTTCGACAACTCTTGAGACAAATGAAATCTACTCAAGCTGAGCCCAACTCTGTAGTTGCCTTAAACACCATCATGACACCCGCGAATTTGCCAGAGAATAGCCAACACCATATACAATTTGAAAAGATCATGAAAAAGTTAAATCAGCTACAGGGGCAGAATCCCATGGACCTGTCCAATTATGCTGGCTTTGAGATTCCTGAAGAGCTCAAAGCACCTGAATGCGAAAGATATGCTGATACCTCCCGCTCGGAGACCTACTTGCAGGCCTACTTGGTCCGAAGGATGATTCGATCATACCAATCAAGCCTGATTGGCCCTGCCTTGCGATGGTACATTGTCAGGAAGATTAGTCCCCTTAAAACCTGGAGGGAACTAATTCATATTTTTCACTAAGAATATGATATTGACATCAACCCTGACATAGCATTGTCCTACAAAAACTGATGATCGCGGAACACGAGGAACCGTTAGTTGCTGAAATAGGAAAGAAACGTGTTGATGAAGCCTTGCATAATGAGTGGACAGTTGAGCAGCATCCTATTACTGAAAAGTTTCCCACTAGGAAAGGCAAGGAGCCTTTGTACGAGATCCAAGACACAGAGTTTGTTCAAGAGCGGGGCACGACTAGATAACTCCCCAAGCTTACTCCAAGAGCTAGGGTCGAAAGAATACCAACCCCTATCAATCTGGAAAGTGAATCAGATAGTGAAACTCTAATGTCTCTTGACAGAATCAAGCTAGCAAAACGAAAGGCCTTACTCAAAAGGTATGGACCAGAAGCCAAGAAAAGAAAGCCTAAGCAGATTAATGCAGCATTTGCCGACGAGCTACCGCACCAAAGCTTTGAGCATTCCCAAGAATACAGCTTTGAAGGCTACCATCCTCTAGAGTACAATCCTGAAGACTTCCCGGCTCTAGAATACAATCCCAAGGACTTCCAGCATTATTTCAACAATGAAACTGACGATTCATCGTATAACTGTTTCCTACTGTCATCTTGGGATGAAGGCTTATCAGAAGAGGAATCATACATCTTTATCCGCTACGATCCTAACGAAGTACTAAGCTCGTCCTCTAACCATGAGGATAGCTTCAATACTTTATCCTCATTCGGAAATTTTGACCAAGAAGAAAGCAATGGGGTAATCTCGGTAGAGTACAACTTTCCTGAAACAGAAAAATTCACCACTACAATAGATATGTAGTGGGAAAACTAGTAGCCTAACCAAGATACATCAAGCCCGTCTTGCATTCATAGGATCATGACCCTTGGAGAGATGTGGATACCTAATCTTCGTAAGTATAATGGCACAACTTGCCCTGTGGCCCACTTGCAGTACCTCCATGTTGAAATGAGTCGGTACTATGGCTCGATGTCATTCACAACTCAAGCCTTCCAAGAAAGTCTTACAGGGTCTACATTATAATGGTTCATCACAACAAATATCTACCTCATGAAAGATTGGAATGAGCTGTCTTCTACATTCCTACTTCAGTATCAAAGCCAGATTGGGACTGAAGTGCCTTGTCAGAACTTGGTTCACTTCAAAAGAAGACTAATGAAGGATTTCTGAGCGTATGCAAGGAGGTGGGAGGCTTTTATGATGCAAACTTACCCTCAACTGGCCGAAGAAGAAATGATAAAACTATTCATAGGGGCTTTACCTCGCAAGCATCGTTGTTGGTTGCATGGGTTGCACTTCCATAACTTCAATGAAGTGGTCCTCTCATGCGAATACTTCGAGTCTACTGGAGGTGAGGAACTCAAAGGCGCTTGATTTCGGAACCAACACTATCGAAGCACTCCTTTACACAGGAGTTTTCATGGGTTTTACTTGCTTTTATAATTTCTTGTCTCTTATTTTGTCTAGTGTGCTACTGTCGTATTTTCCATTCCAAGTATTCTATCGTACAATTCTAATATTTTTTTTTAAGAGCATGAGGCGGTACTCCAAACCTGCCTGGTGATGTTATCCAACCATGAAAAGAAAATATTATCCAAGGAGAATACTGAGGGCTAGGCTTCCTCATGCTTTTTCTCCCCCAAAGACGTACTTTGAAAATAAAAAATATTTCATCACCCAAAAGCTTTTGTTAAACAAGATGATAAATTTAATCATGTTTGTCTTTCTGACTCACTCACTTCATGTCTCAGAAGATCATTCCCGTCCCCTTTGACTTAGTGTGACAGGGGGCATTTGAAGCAAGCACATCAGGTGAACTCGCCAAATTCAAAGACACCCTACCAAGAAAACAGGGGCAAATAGAAAGAATCATCCTACACCAAAAGAGGGTAAGTCTTATTCTCTGAATATTATTTGAAAATGATGTCCTCTCTCTTCTATTTACAGGAAACGGAAGATAAGACGTAATAGGTACATGCAAACGGTTGAAAATCAAGTCGTCCCTAAGAGCTCTGTGCACTCCACCTCGCTCTTGCCCAACTCCTTCACAAGCTAGAGCAATATCCTTTCCCCACAATGTGCCTGAGCAATCAAACGTTGTGGTTTCATCAATGGGATTTCCAGCTTTGACAAGCCAAGAAGCACAGAAAATGAATTTCTCCTCTCGAATTGGCTACTGTCAATAGGAAGAAATCCAGATAGTTGAAGCAGTCTCTAGCCCCTATTCAAAATGAGGACCTAGAAACCTGACTTCCTATTCAGACGCATGCTCTCGCAAGAAGTAATTGCCATAAGAGAATTGCAAATTTTGATTGTCCATCTTAGATTCCATAGAAGCTTGAACTACATGACTTTGCTCAATGCTGCTAATGGTCATATAGTCAAAGACATAAGAAAATTCCACAGAGGGAAGACATTGAAGATAAATCAACAACCATCAATTATGCATACATGGCCATGAGTGAGGAAGGTCAATCGAAAGAAATGTCAAACTGTGCCAAGACGAAAAGGTTATCATTAATATTCAAATATCCCTAGGAGTCAGCAAATAAAAATTTTGGAGAAGGGTAATTCGGTATCGTTTCCAATACTCCCACTATCTGAACCCGCTTTTGACATATTCTCCCTATTGGCAAGAAGCATCAGGATTCAAGAGCTAAACTTGATGGTTAGGTTTGGCAAATCAATACTGGCCAAGCTAGTACATAGAAATGACTCACATCAAATTTACCTGGCTTCGTGTAAAAAGACATGTCATCCAGGAGCCAATTTAGAGAATAATTGACCTAATGAAGCAAGGGACATAGGACTTCGTGTCCCCCTCTCACTTCAGGTTCACCCAATCATTTGCAAACCAGTGAAGGGTAAAGTTGCATCGATTCTAGTTATTCGACTCTTGAAAGAGTTCATGACTAACACATTCCCTCTTGTTTGTTGCAGGATCACCTAATTGTCAAAAGCAAAGATAACAAATCAACGAGAAGCATGTCTTGTTGCAAGATCATTTGACAAGGATAATAAATCAATGAGAGGCATGACAAACTCTCCTAAACGAAATGACGTCCTGAGTAATCGCCAAAGCAAATGACAGAAAATCTTCAAGCCTCAACTCACATTTGATTTTAGCCAGACTAATTGATCTACTTGTACATCTTCTCTTCTACAGGGGCAAAAGTAGAGATGCCCGATCAAATTCTTAATCCTTAGCTGATCATTTATGTGTCATATCCCAAATCAATAGGGACAACCATTGACACCCCTTTGTGAATAACCCTTTTGATGAGGTGAGGACACCTGGAGTGCCATAACTTGGCACGGAGGGACACTTAAGTGCCATAACTTTAAAATGGTACACTTAAGTGCCAATATCGGAGTAAAATGGGACACTTAAGTGCCACTCCGGCGAAAATCCGACCAAATGGCTGACGTGACAATTTTCCGGCGAGTTTCGTCCAAAACGGCGTCGTTTTACACGCTGACGTGGCGGAGAAAATGCAAAAACGACGCTGTTTCGTGTTTACGTGTAAATAGTAATATAAAAAAGAATTAAATTATAAAGTATTCAAAAAAATTAAAAAAAAGAAAATTTTTTTAAATTTTTAAAAAATTAAGAAAAATTAAAAGTTTTAAAAAAATTAAGAAAATTTTAAAATTTTTAAAAATTTTTAAAAATTAAGAAAAAAGTATTAAAAAACAAAAAAAAAAAGTGGGGGGAGGTCGAACGGGCGGGCGAGGGCGAGCCCTCGCGCCGCCGCCTCCCCGCCTTCGCCAGAAGGGCCGGCGACGGAGGGGGAGGGACGGTCGGGGTCGCCGGCCCCCGGCCGGCCGACCGACGGTGAGGGCCGCGAGCCCTCACCACAAGTCGACCGGCCTCGCCAGCCCCGGCCGGGGTCCGGGCGACCCCGGCCGACCCTCCCCACTCCGTCGTCGGCCCTTCCTGATGGCGGCGGGGAGGCAGCGAGGGCCCGCGAGCCCTCGCCTGATCTGGGCGAAGGCCGCGACCCTCGCCCTAGATCTGGTCGCGGGCCCTCGCCACCTTGCCGTTGTTGCCGGGAAGGGCTGGCGACGGAGTGGGGAGGGTCGGCTAGGGTCGCCGGGCCCTAGTGAGGGGCCGGCGAGGCCGGCCGATTAGCGGCGAGGGCCCGCGAGCCCTCGCCCAGATCTGGGGCGAGGGTCGCGGCCCTCGCAGCCGCGGCCCTCGCAGCTCTCGTCGTCGATGGGCCGGGGGCCGGCGACCCGGCCGACCCTCCCCCTCCGTCGTCGGCCCTTCTCGGCGATGGTAGGGAGGCGGCGGCGGCGAGGGCTCGGCCCTCGGCCCGCCCATTCGACCTCCCCCTTTTTTTTCTAATAATTTTCTTAATTTTTAAAAATTTTTAAAATTTTCTTAATTTTTTAAATTTTTTAAAATTTCTTATTTTTTTTTTTAATTTTTATGCTGCTTTGGAGCTAAGCCGACTCAGCTCTCCGGCGAGCCACGTAGGCAAAAAATAATAATAAAATATTGCCACGTAGGATTTCCGGCAAAGGTTGCCGGAGGTGGCACTTAAGTGTCCCACTAGAAAAAAAAAAAAAGTGACACTTAAGTGTACCGTTTTGAAGTTATGGCACTTAAGTGTCCCCCGTGCCAAGTTATGGCACTTGTCTTTGGACTTCTGCCCCCTTTTGATGTTCAAAATTTAACAATACTATTCTGTTGACTCTTAAAGTTACCAAGAAGGTCTTTTTGAGTCAAAACCATTCATTTATTTTGAGAGTACAAACTCTCTCATGTTTAAAATACTGCATGCCTTTTCCAAATGGATTTCGCATTATAATTTTGTCTGTCTAAATCACTGATTCCATTAAGGATTATTACAACTAAATGAAGAATACAAGATTAATCGAGCATGCTGGATGAGGTGCGTCGAGAATGATGAAAGGCAAGCCATATCCTACACACCCCCCACCCCCATCTATACACTTGTGAGATGAGTGCAGAAGATTCCATGGCTGCAGGGTAAAGAGTTCTCTTGTGAGTACAATAACCAAAATAGTGAGAGACATTCCATTGCTCATCCCATCAAGCCCCATACACTGGTAAAGCTTCTCTCATACCCCTGTCAAGAACCACCCCACACTAGGGCAGATCAGAGGCAAAGCAGCATTACAAGGTGAGAAGAGGGATATAAATTTTCTTGCTTGCACTTGCATCAATCTTCGGGTGTTTTTATTGTATATGAACACTCACATTAATTTAAGTGCTATATAATGACGAAGAGCAATTCTTTATGCACTTGTATTCATTGTACAACCCAATTGAGTCTGTAATTTCACCATCATGTGGAGACAAAACAGAAGTTACTACCATTTAAGCAACTTTGCTCGGAGCGCTAGCTGAAGACGAAGACTCAAGAGTCTAACAACAATGTCGTGATTGAACTTGCTTAGGCCAGTTCCTCCGACAACAAGAATGAAAAGCAGGGCATAAAAAAGCAGTGTACCTAGTAAGAGTAAGGTCAATGCCCATAAAAGAAGAACTGGAATAAAAAATAAGGACATTACAAAGCAGTGTATCTGGTAAAAGCAAGGCCAATGTCTCCCAGTCAAGAATACAGCTAAGGAAAAGTTGTTGTGGTCCATAGAACCTCCATCTGACAAGAAAAACTAGTGACAAATGTCAAGACAGTCGCCAACTCTCACTCTATTACATGTGAGCCAAGTCTACGTTGCATCCCATTGTAAAAGTCTCTTCAGACTATGGCACTTCAATTAACATAGGATTTCATATGTCTATAAACATTCGTCGAAGAAGTACAAGCAAGATTACTCTATCTCTTTTCGCAAGATTCTTGACTTGCAAACCCAGAAACGATCGTGCGGCACTCCATTCATAAGCCTTGACCTTGATGGTCCCCTTTGATGAGCCGTTGACCAAGACTTCATCACAATTTCAACAAAGACCTCTCACATTGGTAAAGTCATACTGTTTGCGAGAATACTCGGACCCCTACTAACATGATGACAGTGAAATAGTGTGGTCCTTATAAATCCTACATCAATGGTCAGGATAGCCTTTTCCATGAGAGTGAGCGGAAAGTCCTTTTAGACTGAAAGTCCCTCATCTAGCTTGCTCAAGACATCTACATTCTAAATAAAGGTTGTCTTTCAAAATCTTCCCCAGTGGAAATCAAAGGATGCAAAATTGAAAAAATTATCATGCATGAATCTCATTTGAACTCATGAATTTACAGCATATTCAATCATGTGTGCATATTATGCAAATAGCAGACATTCTTAGAGATCAGAGATATTGCCAAGTAAGCATATCTCTATCCTCATTTGTCTTAAGGTACCTACCACTGTCCAAGTACTCTCTTCTTGACACTCGACCTAGTCGAGTTATCCCCTGAGTTTGGATGCTTGCAATGGTCAAAGTATCCCCTTGTCATTGAGTACTCACCACTTGCCGAGTACTCCCTCTTAACGACACTCGACTTGTCCGAGTTGTCCTCAAAGTATTGATACTTGCGACAATCCAAGTATCCCTTTGCTTTTAGGTACCTCCCACTGTCTAGGTACCCTCCTATTGACATTCGACTTGTTCGAGTTGTCCCCAGAGTATTGATACTTGTGACTGACTAAGTATCCCTTTATCATTGAATACCTGCTACTGTCTAGGTATTCCTCTTGTCTCTGAGTACCGGCCATTATTCGAATACTCAATTTTCCTAACACTCAACTTGCCCGAGTTATCCCCAAATAATAGCAGTTGTTCAAGCATTCCACTGCTTTGTTTGCTTGCGCCTACCCAGGTATGCTTTCTTACACTTGGATCAACTGAGTGGTCCCAGATCGTATCATTAAATACTTGTGTTCACCCAAGTATTCTAGTACTTTGTACACCTACGGCTACCCAGGTGTTTCACCCCTTTTAAGTGCCTGCGGCAATCCAGGTAAGCCTAATACCACATTCAAGTTTATAATACCAGGAGGTGGGAAACCTTCATGAATATGCGAGACACATCCTCGATATTCCAACTACCAGGAGGTGAGAGACCTTCACGAATATCTCAGGTACACCCTCAATATTCCCCATACTAGGAGGTGAGAGACCTTCATGAATATTCGGGGCACGTCCTCGATATTCCCCATACCAGGAGGTACGTCCTCGATATTCTCCATACCAGGAGGTGATAGACTTTCATGAATATTCGGGGCACGTCCTCGATATTTCCCATACCAGGAAGTGAGAGACCTTCATGAATATTCAAGACACGTCCTCGATATTCCCCATACTAGGAAGTGAGAGACCTTCATGAATATCCAAGGTACGCCCTCGATATTCCCATTACCAAGAGGTGAGAGACCTTCACGAATATCTAAGGTATGTCCTCGATATTCCAACTACCAGGAGGTGAGAGACCTTCACGAATATGCGAGACCCATCCTCGATATTCCCACTACTAGGAGGTGAGAGACCTTCACGAATATCCCAGATACGCCCTCAATATTCCCATTAGCAGGAGGTGAGAGACTTCATGAATATTCAAGGTATGTTCTCGATATTCCAACTACCAGGAGGTGATAGACTTTCACGAATATGCGAGACCCATCCTCGATATTCTCACTACCAGGAGGTGAGAGACCTTCATGAATTTCCCAGATACATTCTTGATATTTCCCAATTGTCAGGAGGTGGGACACCTTTACAAATATCCAAGGTATCTTCCACAAATCGATGCCTTGAGAAAGCTCGGTGCATCCTCCTGAGAAAGGTCGGGTTCCAACTGGTGTCTTCGAAAAAAGTTAGACACCCACAAATCGATGTCCTGAGAAAGGTCGGCGCATCCTGTTGAGAAAGGTCGGGTTCCAATTGGTGTCTTTGACAAAAGTCAGACACCCCAACAGATATGATGCCCTAAGAAAAGTCGGTGCATCTCCCGAGAAAGGTCGGGTACCAATTAGTGTCCTCGATACAGATCAGGCACCCACAAGTAGATGCCCTGAGAAAGGTCGGCGCATCTCCTGTCACGGCGATCAAAGAAAGGTTCGGGTCCGAGACAAACCACTTACTGTTCTGACAGGCGAGTGAAGAATGGTTCGGGCCCTGGAAAAGCATTTGATCGTCACGGCGACCGAAGAAAGGTTCGGGTCTGAGACCAATCACTTATTGCTCTAACAGACAACCAAAGAATGGTTCGGGTCCTGGAAAAGCAATTTCCCATCAAAGCGACCGAAGAAAGGTTCGGGTCCTAAACAAATTAGTGATTGTTTTAACAGGCAACCGAAGAATGGTTCGAGCCCTGGAAAAGCAACCTCCTCATATCACCAAGTAAGATGACGCCTTGATACTTGCCAAACTCGGGGTTCACATCCTATCTCACTCATTCTCGGTAAGTAACTACGGGTATCTTCTTATTTGTCTTAGTATATGTAAAGTTATATTGCTATTTTTCTGCATAGAATAATAGGTCCCAAATAAAATATAATATGCTACGCAAGCATGGATAAAATTGAGGCAACAATCGTCTTTGAATGCAACCTCTGCGAGCTCACCTTCAAAAAAGGGCAGCTGTTGACGCATCAATTTTAATTAGGTTTATTTTATTAATTAAGATTTTCTTTTATTTATTTTGTCTTTTTCGGAATAATGAACAAAAAAACCAAAACAAACAAACAAAGCAAAAACAGAAAAAATTGGCAGCCCCCCTCTTTTTCTCCTTTTCGCCGGCCCAAGCCCAATTTTCCTTTTTTTTTTTTGGCCCGGCCCCTGTCTTCCTTCTTCTTCTTCTTCCTTACGCCTTCCTTCTCCACCTCTGTATTCCACGCGCACAGAAGACGACGACGCGCGCGAAGGACGGCCTACGACTGAGGGGAGTAGGCCGACGTTAGCCGGAGAAGATAAGATCTCAAGCGCTATCAATGCTGAGCACGCTTCGCTGGATGAGCTTGGATGGGATGCCGGTTCAGCCGAGGAGAATCGCTCGGCGCGTGAAGGGGACTAGCGGTCGAAGCTCCATCAACCGGATCCCCTCGCCTATAAAAGGGCATCGCCTTCGTCGAAGAACGGCACGAGCGAGCTCCGAGATCTTCCCACTAAGAAACTTTGGGGGAGGAATCGAAGAGCGAGTGAGAGAGAAATCGGGTCGTGAGCTCGGCCGACCTCCCACTGAGAGACTTCGGGGGAGGCCGCCGGCGAGCGAGTCCGAGGAGGTCAAATCTGGCCGGTGGAGGCTCGGATCTGACCGGAGTGAGGGAGATCGGCCAGACGGAGAGGGTCGGTCAAGGTCTAAATCTGTGTTCTTGTTGCTGCTACTGCTGACACCCCGACGCTGCGTCGAGCCGTGCCGCCATCCCCACACTGTCACCTCGATCGAGTCTCGAAGTAGTCGCCTCGAAGGCTTGTTGCCGTCCCCCTTGCTAAGTCGTGACTAATCCGCCAACGCCAAGCCAGATCTAGGAATTGAGGGGGCTTCTGTCGCTACCTTCTGTCACTGCCACCATCACCTTGTCACTCCGTTGTTGCAGCCAGGTATCTACCGCCGCTCGCCACTGATATTGCTGGTACGAGTACCTAGAGGGGGGTGAATAGGTATACAAAGATTTTTCTTGATAATTTCTGTATACTTGCGCAATACTTAGACTGTTGAAGGATTTGCGAAAAATAATAATCAACGTATGACTAAGTAAGGAAAGCGAGAATTAAACACTCGGTTTATAGTGGTTCGGCTTGATTCAAGCCTACGTCCACTCTTCTGCACTGACAACCAATTTGGCTGGATTCCACTATGAACAAAGAGATGTTATAGTGTTGATCTTCCTTGATTTCTCGGTGTAGATGATCTACCACACTCGCTCAAGGTATCACCAAGTATAGACACTCTCTGTGTATACAATTTCGCTCAGACTGTATCGACTAATAATCAAGGTGCTTCGGACTCTGGAATTTTTCTATCAATCACATACTCAAACAACTAGAACGTCTTCCTTTTTATACTCCTTTATGCCATCATACCGTTGGTACTTACCAAAGGAACTCCTCCAATCTACCCGTTGGACGGAATCAATCAAGAAGATCATTCGAGCTATAAAAGGAACCTGAGGATAGCCCATCAATCATGTTTGCCCATACAATTAGGATCTTGGTTTCCAAGAATAGAACATTCCAAGAATACTTCGTCGACCATCGGATCTTCAAATGATCTAGATACGATCAAAAGAATCCATTATACTTATCCAACCAAAAGATCTTCTCCAGACGATAGGATTAAATCCTCAACCATATACTTCGGCTCTGGATTTCCTTCGTCACTGGATCAGAAAGACTGCCAATGAGAATAGTCTTGAGTCTTGAGTCTTAGGTCTCGAATCTTGAGTCTTGAATCTTGAGTTTGGTAATCAGAAAGTCTTCAGACTTTAAACTAGACGATCTGCAGATACCCGAGACTAGGCGAAGGAAACGTTTTGTCAGCTTCAAAATATTTTGGAACGATTTCTCCAACAATCTCCCCCTTTTTGATGGCGACAAAACTTTCCTGTAGATTTGAACCACTTTGACCTACAAAAAAACATTTCTCAAGCTATATGGCAATCTCATAAAGATTAACAAAGCAACCAGACTCTGCATCCACAGAAAATTGGTTAGTCTTTCATGAGTAATACCATATAACAACACTTGATATAAATTCACACAGTCAAGCATTAAAATCCATAGCCAATTCAGTCAAGTTCAAGTTCACACCCAAGTTCGCTCAAGTCATAAACAAACATATTCAAAAAATTTAAAGTCAAAGAAAGTTGGTTGGTTGGTTCAAATTGCTTCTCCCCCTTTCTGTCATCATTAAAAAGGTGAGAAAGAAGTCATGTCACGCTTAGGAATGCGCACGATCTGGAAATCTCCCATGGACTGGACTACGCCTTCTAGCCTCTTTAAGTCTTCCCTTAGTTGAGCTACCTCTTCTCCCTTGGCATTGGCTTGAAGTTGCAGAGCGAGGTCTTTCATTTTATCCTCCAGGGTAACTGAAGATGCTTGTCCAGCATTCTTCATGGCTTGAATTTCACAGTCCATAGCATATATCTGGCCACGCATTTCCAGAAGAAGATCCATGATGCGACGAAAATCTGCAGAATTGTCCGTTTGTGTGCTTGCATTTGCTTTCTCAGATGGAGACGATGGCGCTTCTGCATAGTCTGGCAGACTAGGTGCTGACATATCATGACCTTCTTCAGGCAATTGAGAAGCCTGAATTTCTTCTAGATCTGCTGGAGATTATCTTAGACCTTCATTGTTGGTAGCATGAGGTGTGATCCTTTCTTGCTCGCCAACTCCCCCTGTCTCTAGGACATAATGAGGGAAAGAGTGATGATCATTCTCTTCTGTATCTTGATTCTCCTTCTCTCCAGATTCAGCTGCAGACTTTTCTTGCTCTTCTTCTTCTTCTTCAGCTTCTTTCTCCTTCTCTCGCTGCTCTTCTTCTTCTCTGTTCTTGGCTTGCTCCTCTTCTTCTCTCTGTTTTTGCTGATGTTCTGTTGATTGAGGAACAGAACGTCTTGTCCTTATCAAGGCAGTGATTGTGAGATCTTCCTCCTCATCTTCATCCTCCAAGATGAGAGTTCTCTTCTTTTTGGATGGGGCATCAATGGCCTCCTTTCCCTTTCTCTTTGAAGCAGACGGAACTGGAGTCTTCACTCTGAATTTCTCCATTGCCTTAGAAAGTTCTTTCAGACGCATCTTTGTCAACATCTTTAAACCTACCACCATCTTATCGCACGGTCGAACGCAAAGTGAATGTGGCGGTTCAATATTCATGTGTCTGAAGATCTTGGTCACCAGACCTGGGTAAGGCAATTGTCCCTTGTCTTTCGACATTGCTCTGTACATGTGAAAGAGAATAGTGTGAGGAAGAGAGAATTTCTTTCCTGAGTTGATTGCGTACATCAATTTTGCTTTGGAGTTAGACACATCAGTCTTTGATGTAGACTTGGGCCTAATGCAATTGATCACAATTTTGTGCAGCATAATATTGATGGCACGCATCCTTGAATAGATGATTTTTCCCTCGATATCTCTGTCTTCGACAAGGTCCATTGAGGCACGAGCAACTGAGACTTTTACTGGTTGATAACTTCCTCGTTCAACTCCAATTATGTCCGCCAACATGTTCACGTCTAACACATAATCCTGATCTCGAACACTGAAAGATATTCTATTCGCATCAATAAAGCTAAGATTTGAATAGAAATATGCAGTCAGTTGTGCATATCCGTCCGTGGTGTCAGTGCAAAAACGTTCCAGTTGAAGCAGACTGAACTTCTCCCTCAAGTTCACATTTACAGCATCCAACAAGTCGAAATCGACACTCCTAGGGTTTATCACCCCTCGTTTCAACAATCTGAAAAACAAGTTTTCCTGTTCTTTCGATTTGAATAACTCTATTCTCTTTCCCTTCACCTTCGCAGCAACACCCATTCTCGGTTGAAAATCAGTGAACATTTTGTCATCGTCGTTCCCATCAGTCAAATTTGGGCCCGACATACGAGGGTCACTCGAAATATTCACAAGCGCTTCCTCTGCTTTACCCTTGGGAGCAATTCCCAAATCCTCCATTTTCTTCATAAAGATATACTCATTCCCATAATTCTTTTCTTTAAGAAAATCATCCACGTATTTCAACGGAGTCCCAGTACTTTTCAAAGCATGGTAAAGTTTGTAAATATAAGAGGGTTTTTGGACTCTTACAGGATCTGCGTCCTCGATTATCTCTTCCTCCGGATGTTGACCCGCACCTTGTGGGGTAGAAGGCGTTGAGTGACATGGTGGAGAATGAGTCGGGTTCTTATGCTGACTCGATAATTCTTCCTCTTCTGTGAGATCGAAGTGGGTAGGTCCCTCCTTCATCCTCTGTGGTCCCCTGGTCGCGATTCTTGAAGACTTCCTCGAATAAGACATCCTTCTTGTCGCTAAAAGATTTCTTTGCTTGCTTTCCCAAGAAAAGATGACAACTTTCTCGAGGATGAACTCGAAGTAGAAATCGGATTCGGAGGAGAATGCTTTAGGGTTTTGAAGATTGAAAGTGAAGACTGTATATATAACTTAGTTTTGAAAAAAGGGAAAGTTCAATCGGTACAAGGAAAGTGTACGAATACCTCTTTTCAAAATCGATAACTGCCAAAATTAATCCTTTTGAAAAGACAAGTTTTTCAATTTTCACGGAGACTACAAAATAGCTGAACGAAAGATCATATCTTTTCGAGTTTAGATAAAATAACAACTTATAGTCTATAGTCATCAACGTCTGAGTCTGAGATATTTGAGTCTGAGAGATTTGAGTCTGACGATCATCAACTTTCTGAGTCTGAAGGTTGGAGAGTCTCTAGACTTTAACTTCTTCGAGCTTCAAAATGTTGAGTCTGGAATGGATAAAATCGAATTGATTTTTCTCCAAAGGCTTTGTGAATATATCCGCTATTTGACTTTTTGAATCAACAAATTGAATCGAGATTTCTCCACTTTGAATATGATCTCTAATAAAGTGATGTCGAATTTCTATATGCTTTGCTCTTGAATGAAGAATTGGATTTTTGGTGAGATTGATTGCGCTGGTGTTGTCACACTTGATTTCTGTGCATGAGTCTTCAATCCCAAAGTCTTGTAGCTGTTGTTTTATCCATAGAATTTGCGAACAGCAGCTTCCAAGGGCTACATACTCTGCTTCTGTTGTTGAGAGAGCTACAGTGCTTTGTTTCCTTGAGAACCAAGACACTGTCCTGCTTCCAAGCAACTAGCAAGTTTCTGAAGTACTCTTTCTATCGACTCTACAGCCAGCCAGATCTGCGTCTGAATATCCCAGAAGATTAAATTCTCCCTTCTTAGGATACCAAAGACCGATGCTTGAGGATGAAGCAACGTATTTAATAATACGTTTTGCAACACTGAGATGGGATTCTCTAGGATCTGATTGAAACCTAGCACAGATACAAACACTCAACAAAATGTCAGGTCTAGAAGCAGTAAGATAAAGAAGTGAACCGATGATGCTCTTGTACAGCTTTTGATCAACTTTCTTCCCTTCCTCATCTTTGTCTATCTTCAAAGAACTTGACATTGGTATATTAGTCTTCTTGCAATTTTCCAATCCAAATCTTTTGACAAGATCATTAGCATATTTTTCTTGGTAAATGAAAGTTCCTTCCTTCAATTGCTTTATTTGAAGGCCAAGAAAGAATGTTAATTCTCCCATCATACTCATTTCAAACTCATCCTACATAGACTTAGAAAATTTCTTGCATAGACTTTCATTAGGAGATCCAAAAATAATATCATCCACATATATTTGAACGAGTAAAAAGCTTTTGTTTTCCTTTTTGATAAATAAAGTAGTATCTACTTTACCTTTAACAAAACCGTTATGTAATAAGAACTTACTTAGTCTGTCGTACCAAGCTCGAGGTGCTTGCTTTAGACCATATAGGGCCTTTTTCAGTCTGAAGACTGAGTCTGGCTTCTTTGGGTCTTCAAATCCAGGCGGTTGTTCCACATAAACTTCCTCTTGGATAAATCCATTTAGGAAAGCACTTTTGACGTCCATTTGGAATAACCTGAAATTTTTGTAACAAGCAAACGCAAGTAATAGACGAATAGCTTCTAACCTTGCTACAGGAGCGTAAGTCTCATCATAGTCTATTCCTTCTTCTTACGTGTATCCCTTGGCCACGAGTCTTACTATATTCCGTACGACTTTTCCTTTTTCGTTCATCTTGTTTCTGAACACCCATTTGGCTCCAATAACAGTTTTACCTTTTGGTTTAGATGTCAATTCCCAGACATCGTTAATGTTGAACTGTCTGAGCTCTTCTTGCATAGCTTCGATCCAGCTTTCATCAGATAAAGCTTCTTCTATGCTTTTTGGTTCAATTTCAGAGATGAGAGCCACAGCACTAAACTCTTCACGTCTTTTGGATCTGGTGCGAATTCCTTCATTAATTTCGCCTATAATGAGATCTTTAGGATGATTGGACTTGTGCTTCCAGTTACTGGTTGATTTGTCTGAATGATGATCTCTTTCTTTATTTGAATCTTCATGAACATCTTGATGTTGGTCTTCCAGAGTCTGAGATACTTTTTGAGTTGTAAGCTTTGGAAGGTCTGGAGCAGGTTCAGACTCTTCATATTGAGTCTGACTGGATTCATCTTGCGTAGAGTCTTGAAATTTGACATTCATTGACTCCTCCACCGTCTGGCTCTTCTTGTTATAGACTCTGTAGGCTTGCTTGATGTAGAATATCCAAGGAAGATGCCTTCATCTGATCTTTCTTCAAACTTACCAACTCGATCTTTTGCATTTTTCAATATAAAACATTTGCAACCGAACACATGAAAGTATGAAACAATAGGCTTCTTACCTTTGAATAATTCATAAGGGGTTTTCTCAAGAATAGGTCTTAGGAAGACTCTATTGATGATATAGCATGCTATTGAGACAGCTTCAGCCCAAAATCGTGAAGAAATTTTACTTTCAATTAAAAGAGTTCTAGCCATTTCTTGAAGAGATCTATTCTTTCTTTCCACAACTCCATTTTGCTGAGGAGTGTGTGGAAAGGAGCACACATGCTTAAATCCAGATTCATCACACAAATTTGTAAAATCTTGATTTTCAAATTCTCCTCCGTGATCTGTTCTTATACTTGAGATAACACATCCTTTTTCATTTTGAACCTTTTTAGCAAATTTTTCAAGATACGAAAAGGTTTCTGACTTACTTGCAAGGAAATATACCCAAGTAAAGCGAGAGAAATCATCCACAGTTACTAGGCAGCATTTCTTACCTCCAATACTCTGGGTTCTGGTTGATCCGAAGAGATCCATATGCAGCAACTGTAGTACATGATTAGTAGAGACATGATTTATTGGCTTAAATGAATTTCTTACATATTTTCCCAGAATACAAGGTGTGCATGGATCGGACTTTTGATATGGTAATTTGGGTAGACCTCAAACAAGCTGCTTTGATGAGATTTTGGCTAATTGCTTCATATTGACATGACCAAGCTTTTGGTGCCATAAGCTTGCTTCATCTTGGATTGAAACTAGGCATTGAGATTCATTCAATTTCATGTCTAAGAGGTAGATGTTTCCATGTCTTCGACCCATGAAAGACTGAGTAGAGTCTTTACTAATTCCATAGCAAATTCCTTCTTGAAAGGAGATCTTGAAACCAGTATCACACACGGTTGGCTAATCGAGAAGGTTATAGTTGAGTCCTTCCACTAGAGAAACATTGCTTATTGTGAGATTTTCAATTTTCACAGTTCCAAATCCCACAATGCTTCCTTTGCCGTTTCCTCCAAATGAAACATTTCCACTGTTTACTTGAACAAGCTTTACGAAGCACTTTGAGTCTCCCGTCATGTGTCTTGAACATCCGCTGTCAAGATACCATTTTACCTTTTTTTTAACGGAGACTTGCATTCAAAAGAGAGTCTCAAGTTTTCTTTGGTACCCAAATTTTCTTGGGTCCTTTGGTGTTAGTGGGATAAACATTATTAGGCCATACATTCTTAACAGGCTTCCAAACCATGGGACACTCTTTTTTTAAAGTGATCCTGACTGTTACACTTTAAACACCTTAGAGCATTTCAACCTACAGATTTTACAAAAATTTTCTTGAAATGATTTTTGTAAGCCTCTCTCGATGGTCTTTCTTAATTCTTTCTTTTACTTTAGGAAAATCAATCAAGGGAATTGTTTCCGCTGTCATGCCTAGACCAGACTTATTGAAGTAAGGTCTTTGAACCGAAAGAACTTTTTCAAGCCTTTCGGATCCTATCGAAAATTTCTTTGAAATATTTGATAAGTCCGTTTTTAAGAAAACATTTTCTTTCAAAAGATCATCTTCTTTTTCTTTAAGAGCAGAAACATTTAGGTCTAGACTTTTAACTCTTTCTTCTAAAATGACTTCCTTTTGTTTTAGAGCTGAGTTTTCCTTTTTAAGTTCGGAAATCCTTTTGAGAGAAGTCTTAAGACTCGGAACACAGTTCATCAATGTATTTAGAGACTTTGACAGGAATTTTAAAATCACTTACCTCAAATTCACACATCGAGTCCGATCCAGACTACGAGTCCGAGTCCGAATGTGCCATCAAACATATGTTGGCATATTCATTATCACTTTCTTCACATTCTGTATCACTCCAGGTTTCGGCTTTGAGAACTTTTCGAAACTTCTCAGCTTTTCCTATTTTCTTCTTCAGAAGAGGACAGTTGGGTTTGATGTGTCCCTTCTTCTTACATTCGAAGCAAACTACATCTTTGTTTGGTTCCTCATCATCAACAGATTTGGTCTGCTGTCTCTGGAAACTTTGTTTCTTTGAGTTGAACCTTCTGCATTTTCTATTCAGTTTTCTGAATTTTCTTATCATGAGGGCGAGCTCCTCATCGTCCATATCATCTTCAGAATCTGCATCATCAGAGTCATCGTTTGATTTTAATGCAATAGATTTCTTACCTCTTGGATCTTCGTCTTCATTAATTCGTTCCACTTCATATGATTGAAGAGTTCCAATCAGCTTGTCGACAAATAGAGGCATAATTCTTTGCGTCTCTTTTATTGAAATCTTTATATGATTCCACTCCTTGGAGAGTCCGCGCAGTAGCTTGTTCACCTTTATGGGATCAAAAATTTTTTGTCATTGGTTCTCAAGACCATTGACAATATCTGTAAAACGACTAAACATGTCAGTTATAGATTCTCATGGTTTCATTTTGAAGGCTTCATATTGATCGAGGAGAAAGTTGATTCTGGTCTCATTCACTCGATCTGTTCCTTCATAGGTGATGTGTAATCTATCCCATACTTCTTTTGCTGTAACACAAAAAGATATTCTGTTATATTCAGTTGGAGATAAGGCACAATATAAAGAGTAAATTGCTTTTGCATCGAGTGCTTGTCTCTTGTTTATCTCTTCCTGAGTCATTCCGCTAGCATCAACAGTTTTTTTTCCTCTTTCAGAGATTGATGCAGCAGTAGGAGTAATTCCTCTTTCCATAACGTCCCATTCCAGAGGATCCTTGGATCGTAGGAAAGCTTTCATCTTGTTCTTCCAGATGTTGTAATCCTTTCCGTCAAAGTAGGGTGGTCTGGTATTGCTTTGCCCTTCCATCAGCCCTGGTGCTAGCATACTAGCCATGGATCTTTTAATCTGAAGTAAAACACTTCAAACAAAGTAAGAACACGGGCTCTTATACCAATTGATATTGCTAGTACAAGTACCTAGAGGGGGGTGAATAGGTATACAAAGATTTTTCTTGATAATTTCTGTATACTTGCGCAATACTTAGACAGTTGAAGGATTTGCGAAAAATAATAATCAACGTATGACTAAGTAAGGAAAGAGAGAATTAAACACTCGGTTTATAGTGGTTCGGCTTGATTCAAGCCTACGTCCACTCTTCTGCACTGACAGCCAATTTGGCTGGATTCCACTATGAACAAAGAGATATTACAGTGTTGATCTTCCTTGATTTCTCGGTGTAGATGATCTACCACACTCGCTCAAGGTATCACCAAGTATAGACACTCTCTGTGTATACAATTTCGCTCAGACTGTATCGACTAATAATCAAGGTGCTTCGGACTCTGGAATTTTTCTATCAATCACATACTCAAACAACTAGAACGTCTTCCTTTTTATACTCCTTTATGCCATCATACCGTTGGCACTTACCAAAGGAATTCCTCAAATCTACTCGTTGGATGGAATCAATCAAGAAGATCATTCGAGCTAGAAAAGGAACCTGACGATAGCCCATCAATCCTGTTCGCCCATACAATCAGGATCTTGGTTTCCAAGAATAGAACATTCCAAGAATACTTCGTCGACCATCGGATCTTCAAATGATCTAGATACGATCAAAAGAATCCGTTATACTTATCCAACCAAAAGATCTTCTCCAGACGATAGGATTAAATCCTCAACTATATACTTCGGCTCGATTTCCTTCGTCACCGGATCGAAAGACTGTCAATGAGAATAGTCTTGAGTCTTGAGTCTTAAGTCTCGAATCTTGAGTCTTGAATTTTGAGTCTGGTAATCAGAAAGTCTTCAGACTTTAAACTAGACGATCTGCAGATACCCAGACTAGATTGAAGGAAACGTTTTGTCAGCTTCAAAATATTCTGGAACGATTTCTCCAACAGCCACCACTCGCCGTTGCTTTTCCGTTCGAGATCTGGTCGCCGCCTCCATCTACTGCCGTACGCCATCGTCACCCCCGTCACCACCGAACGGAAGCTCCCCCTCCCTCTTAGAACCCTAATCGTCGTTTTGCCTTGCATCTCAACCCGTGCGATCGCCTCCGTTGCCGCCGTTCGGAGGCTTGCCCCCCTTTCGTCGAGACCCTAGCCTCCATCGCCGCCGAACGCCAGACCGCCGTCGTTCGATCTCCTAGCCCCTCCATCGGGCGCCGCGGATAGATGAGGAGGGAAGAAGCATTGCGTTGGACCTAGCCCGGTCGGATCGGGCCACCGTTCGGGTAGGATTTCGTGAATTAGGAGGCGGATGAAAGCGTGGTCGTCGGATCGGGTAGGGTTTCGCCAGACCGGGTCGTCGGGTCGGGCCGGGTCATTTAGAAGCGATGGGGCCGTTGGGCGGCGATTTAAAATTAAAAACAAAAAAAAAAGAGTCGGGCGACTCGAGTCGGTCCCAACCCGAGAACCCGACCCAGGTCATTTTTTTTTTAAAAAAATATATCAATATATTAATATAAAATAATATTTTAATAAAAATAAAAAATAAAAAAATAATTTATTTTCAAAAAATCAAAATAATAAAAAATGTCCATATTTTCCCAAAAAAGTCAAAAAAAGTTAGAAAAAGAAAAAAAATATTTATATTTTCAGAAAAAGATCTAAAAATCCAAAAAAAAATGTTTTTTATGTCAAAAAATGAGAAAAAGACCCAAAAAATATTTTTCCTCCACAAATGCATGGAAAATCCCTCAAAAATCCAAAAGGGCTTAGGGTTTAAACAAAATTAGATACCAAAAGGGCATTAGTGATTAACTAGTGTATCAAGTCCCCGATCCTAATTTCTCTCGGGTTGCGCACGAGCAAGTCCGATACTTCGCTTGGGTTTCTAATTGACCCACCCCAAATTGATTAGTGGTGACTCCGTTTTAAAATTAATTTATAGGTTAAAAAAACTTGGACCATTAAGTCGTGAATTTGTGGACTTGGGAGAGTCTCGGGCATAATTAATTTCAGCCGAGCCATTAGCCTCCTTAGGCGCTCGTATTCGATTGCGGGCGCCGAAAAAAAGAGGTCACGACAATTACTTAGGGCCCATCTGTTCTGGGATTATTAGGCAAGACTGTAAAATATATTCCAAGGGAGTGATTCTTAGAAGAAGTAAATTTTTTAGTTTCACTTTTTAAATGAGGCAGAATTGATATTTTCATTCTTGGTACTAAAAAATCTAAATAGATCTGATTACAGAGCACGATCTCAGATCCCTTAGACTCCAAACCCAATGGCTGGACTCAAGACACAAGGCATCGAGCCCACAAACCAAGGGCCTAATCCAAGCACTTGGACCTTAGAACTTGGAAGATGAAAACCCAAGATTCACAAGGGCTAGACACGACACCGAAGACCATGAAAGGGATATTTGTACATACCTAAGGACTTCCTCGGACTCGAGACATCTAATTAAGGTCGAATTCCAACCCCAATGCCCACAAACTTGGAACCTCAAAGCTCGGACCTAGACTTGGGTGCTCAGTCAAACCTAAGACCTTAATGCGAACTTGGAACCTTGGTACTTGACCTAGGATACTAACTTCATTCCCATGTTAATCATTTTTATTATGCCTAGCTATATTATTGTTGACCATAAAAAAATTTCCGTCCATTTTTTAATTTCGAGCAATGTCAAACAGTAAAATTTGGGAAATATCTTTCTTGTCTTCTTTTGTTTTCTTTTTCGCTTTTCTGCCACATTCCGTACGTTTCCATGCCACCAATTTTTTTTTCCAAACAATCAGTCACTGGATCCATTAACACCTTCAGATCTAAGGTCTTCAGATCTAAGGACCATCATCGTCCTTACCCAATAAAAATACGACGAGCGTGCCCCATGCTTTTTAAATAAGATTAAGAAATACATCACTTCGTGTCTCCTTATGATTAAAGAAGTCCATTCGAGCATTTGAAACACGTGTTGAGAAGCTCTTTGGTCATCACCAGATGCACCTTCGTGGAATCTACAGATTGTCTTGGGAGTAGGAGCTAAATACTTTATGAATAAATTATCGAAATGACGATCACTACAACCCAAGCTCAACCTCTATATATAGCTCCCAGTTAGACGATGTTCTCAGCTGTTCGGTCTTACTTCAGAAACCAAATCATCCCCTTCGATCTTCCACGATCTGTGATCCTCAAAGCTACAAATTCTCGACAGAAACGAAAATGCTTCAAGAAATCGTCAGTCCCTTTGAGACCCATCAACGCGATGCTTTGAGATCCATTTGGGAGCATCTTCTTGGAGATGACTTCGATGATGGAAGCAATGCAACATTTTACGCACCGACTCCTGCGCACATGTACTCGAGGAGTTCGAGCTTCAGCGATCTTTTACTGGCACAGAGTTGGACCGAACCGCCCCTCGAAGTCGACTGCTCTGAGGACCTGTTGGAGTACGGCGCTTTGCGCGACACGCTCCATTCCGGGTGGACGATGCCTTCGGCTTCGAATCAAGAACTGGATTTTGAAGTGTCGACCATTGGTTATAATAGCATTGGTCTGGCTTCAAATCAAGAACTTGATTTCGAAGAGACGACCATCGATTATAACAGCATTGGGGGTGGCGATGGGGGAGAAACCGGAGATGGTGGAGCATGAGGTGCAAGCACCAGTCGAGAAGACACGTTACAGAGGAGTGAGGAGGCGGCCGTGCGGGAAATATGCAGCGGAGATGAGGGACCCCAAGAAGAAAGGGGCAAGAATTTGGCTCGGTACTTATGAGACACCTCAGGACGCGGCATTCGCCTATGACCGCGCAGCTTTTAAGATGAGGGGGTCCAAGGCCAAGCTCAACTTCCCTCACCTCATCGGCTCCTCCGACTACGAGCCCATCAGGGTCAGCACCAAGCGTCGGTCCGCTGAGCCTAGCTCGCCATCCAGTGATGACAGGTCGACCAGGACGAAGAGGAGAAAGAGGGAGGTCGATTCAGATGCTGAGGCAGAGTTCGGAACTTCTATCCCCTTTCCCATTTTGGATACGGGGTTGTTAGGTGTGTGACGAACAATTTTTAATTTGATTGTACTCGAGACATTATTGTCTTCATCAATGAGAAGTCAATCAGGCAATTTTATGTTGTGCAAAGACTGTCAATTTGGCTTTTCCTACGCCATTTCCTTAGAGTTTTGTTCTACTCATAGAACAGCCAATATAAAAGTGAGTAACAAAGTCAAAGAATTCTTAGTGTATTAACCTTATTTTCTAGGAAATAGCAGGCTTTAAATTAAACATAAAGAGAAATTTACAGCGTCTATGTCTTGAGATAGAGTTCCCAGGTTCTTTCAGCATCCTTCCTCTCCGAGCAAGCTTATCTGCACATCGGCTTCCTTACCTGTAAGCGTTCCTGGTTTTAGCCCTCTCGAGAGCTTTCAGTATGGTCCTACGATCATTCAAAAGGGAAGTGAAAACAAGAATTTTCAACAAATTTGATTTTGCAAGTTACCGAAGCATTCAACTTATTAGATTTTGCGGAAGCGTGTGTGTGCAAGTGTGTGTGAAATATGGCAAGGGAGCTGAGTAATGGAGGAAGGGATAAGTGAAAGCACGGAGAATGTATTTCTCAAGTGTGTGGTACAAAAGTTTAGGAGTTCTCTTAGTTTCTGGTTGATGTGTACATAGGCCGACAACTTAATGACGATAGACTTCGTTCACCGCCTTTTCTGCCGACTTTCAGTACGAAAAAACAATACGTATTTAACTTTTAGAGTTTCAGCTTGCGGTTGCAAGCTGTTCTCTTGCATGTTACAGCTGGACGTTCCCTAGCTCCAGCTTGTTGCAGCTCCTGCTTGTTGCTGACTTCGACAATCGTTGCCGCCACTTTTCCCTCTCCATTAAGTATACTTCATTCTCAAGCATGCGCGGGCTAGTGTGCTCTAGAGCTTTTAAAAAATGGATCGCTTTTTAATACAACTCCGCCTCTAGATGATTGATGTGGAGTTCCTTAGCAAGTTTCAGACCAACTCCAACGGCCCAAAGTTCGGCCGCAGGACTAGCAAGGAGGTCAATGTGGCAATTAAAAATAGAAACCCAATTGCCATTTGCATCCGGGGATACCAGGGTTGCTATTAGTCGAGCCATCAAATTTAACTTGAACCAGTTTGAGGCCGGGCGAGTCCATCGCACGAAGACGGTTTCCCACGCAGGGTGGCGTTTCCTTTTCTGCAGAAACAGCATGGTGTTGCAGCAGCTCCCACAAGACAAAGTTCCTTCAAGTCTTGAAACTTGGCTTTGTCACCAAAAGACTTTGTTATTGCGTCACGGCTAAAGCAACCAGAGAACAAAGGGGAAAATGGCCTTCTCAGAATGTCCAGGTATCAGTACAGAATAAACAATTCTTACCATCATTAGCAACATTCTAACTCTCACTAGGAAGACCTCATCAGCACCTAGGAAGGAGATGATTCAGTACGCTTGGTTCGAAGTTGGTCTTTCATGAATCGGTACCGTGTTTTCTTCTTTGGAATCGCATGCCCTGATGATTCAGTATGTTTGCTTAAAGAAAAGCAAAAGGTTAAGCGACGATTTAACAGCATAAATCACTCCAAACTATATAACCCAATAAACACTAATTCTGGAGAGATTTTTAGGCTTTTTCGTAATATAATGTGCCCGTCTGTGTGCCCGCCCAAACCAAATTGGCATGCGATGATTGGCTTGACTAGGCAGTGATATCGTGCTCCTGAAAGCATCTAAAGATTTTTAGTTTTGATGGGAAATTGCGAGCGCCCCTTGCTCTTGTAATTGCTTTTAAACTTTACGACGCAAAACTTTATGTTCTTCTGTCGATTCAAATTAGCCTTTTATTGATCAATGATCGAAAAGTTATTGCCATAACGAAGTGGACCCAAACCTAACTCATCTGGCTGTTACGAATTTTAATATTTATAAGTAGGAGTCATCGAACTTACACTTAAAAAATACATTAAAAAAAATGGGTGCTAATATTGTGCTCTCATTAGTGGACTCTTGGACCTAACCAGGTCTTTAAAAGGTCAAAGGAGAAGTAATAGGGGAAAGAATCCCCAAGAGGTGGGACTCCATAATATCACCTTCCATATTTTCACCTATATGGGAAGAAAAAGATGAGATAGAAATTTGGAGGCTTCGGTGATGAAGGTAGATACTATCTCAGAACTTCGATTCTAACTAGTGCTGGATAGACATGTATAGTAACCTTTTGTGCTCGGGATGAGAATGTGGAGCTTCAAAACTTTTATTAAGCTGGCTGTACTTCGCACAAAGTCTTTCAATTGATTGCTAGTCCTAGCATCCCAATTGAAAGACTTTGTTTAATACATAGAAACAATGGGGTGATAGTATCTTGCTCTCATTAGTGGACTCCACAGACATCATGGAAACAACAAAAGAATGTAAATAAAACAACGAATTTTTTTGGTAATTAAAACAATAAAGAATGTTAAATTGATGATAGTTCGAGTTCTCTATACTATCTAGGGATTAAAAACACTATTTAAAATTAAGAAATTACTTGGGCCATTTATTTTACGAAAATTAGACATGACTGAAAATGATTTTTGATGAAGTAATTTTCAGAAAAAGGAAATAATTTTTGTTGGACCTTTTAAATGAGGTAGCACGTGGCTAGAGACTCCCTTAAGGATCATCATGGGGATCGTGACCTTTGTAGGTATCTAAAGACTCTCCCTCAAACTCCAGACATCTAATTAAGGTCCAATGTCAACCCAAGGGCCCGAGCTTGGGAGAAAATATTGGATACGTCTCATGCTCTAGCATGGCAAACAAGAAGGCGATAGGAGGACGGCACATGTCTCATGTCAGGCGCCATTTTGAGAAATTTTTGGACGGGAGACTGAAGGTTTCTTCTTCCTAGTCTCTTTCTTCGTGCCTCTCTCACTCTACCCTCCCTCTCTCTTTCTCTCTCTCCAACAAACAAGACGTGATCTCCCAATCTCTCTGTGCCCTCCCTCTTTCCGACCAGTGAACCACCGCACCGGACCGACGAGAGGACGGTGCGGTGGTTTGTCGGTTGCTAGCGGTGGTTTGCTGGTCGAAAAGAGGGAGGGCACAAAGAGACTGGGAGGTCGCGTCCTGTTCGTTGGAGAGAGAGAAAGAGAGAGGGAGGATAGAGTGAGAGAGGCGCGAAGAAAGAGACTCGGAAGAAGAAACCCTCAGTCTCCCGGCCAATTTTTTTTCAAAATGGTGCCTGACATAAGACACGCGTCGTCCTATTACCGCCTTCTTGTTTGTCACGTTGGAGCGTGAGATGTACCCAATATTTTCTCCGAACTTGGAGCCTTGAGGCTAGGACCTAGACTTGGGTGCTTGGGCGCTCGTATGGAACCTATGACCTTGATGGAGAACCTGTAGACTTGGGTGCTCGTATGTGAACCTGTGACCTTGATGGTGAACCTGAAATCATGGATGGGTACTTGACCTAGGATACTGACTCTCGGTACCTATTCTTCAATGCGGGGCAAGGATATCCCACGTCCAATCCCTTCTAGATGGACATCAAAGTTTGGAACTTGGCCTCAAGCTCATAAGTCCAGCCCTCGGGTTCCGAGTTTGGCCACTTGAGGTTTGAATTCTAAGTCATAAGGTCTCGTGTTTGAGTCTTAGCCTGACATTCCCAGGCCAAACTTTGAGGGTCTCGATTGTGATTAGAGGTGGCAAAATGGGTCTTAGACCATTTTGTGACTTTAGTATCAATTTGGGATTTTACTCTTCTTTTGTTGCTGTTGTACTAGTTTTGTATTTTTTGTGATATTAACCCAATTTGAAAAGGCGTATATTTGTCACTAATAAACTGATTTTGGTTTTGGTGATAAAAAAGTTAATTTGAGGTAAAGTTGTTACTAGTGTATTGATTTAGTTTTTTTATAGTCATTTGAATTAAATTTATCAATAGTGTACCAATTTGGGTTTTTTTGTGGTTAAAAAATTAGTTTGTGATAAATTTATTATAAATATATTAGTTTTGGATTTTTCGTGATATTGACGATTTTTCTTTGAGTTTTTTGAGAGAGGGCGAGTGAAGTCGCAACTAATGCGGGCTAGACCCTTGCCTATGGCCGGTGAGGGTCACCAGGCCTTGCTTGTGGCCGGGAGGGTCTACTGGCCACACCCTCGCCAAGCCTAGCTCCAAAACAAAAAAAAAAAAAAAAAACCATAGAAATTCAAAATATCATTAAAATTATGGCGACGCCCGCATTATAATGTTTTTCGGCCACAAAATCCTCCTATTATACGCCTCCGGGAGGACTTATCGCCACTTGAAAAAGGTAAGATTGCCACGACTATCATAAACTGCATACCTTTCTGCCTATCTATGTTTTCTTGCCTTTCATTTGGTTGTCCAACACGTGAACGGTATACCCAATTAGATGTGGACACATCCTCCACAAATAAAAATTACTTCTAAATAGGAATAACCTTTCTCTATCACTTCACAAAAAAAGTAACTTTATTTGTGGAGAATATGGCCACCTCTAGAGGGAATACTGTTCACTTATAAGACAACCAAATTAGAGGCAAGAAAACAAATGTCAGCGGAAAGGTATGCGTAAATCTATAATAACTGTTGGAATTGTATTTGCCACCATAGCCTTTCAAGGAGCAGTGAGTCCTTCTGGAGGAGTTCGGTAGGTGGACACCGTGGGCGAAAAATATTACATAGCAAGTATCGTCATAATGGCTTACAACTATCTTAATGAGTATAAATTTTTTATCTCATGCAATACTGTTTGTTTCCTATTGTCACTACTATAATTTTGAATCTCATTAGTAAAATGCTGTTAATGCAATGGATATGCACAAAAATTACTATGTTAATCACCTAGGTCACTATAATTTTGGCGATGGTGACTTATGCAATACCAATATTGGTATCGACCCCGCATGGAAAAATGAATGTGATGTACGAAAGAGTTGGAATTGTAGTTATGATATGAGTCGCCTTTATGATTATTCTTTTGGTTTGCCAACTTTTCTACTTCATTTAGAAATTGTGTCGCTAAGACCACCATGTGCATGTTGGCATCACACCTATTTCTATCATGCCCCCTTTTCCAATTCACAGTCATGACGTAGAATGTTGAACAAATAGATACTAGACACATCCGACTCATGACTTCTTTATCTCGCATTGACTATCATGTTGATGTGGTTCACGATATTACTAGTTTTCACTATCTTTCTTTGCCTCTTTGGATACCCCATATTGAAAGTCGTCAAGCCGATTGTGTCCAATCTCGCAGTCACTACATCCACTGAGACCAATTGGAAAGCTGCCCTCTTAGTGGAAAAAGCCTAAAGATCTACAACAGTTTGTTCTTCCGTGAAGTTGACTACTTCGTCTACTAACATTGGTTCATATAGCAACACTTGGGATTGGCATCAACGGAGCCACTCATGCTGTGGGCTACCGGTAGGATTATGATAAAGGCGAATATGATGAAAAGGCCTGCTGGGGCGGTGGTTTAGGATAGGAGGATAGGATCGAGAGTGGAGGCTTGTGAGCATAGTGGCTATCGAATTGGGTATGAAGATGCAAAGCACGTACGTGCTTGGGTCGTGGTGAAAGAAATACTACGTCCACATTAAAGCACACTATGACAACTTGAGGGTAGCTTTTGCGAATTTAGAGGGGAGGAAAGCTTAGTCATCGGCGATAATCTTTTGTCCAATAATTTTTCATCACGCTCCTATATTGATGTTGACTAAATCCATCCATGATGCCAATCTTAGGTGTTGCTATTGATATTAAGGTTCATGAGCTCACCTTGTACTATTTTGCCCGATATATAACTCAATTAACTTTTTAAAGTAAAAATCAATACTTGCGAATCTCGATAGATGAGATGGCCTGCAAGTTACAACCCAACCCCATTTTTATATATATTTAGTACTTGCAAATTTCATGTACCATTCAAAAATCACGGATCACTAACTTATATGCAAAAGAAAACGAACATTATGGCCAATAAGAGTTCAAGGCGGGCTTGTAAATCTTACTATCAATAGCAGCTCTTAAGCGTGGGTTTGTGGATGGATTTAGTCAAAATTGTTATAGAAGCACGGTGGAAGATTATTGGACTAAATTATCGCTGAAACCTAAAGCTTCACTCCTCCCATAGACTTTGCAAAAACAACCTTCATGTCGTCACAATGAGCTTCAATGCGGGCATAGTCATTCTTTCACAGCCCAAACACGTACGTGCCTCACATTCTCAGACCCACCCTGACAACCACTGTCCCTACGGACCTCCGCTCTTAATCCATGTCCTCCACCACTGCCTCCTTAGGCCTCTCCATTGTCATATTTACCTTTATCATAGTCCCGTCAGCCAATCGTAGCACGAATGGCTCTAATGACGCCAATGCCATGGATTGCACTGTGTCCCGATGATAGTCGATGAAGCATTCCACTTCATGAAAGTATAAATTTTTGTAAATCTTTGATTTTGCCACCAAGAGGGCGGCATTTCAATTGGTCCCAATGGATATGATGACTGTGATACTCAACACAGTGAGCCCCGCGACTTTAAATATGGGTAATTAGGTCCATTTGGGAGGTAAAGGAAGATGGCGAAAATGAGTAACACTGTGAAATAGATCAATACGACAATCAACGTGCAACAAAGAACCATGCGTAGTGTCTAGCATCCATTTGTTGGACATTTTGCATTGCGGCTATAGGTTGGAAGGGAGGCATGTGCGGAGTGAGGTAACTCGTGACTGCTGTTTTCAGGTCAAAATGCGGTGGAAGAGATGCCATGGAAAAGAGGAATAGAATTTTCTAGGGTTTTGGATGAAAGTGAGAAATGACTTTGACTATGTAAGAAACCAATGCCAAAATATGCAAATCAAATATATAGAAAACGGACTTTACTTGTGTAACAGTACTCTTACTTTCGTCAAGTGACAATAGAACTTGAACTATTCTTTTTTTTTTTTATAAATATTTTAATGACTAGCACCCAGATACTTAGGGCCTATTTGTTTTTACACTAGTTATCTAACTAGTGCCATTTCAGTATCATAACTTGATTATTTGTAAACTAAGTATCACATGTGGTTTTTTTAATTCAATCGTGACTCTTATAATTTATGCCCAATGGGTGTCCTATGCAATGTTTTTATATTTATTATGGTCCTAAATTGTAATATAACCATTCAATTAAAACAGAAAAATCACAATAAAAAAACAATATAAAAGAAGCACAATCGATTCCTCAAAGATAGTAGTGAAAGGATAACTAATGAATGAAATGTAGTCTAAAGACTCGATAAGAATCAAGCAAAGAATTTAACATAGCCCTATTGTTATCATTATTATCAAGATGGTAACCCTCATGAGCTTAGTTCAAATTGAGTTCAATTTTTTTTCTAAACAATTGACCTTCTAAACTAAACTAGATCAAAAGTGTCCACTAAAACCCTAAACCATGTGTACACTAACTAAATGAAATTAAGATAATTTTAATACTAAAATCTAACTACCTCATCAATGCCTATTTTTTTCTAACTGTTTTCTAATTTTCTTTAATTTATAATTTCTTTTATAATTTATTTGTTATTTATTTCTATATATGGGCCACGGATACAAATTTGGGCTCTTATATCAAGCCCCCTCAATCTATTTAACCCATTTCCCCAAAATTCATATTCAGCCCAAATATATTTTAATGAAGTTAAGCCCAAACTTTCCGACACTGTTCAAGCCCAATTGAGCCTTAATTGAGCCTATCTTGAAGGACGACTGCTCCAAGAACGCACTCTAATTCTGTTTTCCAATATAGAACCCATCCTCTTCTTCTCCCTTTTTTCTTTTAATGGTTTCATCATGCAGTTTTTATTATTATTATTCATCATTTTCGTATCATTACCGAGAAATCTTGATGACTCATTTTTCAATCTCAGACAATTAAAATTTTAACAACAATTCATATCAGACTGGAAATTGCACAATTTATCATTGGCCATCGCCAATCTTTGGAACATGATTATCAACCCCCTCCATGTGTTGCCAGATAATCGCCGCACTCATTGGTCACCATCATCCACCCATCTCGATTTTCTATTAACTCAATGATATCTCATTCATAGAACTCAAAATGTACAGCTAATGTATATAGAGACATACCCGTGGAAACGAGATCGGAGCACAGAAATCGGACCGTAATGATCGAATCGTTTCCTTGGGACGCCCACCGCAGAACCACGACAGCAGGCAAACCATCCGGAAATAAAAGAAAAGAATGTGTCAGTTGCAGTTAACAGATAAAATCTCAGAAAACCGTATTTGATGACTCATGAAGCAACCGATGACATACAAAACAACATCGGGCTGTCTTCGGATCGAACGCAAAATAGGCGTCATCTCTCTTGAGGGTTCTGGATGGAACGTTATGGTAATGTTTGGATCTGACACCATCGCATCAACGCGGATTTCAGGTCAAACCATGAACAAAAGATTCAATATCAGTCAGATTTCCTGCGAACATTACCATGACGCTATTTTTTTATACTGTTTCAGATCAAAGATTGAACCGAGATGAGGAGTACTTGGATCTCACCTGCTCTTTTGCTCGCATCTTCATCTTCTTCGGACGCCAGCGAAAGCGAGAGAAAGCGAGAGTTAGCCACAGAGAGAGAGAGAGAGAGAGAGAGAGAGAGAGAGATGAGCTCTTCCGTTTTTGAGGGGGCTTCACGGACTCTGGTCAGTTGAACTTTGATAAGATGGATTTCTCTGTTGAGATTTCGTGGGTTTGAATGGGTCAAAGAAGAGAGAATCTCGGATATGGCAGCGCTAACCGTCGCCGGCTGAAGACTAATCGGACTGACCTAACAACTCTATTTCTTCTTCTTACTTTTTTTTAAAATTTTTTTTAATGAATGCTTAACTGATCGACACAAATTTTGGTGCCAATGATAATTTATTGTGTAATAGTGTTGAGGCTAAACATTGTGCAATTCGGGTATAAGTTGCAGGACTAGGAAACACTTGAGATGAGGGAGGAGTCTTTAATCTTTGAACTCGAAACTTTTAGGCTGATTCAGGATTTTTTTATCCATGACCTTGTACTTTAGTAAGTATCAAATACATTTCATAGTTGACTTAATAAGTGTCGGTTCAATTTGTGTAATTGACTAATCGTCGAAAAATAAACTAATGAACCAAAACTCATCAACTTAACATTATTTTTATATTAAAAATATCCCCAATTCAAAAATACGTGGTTTTTTTAGAAACCTTAGTTTCACTTTGGTTGTTTGCTAAATAAATTTTCTTTAAAGTACAAAAGCAATTTTTTTTTTTTTGTGGTCGAAAAGTACAAAAGCTAATTCAAAATTAGGAAACAAAACTAAGTGAAGGATAAGCATGTGTGTTTCGAATTAAAGTTTTCGTTCTTTTATTGTGGTGTCTAAAATTTAGTGAATATTAAGTGAAGCTTATTCAAGGAATAAATTAAGTTACCCTTGAAATTATCTTGATCTAATTTTGAATTGAATTGAAAAATAATGCATTAATCACATTATTAACCGGAAGTTATATTTCAAAATCGGAGTATCATTCATGTATTAATATATATTTCTTGTTTTGACTTCATCACAAACTACATGGATAAACCAATATATTTGAAGTTCCTTTATTTTTAGAGAATAAAATCCCAAATTATACTCATTATAACATTTTTACCGTAATTTTTTTGTGTGTCATACAATAAATCCTAAACTTATACCTATGGGATACATTTACCTCTCGTCAAGATCTTGCCAATGAACACCACTAAAATCCACGTTGACATTGCACTCATGCAGCTTCACAACATCTTTTTGGTTGAAAAATCAAATATGTCCTAAGGGCACAAGTTTGGAGTTTTTGATGTTACAAAATAAATTTGGGGTAGATGTGCTACATTGGGCATAGTCCGAGGTGTTTTCTGTTTTTTGTTTTCCTTATTTTTATATGGTTTTTACAAATTTAAAATCAATGAGATGAATTCAAAGATATAAGTGTTTTGGAAGGATTATGGAAATTTAATTTAAAATATTTTATCCTGATCTTTATCAATATTATTGATCAAATACATTTAAAGACGATTTTCTTTATTTATTTTCAGATTTAAATTTAAATCTAAAAAGTGATAGATGACAAGTCACTAAACCAATCATACTTGGTTGAATTTAGGCTACGTGCACATGACGAGCAAAGGAGCAGTTATGGCTTTGTTGACTCTTATAATTTTACTCGACAAATTAAGCAATAAATTATTGTAAAAAGTTAAAAGAAGAAGAAGAAGAAGTAAATAGTGCTAAAAAGAACTCAAAAAAGAATAATGAATAATAAATAAATAAATAAATAAATAAATAAATAAAGATATATAACGAATAACAAATAACAAAAGGCCAATTCAATTTGGTCCAACTCGCGCCGTCGACATCCGCGTGCTTGAGGATATGATTTTCTATGCACAAAAAACATAAGCATTGAGTAAAAATCCTCTTTCTGGTTCCCTCTCCTTTGCTGATCACCTCCAGCCACCACCTCCGACAACCACAACCTTATCATCGGTCATCTCTCACACCGACGGAGAGAGACCCATTGAGACATTTCAAAAAGTATTTTTTGAGTGACATCACCAAAAAATTTCTTCAGAGGATTGACATCCAAAAGAGTTATTTCTTGTTTATGATTCAACTTCGTGCCCAAGGTGACTCAGCCATCATTGGACTGCTGCTCCGGTGAAGCATCTGTTCTTCTCTGTCTTCTTTGTCATGAATATCCGAAGAGCTTGGATTTGTGTCCAAAGCCTTTGTTTGGGCACCAATTACTGTTGACGAAGTCTCACAGGTTACGGTTGCTAATTCGTTCACCATTCGCGACCTGTGATCGCATCTTAGCCATTGCGGATCAAATGGCTGATAATCGTGAAATGCTCAACTTGATTTATAAAGTGTTTCACCGCCGATTGTTGCCACCGACGTGTTTGGGACCTCCTTTTGTCAGAACAACAGTCAATCGAGCTTGGTCAGGCGAGGTCCGAATCCTAAGCATAAGGTTTGGAGTGCGAGTCTTACCCCAAAGATCCCAAGTTAGACTCCACGGATCTCGATTGTGACCTCGAAGTCTTGGTTCGAGCACTAGAGTGCTAGGTCCGCCCAGCAAAGTCCTAAGCTACGTTCTGGGGCCCTATATTTGTGCTTCAGATAATGATGATAATCACGTTGGTGGGGAGGTCAAGTTGGGATTTTAAATATTGAAAATTTCAATCCTTAAGAGACATAAATCCTTTATGGTAATTTACGTCTTGTTATATTTTTTTGTAGATTCAGAAAGGAAAAAAAATTTATGGTCCATCTTTTTACTTTCAAAAGATATCAAAAAAAAAAAATAATGGAGAAACATTTTTCGATAAACAAAGAAAAATGACATTTCTTAAAATATCATGTCACTACTACAATGCTCAAAGCACTCGAGTCATCTCCTATACTTCGTCTCTAATTTTTCCATGATCAGCGCTTCTCGTTTTCTTCTTTCGTTTTTCTGCCACATCCTGTACGTTTCCGTGCCACCAAAGTTTTCTTTCTTCTCAAGCGTCAGTCATTGGATCCATGAAGGAACCCTTCAGATCTTTAAGAGCCACGATCCTTGCCCCCCTAAAAAAAGGAGGAACGTGCCCCTTGCTTTGGCTTTTCAATTCAGAAAGGATAAGAATAAAGTATATCAGTTTGTGTCTCTCCTGAATAAAGAAGTCTAATTTGCCAAAAAAAAATAATAAAGAAGTCTAATTGAGCATTTGAAACATGTGTTGAGAATCTCATCAGTCAATCAGTCATATGTCAATGATGACTACATGGCACTTTCTCAGAAGCTCCATCCAAAATATAGCTCTGACCTAGATAAAGCTCTCTCTCTCTCATGGTCTTTTCAATTTCACTCCTTCAGAAACCAAATCATCCCTTCAATCTTCCACATTCAGTGATTTCAAAGCTGCAAATTCTGGCCCAAAGCGAAAATGCTTCAAGAAATCTTCAGTCCCTTTGAGACCGATCCATGCAATGCTTTGAAATCCATCTATCAGCATCTTCTTGAAGAAGATGATGATGAACATGCTGTCAACGCAACATTTTCTACACAAACTCCGGTAAATTTGTGCAGGAGGTGTTCAAGCTTCAGCAATCTTTTACTGATGGAGAGTTGGAGCGAGCTGCCCCTAAAAGTCGATGACTCGGAGGATATGGTGGTGTACAACGCTTTACGCGATGCGCTCAATTCCGGGTGGACAGTGCCTCAGGCTTTGAGCCAAGAACTGGATTTCGAAGTTACGACCATTGATTATAACAGCGTTGGTCTGGCGACAGAGGAGAAACAAGAGACGGTGGAGCGTGAGGTACGAGTGCCGGTCAAGAAGACGCATTATAGAGGAGTGAGGAGGCGGCCATGGGGAAAATACGCAGCAGAAATGAGGGACCCCAAGAAAAACGGAGCAAGGATTTGGCTCGGCACTTATGAGACGCCCGAGGACGCAGCATTGGCCTATGACCGTGCAGCTTTTAAGATGAGGGGGTGCAAGGCCAAGCTCAACTTCCCTCACCTCATCGGCTCCACTAACTACGAGCCCATCAGGGTCAGCCCGAAACGTCGATCCGCCAAGCCTAGCTCGCCATCCACGTCTAGCAATGAAAGCTTTCTGACAGGGACAAAGAGGAGAAAGAGAGAGGTTAATGTAGATGCTAAGGCGGATTTTCGAAGTCCAATCCCCTTTCACATTCTAGATATGGACTTATTGAGTGTGGATGAACAATTTTTGTTTTGATTGTGGAAACTACAATTTAGTGTTTTTATCCCATTCCATTAGGGTTTGTACATAGGAAAAGAGAAGGAAAACCTTCTTTGCTATAGATTAATCGACAATTACCTTTTTTTATTGGAGAAGTTCCAAACCCGGCAATGGTTTAAGCCAAAATAATGTCATTTTAGACATTAATTCTCATTCAAGTTAAAATTAACAAACGTTCGAGAGAAAAAGTAGTAAAAATTCTTATTGATATTTTCCCTTGATTAAATTGAATGGAGTTAATAGAGAGATTTTTTTTCCAAAAAAATAGAGATTTACTCATATCAACTGTAAGTTTTTAAAACTGAAAAAGAAAAAAAAAAACTGTAAGTTTACTCACCCTATGGTAGGGGAGTTGGTTAGGGCACACACTAGCCACACAAAAGGCTAGGGTTCAATTCCCCTACTTGTCATGTTGTGTAACTTAAGTGGGGTGCCATGAGTGGTGGAACCCTACACTAATATTCTCACGGGTTTACGTCGCCGGTTGCCGGCTATACGGCGATTCCGCGTTGCCAAAAAACAATTGTAAGTTTTAAAACTGAATTTGCACATTTTGAACTCAACCATTTTTTTGGATATTTTTAAAATTTTTGGTACACTTATCCTTATATTTTTCAATAACCTTTGGACAGCCACTAACCCTTACTAGCACTTAAATATATATATATACATTTGAAGACAGAATAATACAGCTCTACAGTTTTATTTTTATCACATGCGCATGTGATTGGAGCTGTATGGCACGATACATCAGATCTAAAAATGTTATTTTATATACAAAAGCATGCACGCATTATTGTCCTTCCCCAATAAAATAAAAAGGAGCGCGCCCCATGCCTTGGTTTTTTAATTTAAAATAGATAATAAAATATATTGATTCATGTCTTTCGTGAATAAAAAAGTCTTATTGAGCATTGCAAACATGCCCTTTCTCAGAAACTTGATCTAACATAAATAGGAGCTAAGAATTAAATCATTTATGTTGAAATCACCAGCAGCCAAGCAGTCAAGCTCAACCTACCTATAGCTCCCACTTTGCTGGTCTTTTCAACTCTTCACTTTTCTGAAACCAAAACATCTCCCTTCAATCTTCCAAAATCAGTGACCACAAAGCTACAAATTCTAGCCAAAACGAGAATGCTTCAAGAGGGACTAATCAATCCGATGTTTGGAAATCCATTTGTGAGTATCTTCTTGAAGATGATGATGATAGTGTCAATGCAACATCTTTTGCCGCAACTCCTACATACGCATACACAAGCAATTTGAGCTTCGACAATCTATTATTAATGGAGTGTTGGAATGAACTACCCCTAAAAGTTGATGACTCAAAGGACATGATGGTGTACGGAGCTTTGTGCAACGTGTTTAATTCCGGGTGGACAATACCTTTGGCTTCAAATCAAGAACTTGTTTTGGAAGCGACGACCGTTGACTATAACAGCATTGGTCGGGCTTTAAACCAAGAACTTGATTTCAAAGTGATGATCATTGATTATAACAGCATTGGTCTGGCAACAGAGAAGAAACCATAGACGGTGGAGCATGAGGTACAAGCACTAGTTGAGAGAACCCGTTACAAGGGAGTGATGAGACGATCATGGGGAAGTTACGCGATGGAGATAAGGGACCGCAAGAAGAACGGGGTTAGGATTTGGCTTGGGACTTACTGGACGCCTGAGGATGCAGCCTTGGCCTATAGTCGGGCTGCTTTTAAGATGAGGGGGTCCAAGGCCAAAGCTCAACATCCCTCGCCCCGTTGGCTTAGCCAAGTACAAACCTATCAAGGTTAGCTGGCTGTTTGGTCCACCGACCCTAGCTCACCATCCACGTCCAGTGGTGATGAAGAGGAGAAAGAGAGGTGAATTTGGAAGTCCAATGCCCTTTCCCACATTGGATATGGTATTGTTGAGTGTGGACGAACAATTGTTATCTTAATTGTGCAAATTGCAAAGACATTTAAAAGTCAATCCATAATTCATCTCGCAAAAAGTAACAATTTGGTATTTTTATTCCATTTCCATAGAGTTTGTCAGAAAAAACCAAAGGCCTATTCGATCACTAACTCCATCGTAAAAAGACCCTTGTGTCGTGCACATGAAGAGAGTGAAAAAAAAGACCTTCACGTCGTATAAACCTCACTAATTACCGGCATGTCCTTAACGTGATGGATATCCTCACAGTGTTACCGGTTTTCTATACATTTGATGGACGTTGATGGATGCAATGATTGTGAGATTGAACATAGTTAGCCTTACGACTTTCAATATCAGGTAATTAGGCCAAATGAGGAGGTAAAGGAAAATGGAGAAAAGCGGTAACACTGTGAAATAGATTAACATGACAATCAACGTCCATCAAAGAATCCATGTGTCGAATGTGCCCAACATCAATTTGTCGGACATTTTGCATTGTAGTTGTACGATGGAAAGAGGGCGTGAGACTCAGGCGAGGGGGCATAGTGAGCAAAGTCGGATGCGTGACACTCGGCGATGTCCCTTCGGCAGAGGGTGTGAAGCAGGGTAGCCCACGATTGCTGTTTTAGGGTCGGAATGCAAAGGAAGAGATGCCATGGAAAAGACGAAGAGGGCTTTCTATGGTTTTGGATGAAAGTGAGAAATGACTTTAACCATATGAGAAACCATTGCCAAAATATGCAAATCAAATGTATAGAAAATGGACTTTGCTTGTGTAACAACACTCTTACTTTCATCGTGTGATAGTGGAACTTGAACTGCTCATTTTACTTTTTTTAGGGCGAGCACCCAGATAGTTACTTGTCGTAGAAAATAATTACTTTTTGCATGCATGCAATGTTTAAATAAATAAACCCAATGAGATTATTCAGGAAAAGAAAGTTGTAGGGTAATTAATTGCAAATTTTAGATGGCAGAATTTTGATCCTAAATAAATAAATAAAATTTAAGAGTCCATAACTAAAGATGAACATGGTCCAAATGGGCGGTTCCCACCTTGGAATCAAGAACTATCCACTAAGGACCGGTTCCACAAAATTAGAACCGAGAATTGCCCGTTGGTTCCATGGATCCACCAGGAAATTAGACTGCCGGTTTGGTTCGGCTCTTGAGTGAGTCCATGGAATCGGTCTCGCAATCCCTACAAAATTGCATTTATCAATTATTATCAATTTGAACCTACTTCTTATTTTAGAGCACCAAAACTTGTTCGGCCTTATATTAGGCTCTTAATTTTGTATCATGATGACAAATCACGACACTATTTATGGACATCTTCAATCGGTCTTCTCCTTTCTCTTCGTTAGTTTATTTTGTTCTTGGCTAAAAAAAGCAAGTAAATGGATGATTAAAATGAAAAAAAAAAAAGTAAGGGATTAGTCCTGTTACACATCCAATAGACAAAATTAGTCAATAACGTTTAATAACTACAAATATCCATATATGTACATATATATTTGGTCGAAATACTACAAAACAATTAAGTAATTGTGATGGAATTTATTTTTTAATATATATACTGATTTGATTTGGGTGGGTGGGTGGTGTCACACCTAGAATAGGAACTAGACCGGTACTCACCGGTTCCACTAAATTGAAATTGGGAACTGGAATAGTTCTCATGGGAACCATTGGTTACAATCCAATTTTGGGAGGTTTGGGTAGTACTTGGTTCTTTTGCATACCCCTATACATAATCTAGAAATTAAATATCCAATATGTAAATTAAATATATATTTATATTGGACTTTTTTCAAAGTTTTTTTATTAGCTAAGATACACAAGAAACCCATAATATATAAATATGTATGTATGTATGTATGTATGTATGTATGTATGTACACACACATATATAGGCAAATAAGAGTGAAATGAGGGAATGAGGTGTTAGCTATTAGAAAAGCTCTCATTTAGACACAATTGTAGAGCTCCCTAAACAAGAAAGATTTGTGTAATTGTCGCTACACCTTTTTCCATCGATGAAAAGGACACGTTTAGAGGTAATGATAAGTTAGGATCAACGATCCCTATTCGGTGAGAGTTCTCTCAAATCTTTATCTCACACGATGTTGAAATGTTCAATTTTGATTAACCAAATGAGAATTTTATATTAGGAATTGAGATTGACTTGAAACCAAGTGAAGTATTAGAATATACATCACTTTCTACTTAACCAGAAATCTAGAGTCTAAAACTTGATTATATTAGTTATCTAACTAGTACTATTCCAATATGTAAACTATGATCATTTGTTAACAAAGTATCATATGCAGTTTTCTTATTCAATCATGACTCTTAAAGTTTATGTTCTAT
This sequence comes from Eucalyptus victrix, assembly GCA_016097545.1. NCBI lineage: Eukaryota > Viridiplantae > Streptophyta > Magnoliopsida > Myrtales > Myrtaceae > Eucalyptus > Eucalyptus victrix. The sequence goes on along the minus strand of CM027841.1, from coordinate 9,946,917 downwards.
AAGGCCCTATTTGTTTGCGTTTTTTTTTTTTTTTTGTGTTCATGAACATAATTTATGTTTTTTTGTTTCAAGGAACAAAAAAAGAATAGAAACGCGTTTGTTTACATTTTTGTTTCAAATCTATTTTTTTGTTCCGAGGAACAAATTTGGAACAGAAACAAGAAACAAGAAAAACTTTTTCTTGTTTCCGGAACACTTCCAAGAAACAATTTTTCTCTCTCCTATTTTTTCCTTCTCTTTATTTTATTCTTCTTTTCTTCTTCACTTTTCTTTGGTCGGTCACCGGCCTTGTCCATGGCCGGCAACCTTGTTGGAGCATCAATGGCCCTCGGAACAATTTTAAAATAGAAACGTTATCAAACGCATCCTAAGTGTCCATGCAATGTTTTTATATTTATTGTGGTCCTAAAATGTAACATAACCATTCAATTAAAATAGGAAAATCACAATTAAAAAAATATAAAATAATCACAATCGATTCACTCAAAGATAGTAATGAAAGGATAATTAACGAATGGAGTACAAAAAAACCCAATAAGAATCGGGCAAAGAATAGGATAGTAACCCTCATGAGCTTAATTCAAATTGAGTTCAATTTCTTTTCTAATAAATCGACCTTCTAAATCAAAACTAAATTAAATGTGTCCACTAAAACCCTATATCACGTGTACACTAACCAAATGAAACTAAGCTAATTTTAATACTAAAATCTAACTGCCTAATCAATGCCTATTTTTCTAACAGTTTTCTAATTTTATTTATTTTATCACTTGTTATTTATTTCTAGATATGGCCACGCGTACAAATTTGGGCTGTTGTATCAAGTCCCCCCAATCTATTTAACCCAATTCACTAAAATTCAAATTCAGCCCAAATATATTTGAATGACGTTAAGCCCAAACTTTCCAACCCCGTTCAAGCCCAAAATTCATTGTTGAACCTTCATTAAACCAATCTTGAAGGACGACTGCGCCACGAACCCGCTCAAATTCTAGTTTCCAATATAAGACCCATCCTCTTATTCTACCTTTTTCTTTTTTATTATTTATTGTTTTATCATTTTATCATTACTACTATTTTATTATTTATCGTCTCTTCTCATCAACTTTGTATCATTACCTATAAACTTTCAAAACTCATTCTTCAATCTTAGATAATCAAAGTTTTAACAATAATTTATATCAGATTGAAAATCGCACAATTCATCATTGGCCATGGTCAATCTCTAGAATATGACTATCAACCACCCCCATGTGTTGCCGGATCATCACCGGACTCATTGGTCACCATCATCATCCACCCATCTTGATTTCCTAGTAACTCAACGATATCTCATTCATAGAATTCGAAATGTACAGCTTGTGTATATAGAGACACACCAGTGCAAATAAGATCGGAGCTCAACAATAGGACCGTAATTGTCGAATCTTTTCCTCACTGGCGCCCACCGCGAAACCACCGCTGCTGACAAACAAAATTCGGAAATAAAATAGAGGAAAATGCTTGTGTGACCGCCCACGGCTAAGGGTGTCAATGGATCGGGTCGGGTCGGGTCGTGTTGTTACCTGACCCGACCCGAAAGACAATGGTCACACACTGTGACCCGACCCGAACCGACCCGAAACACATTAGATGATCTAATGTGTTTTGAGTCGGTTGGGGTCGGGTCGGGTTGGGTCGGGTTGCTGGGTTTTCCTTTTTTTTTTTTTTTTTCTCTGGGGTTGGTTAATTCCTTTTAAAAGTAAGCCATCACTGTACCATATCTGATTCCTACATGTAAAATGTAAGAGTACACAGAGAACAATCTATGATTCTTTGTATTCACTAGATCACTGGAATGAATGGGAAAAGAATGGTAGCAAAAGGAATGCATCATCTATCTAGATTTCTTGTTAGATATGATGGAGACTCAGTACACCCAGATGAGGATGCCAATAAACGGCATAGGTACTCACAAAAAGAGTGAAGCAATTTATGTTGCTCAGACCAATCTAACCATGGAGTGTAGACAATCCACCATAATATTTTGAGACACAGAAATGTGAAAACTGAAATGATTTTCTTTCACCAAAATGCTTATTTCTCCTTATAATCACCGGAGCTTTGCTTGCTAGATTGCATCTCAATTAGCTGCTGCTGTTCCTCAATCTCTTCGGCTGCTACTTGTTTCTCAGGCTTAGGTTTGCTTGTAGACACAATCAGAGTAAACATCGCTGAGGAAGTTCCCGCTGGCGTAGCTTATGCTGTCACCTGAACTGAAATTTATGAAGGGCTTGGTTTTAGATTGTGTAAGCTGAAGGGAAAGAGGAAAACAGAAGTGGATACTGCAGGAATGTGAAGATAAAAGCAAAGTCAAGGGCTAGCACACCATTAATGTGAAGCTCTGCCTGGGGAACCAGGAGATAGAAGTGAAATTTTTGCCAGAAGGATTGCTCTTTCTGTTGTTTTTTCTGCTGATGATTTGTAGATATAAAAAGAGTGTGAGACGGGTCTTATTTTTACCTACTGATTTAAAGACTGAATGACTGATAGAATTTCATATGGAAAAAGATTCTTAGCAGAAGATGACATATATGTTTAAAGTTGAAGGGCACTGTTTTGATCATCAACAATGAGTGCAGAATTTAGGAGGCAAGATATACTTTTCCCTTCAAGAAAAACTAATTGCCATCGCGAAATGGAGCAGAGGAGCAAGAAAAGCCAAGTAACATATCTATTTACTAATCCCATGATCAATATCAGCCATTTAGAAACATAATTCGCTGTTGACTTGCACCTGACAAAAGAGAATCAATAAATCTAAAGACAAGCAACATCCGGTAATGTATAAATCTGAGGCAAACATGTATGACACATCATGAGGGACTCGTACACCCAACAAGAGACAGCCAAACGATCATCGAAATACTAACACACCGGGCTACTACGGTTCAGGAATTTAATCGAGCAGCCGGTAGGCATCAAAGTCTTGAGCCCATATCCGACAACGATGCAGCGATTTGCAACCAAACATATCACAACATCATTAAAAAAAAGGCTCAACTCACTCACCCACCCACCAAATTTCTAATGGGAAACACTAACCCAGGTTTATCCTTAGAACACGCACAAAAATTCTAATGAACGGGAATTGTGTACAGCAGCGCAAGCTGAAATCCTCAATTTCCTTCGTTTCTTTCTCTTCTGAACTTCAGCAAACACATAAAAAGCACAAATCCACACATTCCATCTCAATGACCAACAGCGGCACAAACGAAACCCCCAAAAACCCCTACATCCCCGAGCCCCAGATGCGCAAGCCTGGAGCTCGCAACGAGCACAAACCCAAATCTCACTCGCAACGAGCACGAACCCGAATCTCACTGGTAACTACAGCTCACCTCGACAACGACGATGGCTAATCGGAGACCGACGATCGGGCGCAGGGCTCGGGAGGATTTCCAGGTCAGCCCCAAGAGCGAATCCAGATAGGCGGGAGAGAGATTGAGCTCCTTCCAGTTCCTCCCAAGTCCCAACAGCTGTGCCTACACCCAGACAAACGGAGGGCGGAGGCGCGTCGATCGGAGGGCAGCAGCAGTCGTCGGAGAAGAAGCCGAAGGGGAGGGGTTTTCACTTTTCTGCGACGTGTTTGACTCTGTGTTTGGTTGGCTTGTTTGGATGTTAATGTGTTTCGGGTCGAACAATGTTCCAACCCTGACCCGACCCGAAACACATTTCGTTGCTTGTTTTATATTTGTTACTCGAACACTATCAAGACCCGAAACATGTATTATACTTCTTTCGTGTTCGGGTCGTGTTTGGTTCAGGTCGGGTCGGGCTTTTTTGACACCCCTACCCACGGTAGAATGACGGTGGAACGGTCAAAGGCCAGCCACATATCTTTTTGGAGGAAACCCGTAGACTTCCTCAACCGGTTTAATCGTTGATTTCATATTTCCTTCTTTTTCATTTTCTTGACTTCTATGTTCCCTATTGCAACCTCAAATTTTAGAGAAAAAAATTAAAAGGCCGCACTGAATCATTTTTCTTGAAGATTATCACTTTAATTTGTTTCTTCAAATAAGAAAAAAAAAATCTTTTTCTTCTTATGACTTTTGAAGGGTAAGAACAAGTATGAATGCAAAAACTTTCGTATGACGCTAATTTGAATACCAAAACTTTTTTTTCTCTCACTTGAGTGCCACATTGAGGTAAAATTGATTATTTAAGTGCCAATTTCGACAAATCATCATACGTGGAATTTTTCATTTTTTTATTTTTGAATTTTTTATTTTGCTTCTATTTTTCTTTTATTCTTTAGGGCCGGCGAGGGTCACCCTTGCAAGCCGCAAAATCCTCATCCTTGGCTATGAAGGCTCTCGTGGCCTCACCTATAGCCTGTTGAGGTCGTGATGCCCTTACTAGCTTTGGGTGGCATTGCCAGCAGTTGGCGAGGCTATGATGTCCTCACCCAAGGCCTTCATGGCATGGGCAAGGCAACCCTCACCCATAGTTGTGAAGGCCCTTGTGGCCTTGCCTAGGTCCTTTGTGACTAGTATGAGTTGTCAGTGACACTCGTTGGCCCTAAAAAAAAGCATAAAAAATTAAAATTTAAAAAATAATAATAAAATTAAAAATTAGCCATGTCAATGTAGGCGAAATCATGTGGAACAAACAGTGTCCATGTCAGATTTTCTAGCGAGATAAATCGGAATTGATACTCAACGATTTTTCAAATTTGCAGCATTCAAGTGAACTAAAAAAAGTTTTAGCTACCATTCTTATCTTGGCTTTTTCATATGACGATTTTTGGAATTCTCAACTAAATCATTATTCTTATTTTGATTATTTCTTTGCTTCATTTGTTTTATGCATAGTTGATATCAATTGTCTAAATTTTAGGTAATCGGAGAGTCCTTTTAAGAGCAATTTGGTTTGAGCAAAAGGAGTGATGAGCTATTTCATTGTACAATGATTTTGGTATTAGTTGCAAAGCTAATGTTTTGAGTGCTTTTTAATCTTTTAAATTTAATAGATTTTTGTAATGACATTAAAAATTATTTTAGTAAGCTATAATATATTTTTTTATTTGTAATTATTTATATTTCGTTATTTATTTATTTTTTCGTTATCATCCATCCCAAATGGCTGACAATCTATCTACTCAAGTATAGAAATGTGTTTGGTAACGCAATAATTTCTTTTTTGCATTTATTCATTTTTTATTCTTGCTCACGGATCGCCGACTGCCGCAGCCCGCTGCCACCGCTACATGACTACCTGCGGCCGACCGTCACAGGTGACCGCTGTTGCAGAGCCCATCGGCTGCTACATCGGCGATCGGCGGTGGCAACGGTCGATGGGCTCTGCGGTGACGGTCGCCGGTGACGGTCAGATGTGGGTGGTCGTGTAGCAGCGGTGGTAGTGGCAACGGTCGGCGGGCAGCCGACGATGACGGTCGGCGGTGTCTCCGGGTGATTAAAGGTGGCCACGGCATGAGAGAGAAACAAAAGAAAAAAAAAAAGAAAATTGACTTATTTCTAGAAATTGTTTTCGGGAACAAGAAGCTACTTTTTTTTGTTTCTCAAAACTATTCCCAAGAACAAATGTTTTACTAAATAGGTTTCCATTCTTTTTTTGTTTCGGGGAACAAAAGAACAGAAATTAGGAGAATAGAAATGTTACCATGCTCTACCTAAAAGACTTCAATCTAGTTGTAGTGCTTCCAGCAGTTTCTATATAGCTTATCAAGACCATGCAGAAAAATTATTTTTGGTCAGCATGATAAAATGAAGTGTGAGCATGACATTGCTCGATGCCCCAAAGTATATCATACAAAGGTATAATCATCAAAGCAATCTTCTACACCATGATACATTCATGATTTCGATTTTTTTTTTTTTAAAAAAGTTGGGATAAGGGCGCGTTTGCTTGAGTGAAGAAGTTTCTTGCAAATTAGTTTTATGAATTTTCATGGTCTTGGTAAGGATGGGCTTGGCGAGGCCTAGGTGGCCCTACCTAAAGAGCCACTCCGGCGATTATGACATTTGGAAAGTTATGAAGGCAACCACGAGTACAATCCAGGGGATTGCTCCAGCGAAAAGCATCACACGCCATGCATATTTGAGGAGGAATTTGGAGAAGATATAATTTGATAGATTGCCAAAAAGAGTACCAACGCTAATACACACCTAAATGATGGAAACAAAAAAAATGAAAAAGATGCCACAAAATGAGAAAGGAAAAAAAAAGAAATGAAAATAAATAAGTACCTCAGGAAAGGAGATTAGGATGCCACTAGAAGGCATGGGAGATCTCGATCGCGTAGACTAGGGCAATTATCAAGGCGAAGCTTGCGCCGAGGCTGGCCAAGGAGTGCCAACCAGCAATTTGGCAAAATTTTGGGCCGAACCCATAATGACGGGCCCAATGAAACATATGGCCCCCGCCATCACAATTGTCCAACGGCGACTAAATTTCTTAGAAATCACTGTTGCTGACACCACCCCAAGCAATGAGAACATAGCAAGGATGCTCGTCATGAGCTGAAACTGCAAATCGCTTAGAGTGAGGTCCGTCTTGATATATGGCGCATGCCCGATCATCAGCAATTGAACTGCCAAAAATTCAAAATAATAATGTACATGCGATAAATGTGCAACATACATGCGATATCCGTGCAACGTACGTGCAATATAATTCCTTGAAGAAAATGATGGTGTAGATGTGATACGAGCCCACGCATCTTCCCCATCGTCTTCTAGCTCTATCTCTATCCCGTGTGCTCTGAAAGCCTCCACATCCTCTTCTTGCTGGTGTCCCAACCCATCTCTCCCATTCTCTCCTTCTTCTCCTTCATGGAACATTTGCAACAAAAATGTCCGGTAGCTATCGTTCGGCTCTTCATCTCCTTCATTAAACATCCGCAACAAAAATTCCCAATAGCTTATAAGGCTTGGGTCAATCTAACCTGTGTAACGCATTTTAAAGCCGTGAGAGAAAAGACCGTGGCTGGGATGGCGGTTGGGCGGGTGACCCAAAGCGGACAATATTACACAGTGGGGCCCGGGATGTTACAATCTATGCTTCTATAACCCTACCTTTTAATAGATTCATTTCAAGATTTAGGAAAAGAAGTGGTTGCTTATTGGAGCACGGACCATTTATGTTGGGAAAATAATTTGTTGATCCTATGTGCTGTCAAATTTTGAGAAAGTGCATTTATATAGCCATTGATACCAATTGGTCTTTCAGAACATGGTTTTTGTATGTTTCTGCTGATTAATCGGTAATTAGAGATTATGGAAAATTGTGCATGCTGTTGTATCTTATAATGTTCTACTAGACAAATGCATTGTAGGGCCGAGTTACGCTGCAATTGACTCGGGATCCATCTTATTCTAGAGGTTTCCTTTCCGCCCAATCCGTCACTAGATTTCTATCTGATGTCTATTCTCCGGCGGCAGATGAATTGGGGAAGATATATTTGGTTGCAGATGAAAGGGTATCCACCAAACCAGAGCACTATCTTCATAAATTTTCCCATTATAGTTTCATTCTTGGTTGTACATTTTTTTCATATAGTTTATGGTGCCAACGATAGGTTCAAGTGGCGATTTTTGATCTTCGTGAGGAGATTGCAAAGGAGTTGCTGAGTCAGCCAACACCACCTGGGAACATTATTACAAGAATTTCCAAGGTTGTGTGAGAGCTCAAGATACCTCATAGGGTTGAGATTACTATGGTTCACTTAAATGCAATTGCTTCCATGCTTAGATGTTGCCATAGCGTCAATTTTGGTGCTAATTGTCATGCCCCGAACCCCAGGCGCCCGCACATCCCACTGCAATCGATCAAATGTGACATTTCCAGGTAGTGTTGCCGACCCCATTGATTTATTAATGCGCAAGCGGAATGTATTATAAAACCCTTGACAATAAAATACGGGATAGAAAAGCAAGAAGCAAAACCACAACATAACACTTTCATAATTCAACAAAATTACAAACAGAGGTCTACGGCCAAAAGTCTACTAAAGATCGGCTCTTAAAAAGAAATTGTCCCACGACCTACAAGTTGGACACGTTCTCCAATCTTATGACTTCACCTCTACAACTCCTCAAGGCCAACCAAAGCTATCTGGTCGCTCCGTCCACCAAAGACTTGAAATTTTAATCCCACAACTGGGATAAGACGATGTCTCAACAAGTTCAACTCCCAAAACCCCTATTAGAAAGAAAATACGCCCCGGGTGGCCTAGCCACATCACACAAAAGACTTACCTCGCATTAGCCTTCATCTGCAGGTTAACACAATTTATATAATTCAACTACGTACAATTATAATAACCAAACAACCATGGCACAATCACATCATCAGAGTAATTCAACCACTTGGATCGTCTCAGCGATCAATCGACTTGGCCGATTACATGTCAATTCAACAAATCAATCATTACTCTTAATCACGGCCCCACTCGGCGCGACCTTTATCAGGTGGCAATTCACGGCCTCTCTAGGCGCGACCTTTATCAGGTGGCAATTCACGGCCTCTCTAGGCACGACCTTTATCAGGTGGTAATTCACGGCCCCACTGGGCACGACCTCTAATAGGTGGCATATCATGGCCCCACTGGGTGCGACCTCTAATAGGTGGCATATCACGGCCTCACTGGGTGCGACCTCTAATAGGTGGTATATCACGGCTCCACTGGGCACGATCTCTAATAGGTGATTAATCACGGCCAACTCTTCCATAAATTTCCACACTTGAGACTTTATAAAAAGAATCCCTATTTATCACAATCACACTCAATTTGCCACAATCAATCATCAAATTCAAATTCTAAATACACAGCAGTGATCGGCACGAAATTCCGAGAGTTTAGGGTCCCGACGAAATTTTCAAATTTTAATAAATAATTAATTTTATTCCAAAAATTAATTAAATAATAATATCCATAATTTTTCGCAATCCACACTCAATTTACAATATTCAACCATCAATTTCAAAATCCGAATACATAGCAGCAATCGGCACGAAATTTTGAGCAACCAGGGTCAAAAATAATTTTTCTGATTTTTTTAAATAATAATATTTTAATAATTTCGGATTATAATATAATATTATATTTTCCAAAATTTCGAAGCACTTAAATAATTCAAAACTAAAATCATTTTATGTCACATCAAGGCTTAACTTTAAATTACTTTCTTTTAACCTTTAATTTAAACACACTTTAACATAAACCAACCTCTTAATCCAATTTATAGTTAAATACACTAATCCACACACCTAAACTTACTTAATTTAAACTAAGCACACTTAGGGCATCATTAACACTCTAATCAAGATTTGGTGAGTTAAACTCACCGGATTAGCAAGCCGAGCGGACCAAAACGACGGGGACGACGCGAGGATCGACTTTTCTCAAAGTGGGCCGAGCATCCAGGCTCGGGAAGGCGGCCAAAACGGGCCAAACGCGGGCTGCAATACCCATTTCTGCAACCTTTTGCTCGCTGCTGGTTGGGGGCGGATCCGGCGCCGGTTTGGATCGAAATGGGCGGAGGAATGGCGGAGGAGCTGAACCGGACTTAGGCGGGGCTTCACGGTGGCCAGAGGTGGACTGGACAGCTCCAGCAAAGCTCCACCAGATCTGAAATGGCTGTTGGAACTTGGCTGAAGTAGGGACGATGGCGGCAGGAGGCGGAGACGTGCGAGTGGCGCGGGGCAGACGTGTGGCAGCGGCGACGTCGACGATGGCATGCGGGCAGCGACGGCGACGAGCGGCTGAGCAAGTGGCGAAGGGGTGTGCGGCGTGCGGCTCGCGCGGGCGAGGCGGTGACGGGCAGGGAGGCGAGGTGAGGTGAGGCGCGCGTGGGAGCGGGGTGCCGCGCGGTCACGCGAGGCGGCGACGGCACCGGCGGCGACGAGCGGGCAGGCGGAGGGCGGCCGGTCGGGCGTGCGGCTAGCCTGGCCGGGCGCACATCCTCTCCCCCCCTTTCTTTCTCTTCTCAAGGTTGAAGAAGAAGTGGTGGGGCCCTTCACTTTTTGGGGGATTAAATCCACCCCTCCACTTGTCAAGATCTCCACCAAATGGGCCACCCACCATGACATCACTCCATGATGTCATCATCCACTAACTCATTTCCTCTACAACATATTTCAATGGGTCCAAATCAATTTCCGCCGGGGTCCATTTCTTTGTACATCAAAGTCTTTAATTTCCAATCGATTCTCTTCCAACTTAGTCCAATTAAAGTCCATAAAATTAACCCAATGTCACCACATTTCAATTCACATTTTCACTTCCCCATAGAGCCAACTTAAGTCCCAAAAGCAAGACCAAGGCGGGCTTACTAATTTCTCGAGCTAAAATAACCATTCTCGGATTTAATTTGCCAAAGAACTATGATTGCATAAAAAATCTTCCAAAGATGAGTTAATATTCATAAAATGATTTGTGACACACCAGATTTCCAATTTCTGAATTCGATATCAATTCCACGGTTAATTTCACTTTGGCACGATACTAGCACGGCCCAACCTACCGGGTAGCCTTTAGAAATTTTCATGCATTTGACATGTGGTTGATCATCTCAAGCCACAATGTACATCTTTGAAACATTGGCGACTTTCGGTTGTCGGGGTAATCTCAAGATTTCAAATACGAACACAGGGTACCCAATCGATAGAAAAGTCGATCCAGTGTCGGTCGACAAGGATTATACAATCCGGTGAAATCCCCCACACTCGATCACATGCCTCTGTCGAGTCGACCTATATCCGGTCTCTAATCGATTTTTAATTGTGCCGTAATGACCCTTGCAGATTAGCTTGGTCGAAAGGTCGATTCCTGATCAATTCTCGAGTCTTATGCATTAGAAAACTCTTAACGGCTTCACCTGATAGATTAGTTTTCACATGAGTGGCCGACTCAAAAAAATGAACTATATACATGCCAACGAAATGTCCGTCTCAATTTATTGAAAATAGAATCTTGAAAATCGGGATGTCACATTAATTGCATTTTAGAGCTAATTCACTTTTCCTTTATATTGACAGTTACCTGCTCTGTAAGATGATTTGACCCCTAGTGATTTATATCGATGACTCAAGTCTTAGAGACCGGAGAGGATCGAGATCGTCCCAAAGTTGGGGCAGTGGTCGTGATGTTGATGATGATGCTGGTCTATTTAGACGTGGCGCCCGAGGTTCCAGAATTGAAAATAGCTAGAGTTGCCCCTCAAGAAACAATGATAAGCAGGAAGAATCTATTAAAGCCTACCATAAAGCATGTAGGCAAGAACAAAATCAAAGCCTTCTTCCACTAAGCAGGAAGAATCTTAAGAAACAGCATGATAGAGAAATTTAGGACATATGCCTAATGGGAGACATCCATATGCAAATGTTAGTGAATCAAATAAGCATCTTGATTGGGGAAAAAGATATCAAATATGAGGGAATTAAAATTTATGCCATATCAGCAACTCCAACTTCAAAGCGTACCATTCTAAGTGATCTCATCACGGTAGGAGATGCTTTCCTCATATTTGATATCTTTTTCCCCAATCAAGATGCTTATTTGATTCACTAACGTTTGCATATGGATGTCTCCCATTAGGCATATGTCCTAAATTTCTCTATCATGCTGTTTCTTAAGATTCTTCCTGCTTAGTGGAAGAAGGCTTTGATTTTGTTCTTGCCTACATGCTTTATGGTAGGCTTTAATAGATTCTTCTTGCTTATCATTGTTTCTTGAGGGGCGACTCTAGCTATTTTCAATTCTGGAACCTCGGGCGCCATGTCTAAATAGACCAACATCATCATCAACATCACGACCACTGCCCCAACTTTGGGATGATCTCGATCCTCTCCAGTCTCTAAGACTTGGCCGACGACTCTTGTCTCTACTAGAAAATCTACCATATAAATCACTAGGGGGCCCATCATCTTGCAGAGCAGGTAACTGTCAATATAAAGGAAAAGTGAATTAGCTTTGAAAATGTAATTAGCACCAAAACTGACGCTATGGTAATATCTAAGCATGGAAGCAATTGCATTTAAGTGAACCATAGTAATCTCAACCCTATGAGGTATCTTGAGCCCTCACACAACCTTGGAAATTCTTGTAATAGTGTTCCCAGGTGGTGTTGGCTGACTCAGCAACTCCTTTGCAATCTCCTTAGGAAGATCAAAAACCGCCACTTGAACCTGTCATTGGCACTATAAACTATATGAAAAAAATGTACAACCAAGAACGAAACTATAATGGGAAAATTTATGAAGATAGTCTAGTTTGGTAGATACCCTTTCATTTGCAACCAAACATATCTTCCCCAGTTCATCTGCCGCCGGAGAATAGACATCAGATAGAAATCCAGTGACGGATTAAGCGGAAAGGAAACCTCTAGAATAAGATGGATCCTGAGTCAATTGCAGCGTAACCCGACCCTACAATGCATTTGTCCAGTAGAACATTATAAGATACAGCAATAGGCACAATTTTCTATAATCTCTAATTACCAATTAATCAGCAGAAACATACAAAAACCATGTTCTGAAAGACCAATTGGTATCAGTGACTATATAAATGCACTTTCTCAAAATTTGATAGCACATAAGATCAACAAATTATTTTCCCAACATAAATGGTCCATGCTCCAATAAGCAACCACTTCTTTTCCTAAATCTTGAAATGAATCTATTAAAATGTAGGGTTATAGAAGCACAGATTGTAACATCCCGGGCCCCATTGTGTAATATTGTCTGCTTTGGGTCACCCGCCTAACCACCATCCCAGCCACGGTCTTTTCCCTCACGGCTTTAAAACGCGTTACATAGGTTAAAGGGACCCAAGCCTTATAAGCTATCGGGAATTTCTGTTGTGGATGTTCAACGAAGGAGATGAAGAGCTGAACGATAGCTACCAGACATTTTTGTTGCAAATGTTCCATGAAGGAGAAGAAGGAGAGAATGGGAGAGATGGGTTGGGACACCAGCGAGAAGAGGATGTGGAGGCTTTCGGAGCACACGGGATAGAGATAGAGCTAGAAGACGATGGAGAAGATGCGTGGGCTCATAACACATCTACACCATCATTTTCTTCGAGGAATTATATCGCACGTACGTTGCACGGATATCGCATGTATGTTGCCCGTTTATCGCATGTATGTTGCCCGTTTATTGCACGTACATTATTATTTTGAATTTTTGGCAGTTCAACTGCTGATGATCGGGCTTGCACCATATATCAAGACGGACCTCACTCTAAGCAATTTGCAGCTTTAGCTCATGAAGAGCATCCTTGCTATGTTTTCATTACTTGGGGTGGTGTCAGCAGCAGTGATTTCTGAGAAATTTGGTCGTCGTTGGATAATTGTGATGGCGGGGGCCATATGTTTCGTTGGGCCCGTCATTATGGGTTCGGCCCAAAATTTTGCCAAGTTGTTGGTCGGCCGCTCCTTAGCCAGCCTCAACGCAAGCTTCGCCTTGATGATTGCCCCAGTCTACGCGACCGAGATCTCCCATGCCTTCTCCTGTGGCATCCCAATCTCCTTTCCTGAGGTACTTATTTATTTTCATTTCTTTTTTTTTCTTTCTCATTTTGTGGCATCTTTTTCATTTTTTTTATTTCCATCATTTAGGTGTGTATTAGCATTGGTACTTTTTTTTGGCAATCTATCAAATTATATCTTCTCCAAATTCCTCCTCAAATATGCATGGCGTGTGATGCTTTTCTCTGTCACTCTCTGCTAACTTCTTTTATCTGCTGCTGCTTTTCTTTCTTTGCAGCTTGTCAGAGAAGAAGAGACAAGACTTCTCTTGGACGAGAAAGAGGGGAGGGGGTTTCCTCTTCCTTTTTTTCTTTTTCACGAAATTCTTCCTATTTTCACTTTGTCCCTCATGAATTTTTTTTGCCAATTCTCCTCACGTTTTTTTTTTTGCTATGAATTTCTTTTTTCTTCTCCTCTCAAATTTTTCTCCCAAAATTTTTTTGGCTTTTCCCCCGAAGATCGAACGGAAGAGCCCCTTTTTATACGCAACGAAATTGAGCTCCTATATGGAAGAAGCAACTTTATGCTTCTTTTCGATTGCATCACGCATGGCCAAAGCGTAATCTTCACGATTTTATTTCATTAACTTTCCTTTGTTCACGCCCATCAACAATTGAAAGATCTAATGTTTCTTTTATTATGTCAAAAATGCATATTACCCAAAAGATTAACGCCAAATATATATCCCATCTGAAATATTCCATCAAAACCTTCCAATTTTCAGCAAAATACACCTCTCGGTATATATCGTTTGAATATATAAAAGCTTTACTGAATATATCAAATCGTTATTCCTTATCAGAACAAGATGCGCCTAAAATTATATGCTATGCATTTTTATTTTATTTTTTGGGTTAAAATTAATTCCTAATTTTTATGCAAAAAATCAATGACTGGATCATCAAAATTTAGGTGTATACAACTGTCCCTCTTTAAATGTGAGCTCATAGAGGTTGCATTCAAAAACAAATTGAGACCTAAGTTTTAATTATGCACATGCATTGAATGATTTTTGTTGGAAAGTGATTTTTTTTTTTAAACAATTTATGTGATGCATGGGAATGCTAATATAAATGGTAAAGGGAGCTACTTGGAATAACTTACCTTCGAAGAGAATGGAGTAATTCAAGATAGTTGGTGTTACATGTCTAGAACCCGTACCTTTCTACGGTCGCCCAGAATAGTAATGAGGCTTTGTAAGGAGACTGCTTTCCTAGAACTCGTACTTCTCTACGGTTGCCTAGTATGGTAGTTTTTGGTTGTCTAGGACTTGAATCTTTCTTTGGTCGCCTTAACGAAAAAATTGGTTTCTCAGGACCCGTATCTTTCTATGGTCGCCTGAATGGGAAACAGATGTTATCTAGAACCCGTATCTTTCTATGGTCGCCTGAATGGGAAACAGATCTTATCTAGGACTCGTAACATTCTACAGTTGCCTAAACAGGAATTCACTTTTCAGGACTCGTACTTTTCTACGGTCGCTTAAATAGGAAACGACTTTCCTAGGACCTGTACATTTCTATGGTCGCCTGTTAGAGCCATAAACATTGTCTAGGACTCGTACCTTTGTACAGTCGCCTAAACGGAAAATCACTTTTTAGGACCCACACCAAACTACAGTCGCTTGAATGGGGAGATTGCTTTTCCTAGACCGTACCTTTTTACGGTCGCCTATTAGAGCAACAAGTATTGTTTAGGACCCATACTTTTATACGGTCGCCTAAATGGGAAACAGCTATTGTTTAGGACCCATACCATTCTATGGTCACCTAAACGGGAAATCACTTTTCAAGGACCTGTACTTTTATATGGTCGCCTGAATGAGAAATGGCTTTTCCAAGACCCGTACTTTTCCAATGGTCGCCTGTTAGAGCTACAAATATAATGTCTAGGACCCATACATTTCTACGGTCGCCTAAATGGGAAAACATTTGCCAGGACTCGTACCTTTTTACGTCCTGAATGGGAAACAGATATTGTCTAAGACCCATACCATTTTACAGTTCGCTTAAACGGGAGATCATTTTTCCAAGATCCCGTACCTTTCTATAGTCGCCTAAATGAGATGTCAAAATTTTGGAACCCGAAATACCTAGATCCAAACTAAGATATAACGAGAAAGATCGAAAATCATTCACATCCAGAGTGAAATGTTTAGATGAAAATATTTTGTGACATTCAAATCCAAACTAAGATGTCAACAATTGATTAAAAGATTTTGTTGAAATCTACAAACTCTCAATTTCTGAAAAGGAAATCAGGTTAGAGAAGCATGCCGAGTCGATGAAAAGAACTCTAGACTACGAAAGCACACTAGGTCGATGAAAAGAACTTTGGGCTATGAAAGCACATTAGGTCAATATAAAAGACACTGGGCTATGGAAGCATGTCGGGTCGATGAAAGGGACTCTAGGCTACGAAAGCACGCCAGGTCAATATAAAGGACACTGGGCTACAGAAGCACGCCAGATCAATGAAAGGGACTCTAGGCTACAAAAGCATGCGAGGTCAATAGAAATGACACTGAGCTACGAAAGCACGTTAAGTTCATATAAAGGACACCGGGCCACGGAAGCACGTCGGGTCGATGAAAAGGACTCTAAGTTACGAAAGCGCACGAGGTCAATATAAAAGACACCGGGCTACGGAAGCATGCTGGGTCGATGAAAAAGACTTTGGGCTGTGAAAGCACATTAGGTCAATATAAAGGACACCGAGCTACGAAAGCACGCCGAGTCGATGAAATGGACGTTGGGTCACAAAAGCACACCAAGTCAATATAAAGGGGGACAGCTTGACCGAGTCAAGTGTCAATAATACCCGCACAATGACAAGTATTTAGAGTATGGGTAAAGATATATATTTGGTGATATCTCTGATTCTTGGGGATATATCTTCTGGAACTTAAATATCCTGTGGACGCCTCTCACCTCTTGGTAGAAATAAATTTTGGAACATAAAAAAAACACCTTGAATGTTCATGATGGATTCTCATCTCTTAATATCATGAGGCATTCTGAAATGAACCTAAATGTTAGGAGCTATTGGGTCTTTAAAAAAACATTACCTATCAGACATGATTTAAAGCAAAAAATGCATTTACCAAAAAAATAAACAATTAAGGCTATTCTGGAATGCAAACTTCAAAATCCACTGAAAGTTATCAAGTCAATCGGAGTTCATGCATAATGACCTTTGCATCACCCAAATTTCCACTAGAGAGAATTATCGTTCAAGACAATTTTCACTCATGACATGGATTTCCTAAGAATACTAAATGAGAGACTTTTAGTTAGAAAGGATTTTCACTCACTCTCATTCAAAATGGTTATTTTAGAAGAATCATTTCATCTCATTATATCGACAAGGGTCCGAGTATTCTCACAAGCGGTACGACCTTACCAATCTAAGAGATCTTTAACAAGGACTGTAATGTGGACTTGGTCAATAGCTTAACAAATGGACTTTTTGAGTCAAGACTATTGAAATAACAACTTCGTAGTCATTTATGGGTTTACAAGTCAAGAACCTTACAAAATGAGAAAGAAATCATCTTTCCCGCACTTCTTCAAGGGATGCTTAAAACATGTGAATCCCTATGTTAATTCGAGTGCCCTAATTAGAAAAGACTTTGTAAGGGATGTAACATAGGCTGGGTTCTTGGGTTGAGAAACAAAAAGATCATTAGGCTCAAAATATGTGTAAATGGTGAAAGTTGATGATCATCTTTGCATTGCCACCAATTTTCTCTTTATTAGGGATTGTCATTAGGAATGCACTATAGATCTTGACTCTTTGAGTATTGCTCTATTAGGATACAATTTTTGCAACTGATAGTCATTTATTTGACATTTCTATGGGCATTGGCCTTGCTTGTACCAAGCGCATTGCTTTTTTCATGCCCTTTAGTTCTATTGAATGACCATATGGTGTTTTTTAACATTTGGACTTTTGGGAGGTCTTCGTCTTCTGTCAGCACTCTAGACCATATTGTTTGAATAATTACTAAATTTGATAACACGTGAGAGTTGACTAGTGTACCAATTTTGGATTTTACTCTCATTTTGTCATAGTTGTACTAATTTTTTGATTTTCTAATGGTATTAATCTAATTTAAAGGAGAGTGGCAAGCAAAGTCGCAACTCTTGCTTGGCAAGGTGTGCGACTCACCCAAGTCTGGCGAGGGTTAGCTGGCTATTACTTGTGTCGAAATGTGCCAAACTAGTATGTCTATAAAAAATTTATCAAAAATTAATTTTTTGGCTACAAAAAATCCAAATTATTGCATCTTTGATGAATTTATCCCCAACTAATACACTTATGATAAATTTACCATCTTTTAGTTTTCGTTAAATTTTACTATCAAATTGATGAATTTGATGACACATGAGAATTGATTGGTGATCCAATTGTGGATTTTACTCTTTTTTTGTCATAGTTATACTAGTTTTGTGTTTTTTGGTGGCATAAATCTAAGTGAGGATATATTTGCCACAAATGTATCGGTTTTGGTTTTGGTGGTCAAAAAATTAGTTTTGGGGTAAATATGTTACAATTGTATCATTCTGAGGTTTTTTTATAGTTATTTGTGGTAAATTTATCAATGGTGTACCAATTTGGATTTTCTAGAGTTAAAATTAGTTTGAGGTACATTTATCATAGTTATATCAGTTTTGGGATTTTCATGATATTAAACTCTTCTTTTTTTTTCTTTTTGGAGTTTTTGGAGAGAGGGTGTGCGATTTCTCACTTAGCAAGGGATAGGCTCGCCTAGGGCCAGCGAGGGTTATCCATCTCTCGCCTATGTCGAAAAGCCCAAAAATTGTATACTTACAACAAATTTGCTATGAATTAATTTGTTGATAATAAATTTGATAAATTTATCATAAATAGATACACTTGTGACAAATTTACCTTCTATTAATTTTTGTTAATTTTACCATCAAATTGTTGAGTTTATTGATACGTGAGAGTTGCCTAGTGTACAAATTTGGGAATTTATTCTCTTTTTATCATAGCTTTACTAATTTTATGATTTTTTTTGTAGTATTAATCCAATTTAAAAGATGATAAATTTGTCACATATGTACCAATTTGATTTTGACAATAAAAAAATTAGTTTGTGGTAAATTTGTTATAAGTGTATCGGTTGGAAGTTTTTATGGTTATTTAGGGTAAATCTATCATAGTATACCAATTTAGAGTTTTTTTTTTTTTATGGTTAAAAAATGAATTTGGGTAAATTTGATACAGATATATTACTTTGGGATTTTTCATAATATTAACCTTTTTTTTTTTTTGGATTTTGGAGAGAGGGCGAGCGAAATAGCAACTTTTGCCTAGCAAGAGGTGCGACCCACCTAGGGTCGGCAAGGGTCAGCTAGCCCTCGCCTGTGTCAAAAAGCTCTAAACTAGTACATTTGTCATAAATTTAAGATAAACTAATTTTGACAAAAAAAAAAAAACCCTTGTTACATCATTGATAAATTTGGTGTATTTGTGATAAATTTATCCTCTATTAGTTTTTATTAAATTTTATTGTCAAATTGTTGAGTTTATGACATGTAAGATTTGACTAGTATACCAATTTGAAATTTTACTCTTCTTTTGTTGTAGTTGTGTTGGTTTTGTATTTTTTTTTATATTAAACTAATTTAAAGGATGGTATATTTGTCACTAATATACCAATTTTGATTTGGGTAGTCAAAAAGTTAGTTTGGAGTAAATTTGTTATAATTGTACTAGTTTATACTTTTTTTTTATAGTCATTTAGGTTAAATTTATCAATGATGAATTAGTTTAGGATTTTTTCTGGTTAAAAAAATTAATTTTGGGTAAATTTATCAAAAATGTATTAGTTTTGGGTTTTTCGTGATATTAATATTTTTTCTTTGTGTGTTTGGACTTTTGCTTGGCCATATTTGGAGAGGGGTGCGACTTGCCTAGGGTTGGCAAAGTTCAACTGGCCCTCACTTGTGGCTGGCAAAATTGAAAGGTTTTGAACTAAATTAACAAAAGGGCAATTGATTTATGACTTTTTGGATAAAGATTTCAGTACATAAACCTTTACCAAAAAAAAGAAAAAAATCGGTACATAAAAATAATCAGCAATACCTGGATTTATCCTCGTAATGCCTAAGATAGGTGTAATGCCAACATGTAAATCTTGGTCTTAGGAACACAATTTTTGAATGAAGCAAAAAAGTTAGCACACCAAAAAAATAATCACAAAGACGAACCGTATGACAAATGCAATTCTAGCCTTTTCATATGTCGCATTCATTTTACCATGCGGGGTTAATACCAATATTGGTCCCGCGTAAGTCAGCGCGGAGAAAATTATGGCTACCCAGATGATTAATATTGCAAGTTTTGTACATATCAGCTGCGTTAAAGACATGCCGCTAATGAGAAGTAAAATAGCAGTAAATAACGATAGGATACAAATGGTATTGTATGACACAAAAGATGTATGCTCATCATGATACTTGTAAACCATTATGGCGATGCCCGCGTTGTAATGTTTTTCGGCTACGGAATCCCCCTGCCATACGCCTCCAAGAGGACTCATCGCTACTTGAAAAGCCATGGTGGCAAGTAAGATTGCAACAACCATCACAGACTACATACCTTTTTGCCAATCTATGTTTTCTTGCCTCTTATTTGGTTGTGCTACATACGGACAATATTCCCTCTCGGAGGTGGCCATATCTCCATAAATAAAAATTACAATTTTGTGAACTTCTAAAGAGGAATAACCTTTCTTTATCATTTCACAAAAAAAGTAACTTTTATTTGTAGAGAACATGGCCACCTCTGGAGGGAATATTGTTTTTGTGTCAAACAACCAAATGAGAGGCAAGAAAACAATTGTCCATAAAAAGGTATGTAGTCTTTGATGGTCGTCGCAATTTTACTTGCCACCATAGCCTTTCAAGGAGCAGTGTGTCATCCAGGAAAAATTTGGGAAGCCGACCTCGTGGCCGAAAAGCATTACACAACGCATATTGCCATAATGGCTAACAAGCATCATGATGAGCATACATTTTTTTTGTCATGCAATACTATTTGTTTACTATCGTCATTTACGACAATTCTGCTTCTCATTAGCGGCATGTCGTGATGTGTACAAAACTTGCATATTAATTGGGTTGCTATAATTTTCATGGCGGTGACTTACACGGTACTAATATTGGTATTAACCCCGCATGGTAAAATGAATGTGACATATGAAAAAACTAGAGCTGTAGTTATGATATGAGTTGCCTTGCCTTTATGATTATTCTTTTGGTTTGCCAACTTTTCAGCTTCATTTGAAAATTGTCATTAAGACCAACATGTGGATGTTGGCATCACACCTATATCTAACATGCCCCCTTTGCAATTCGCAATCACAGTGTAGAATGTCCAACGGATAGATACTACACACATCCGATGCATGACTTCTTTATATTGCGTTGACTGTTGTGTGTTGATATGTTTCACGATATTACTAATTTTCGCCATCTTCCTTTGCCTACTTATTAGGTCCATGGAAAAATGTTTCGGTGAATAAATATGTGCAGCACGGACATATATGACACTGGAAGCAAGTGATGTGAGGAGCTTGAAGACAGTAAAATCGAGTCTGCACATGTCTTTAATGTCGGTAGCACTAGAAGGTTTTGTAGGACCATATTGTACTCCCATTTTTAGGCCCCGTTCCCAACACCCCCTACCACATCCAAAAAATGGGAGTACAATATGGTCCTACAAAACCTTCCAGCGCTACCGACATTAAAGACGTGTGCAGACTCGATTTTACTGTCTTCAAGCTCCTCACATCACTTGCTTCCAGTGTCATATATGTCCGTGCTGCACATATTTATTCACCGAAACATTTTTCCATATACCCCATATTGAAAGTCGTCAGGC
Source organism: Eucalyptus victrix (assembly GCA_016097545.1). Classification (NCBI taxonomy): domain Eukaryota; kingdom Viridiplantae; phylum Streptophyta; class Magnoliopsida; order Myrtales; family Myrtaceae; genus Eucalyptus; species Eucalyptus victrix. Next base: position 9,925,468 of record CM027841.1, on the reverse strand, counting down.
TGATTGTGTCCAATCTCACAGTCAATACATCCACCAAGGCCGATTGGAAAGCTGCCCTCTTGGTGGAAAAACTAGAGACCTACGAGAGCAACACTTGGCATTGGCATCAATGGAGCCATTCGTGCTATGGGTTGCTGGTAGGATTATGATAAAGGCGAATATGATGGAGAGGCCTGAGGAGGCAGTGTTTTAGGACATGGATTAAGAGTGGAGGTTTGTGAGGATATTGGCTATAAAATTGGGTATGAGGATGCAATATGTACGTGCTTGGGTCGTGGTGGAAGAAGTAATACGGCCTCATTAAAGCACACTATGACAACTTGAGGTATCCTTTTCTTTTCCATCTATAATTTAGTGTTTATGATTTTTTTTTCACTTCTACTTTATTGTTAAATGATTGTGAGGCATTTATAAAATGCAGTGAATATTCTAAGACAAAGTCCAATGTTATATGGAATTGTTATTTATGAAAGATGAGTATGCGTTGCATGAAGTGCATCACTCTTACTAAATAGAACGTTTGTCTAATGTATATCAATGAATTAAGATTTGAAATATTATTTAAATCGCTAGTATTTTGCCCAATATTTAACTTAATTAATTTTTTAAAATAAAATTTGGTACTTGTGAATCTCAACAGATGAGATAGCTTGCAAGTTACAACCCGGCCCCATGTTGATATATATTTAGTACTTGCGAATTTCTTATATCATTAAAAAATCACAGATCACTAAATTATATGAAAAATAAAAGAACATTATGGCCAATAAGAATTCAAGGCGGGCTCGTGAATGTTACTATCAATAGCAGCTCCTAAGCTGGGTCTGTGGATGGATTCAGTCAAAATTGTTATAAGAGCACGACAGAAGATTATAGCCAACGACTAAATTATCGCTGGAAACTAAAGCTTCACTCCCCCGTAACTTTGCAAAAACAAGTTTCATGTCGTCACAATGAGCTTCAATGCCATCATAGCCCTTCTTTCACAGCCCAAACACGTATGTGCCTCGCATCCTCAGACCCACCCTAACAACCACTATCCCTATGGACCTCCACTCATAATCTACCTTCGACACCACTGCCTCCTTAGGCCTCTCTATTGTCATCTTCGCCTTTATCAAGGCCTGTTGGCCAACCATAGCACGATTGGCTCTAATGCCAAGGATTGCACTAGATCCCGATGATATAAGATGAAACACTCGACTTCACAGAAGTACAGGTATTCGTAAATCTTTGATTTCGCCACCAAGAGGGCGGCATTTCAATTAGTCCTGATGGATGTAATGACTATAATATTGAACATAGTCAGCCCCACGACTTTCAATATTGGGTAATTAGGTCCATTAGGGAGGTAGAAGAAGATGGCAAAAACGAGTAACACTATGAACTAGATTAATATGACAATCAATGTGCAACAAAGAATCCATGCGTTGGATGCGTCTGGCATCATTTGTTGGACATTTTGCATCACAGCCACAGGTTGGAAGGGAGGCGTGCGACTGAGACAGGTGGGCATAGTGAGGAAAGTAGGCCCTCGCCGGCCCTTATTAGTGGCCAGTTCATCTAACCACGGGCAGAGGCGAGGAAGGTTGCCCCTCACAGGGATTCTACTATCACCCGGACAATGACTAGCTAAGCTTGATCGATATCATCTCTGTCAAGCGTCGTCGAGAGGAAGGAATTACAGCTAACATACGCAAAAATTTTGAGTCGCGTTCTGCCATGGACGTTCTTCTAACATCCTCGAAATTAGGTTAACGAAGGAGAGATGAAATTTTTCAAGAGAAATGTGAGGGCATACAAAAATGAGATTTTAATCAGGAGAGAGAAAACAAAATAAGGATAAGCATGGCATCGGGGCGGGCACCGAGCATGGGGAGGAAGAGGTCGCCGACAATACCGGACCCTAGGATCTCCAGCAACAGCTCGCTACCATTGGATAGACTTGATGGGCGAGCCCTCGCCCAAGGCCGGCGAGGGGCAACCTCATTGATGGCTGCGAGGGGCGACCTCCCTCGCCTTTGCTCGTGGTTAGATGAGCGGTTAGATGAACTAGCCACTAATAAGGGCCGGTGAGAGGCCTGCAAGCTCTCGCTTGCAGCCAGCGAGGGCTCGATGGCCCTCATCAGCTGTCACCGAGGCCACCTTAGCCAGATCTAGTGAGGGTCGGCCTGCAAGCCCTCGCTTGTGGTCAACAAGGGCTTGGTAGCCCTCATCCATTGCCGGCGATGGCGTCCAGCCCTCGCCGGCCCTCACTAATGGCCGGCGCTCGCCGGCCTTTCCTATGTTCGATGATGAATGGTGCAACCATTGACCTAAAAAAAAAAAAGAACAAGACAACTGAAATTTTTTTAAAAAAAGTGGACAAAAATACTCCTGATTAGGCCACCGAAATATGAATCGGAAATGCATTTGTTCACCGGCCGATGAGTGAGGTCATTCTTTAAGACTAAATGACCACTTTTGGTCCTTATTTGAAACAGATTTCACTCCAGGTCATCTTTTGAGAAAATGAAGGCATTTTGGGTTCTTATTTGAGATTTTCTCTTGAAACAATAAATGATATTAACAAATGATGGATTAATAAATGCAGAGTGAGGTAACTCATGACTGCTGTTTTCAAGTCGGAATGCGGAGGAAGAGATGCCACGGAAAAGAGGAATAAGGCTTTCTAGGATATTGGATAAAAGTGAGACATGACTTAAACCGTATAAGAAACCATTGCCAGAATATGCAAATCAAATATATAGAAAATGGACTTTACTTGTGTAATAGTACTGTTACTTTCGCCGAGTAACAATAGAACTTGAACTGTTCATTTTATTTGTCTTATGACTAGCACCTAGATACTTACTTCTTGTAGAAAATAATTACTTTTGTGTGAGTGCAACATTTAAAGAAATAAACCCAACGACATTATTCAGAAAAATAAAGTTGTAGGATAATTCACTGTAAATTTTAGATGGTGAAATATTGGTTCTAAATAAAATAAAATAAAATTCAAGAGTCCATAACTAGAGAAAATTAAATATCCAATATGTAAATTATACACATATTTATATTAGACTTTTTTCAAAGTTTTTATTTTATTTTATTAGCAAAGGTACACGGGAAACCCAAGTGTAATTGTCGTGACACTTTTTCCATCGAGGAAAAGGATAGGTTCAGAGGCGATGTCGAGTTAGGACCAACAATCCCTATTCAATGTGAGTTCTCCCAAACTCTTATCTCACGCAATCTTGAGATATTCAATTTCGATTAACCCAAAGAGAATTTTGTATTAGGAGTTGAGATCAACTAGAAACCAAGATAGGTATTGGAGTATACATCACTTTCTATATAACCATAATCTAAAGTTTGAGACTTGATTACACTAGTTATCTAACTAGTGCCATTTCAGTATCATAACTTGATTATTTGTTAACTAAGTATCACATGCGGTTTTTTTTATTCAATCGTGACTCTTATAATTTATGTCCAATAGGTGTACTATGCAATGTTTTTAAATTTATTATGGTCCTAAATTGTAATCTAACCATTCAACTAAAACAGAAAAATCACAATAATTCACTTAAAGATAGTAGTGAAAAGGATAACTAACAAATTAAGTGCAGTAAAAAGACTCGATAAGAATTGAGCAAAGAATTTCACATAGCCCTATTGTTATCATTATTATCAAGATGGTAACCATCATGAGCTTAGTTCAAATTGAGTTCAATTTCTTTTCTAAAAAATTGACCTTCTAAAACTAAACTAGATCAAATGTGTCCACTAAAACCCTAAACCATTTGTACACTAACTAAATGAAATTAAGCTAATTTTAATACTAAAATCTAACTACCTCATCAATGCCTATTTTTTTCTAACTGTTTTTTAATTTTCTTTATTTTATAATTTCTTTTATTATTTATTTATTATTTATTTCTGCATATGGGCCACGGATACAAATTTGGGCTCTTATATCAAGCCCCCTCAATCTATTTAACCCATTTCCCCAAAATTCAAATTCAGCCCAAATATATTTTAATGAAGTTAAGCCCAAAATTTCCGACACTGTTCAAGCCCAAAATTCATTATTGAACCTTAATTGAGCCTATCTTGAAGGACGACTGCTCCAAGAACGCACTCTAATTCAGTTTTCCAATATAAAACCAATCCTCTTATTCTGCCCTTTTTTTTTATGGTTTTATCATGCAGTTGTTATTATTATTATTCATCGTTTGCATATCATTACCGAGAAACCTTGATGACTCATTTTTCAATCTCAGACAATTAAAATTTCAATAATAATTTATATCAGATTGGAAATCGCACAATTTATCATTGGCCACCGCCAATCTTTGGAACATGATTATCAACCACCTCCATGTGTTGCCAGACAATTGCCGCACTTGTTGGTCACCATCATCGACCCATCTTGATTTTCTATTAACTCAATGATATCTCATTCATAGAACTCGAAATGTACAGTTAATATATATAGAGACATACCCGCGCAAACGAGTCGGAGCACAGAAATCGGACCGAATGATCGAATCGTTTCGTCGGGACGCCCACCGCAGAACAACGACAGCAGGCAAACCATCCGGAAATAAAAGAAAAGAATATGTCACTTGCAGTTAACAGATAAAATCTCAGAAAATCGTATTTGATGAATCATGAGGCAACCGATGACATACAAAACAACATCGGGCTGTCTTCGGATCGAACGAAAAATAGGCGTCATCTCGCTTGAGGGCTCTGGATGGAACGTTATAGTAATGTTTGGATCTGACACCATCGCATCAACGCGGATTTCAGGTCAAACCATGAACAAAAGATTCAATATCAGTCAGATTTCCTGCGAACATTACCATGACGTTATTTTTTTGATACTGTTTTAGATCAAAGATTGAACCGAGATGAGGTGTGTTTGGATCTCACCTGCTCTTTTGCTCGCATCTTCATCTTCTTCGGACGCCAGCGAGAGCGAGAGAAAGCGAGAGTTAGCCACAGAGAAAGAGAAAGAGAGAGAGAGAGAGAGAGAGAGAGAGAGAGAGATGAGCTCTTCCGTTTTTGAGGGGGCTTCAAGGACTCTGGTCATTTGAACTTTGATAAGATGGATTTCTCTGTTGAGATTTCGTGGGTTTGAATGGGTCAAAGAAGCGAGAATCTCGGATATGGCAGCGTTAACCGTCGCCGGCTGAAGACTAATCGGACTGACTTAACAACTCTATTTCTTCTTCTTCTTACTTTTTATTTATATTTTTTTAATGAATGCTTAACTGATCGACAAAAATTTAGGTGCCAATGATAATTTATTGTGTAATAGTGTTGAGGCTAAACATTGTGCAATTCGGGTATAAGTTGCAGGACTAGGAAACACTTGAGATGAGGGAGGAGTCTTTAATCTTTGAACTCGAAACTTTTAGGCTGATTCAGATTTTTTTTTTTTTTTTATCCAAGACCTTGTACTTTAGTAAGTATCAAATACATTTCATAGTTGACTTAATAAGTGTCGGTTCAATTTGTGTAATTGACTAATCGTCGAAAAATAAACTAATGAACCAAAACTCATCAACTTAACATTATTTTTATCTTAAAAATATCCCCAATTCAAAAATTCGTGGTTTTTTTTAGAAACCTTAGTTTCACTTTGGTTGTTTGCTAAATAAATTTTCTTTAAAGTACAAAAGCTAAGTCAAAATTAGGAAATAAAACTAATTGAAGGATAAGCATGTGTGTTTCAAATTAAAGTTTTCGTTCTTTTATTGCAGTGTCTAAAATTTAGTGAATATTAAGTGAAGCTTATTCAAGGAATAAATTAAGTTATCCTTGAAATTATCTTGATCTAATTTTGAATTGAAGTGAAAAATAATGCATTAATCACATTATTAACCAGAAGTTATATTTCAAAATCTGAGTATGATTCATTTATTAATATATATTTCTTGTTTTGACTTTATCACAAACTACATGGATAAACCAATATATTTGAAGTTCCTTTATTTTTAGAGAATAAAACCCCAAATTATACTCATTATAACATTTTTACCGTAATTTTTTTTTTTGTGTGATACAATAAATCCTAAACTTATACCTATGGGATACATTTACCCCTCGTCAAGATTTCACCAATGAACACCACTAAAATCCACGTTGACATTGCACTCCTATGGCTTCATGACATCTTTTTGGCTGAAAAATCAAATATGTCCTAAGGGGACAAGTTTGGAGTTTTCGATGTTACAAAATAAATTTGGGGTAGATGTGCTACATTGGGCATAGTCTGAGGTGTTTTCTATTTTTTTCCCCTCATTTTTATATGGTTTTTACAAATTTAAAATCAATGAGATGAATTCAAAGATACAAGTGTTTTGGAAGGATTATAGAAATTTATTTCAAAATATTTTATTTTGATCTTTATCAATATTATTGATCAAATACATTTAAAGATGATTTTCTTTATTTATTCTCAGTTTTAAATTTAAATCTAAAAAGTGATAGATGTGTAAGCATGACAAGTCACTAAACTAATCATACTTGGTTGAATTTAGGCTACGTGCACATGATGAGCAAAGGAGCAGTTATGGCTTTGTTGACTCTTAAATTTTACTCGACAAATTAAGCAATAAATTATTGTAAAAAGTTAAAAAAGAAGTAAATAGTGCTAAAAAGAACTATAAAAAGAATATGAATAATAAATAAATAAAGATATATAACGAATAACGAATAACAAAAGGCCAATTCAATTTTGGTCCAATTCGCGCTGTCGACATCCGCGTGCTTGAGGATATGATTTTCTATGCACAAAAAACATAAGAATTGAGAAAAAAATCCTCTCTCTGGTTCCCTCTCCATTGCCGATCACCCCCGGCCACCACCTCCAACAGCCACAACCTTATCATCCGTCGTCGCTCACACACCGGAGAGAGACCCATTGAGACATTCCAAAGAGTATTCTTTGAGTGACATCACCAAAAATTTCTTTTAGAGGATTGACATCCAAAAGAGTTCTTTCTTGTTTCTGATTCATCTTCGTGCCCAAGGTGACTCAGCCATCATCGGACTGCTGCTCCGGAGAAGCACCTGTTCTTCTCTGTCTTCTTTGTCATGAATATCCGAAGAGCTTGGATTCGTGTCCAAAGCCTTTGTTTGGGCGCCAATCACTGTTGACGAAGTCTCACATGTTACGGTTGCTAATTCGTTCACCATTTGCAACCTGTGATCCCATCTTAGCCATTGCGGATCAAATGGCTGAAAATCGTGAAATACTCAACTTGATTTTCAAAGTCTTTCACCGCCGATTGTTGCCACCAACGTGTTTGGGACCTCCTCTTGTGAGTTCAACAGTCAATCGAGCTTGGCCGGGCGAGGTCCGAATCCTAAGCATAAGGTTTGGAGTCCTTGTCTTACCCCAAAGATCCCAAGTTAGACTCCACGGATCTTGATTGTGACCTCGAAGTCTTGGTTCGAGCATTGGAGTGCTTGGTCCGCCCAGCAAAGTCCTAAGCTAGGTTCTAGGGCCCTACGATTGTGCTCCGGACAATGATGATAATCATGTTGGTGGGGAGGTCAAGTTGGCATTTTAAATATTGAAATTAAGAGACATAAATCCTTTATGGTAATTTACGTCTTGTTATATTTTTTTGTACATTCAGAAAGGAAAAAAAATTTCTGGTCCATCTTTTTACTTTCAAAAGATATCAAAAAGAAAAAAAAATGGAGAAACATTTTTCGATAATCGGAATATATGAGACAAACAAAGAAAAATGGCATTCCTTAAAATATCATGTCACTACTACGTTTACTCAAAGCACTCGGTCATTGGATCATCTCCTATCCTTGCCCCCGTAAAAAAAATGAGGAACGTGCCCCTTGCTTTGGCTTTTCAATTCAGAAAAGGATAAGAATAAAGTATATCATGTTGTGTCTCTCCTGAATAAAGAAGTCTAAGTGAGCATTTGAAACATGTGTTGAGAATCTCATCAGTCATCAGTCATATGTCATCGATGACTACATGGCACTTTTCCAGAAGCTCCATCCAAAATATAGCTCAACCTATATAAAGCTCTCTCTCTCTCTCTCTCTCTCTCTCTCTCTCTCTCATGGTCTTTTCATTTTCACTCCTTCAGAAACCAAATCATCCCTTCAATCTTCCACATTCAGTGATCTCAAAGCTGTAAATTCTGGTCCAAAGCGAAAATGCTTCAGGAAATCTTCAGTCCCTTTGAGACTGATCCATGCGATGCTTTGAAGTCCATCTGTCAGAATCTTCTTGAAGAAGATGATGATGATGATGCTGTCAACGCAGCATTTTCTACACAAACTCCAGCAAACATGTGCAGGAGGTGTTCAAGCTTCAGCAGTCTTTTACTGATGGAGAGTTGGAGCGAGCTGCCCCTAAAAGTCGATGACTCGGAGGACATGGTGGTGTACAGCGCTTTGTGCGATGCGCTCAATTCCGGGTGGACAGTGCCTCTGGTTTCGAGCCAAGAACTGGATTTCGAACGGACGACCATTGATTATAACAGCGTTTGTCTGGCGACAGAGGAGAAACAGGAGACGGTGGAGCCTGAGGTACAGGTGCCAGTCAAGAAGACGCATTATAGAGGAGTGAGGAGGCGGCCGTGGGGAAAATACGCAGCAGAAATGAGGGACCCCAAGAAAAACGGAACAAGGATTTGGCTCGGCACTTATGAGACGCCCGAGGACGCAGCATTAGCCTATGACTGGGCAGCTTTTAAGATGAGGGGGTGCAAGGCCAAGCTCAACTTCCCTCACCTCATCGGCTCCACTGACTACGAGCCCATCAGGGTCAGCCCGAAACGTCGATCCGCCGAGCCTAGCTCGCCGTCCACGTCTAGCAGTGAAAGCTATCTGACAGGGACGAAGAGGAGAAAGAGAGAGGTTAACGTAGATGCTAAGGCGGATTTTCAAAGTCCAATCCCCTTTCCCATTCTAGATGTGGGCTTGTTGAGTGTGGATGAACAATTTTTGTTTTGATTGTGGAAACTACAATTTAGTGTTTTTATCCCATTCCATTAGGGTTTGTACACAGGAAAAGAGAAGGAAAAACTTCTTTGCAATAGATTAATCGACAATTACTCCTTTTTATTGGAGAAGTTCCAAACCCGGCTATGGTTTAAGCCAAAATGATGTCATTTTAGACATTAATTCTCATTCAAGTTAAAATTAACAAACGTTAAAGAGAAAAAGTAATAAAAATCCCCATTAGTATTTTCCCTTGATTAAATTGAATGGAGTTAATAGAGATATTTTTTGTACCAAAAAAAAATAGAGATTTTCTCATATCAACTGCAAGTTTTAAAACTGAATTTGTGCATTTCGAATGTTTGAGAACTCAACCATATTTTTGGATACTTTTTAAAATTTTTGGTACACTTATCCTTATATTTTTCAATAACCTTTGGACAGCCACTAACCCTTACTGAAACTTAAATATAAAAAAAAAAAAAAATCTGTACATTTGAAGATAGAATAATACAGCTCTACAGTTTTCTTTTTATCACATGCGCATGTGATTGGACCTGTACGGCACAACACATCAGATCTAAAATGTTACTTTATATACAAAAGCATGCGCACATTATTGTCCTTCCCCAATAAAATAAAAAGGAGTGCGTCCCATGCTTTGGTTTTTTTAATTTAAAATGGATAATGAAAAATATTAATTCATGTCTTTCGTGAATAAAAAAAGTCTTATTGAGCATTTCAAACATGCCCTTTCTCAGAAACTTGATCTAACATAAATAGGTGCTAAGAATTAAATCATTTATGATGAAATCACCACCAGCCAAGCAGTCAAGCTCAACCTACCTATAGCTCCCACTTTGCTGGTCTTTTCAACTCTTCACTTTTCCAAAACCAAAACATCCCTTCAATCTTCCAAAACCAGTGACCACAAAGCTACAAATTTTAGCCAAAACGAGAATGCTTTAAGGGGGACTAATCAATCCGATGTTTTGAAATCCATTTGTGAGTATCTTCTTGAAGATGATGATGATAGTGTCAACGTAACATCTTCTGCAGTGGCTCCTACAGACACGTACACAAGGAGTTGAGCTTCGACAATCTATTATTAATGGAGAGTTGGAACGAACTGCCCCTAAAAGTTGACCACTCAGAGGACATGTTGGTGTACGGAGTTTTATGCGATGTGCTTAATTCCGGGTGGACAATACCGTTGGCTTCAAATCAAGAACTTGATTTGGAAGTGACGACCGTTGACTATAACAGCATTTGTCTGGCTTCAAACCAAGAACTTAATTTCAAAGTTATGATCATTGATTATAACAGCATTGGCCGGCAACAGAGAAGAAACTAGAGATGGCGGAGCATGAGGTACAAGCACTAGTTGAGAGAACCTGTTACAAGGGGGTGAGGAGACGACCATGTGGAAGTTACGCAATGGAGTAAGGGACCGCAAGAAGAACGGGGTGAAGATTTGGCTTGGGACTTATGAGACACCTAAGGATGCAGCATTGGCCTATAGTCAGGCTACTTTTAAGATGAGGGGGTCCAAGGCCAAAGCTCAACAGCCCTCGCCTCGTTGGCTTAGCCAAGTACAAGCCTATGAAGGCCAGCTGAATGTTCGGTCCACCGAGCCTAGCTTGCCATCCACATCCAGTGGTGGTGAAGAGGAGAAAGAGAGAGCTGAATTTGGAAGTCCAATGCCCTTTCCTGCATTGAATATTGTCTTGTTGAGCGTGGACAAACACTTTTTATCTTGATTGTGCAAATTGCAAAGACATTTAAAAGTCAATCTGCAATTTATCTCGTAGAAAGATCAATTGGTACCTTTATTCCATTTCCATAGAGTTTGTAAAAAAAAACCAAAGGCCTATTTGGTCACTAACTCCATCGTAGAAAGACCCTTGTTTCGTACACATGAAGAGAGTGAAAAAAAGACCTTCACGTCGTATAAACCTCACTAATTACGTAATAATATTACTAATGATAGATCAACCAACGGTAGGTAACAATATTTCTAATGATAGATCATTAGCTCTTATGTTAGCATACCTGAGAGATGAAACATGTCTAGGGAGAATTTTCCCAAAAATCTTAAACCTATTGTACTTTTGTCAATTTAATTATAAACCTTTCAACTTTGCCATTTGAATCATAAACTTTTTCACATTCTACCAATTGAGTCAATTCAACCAATTTTGGCCAAAAATTACTAACCTAGATGGCCAGTGCTAATATGGACTTTTTTTAATAATCTTTTTAATTTTTAAATTTTCTTTGTTCATTTTTTTTTAATTTTGTTTTGATTTTTTGAGAGCCAATGAGCGTGGCCGGCCAACCCTCATTCGCCTTGGGTGATAGAGGTCCCCCCCCCCCCCCCCAATGGCTAGGAGAGGGGCGTGACTCGCCCAAGGCCGATAAGGATCAGCTTGCCCCTACTTGTGGTTGGCAAGGGTTGTTAGCCCTCACCTATGGCTGATGAGGGTAAGCTTGCTAGCCCTAACTCAAAAAAAAAAAAAAATCAAAATCAAAATATCATTATAAAAGTGCCACGTCGATCAATAATTTCCAGTCATAATTGGCTGGATGAATTCAACTAGTAAAAAGGTAAAAAAGTTTAGAACTCAATTGACAAAATTAAAAGATTTAAGACTAAATTGGTAAAAGTACAATAAGTTTAGGACTTTTTGGATAATTTTCCCTACATACCTATCGATTTCAGTACATGAAAATAGTTAGCAATACTTGGATTAGTCCCCATAATGCCCAAAATTGGTGTGATGCCAACATGTACATCTTGGTCTTAGCGACACTATTTCATTAAGTACTTTTAGGAAAAATAAAGTAATCTCAGTTGGACTTTTCCAATAAGGTAGAACTATTTTTTTCTATTTTTTTCTTTTCATTTAGATACTAGAAAACTTTGGACAGGCTTTTTGAATAATACACCATATTTAAATGCACAATGACAAGAGCCTTTAGACTCATGACCAATGCTTGGATTTAGGACAATGCCTGGATTTGGGATACTAAGGGTTGGGCCTAGGACTAAAGGTTGGATCTAGAGGCCCTAATCCTGGACCTTGGAAGTTTACCCAAGGATTTACGAGGGTTTGAAATGACCCAACACCTAGATCCAGGGCCTGAGATTACGACCTAAACATGGCACCTAAGCACCTAGAGTTGAAACTAGGACCTTGATGCCAAAACTGCAACCTCAAAGACTTCATGGAGGACAGTCACCCCGTACAAAATCCACATTCAAGGGGTTAGAATTCGATTCATAATCCTCATTGTCTCAAGTCGGGTGTCAAAGTCTAGAACTACCAGAGGTTCATAGGTTTACACTCAAGTCATTGAGCTCCATCGCTGGGGTCAAGTACTGAGCCTAGGTCTCAAGTCTTGGCCCCCGGGGCCAAGGTGTATGGCTTGTGGTCCTAGGTTTGATGCTCAGTTCCGGAGTCCATGGGTTGAGGTCATGTATCCGGGCATTAAAGATTTGCGTGATTCAAACTCTTGAGGTCACGGTTTCGATCCGGAGTCTTGGATCCAAGCACTAGGGTGCTAGGTCGCCCATCAAGGTTCGGGGAGTGGACGTAGAGGCCGAGGTTGAGGCCTCCCAAATAGGCGCTACGGTCTTTAGGTCAGGCTCTGGCAATGAGACCCTTGTGGCGGCTGGAGAGAGGTCAAGGTAGAGTTTGAAAATTGAATTTCGTTTTTATAAAAGCGTAAATCATTTTTTTTTTCTAATTTATGGGTAGATAAAATTTTTGTTGATGGTGAATCTGTTTTTTCTTGACGCATCTTCAAACGATTCCATGGATGATACGGACCAAAAATTATTTTGAACGTCCGGTTATACATGCAAAACAAATTAAAACGAAGTTTCTCGTAAAAAAATATCACGCCATCATTATAAATTCTAATAAAAAGTTATAATTGTTAGTGGGTTCACTCCTATGTGGAGGAAGTCCAATGAGTTGCAAGCCCAAAAAGGGCTTGAGCCCATATAATAAGTTATATGAGGAAATAGGGTTTCTCACTATATATATAAAGAGGTAGCAGCAGAAAAGGAAACAAAGAATAAGAGAAAAAGAGAAAGCAGAAAATCTGGGGTTTGGGGCAATATCTCGATTTACATCAAGCTGGCGTTGGAGGTCGATTCGTGGTCCGATTGAGCTGAAATTTTGTCAGCATGTTCGTGGCGCAATTTTATCGAATCTGAACGGTTTGATTTTTGTTTGAAGCTCCATACATCAGGTTTTTCGTGGATTTATCAAAACCTGCGTTTTTGGTCGATTTATCCTTGATCTCTTGTGAAGTTCATGTGTGTTGCCAAGAATTATGTTCTTGAGGTGTTTGCTGCTATGTACCTCTAGTATTTACTAGAGAAGAACAATTTTATTGATAGTGAAGATTTTTCAGGTGGACTCCGGTCCCGTGGTTTTTTATCTCCTCACATTGAGGAGGTTTTCCACGTAAAAAAATCGTCTTGTGTTCGCGTGCTTGGTTATTTTACTCTACTATATCGATTCCTATTAGGTTTACACAAGAGGGGAGATTATTTTATTCCGCTGCGTTGATTCGATATTGTTCGAATTATTACCGTTCTCCCATCAGAGTGGTATCAGAGCATAAGGTTATTGCTTGATTTTTCTGCCTTGTGTTAAACAATGGAAACGAATATGAGTAGAATGGTTACACTTTGAATGGTTCGAATTATCATATCGGAAAGGGAAGATGGAAGATCTTTTATATGTGAAAGATTTTTATTTGCCCGTATTTGCCGAGGAGAAACAGAGAATAAAAGCGACGTTGAATGGTCTATATTTCATCGTCAAGTGTGTGGTTATATCAGGCAGTGGGTAGATGATAATGTTTTGAACCATATTATTGAGAAAACACATGCACGCAGTTTATGGGATAAGCTCGAACAGTTATATGCTCGAAAGACAGGGAATAATAAGTTATTTTTGATAAAACAGATGATGGCTCTGAGATATCATGATGGTTCTCGTTTGACTGATCATTTAAATTCTTTTCAAGGAATTATAAATCAGTTGGCTGCAATGGGAATCAAGTTTGATGATGAGATACAAGCACTATGGTTGCTTGGTACTTTGTCGGACTCATGGGAGACGTTTGAACATCTTTGTCTAACTCGCCCCGGATGGTACGATTACCATGGATTTAGCCAAGAGTAGTATTTTGAATGAAGAGATGAGAAGGAAGACGGGGATCATCCTCTTCACATTCGATGCCTTGGTTGTTGAGAAAAAGGGGGAGAAGTGAGTCTCGAGGTCCGAGAAATAGAGATAAAAGTCGAGACAAAAGCAAAGGTAAGTATAATAAATTTGCTAATGTTGAGTGCCATTATTGTCATCGAAGGGACATATTCGAGGTTTTGTCGCGATTAAAAAGGGAGAAACAAAAGGAGAAAGGTAAAGAGAAGATAAGTGATAATGACATTGATGATAATCGTGTCGCTGCACTTAAAGAAGACTTTCTCACTATTTTTGATGGTGATGTGGTGAATTTTGTTTCTCATGAGACCAGTTGGGTAATTGATAGTGGTGCATCCGTTCATGCTACGTCTCGTAGAGATTTCTTTACATCATACAGTCAGGTGACTTCGGATCCGTGAAGATGGGAAACAATGGACTAGCTCAAGCTGTAGGCATCGGTGATGTGTGCCTAGAAACCAGCAATGGCACGAGGTTAGTATTGAATAATGTTAAACATATACCTGATATCCGCTTGAATTTGATTTCTACAGGTAAGTTGGATGATGAGGGGTATTGCAGCACCTTCAGTAATGGTCAATGGAAACTTACCAAAGGTTCTCTTGTTGTGGCTAGAGGTGAAAAATATTCTTCGTTATACATTATGCAGGCAAAGTTGTCTGCAGACAAAATTAATGCAGTAGATAGCGAAGATGCAGCTGAGTTATGGCATAAGAGGCTTAGTCACATCAGTGAGAAGGGTTTGTCAATATTGGCCAAGAAGAAGCTCCTTTCAGGATTGAAAAGTTCAGCGCTAAAGAAGTGTGCTCACTGTTTAGCAGGAAAACAGAACAGAGTTGCATTTAAAAGCACCCCTCCTTCAAGAAAGTCAGGTATATTGGATTTAATGCATTCTGATGTTTGCGGTCCTATGAAAACAAAATCACTTGGTGGCTCTCTTTATTTTGTTACTTTTATAGATGATTTTTCAAGGAAAATTTGGATTTATACCTTGAAAACTAAAAATCAAGTGTTAGATGCTTTTAAGCAATTTCGGGCTTCGGTTGAGAGACAGACGGAAAGAAATTGAAATGCATCGGGCGATAACGGGGGAGAGTATATTGGACCTTTTGATGAATATTGCAGACAACAAGGTATTCGACATCAAAAGACACCTCCCAAGACGCCTCGTTAAATGGCTTAGCTGAGAGAATGAACAGAACATTGGTTGAGAGGGTAAGATGCTTACTTTCACGGTCAAAGCTACCGGATCCTTTTGGGGTGAGGCTTTAAGTACGTTGTGCATATATTAAATCTTACTCCATGCATTCCTTTAGAGTTTGATGTTCCTAATAGAGTTTGGACAGGCAAAGAAGTTTCTTATGATTATTTGCGTGTATTTGGGTGCAAAGCATTTGTGCATGTTCCCAAAGATGAGAGGTCTAAACTTGATGTGAAAACACGACAGTGCATATTTATTGGTTATGGACAGGATATGCTTGGCTACAAATTTTATGATCCACTTGAAAAGAAAATTGTAAGAAGCAGAGACGTTGTGTTTATGGAAGATCAAACAATAGAGGATATTGAGAAAGCGGAGATGATTTCAGCACCACAGGTTGATGAAGAGCAGCAGGAAGTCAATGTTCCAAATAACGAACATGTTCCTGAACATGTTGAGATAGATAATACTATTCCTGAACCAGAGGCTCAATTAGATGTTCCACTGGATGTTCCAGTCCGGAGATCCATTAGAGACCGACGACCTTCCACCAGGTATTCTGAAGATGAGTATGTATTATTGACTGATGCAGGTGAACCAGAGTGTTATGCAGAAGCAATAGAAGATGAGTACAAAAACAATTGGTTCGATGCTATGCAAGATGAGATGCAGTCACTTTATGATAATCATACTTTTGAGTTGGTGAAGTTACCTAAAGGTAAAAGAGTTTTGAAGAACAAGTGGGTATATAGGTTGAAGCAAGATGAACATACTTTACAACCACGGTTCAAAGCTAGATTGGTTGTTAAGGGATTCGGTCAGAGAAAGGGTATTGATTTTGATGATATATTTTCTCCGGTAGTGAAAATGTCTTCTATCCGTGTGGTACTAGGCTTGGCAACTAGCCTAGATTTAGAAATTGAGCAAATGGATGTTAAAACAGCCTTCCTACATGGTGACTTGGAGGAAGAGATATACATAGAACAACCTGAGGGTTTCAAAGTGAAAGGGAAAGAGGATTATGTGTGCAAATTGAAGAAAAGTCTCTATGGCCTAAAACAAGCACCGAGACAAAGTGGTATAAGAAATTTGCGTCGCTTATGACAGAAACAGGGCTATAAGAAGACTTCCTCGGATAACTGTGTGTTTGTCCAAAAATTTTCTGATGGTGACTTTATTATTCTCTTGCTTTATGTTGATGATATGCTGATTGTTGGCAGGAATGCTTTAAGAATTGAGTTATTGAAGAAACAATTGAGCAAGTCTTTTGCCATGAAAGACTTGGGCTCGGCGAAGCAGATTCTTGGCATTAGAATTACCCAAGACAGAGATGCTAAAAAGTTATTTTTATCGCAAGAGAAATATATCGAGAAGATCCTTCAGAAATTTTACATGGACAAGGCTAAAGTGGTTAGTACTCCTCTTGCTACCCACTTTAAGTTAAATATGATGCAAAGTCCTACAACTGATAAAGAAAAGAAAGATATGGAAAGTGTTCCATATGCTTCAGCTGTAGGAAGCTTAATGTATGCGATGGTATGTACACGCCCAGACTTGGCGCATGCAGTTGGCGTTGTTAGTCGCTATTTGTCAAATCCAGGCAGAGAGCACTGGAATGCAGTGAAGTGGATTATGAGATATCTTCGGGGAACTTCAAATTTGAAACTCAGTTTTGGGACCGGGAAACTTGAGTTAGTTGGATACACAGATTCTGACTTGGCAGGAGATATTGATACTCGTAAATCTACTTCTGGTTATTTGATTTCTTTTGCGGGTGGAGCTGTGTCATGGAAGTCAAGATTGCAGAAGTGTGTTGCACTTTCTACAACCGAAGCTGAATTTATTGCGTGTGATCGAAGCTAGTAAAGAGATGCTATGGATGAAGAAGTTCTTAGAAGAACTTGGGTTCAAGCAAAAGAGGTATGTGCTATTTTGTGATAATCAAAGCGCAATTCATCTTGGTAAGAATTCATCTTTTCATTCTAGATCGAAACATATTGATGTTAGATATCATTGGATGAGGGATGTTCTAGATGAAAAGTTGTTGGAACTTGAGAAAATTCATACGGATCATAATGGCTCCGATATGATGACGAAGACTCTACCAAGAGAGAAGCTTGAACATTGCCGTTTGATAGCAGGGATGGTGAATCCCTCCACATTGTCGTGAGGGGGAGATTTGTTAGCTGGGTTCACTCCTATGTGGAGGAAGTCCAATGAGTTGCAAGCCCAAAAAGGGCTTGAGCCCATATAATAAGTTATATGAGGAAATAGGGTTTCTCACTATATATATAAAGAGGTAGCAGCAGAAAAGGAAACAGTAACAAGAGAAAAAGAGAAAGCAGAAAATCTGGGGTTTGGGGCAATATCTGATTTACATCAAGCTGGCGTTGCAGGTCGATTCGTGGTCCGATTGAGCTGAAATTTTGTCAGCATGTTCGTGGCGCAATTTTATCGAATCTGAACGGTTTGATTTTTGTTTGAAGCTCCATACATCAGGTTTTTCGTGGATTTATCAAAACCTGCGTTTTTGGTCAGATTTATCCTTGATCTCTTGTGAAGTTCATGTGTGTTGCCAAGAATTATGTTCTTGAGGTGTTTGCTGCTATGTACCTCTAGTATTTACTAGAGAAGAACAATTTTATTGATAGTGAAGATTTTTCAGGTGGACTCCGGTCCCGTGGTTTTTTATCTCCTCACATTGAGGAGGTTTTCCACGTAAAAAAATCGTCTTGTGTTCGCGTGCTTGGTTATTTTACTCTACTATATCGATTCCTATTAGGTTTACACAAGAGGGGAGATTATTTTATTCCGCTGCGTTGATTCGATATTGCTCGAATTATTACCGTTCTCCCATCAATAATTGCATATAAGTACCTGTAGGTTACAATAAACTTTTCATAATATAGTTGCCTGTAAATAATTTTTTTTATTACAAATATCTCTTCAATCTCTTCAATATGCACTTACAATTACCGAAATATACTAAAGCAAAAAAGGAAAAAAATCCTTATACTTGAACCTGCAACAATACAATCCTGCAATTATTTCTTATCACGTGTTTATGAGATTCGATTTATAGGGAACAACCATCAGATCTAAAAACCTTAATTTAGATACAAAATGCATGCAAACATCGTTGTCCTTCCCCAATAAAAAAAGGCGGAGAGTGACCCATGCTTGGTTTTTTTTTTTTTTTATAATTCAAACGGATAATAAAAAAATCAATTTATTTATTTCACGATAAAATAAAATAAAAAAGTCTGATTGAGCATTTGAAACATGTGTTGAGAATCTCATTAGTCTTCACCAAATGCACTTTCTCAGAAGCTCCATACAAAATCATCCCTTCGATCTTCTGCCAATAAACCAGTCAAGCTCAACCTGTATATATAGCTCCATCTTTCATGGTCTTTTCAGCTCCACTCTTACTCCAGAAACCATCTCATCCCTTCGATCTTCCACATAGTGCTCCCAAAGCTTCAGACTCTAGCCAGAAACCAAAATGCTTCAAGAAATTTTCAGTCCTTTTGAGACCGATGGATTCGATATTTTGAAATCCATTTGCGAGCATCTCCTTGGAGATGATGATGGTGGTGTCGACGCAACAATTTATGCACCGATTCATGCACCGACTACTGCCAGCATGTGCTCAAGGAATTCAAGCTTCAGCAATCTTTTACTGGAGGAGAGTTGGAGTGAACTGCCCCTAAAAGTCAACGATTCGGAGGACATGTTGGTGTACGGTGCTCTGTGCGATGCGCTCAATTCTGGGTGGACCATGCCTTCATCTTTGAATCAAGAACTTGATTTCGAAGCAACCACCATTGATTTCAACAGCATTGGTCTGGCGACAAAGGAGAAACGGGAGATGGTGGAGTGCGAAGTACAACTGCCGGTCGAGAAGAAACACTATAGAGGGGTAAGGAGGCGGCCGTGGGGAAAATATGCGGCGGAGATGAGGGACCCCAAGAAGAATGGGGCAAGGATTTGGCTCGGGACATATGAAACGCCCGAGGATGCGGCATTGGCCTATGACCGGGCCGCTTTTAAGATGAGGGGGTCCAAGGCCAAGCTCAACTTTCCTCATCTCATTGGCTTGGCCGAGTATGACCCTGTCAGGGTCAGATCCAAGCGTCAGTTCACCAAGCCTAGCTCGCCGTCCATGTCCAGCGATGATGACTCAACGACAAGAACGAAGAGGAGAAGGAGAGAGGTCGACATGAACGACAAGAACGAAGAGGAGAAAGAGAGAGGTCGACATGGATGCTGAGGTGGATTTCGGAAGTCCTATGTCCTTTCCCATATTGGATATGGGTTGGTTGGGTGGGGATGAACGGTTGATATTGTGATTGTGCAAACTGCAAAGATATTGTATTGATCAATGAAAAGTCAATCAGGCAATTCATCTTCTATAAACTATCAGTTTAGTGTTTAAGCTTTTGCATTCTTTCACTGACGGAGAAATCCAGCCTGCGGTGCGACGTGCAATCAATGTTACTGCTGAAGAAATCCTAGTCATGAGGTATAGTTAGCGAAATGTAAAGAAAAGCTCAAGTCACAGGCGATATGATCTTGATTTTTCTCAAGCCCTAACCGCATTCATAAAACCCTTTTCCATTCACTGTTTTCTGCTCTGGCTATTGTTGGGTCAAAGCTTGTACATTCATAATTGCTTCAAGACATCAAGTTACATATCCTTTATCAATTCAAACAAACTTGGCCTGAGTCAAGCATTGTTATCATAAAAAGAAAAGTTGATATAGACTGAGGAGTTGGCTCGTGGTAGTTTACTTTCTTTATAAAGTACAGTTTTGCACTCAAAGAAGACTTTCCATCAATTGCGTTGGTTACATGGTCCAAGATTATTTCTAAAACCAACAAGAATGTGACAGAGCTGTTGGTTTCTAAATTCGTACAATATATATAAAATTGACCCGGAAAGAAAAGAGTGCAATTCCAAGAGTAGAGTCCTTCATTGCGGCCAGACAGAAAGTGCGAAGTGTAATAGTCTAGGGAGTTGACCAGTCAAAGAGTCAAGGGTCAAAATAAAGAAAGAAAGAAAGAAAACACGCGGCATCAGTTAAAAAGGACGACCGAGAACTGCATTAAAGGAAGAAGGGCTTCGCCCTTTGAACAGGAAAAGCGAGAAAATGAAGGCAAAAGGGAGAAAAAAGTAAAGGCTTGTGCATGTAGACGATTCGGACGTCCCAACATGCCGTATCAACGGCGAATTGTGGTGCTTGATAAGTGTCCGAGCCAATTTTTCGTCTGTCCAGAATAATATTCGAAGTTAGGGCACAAATTCAAAGTTATGTCAATTTTGAGTTGTGAGGTTAGACTAAGGAGCTATTGAGTTTTAGAATTATATGAAAATGGTAATTATGTGTGTTGTGGAGTTGTGGGGTTTGAGGAAATTTGATTTCGAAATACAATTTGATTGAAACGAATTTATGAAGATTTGTGTTCGAGTTATGCGTAGTAGATAATACAATTAAGGTAATAGATGAATGTTTGCTATAAATAAATTTCTTTGTTAGCACATTAGTGTCGTTTTATTGGCTAATAAGCATATCTTAGCAGAGCTATTAGTTGGAATAGTGCATTCCTCAGTTTTTTTTATATGACTTTTCAATTACTTATTGGAAATTTGAGTGCATCGGCTCGAGTAATTACAGTAAATTAGTTTTTAGCTTTTCCTAAGTGATACTATCTCTTTTTTTAGTTTGTACCATTCATATTCTAGAAGTAATATGGATTATGCATAGTATGAATTACGAAATGGCATTATTGTTACATAAAAAGTTAGATTGGACATATAATAATTATTAGTTATTTATGAATGTTTTAGAAAAATGTGTTATGCAAGGTAATCTGGAAGTTTATATATGTGTGTGTGTGTGTGTGTGTGTGTGTGTGTGTGATGTTGCAAACTAGTTTATCAAAAAAATTCTAAATGATATGAGAAATGCTTTACAGAGGATATTTCTGGCGGATTAGCTGTGTTGTGAAAATGTTATTTAGGCCGAATCACCAATTTTGTAGGTGGAGACCTTATCAAGAGGATATGTTGTATGATGTTCTATCATCAATGGATGAACTACTGACGTGGGATTTAATAAAGCTTAATCAATGAACTTAACCATTGATATTTGAGTTATGATGGTAGGCTTAAATGAGTATTTTTTATTTGTACAAAGCTTTGTTGGAGTGAAAAAACTCATATGTGATTTGATATATATTTTATACTTTGAGTTTGGATTACGAGTTTCTAGTATCACATCATATACATGCATAGTAGTTGCTTGATTTATTTAGAAGAGATGAACTATGGTTGCTCGCTACTCTTGAACTATAGTTGCTTACCCATCTCTAGCCGTCAATAGAGCGAAAGTGACATGAATTGGGATTTCCAGGAGTTGAAAACAGCGTCTTTCGGGTGGAAAAACGGCATTATCACCCCATGCTTGTAGAGTTGGGGGTGTGACAAAAAGTGGGTCAAATTATTTATCATGGAAATCATGTGCTTAAAATAATATCTAATTACCCATTAAATTTCTCCGAACTGCCAAAATAACAAATTTAAAAAATAATCCTTCGTGGAGTAGTTTAATCCCTTTATTACCCTAGTCCAAGCGACAGATGTCCAACTAAGAACATGATTAGGTGATAATCATCCGCTTTGACATCAGCGCTTCCGAGGGGTGGAAAAAAGATATAAAAATCGACAAATTCGAATAAATCAGGAAAAATAATTAGTAGCGATGGACGGCGTTGCAGTCGGTGCGGACCTCGCCTTCGTCGCCGGTGAGCACCTGGACGTTGCCGAGCTTGGCCATGGAGACGCCGAACTGGTAGTTGAAGACGTCGGGCTGGGTGGCGAGCGCCCCCACGAGCGGCCCGTCCGGGAGTCGGAGTAGAGGTACCGGTTGGTGGAGAGAAGGCCCGTCTTCCTCTGCAGGTTCTTGTAGTACGCGTTGTTGAAGGCTCTCGGCGTCGTCCTGTCGAGGTCCACGTACTCCGACGCCCGCCGGCACTTCCGCTTCAGGTAGTTGGCGTACTACGAATCTAGGGTCGGGTCGGGCCGGGCTTTCCGGTGGACTTGTAGTTGTAGAGCCATGACTGGACGGGCCTGTAGGCGCTTCGCCCTATCGTGTGCGCGCCTACACCGAGATTGTAATAGTTTTTACGACTTTATTATGAAATGCAAAAATCAAGAAGAAAGAAAAAAAGAAAATACCCAACCACGGGCAGTTGGTGCGAGTTCTATCCCTCATCGCAAAGATCAAGGGTTCAAACTCTCTTGTTGCCAAAGTGTCTAAAGTGAGAGGTCCTGGTATTGGGATCCTAGGCTAGCCTCCCCCGATATTTACATCTAAATAGCAGCTTGCAGCGAGACCCAACGGTGCCACCGAGTATTGGAGGGTTGTGTGATCCCCAAAGGATCGGTCAACAAAATAAATAAATAAATAAATAAATAATGATAAAAATATACCGCAAAATTTCATAAATTATTCCTTACATCCATTCAGAATTCACTCTTTAGACTAAAATTGCAATATAAATAATAAATAATCAAATTTCATATCACTTTCATCCGTGAGTAAATGGAACATAGTGTTTTAGATTTTAATATATATTTCTTATTTACTCATTGAATTTTGAAAATAAAAGAAATAAAAGAAGTTGACCTGAGAGAACAACCAAGTCAAGGACATTTAATCCTTGGGAATGGAAGAGCTGGAGGAGCAACGTGATGTTCTCATGGCCCGTCGGCACCTTGTCGGCCTCTCCGGCGATGGAGCCTTTCCAATATTTGAAAATTTAAAAACTCAATTGCAGTTTCATCATAAATTTTATGACTTCTAGTGTATATTCATTTTTTTTTCTTACTGATATTTTTTTTTACATTTACCAACACTTAAGAAACTAACGAGCACAACAAAATTCATATATTTGAATTCAAACAATACAGTTCTGAAATTTTCTAGTTATCACGTGCATATGTGATTAAATCTTTCTGGCACCCACACATCAGATCTAAAAACCTTAATTTATATATGAAAGCATCCACAAACGTCATTGTCCTTCCCAAACAAAATAAAACAGATCGTGCCTTACGTCTCGTCATGATTAAAGAAGACAAATTAAGCATTTGAAACGTGTAGAGAATTTCATCAGTCGTCACCAAAATGCAGTTTATCATAAGCTCCATCCCTGATCATCCCTTCAATCTTCCACCCCTAAACCAGTCAAGCTCAACCAAATCATCCCTTCAATCTTCCACATTCAGTCATCTCAAAGCTATAGATTCTAGCCAGAAAACAAAATGCTTCAGGAAATCATCAGTCCCCTTGAGACCGATCGACTTGATGTTTTGAAATCCATTTGTGAGTATCTTTTTGAACATGATGATGATGGTGTCAACGCAACGTTTTGGGCACCAACTCCTGCGAGCATATACTCAAGGAGTTCAAGCTTCAGCAGTCTTTTCCTGACGGAGAGTTGGAGCGAATTGTCCCTCAAAATCAATGACTCGGAGGACAAGTTCGTGTACGGTGCTTTGCATGATGTGCTCAATTCCGGGTGGACGGTGCCTTCTGCTTCGAATCAATTACTTGATTTTGAAGTGATGACCATTGATTACAATGGCATTGGTCTAGTGACGGGGCAGAAACCAGAGACGGTAGAGCGTGAGGTACAAGTGGCGGTCGAGAAGACGCACTATAGAGGGGTGAGGAGGCGGCAGTTGAGAAAATAAGCGGCAGAGATAAGGGACCCTAAGAAGAACGGAACAAGGATTTGGCTTGGGAAATACGAGATGACCAGGGATGCGGCATTGGCCTACGACCAGGTTGCTTTTAAGATGAGGGGGTCCAAGGCCAAGCTCAACTTCCCTCACCTCATCGACTCGGCTGAGCACGATCCCGTCAGAGTCAGACCCAAACGTAGGTCCGCTGAGCCTAGCTTGCTGTCCACGTCCAGCGATGACGACTCGATGATGAGAATGAAGAGGTGAAAGAGCGAGGTTGACGTGGCTGTTGAGGTGGAGTCCGATCCCCTTTCCCATATTAGATATGGATTTATTGAGTGGGGACCAGCGGTACTCATTTTGATAATGCAAACTACAAAAACATTGTCTCGATCAGTGAAAACTCAATCAGGCAATTTATCTTGATCCTTACTCTGTTTTTTTTTCTTGATCCTAACTTAAGGAACAACAAAGATAGATAAGAGATGGAAAAGGAGTTAATTTTATAAACCCTTTTTTTCATTCACTGGTCTCTCCTCTGGCTAGCGTTGGGTCAACATATATCACTAACCCACACAAGATGCGTCTATTTACAGAAGCAGTTTGCTGAAGAATTTGGAATTTCTCAACTTGTAAAGACCAATTCCATGTTTCTCCTGCGGTTTGTGCGTGTGATGTAAAAATAATAATAGCCATAAGAATTCACATACCAGTTCATACGATGAACGTTCTATTTCCGAGCAAATAGTCTCTTCGTGTGCTCACAAAGCGAACTTAAAAAAAAGCGCAAAAGGACTGAAGCAAATAAGGCAACGACGTAAGAGAAAAAAGGAGAAAAGTTTCTGCAAAACAGTCTAGTGAAGGAACTGCTCGATCGCGTCAATTACCGTGCAAACGGCGGCAACCACTCACGTCAGAGTGAACTCCAATGTTCTCTCTTCTCCTCCTGGCTTCATTCTCTTGCTCTCAATGCCTCGATGAGTCTTAATCATGCATTGATCTAAGGAAATAAGATCCCCGTCAATGGTTGAGTTTTGTCAAGATACCAAAAGAAACACGGTGTAGGGGAGGCAATAAAGCCCATCATAATTGGCGGCAGATTACACATGAGGCTTACATGGCTCATCGGCTACAGCTATGTCCAGACAGTCAAGATTTGATATACAAACAATCTAAGAGTTTAGAACACAATTCATCGGATGCTCAACTTGAATTCAATATCATCCTTTTGGCATGGGGTGATTCACTCGAGCGGGCACAGATCTCGTGTTTTGAGAGTACCTAAGAACTTCCTGATTCGACAACAATTTGTTTTGGAGCACCTCTTCCGCTTGTAAATTCGTAATTGCTTTAAAATATCAAATGACATATTCTTTATCAATTCAAACAAACTTGATCTTACTCAAGCATTGGTACCATAAAAAAAAAAAAAAAAGAAAAAAAAAAGTTGACATAAACCGAGGTGCTGGTCCGTCGTACTTAACTTTCTTTATAAAGTACTGGTGAAAGAAAAATAAAGTAGATGTAAAGAACATGACAGAGTTGATGGTTTCTAAATTTGTAAAATATATATAAAATTGACCCAGAACGAAAAGAGTGGAATTCCAAGAGTAGAGTCGTTCATAGCAGCCAGACAGAAAGTAAGCAAGTGGGTCAAATTATTTATCATGGAAAACGTGTGCTTAAAATAATATCTAGTCACCCATGAAATTTCTCCTATCTGCTAAAATAGCAAATTACCAAATAATCCTCTGTAGAGTAGTTTAATGCCTTTATTCGCCTAGTCCAAGCGACAGATCGTCAACACACCTAAAGGCCAAAGCTTAAGCAGTCCCCTGTTGACCTATTGAATGGAAGAATCAAATAACAATAAGTAAAACGACCCTTTTGCTTCACAACATTATCCAAAATTGCCATTCGGTGGTTTGATAGCGATAGCATATATGCGGTCGATCGATGTATAAAATGCCTCACTCAAATTATGACGCCAAATTGCAGAGATCGATATAGTGTACTAGTTGCGTATAATACTGTGAGGAGTATTTGCTAGTTAACTCGCAATATGTGAGGTTATTAAATATTATATGAATTCTCCGTAAGATTAATAGATCTATTAGAGATATATCTAAGATATATTCTCCATATCTCTTAAAATTGTGTGTATATATAGATATATCTTCTTTTGATTGTGCATATTCACATCTCCCTTTGATTGTCACAACCTTGATTGATCTTGTGACCTTAAATAGTCATTTGGTGAAGCCTTATGAATTCTTCTTTATAATACAAACACAGTAATATGCATGTTTTTCACATGTTTCTTATTTAGATCAACGTAAAAAGATAAAAAGGAGATAACTAAAAGGAAATAGAAAGACATGACACCAAAAGATCTAACAAAGTCAATCTTCGAGAAAATTATTTAAAAAAGTCTTAAACCAATTATAATTTAGTCAATTTGATTATAAACTTTTCAATTTAATACATTTAGTACTAAACCTTTTGACGATCTTCTAATGTAATCTTTTTGGCCAATTTTGATCCCAAAATCACAAGTGTGTGATCTAGTTAGCATTGGCAACGCCACATCACTAACTTTTTTCCTTGTTGGTTTAAGTAGTCACGTAATGATTTTAAGGATACACTTTTTGGCATGTCAGTTTAGTTCATTTGTGTATTTGATTCTATATTGTTTATATATAAAACCCAAGCCAAATTCGAGGCCCCTACACTTCTTGGGGTATCTCATCTCCACCGTGTATTTGCCCCACGGCCTCCTCCTCACTCCCTCCATGGCGCCTCTCTTCCGCCTTATTCGCAGGCCCCTTCTACGCCATACCATTGATGACGCCATTATCAACCTGTATTGCCATCTCGAAACCAAGCTGTTGATAAAAGGACCCACCTTAAGTATAGTGTATCTCTCATTGGACTATCCACAATCACCTAAAATATCATAAATTTACGTGATTCGATTCAAAGTATCTATATTTACTACATAACGGAGCCAACATCAAATAATATACTGTAATTGAAGAATCGGAGTTTCAATTATTTACAAGCTTAAATGTTCTACTCAGCTAAATTAAGTCAAAATCCACGGAATTTATAATTAAACAATTCAATTTGAATGTCAAGTTGACGGCCCAAAATCCACGCGTCCAAGCACATCCGCACGGCCAAAGAAAGGGAACTCCGGAGCTTTTCTACTTTTTTAACCCAAAAAGCAAAACTTTTCTTTTTACTTTTATTTTCTTTCCTTTCTTGACACTTCATGACCCCATACTTAAAATAGATACTATAGGATTTGTTATCTCTTCTTTTCGTACGGTTAAAGGTGTCCACGTGGAGCACTTTGTCAAATTCCTCTTTTTGGGTCAAACCTTGAAGAATTATCTCCAAAAAAAAAAAAAATCCAACGCCCAAGAAAATCCAAATTTAATATAGATAAATGGGCATATTGAACCAAAATCCTCTAAAATCTCATACATGGCTCAAATTTGAAACACAATTTAACAAATTTAGCAAAGCTCGAGCTCTGACGGTATATGTTATTGTCAATGTTGATGTCATATCCAAGAAGATGATAGTGAATGGAATCTAGAATGTCAAAATGAAAATGGCTCTAAAAAATTAATGTCCGCAGGCGTTTTCTTCCCCGTTCCTTGTGTGTTGTTTTCTTGAGCGCGTGTTTGGTTGCATAATTTCGGTGGGTGACCATGAGTGGACGAAGCAAGAGAAGTACATATGGGTTGAGGATGTGGATTAAAGCAACCATAAATTGTACTTTTTCTTAATTTATTTATTTTGGAGTTTTCAAGAAGCTTCACACTGGAACACATGTTTCACATGTTGATATTCTAGTTATTTTTATATGTCATATTATCAGCTATAAATCAATGTATTCTAATTCTTAATTATCCGATGCAAAAATAAAAGAGAAGTGATGGGTGACGTTCCTTTATTTTGAACAAGGACCATAAAGTACAGGCATGCGTTATTACATAAAAAGAGTATAATATCAAATATCAAGATCCTCGTATCTGGTCGGTGCCGTTAATGTGAGGAAATTTTTGGTTAATATACAATCATGCAAAACATAAGGTGGAAAAAATATTTAGAATAAATACATATTTTGATAACGTAAATCTATACAATAATTTCTTTATACAATAACTTTTCCGATGAATCATAACTAAAAATCACAGTGAATTGTAACGATGTGACATTGAATGAGCAACAAAACCGTAATCAAAAGAAAATTTAAATATCTGAACCTTTACAATATTTTTCTAAATCTGTCGTACCTTTTCTATGGTCCTAGATTGAGAATTTTCCAAATAAAAAGTCTTGATTTATAATGACAATTTCTTGGATCATTGTGAAGCGATAAGACAGCATGCGAAGTCTAAGCTCTGATTGCAAATGCTGCTTTATGCATGCTTTCTACATGAAAGTTTACAGCCCTGCAATTCTAGTTTGGTCGGTGAACTTGACTCACGAGGACTTTACATATGTCTAAGTATGAAATGAGTACAGAATGCAATCCACAAACTACATCTTTCAGATGCATGTTTTTGCGCGTACGCATGAGTATCAATAAACGACGCGGGTCAAACGTTGCCACGCATCGCACACGAGGTTGACTTTGTGCCTGCGAGTCGTGTCTTAGACTTGGGATTAGATGGAGAGGAGCAAAGCCAGAAGAAGGTGTTCTTCATGTGTCCTTGAACGAGGCTCCGACCATCTAGAAACACGTACAATTGGACTTCAATCGTCTTGATGGAGTCAAAAATGATCCATCATTACATGCCATTAGTTTAAAGCTTTGTCACATTATCATTTTCTGATTTAGTGAATGTACATTGTTGGATTATCATAATTACTATCAAGTGACCATGGCTGCAAGCCCAGAAAGCTCCAGCTGCCATGGCCTCGAGCCCCAAATCTCCACTGCTCCACAAGCTCGATGAAACTCGAGCAGTCATGATCGCGATTGACGAAGCTCAAATGGCCATGGTTGCGAGCTCGAAGAAGCTTCAATTGCCATGGCGCAAGCTATGGAATCTCCTTTGCTCTGCTCAAGCACAAGCCGAAGCTTAGACCAATCTGACTTCGACTCTCGTGATTGCAACTTTATCCACAACATAGGCAGCAGCAGCTCTTCATCCCATGGGAAAATCATTTAAAAAGTCTTAAACTTATTGCATTTTTGCTTTAGTCTTAAATATTTCGATTTTGTCAATTCAATCCTAAACTATTTTACTTTTTATCAATTGAGTTCATTCGATTAATTTTAGCTGGAAATTACCGACATGGTCAATTAGCGCAGATGTGGTGCTTTTTAATAATATTTTAATAATGTTTACCATCACACCTTCACTGCATGAAAGTGAGGACTCGCAAGGGCCACAACACCCTTGTCGGATTTGGCAAGGCGAGGGCGGTCCTTGCCTTGCCAAATCTGTCAAGGGCATTGCGGCCCTGCCCAAGCCTGGTGAGGTGGCGATCGGTTAGCCCTCTCTTGTGGCTGGCAAGGGCCGTCGACCCTCAACTCTAGCTAGCAAAGGTCGGCCAATAACCCTCGCTGGCCCTAACCCAAAACCCCAAAAAAAAAATCAAAAGAAAAATTCAAAATTCAAAAAAAATTATTAAAAAGCACCACGTAAGTGCTGGCCGGCCATGTCAATAATTTTCGGCCATAATTGGTTGGATAGACTCAATTGGTAAGAAATGAAAATGTTTAAGACTGAATTGGTAAAATTGAAAGATTTATGACTGAATTGGCAAAAGTGCAATAAGTTTAGGATGTTTTGGACAATTTTCCCTCCCCTAGATAGTCCCCAGCGAGGACAACTTACTAAGCTCCAGTCTCCCTCTCCCTCACCTCTCATCCACAATTTGGCCAACGCCTTCACCAAGAAGGGGGCGATGAAAATGATAATTCAAGCCAGGTTGTGATTTGCGAAATTAACGCTATTTTTTAGACATTGGTTCATACTTGAGTTAAAGTTAATAGTCACGTAGAAAAACTAATAATAAAAACACCAATATTGGCATTTTTAATTAGCCAAATCGGGCAGAGTTATGGGAGGGATTTCATTGCACAAATTTAGTAAGTCTTATGATTTGGTTGTACTGTTTTGAAAGTTTAAGAATTTAGTTGCAGTTTTTTAACGATTTCATTTTAGGCAATGGTTCATACTTAAGTTAAAGTTAACAATCACATAGAAAAAGAGAATAATAGCAACAGCCACGTTGGGTTTCTTAATTAGCCAAATCGGGTAGAGTTAAGGGAAGGACTTCATTGTATCAATTCGGCAAGTTTTAGGACTTCTGCATTTTTGCGACTTAGGCCTTTTGGAGCGCTTACCAACTTTTATGAATTTACTAGCACAAAAAAAAAAAAAAAAGTGATTGGATCTATACGGCACCCGCGCATCAGATCTAAAAATCACAATTTAGATACAAAAGCATGCGCCAATATCAGTGTCCTTTTTCCTACCAAAAGAAATATCAGTGTCCTTCCCCAATAAATTAAAAGGGAGCGTTCCCCATGCTTTAGCTTTTTAATTCAGTACGGATAACAAAAACGTATCAATTTATGTCTTTCTTAATTAAAAAAAGTCTAATTGAGCATTTGAAACATGTGTTGATAATCTCATGAGTCATCAGCAAATCCAGTTTCTTAGAAGCTCCATCCGAAATCTATCTTAAGTCTTCCACCACCCAAGCGGTAAAACTCAACCAATATATATAGCTCCCACTTTAATGTTCTTTTCAGCTCTTCACTCTTATTTCAGAAACCAAATCATCCCTTCGATCTTCCACATTCAGTCATCTCAAACCTACAAATTCTAGCCAGAAACAAAAATGCTTCAGGAAATCTTCAGTCCATTTGAGACCGATCGATTCGATGCTCTGGAATCCATTTGTGAGCATCTTTTTGAAGGCAATGATGATAGCGTCGACACAAATTTTTATGCACCAACTCCTGCAAACATGTACTCAAGGAGTTCAAGCTTCAGCAATCTCTTACTGATGGAGAGTTGGAGCGAACTGCCCTTAAAAGTTGACAACGCAGAGGACATGCTGGTATACGGCGCTATGTGCTACGCGATCAATTCTGGGTGGACAATGCCTTCAACTACGAATCAAGAACTTGATTTTGATGTGGCGACCATTGATTACAATAGCATTGGTCTGGCTTCAAATCAAGAACTTAATGTTGAAGTGACGACCGTTGATTATAACAGCATTGGTTCGGTGACGGAGAAGAAACTAGAGATGGTGGAGCCGGAGGTACAAGTGCCAGTCGAGAAGACACATTATAAAGGAGTGAGGAGGCGGCCATGGGGAAAATATGCAGCGGAGATAAGGGACCCCAAAAAGAACGGGACAAGGATTTGGCTCGGGACTTACGAGACACCCAAGGACGCGGCCTTGGCCTATGACTGGGCAGCTTTTAAGATGAGGGGGTCCAAGGCTAAGGTCAACTTCCCTCACCTCATCGGCGTGGCCGAGTACGAGCCTGTCAGGGTCAGCTGCAAGCGTTTTTCTGCCGAGCATAGCTCACCATCCACGCCCGGCGATGATGGTTTGGTGACCAGGACGAAGAGGAGAAAGGAGAGGTCAATGTGGATGCTGAGGTGGATTTTCGAACTCCAATTCCCTTTCCCATATTGGATATTGGTTTTTGGAGTTGCGATGAACAATTGGTCCTTTAATCATGCAGACTCCAAAGACATGTTTTGATCAATGAGAAGTCAATCAGGCAATTTATGTTGTAGAAACTATCCATTTAGTGTTCCGATTTCATTTCCTTTGGAGTTCATCTTCGTCATTTGTATATTACTTTTTACATTTTCTTTTTAGATTTTTTCCGCCTTGATGATTTGTTTGCTTAAGCAAAGCAAAGTTAACCAACAAATTGACAACATGAACTGCTCAAAACGGATTTCCTAATAAGCATTGATTTTAGAAAGATTCTTAGGTATATTGCTAGGACCATATACCAAGTCACGCAAATCAGGATGGCATGCCGTGATTGATTTGAGTAGTTAATTACCATGTGTTCCAGGAGAACCTAAGTACTTTTCCCAAGAAGAGCCTCTTACTGTTATAATTGCTCTAGGACAAAACTTTATGGGCAATAATGAATTTGTGGTTAAAGAATCCAAGAAATATCTGCATTCTATGTTCACATTAAAATTTTGGGAATTCCGAAATATTTTCTCGACATTGAGATTGCATGATTAGATAAAAGGAATCTACCTTAGTCAATGTAAAATTGTCTTCCGAGGATGGTTGTCAGTATGCAAAGTGTGCAAATTAGTTGTCATTTTGATTGAGCTGAAAGTTAAGTTAATGACGATTGGGTATGATGCGAGATTAGTACCTTTAGCCGAGGATCCATTGAGCTTTAAAGACTTATTGAAAAGCTCATCTATCTCATAATGACCAGACCTAACACATGTTACACAATGTAGATTCTTAATCAATTCATACATGATCCAAGCAATCCCATATGAATATAGTGTTGAAAGTCACGAAGTACTTGAAATGATGACTAGGATTAGGAATACTTCTATCTTGGGATTATAATATTGACATGATGGCTTATTATGACATAGACTACTCGACTTGTCCTATGAGCAAGGGATCTACTACTAGACTTTGTGTTGAGCCGGAGAATCGTTGCTTTCATAGAAAATGAAGAAACAATCAACCATTTTATTGTGATAAGCTAAATGTGAATATTGAATAATAACTAAGGGTCTGTTCGTTTCGTGGAAAATGGATCATTTTAGGAAAATATTTTCCCGAAAGTCATTTTTAAGGAAAATGACAATATTTTCTGGTGTTCGGTTAAAACTTGAAAATGTTTTAGAAAATATTTTCCGGTGTTCGGTAAGGAAAATATTTTTTGCTCTCCAGATTGGTGAGCGCGAGCATTAAGCTTGAAGCTTGCCAAATCGAAGAGCGTGAGTTTGAGATCGACAAGCTTGAGGTTCATGTGGTCGACGACTAGCCAAGAAAGAATAAGATAAGAAACAAAGAAAAGAAAAAGAATAAAAAAGGAAAAAAGGAAATTAAAAATAATTGGTATTAAAAAAGAAAAAGAAAATTAAAAATATTATTCGAATAAAAAAGAAAAGAAGAATGAGAAATGGAAGGAGGAAGTGAGGATTTGTAGAGGTGTGAGATAAGAAGGTCAAGTGAGGAAAATGTTTTCCGCTTTTCAAAAGGGAAAACATTTTCCCCTACTTTAGAAGGACCTTTTCCTTTGATGGAAAATATTTTTCCCAATGAATTCATTTTCCGCGAAACGAACGTCGGGAAGGTTGAAAAACGTTTTCTCGGAAATTATTTTCCACGAAACGAACGGAGCTTTAAGACTATTTATGAAATAGTATGTATGCAATGTCTAGTTTATGATATTGGCATATGGGTAAGAGGACCGACTACCTTGTTTTGTGACAATGGTGTTGCTTTTAAATTTGCAACAAATCCAACAATTTATAAAAAATAAAAATAAAATGTAATATACAGAAGTTGATTGTCATTTCATTAAAGACAAAATTCAGTAAAGAATAACCAATACAAGATATATGTCGGATGACTCGGGAGATGATATTTTCTCCAACATCAAATTTTCTGCAACCAAATTAAAGGAAATGAAATCAATGATTCACTGCATACATATGGATAGACTGATCCGATCGTGTAAAGTTGTACCCATGCCCTGCATTTTATGTTTCTGAGAGTAATATAATCAGAAGTTCAGGAACAAAAACCACTCTAATGAATCAAAATGCAAAACTTTAGATTTTCTTTTCCTTTTTTCGGTTGGAGTGCAAGCGAATATATTTGGTGGCCATATAATGATATAGGAAAACCTCATTTCCTCGATCACGGTAAATCCACTGACATTTGCTAGCAAATTCCTAACAAATGCACTTAGTACAACGAGTCACATGGTAAATAATTTCCCATCAACTACAATTGAATGTTGAACTTTCAAAAAAGTGTATTTAGTTAACATTACTAATTATTAAAATATTTAATTGTCCATGCTATATTCGAATGAGTAATGATAAGCCCGGTCGAAATGCATATTCTTAGCTTATGCATGAGGTGAGTGGGGCTATAGGTTTTGGTACTTGAAATCAAGTCTCAGTAAAGTAGTTGCATTCAACAAGTCTCTAGTACTTCTAGTTAGAAGTAATTATAGCAATGTTTCTATGGATTCTATGGTGTTCAGCTCCCTGTGGAGTTGTAACCAGAAATTTCTAAAATAATGGATATTAGTTAACAAATTGACAAATAAGGTTCTTACAGGGAAGTAATGCCTTTAGATTTAATGGTTACTATAACCGCTGAGTTTGACAACGTGCATGTTCAAAATGTTTTTGGACTTGGCGTAGAGTCAAACTATTTAGTCTTGGTGTAGAGTCAAACGATTTAGTCGTTCAAGAAAAAGATAAAAAGGGGAAGTCCACGATTTGGGTTGACCGAAATTCCAACCGTCGGTGGATTTCTTTTTCTTTTCTCGTTAAAGTTAGCCACTGAATTTCTTTCTGGGCTATTATATTGTTCATAGTCTTTGGTTTTCGTGTGGCCATTTCTCGTTAAAGTTGGCCATTGAATTTCTTTCTTGGCTATTTATATTGTTCTTGGTCTTTGGTTTTCGTGTGGCCATTGAAGCGCCGTTTGAGTGGTTGGTAGTGGGAATCTTTATCAAAGCACTTTTGCACGATTTATTATATGTAATTGAGATTAAGAAACGTTAAGAGTATTTGATTAAGTTGAGTGTAGTTGTAATTTTCATAGATCACTTAACTTATACTGAAATTCTTTACTACTCTTTTCTATAATATAGGTCTCACCGATCAAATTACATAAACCTAATATTCAATCTATTTCTTTATTCTGTATGTTTTATTGTTTGTTCACTTTGTGATGGGATGATTAGACATATCAAATTTTGAACAAATCAAAATCCTTTAAAGTTTTATATTCAGCTCAAACTTGAGACACAATTTAATAAACCCAACAAAGCTAGAGTTTTGATGGTACACATCATTGTCAATGTAGATTTATTTTCAAGAAGATGATACCTAATGGATTCGAGAATGGCAAAAAAATGAAAATGTCCGCAAGCATTTTCTCACCGTTTTCTCGTGTGTTGCTTTCTTAAGAGAGTGTTTGGCTGTAGATGCAGATTTTCAGCAGGTGACCATGAATGGACGAAGCAAGAGAAGTGTGAGATTTTGCCTAATTATTTTAAAAGCTTAAACTATTAGCTCAATGCATTGTTTAATATTAAATATTCTAACACTGCCCTTCATTTGTGGGGAGGCAAATTTCTTACTTCTTTCAAAGAAGTATGTACAGGTTGAGGATGTGGAAAGCAACCATAAAATGTAATTTTTATTAATTTCTTACTTCTTTTGGAGATTCCAAGAAGCTTCAATTAAGAATGAGGCTGGAGCACATGTTTCAAATGTTGATATTCTAGTTATTTAATATATCATATTGTCAGCTATTATTCAATGTTTCTTATTCGTAATTATCCCATGCAAAATTAAAAGAAAAGTGATGGGCCACGTTCCTTTGTTTCCATTTTATTGAACAAGGATCATAAAGAACCAAATGCATGTATTCGTGCATTATTTTATAAAAAGAGTTTAATATCAGACATCAAGATTCTTGCATCTGGTGGGTGGCATACGCTTCCACCCACTAATGCATAATGTAAGGAAAACTTTGGTTAATATATAATCATGCAAAACATAAGGTGGATGGAATATTAGAAGAAATAAAAATTTCGGTAATGCAGATTTATACAATAATTTCTTTATACAATAACTTCTCCCAATGAATTCTAACTAAAATGATGGTCAATTGTAATGATGTGACATAAAACAAGCAATAAACTTTAATAAAAAGAAAATTTAAATTTGAATTTTCCTAAATCCGTCGTATCTTTTCTACAGTCCTCGATTGAATTATGGCCAAATTAGAAGTCTTGATTAACTAGGAAATTTTTTTGGATCATTGTGAAGTGATAAGACAGCTCTTATTGCAGACGCTGGTTTATGCAGGTAACTCATCCAAATAATTATCTTTAAATTATAGAAAACATTAAAAAAAACTTGCTTGCCTATCTTCCACATGAAATTTTACAGCATTGCAACTCTAATTTCGTCAATAAACTTGATACGCACAGACTTTACATTAGTCTAAGTATGAAAAGAGTACAACATGGAATCCACAAACTGAATTTTTTCAGATGCACGTTCTTGCATGTTTGCGTGAGTATCGAACAACTTCGCAGGTCAAATGTTGCCACGCATCGCGCACGAGGTTGACTTTGTGCCTTCGAGACGCGTTTTAGACTTAGGATTAGGTGGAGAGGAGCAAAGCCAGAGGAAGGTGTTCTTCGTGTGTCCTTCAAAGGAGGCTCAGACTCTCTAGAAACACGTACAATTGGACTTTGATGAAGTCAAATACGATCCATTACATGTCATTAGTTTAAAGCATTGTGAAAATACACGTGTATAATTCGTATATAAGTTTTGCTTTACCTAGCTATCCATTTCTGTTAGGATGGAAGTCACTCAGAGCCCCGCGAAACTAGCACTGCCATAACCAAATGACAGAGAAATGAATTTCCGAGCGAGATTTCCCACAAAAAAAAAATAGAAAAAAAAAAAAAGAGAGTAAGTTAATGAAAACCCTGACTTCATCAAATGCGCTGATCGCAATCTGGATCGTCTATCTTTGATCGTATTAGGGAGGACTTTATTCGGTGCATAAAAACTGACCCAAGATATCACCTGACCACTCCACCTAAAAAGCAAAAGGAAAATCATTAAATAATGAAAAACTATTGGAGGATTTATGTCGTCACTTATCATCTTTCGATTTACTGATATGTCGAGTGAGAATCTTATAATTTCTTGACAAATTATGAGGATATATGTTGGATGACCCGAGACGATGCTTTCTCCATAATCAAAATCTGTGCAACCGAATTGAAGGAAATGAAATCAATGATGTACCGCATAACGTATGGGTGGACTGATCCCATTGGGCAAAGTAGTAGACATCAAATTTCTTTCTTTCTTTCTTTCTTTCTTTCTTTTTTTGGCCACAGTGCAAATTACAATATTAGGTTGCCATATAATAACATAGGAAAATTTCATTTCCTTAATAAAGGTAAATCCACTTGCATTTGCTTTTGTGGAAATTATAACTAGTTCACCTTAAATTATTTTCTTCCCCCGAACCAATTATCTTAATTCCAAACAAAGTTCGGCGCTGATTGCGGTCATCCTAAAAAGATTGCCATCTAATTCCTATACTAAAATACCAAGCAATTGCTTTAAAACCTAATGTCATCCTCGAATTAGAACTCAGTATAAACTGAACCATTTATTTGATGTGGACCTAATAAACAAAATATTCATAACTGAAATGTTTCATTAAGGAAAAAATGGTCATTCATGAAGTTAATTGCTTTTCTTCAACAACTAATGTGGACGATACTGCTAATTTTCAACGACAAAAGCATTTTCTCTACGGTTAGTTTTGAATGACATGAGCATTTTGTTTGATTTAGTGAATGTACATTGTTGGATTATCATAATTACCATCAAGTGACCATGGCCATAATCTCAAAAAGCTCTAGCTGCTATGGTCTGTTAGGATTCGGCACACTTCCACAAATAAATCGAGAATGAAAGTATGAAAAAGAATTTTGAGACCCCCATGTCACTATGTCGATGGGGAATATGAATCACACCCTAGCGTGATCATGAGCTCCAAATCTCCATTGCTCCATGAGCTTGATGAAACTTGAGTGGTGGTACAATCGGTCGACGTAAACAATTTTTAATAATATTTTAATATTTTATTTTTATTTTCCTCTCCTTTTTTTTTTTTTTTTATTTTTTCTTTCCCCTCCTCCTTCCTCTAGCCAGTCATTAGATCTCGACAACCGACCAGCGGCAACGGTCGACGAGATCGAGGTTGGCCTTGTTGGTCTCTAGCAAGCCTAGCCAAACACTCGCAAAGCTTGAGCCCTCCCCATAGCCCGCAAGGGCTACCTCGTAATAGATGGTGAGGCCGCCCTCACGGCTTGGGCAACCTCATTGGAGGCGAGCGAGGCTTGACCCTTGCTAGATCTAATGAGGGTGAGCCTCGCCCATGGCCAGTGCAAGGCCACCTTTGCAGCCTCTAGCGAGGGCTTAAGCCTTCGCTAGTGGCCAACAAGGCTTGCCAAAGGTTGACCTCGACCTTGCTGGCCGTCGCCTTTGGCTAGTCGCCGAGGTCCAATGATCGGCTGGAGGAAGGAGAGAGAGAAAGAAAAAAAAAAAAAAAATGAAAAAGAAAAAAAAAAAGGAAAATAAAATAAAATAAAATAATTAAAAAATATTAAATTATTATTAAAAATTATTCACGTTAGCAATAATCATGCCATGTCGGCCAACTAGCGCCTAATCAACAAAATCTAGCCAAAATTGATAGAAAATGACTAAATTGGCACAAAGTGAAAGGTTTAGGACTAAATTAGCACCAATAAATTGTTTAAGACTATATTGGCATAAATGCAAAAGGTTTAAGGATTTCTTGGACACTTTTTCCTAGTTAACAATCATGTAGGAAAAAAAAATAATAAAAACACCCATGTCGGCATTTTTAATTAGCCAAATTGAGCGGAGTTAAGGAAGGGATTTCATTGTATCAATTTAAAGTTTTAGAATTTGATTACATTTTTTTTTTTTTTTTAAATTTTTAGAACTTGATTACATATATTTAACATCATCATTTTAGGCATTGGTTCATACTCAAGTTAAAGTCAACGGTCATGTGGAAAAAGAAAATAATAAAATCACCCATATTGGCATTTTTATTTAGCCAAATTGAACAGAATTGAGGGAGGGATTTCATTGCACCAATTTAACAGGTTTTAAAACTTGATTGCAACAACATCGTTTTAGGCATTCGTTCATACTCAAGTTAAATTTAACAGTTATGTAGGAAAAAGAAAATGATAAAATCATCCACATCGGCATTTTTAATTAGCCAAATCGGGTAAAGATGAGGAAGGGATTTCATTACATCAATTTAGCAAGTTTTAGAATTTGATTGCATATTTTAAAGTTTTAGAACTTGATTGCATGTTTTTAATAACATAGTTTTAGGCATTGGTTCATACTTGAGTTAAAATTAATGGTCACATAAGAAAAAGAAAAAGAAAATAAAAACACTCTCATCTACATTTTTAATTAGCTAAATCGAGCGGAGTCAAAGGAGGGAATTCATTGTGCCAATTGGACAAATTTCATGACTTGATTGCACTTTATGACTCATTACATTTTTGCGACTCAAAACCCTTTTACAGTGCTTACTAACATATATTAAAATTTACTAAAAAAAAAAAAATGTATATTTGAATAGAGAAGACGTTATGCAATTTTCTTTTGAAGCACATGCACGATAAGTGATTGGATCTATACGGCACCCGCGCATCAGATCTAAAACCACGATTTAAATGCAAAAGCATGAACAAATATCATCGTCCATCCCCAATTAATTAAAAGGGAGCGCGCCCCATGCTTTAGTTTTTTAATTCAGTACGGACAACAAAAACTTATCAATTTATGTCTTTCATTATTAAAAAAGTCCCATTGAACATTTGAAACATGTGTTGATGATTAGTCATCACAAAATCCAGTTTCTCGGAAGCTCCATCCGAAATCTTCCCTTAAATCTTCCACCACCCAAGCGGTCAAGCTTAACCAATATATAGCTCCCACTTTCATGTTCTTTTCAGCTCCACTCTTACTTCAGAAACCAAATCATCCCTTCGATCTTCTACATTCAGTCATCTCAAAGCTACAAAATCTAGCCAGAAACAAAAATGCTTCAGGAAATCTTCAGTCCCTTTGAGGCTGATCGATTCGATGCATTGAAATCCATTTGTGAGCATCTTTTTGTAGGTGAGGATGACGGCGTTCACGCAACATCTTATGCACCAACTCCTACAAACATGTACTCAAGGAGTTCAAGCTTCAACAATCTGTTACTAATGGAGAGTTGGAGCGAACTGCCCCTCAAAGTCGACAACTCGGAGGACATGTTGGCATACAGCAGTAACAGCACCATGTGCAACGAGGTCAATTCCGGGTGGACGATGCCTTCAGCTTCGAATCAAGAACTTGATTTTGAAGTGACCACTGTTGATTATAACAACATTGGTCTGGCTTCGAATCAAGAACTTGATTTCAAAGTGACGACCGTTGATTATAATAGCATTGGTTCGGTGAAGGAGAAGAAATTGGAGATGGTGGACCAGGAGGTACAAGTGCTGGTCGAGAAGACACACTATAAAGGAGTGAGGAGGCGACCGTGGGGAAAATATGCTGCGGAGATGAGGGACCCCAAAAAGAACGGTGCAAGGATTGGGCTCGGAACTTACAAGACACCCGAGGACGCGGCATTGGCCTATGACCGGGCAGCTTTTAAAATGAGGGGTTCCAAGGCCAAGCTCAACTTCCCTCACCTCATCGGGTCGGCTGAGTATGAGCCTGTTAGGGTTGGCCGCAAGCGCTTGTCTTCTGAGCCTAGCTCACCGTCCACGTGCAGCGATGACGGCTTGATGACGCGGATGAAGAGGAGAAAGAGAGAGGTCAATGTGGATGCTGAGGTGGATTTTGGAACTCCAACCCCCTTTCCCGTATTGGATATGGGATTTTGGAGTTGCGATGAACAATTGGTCCTTTAATTATGCCAACTGCAAAGACATTGTTTTGATTAATGAGGAGTCAATCAGGCATTTTATGTTGTAGAAACTATCAATTTAGTGTTTTGATTTCATTTCCTTTGAAGTTTGTCTGGAAAATCCGAAATCCGAAATCCTACCCTGTCCCCAGCTCCCTCTTAGATGAGTACTCGTTTCCTACATATGCGGAGTAAAAACACCTTCACGTGGTATGGAAAGTGACTAACAAAAGCGAAAAAGTTAGTATAATATGAAAAGCTATTAACCACAGTAGTTTTAATTAGCATTTGGTTGCTTGTGAATCTTACCTGATCTATCAGCTACAGTTGCATCTAAAACCATTACCATCGAAAGTTATAATTTGGTGTTATTCTCAAATAACTTTATTTTAGTACGCATAATTATGTACTCCACTTGCATACAATTTTAAAGTAAAAAAATACGGTTGTATCAGACTTTGTTTGTTCGTTATAACGTCCATTTGGTAATTACTTCTTTATATTTTAAGTGTTGACTTCCACAGATTTGTGTGGTTCAGTCCAAATTCAATATCTACTTCACGGAGAAAGCTAGTAGTAAATAGTTTGCTATAATAAGAGAATTAAAATTACAATTGCTTACGCGTTTGAGTGTTTCCGACACTTAAATTAAAAAAAAAAAAGGATTCATGGTGTTTATAAATAAATAATTTAATTTGGACGTAAAGCTCACAGGACAAAATTCATGTTCCCGAAGACGTCCCCACGGCCAAAGAAAGAGAACTCCGAGCTCCTCTTCCTTTTTGTCCAGTGTCCATGCCGCTTTGGACGGAAAAGAACCCAAAAAGCAAAATCCATACGTATAATGAAAAAATAAATATGACAGAATTTAAGATCCCTTCCTTTAATACGGTCAAAGGAGTCCAGGTGGAGCTTTTCTCGTCAGATTCCCCTTCCTCGGTCAAACCTTGGAGAATTATCTCCAACAAAAAATGACGCCCAAGAAAATTCAAATTGAATTCTTTTTGGGGTCGAAATTTCAAATTGAATTTGAATGTATTAAGATAT
Organism: Eucalyptus victrix; assembly: GCA_016097545.1. Lineage (NCBI taxonomy): Eukaryota > Viridiplantae > Streptophyta > Magnoliopsida > Myrtales > Myrtaceae > Eucalyptus > Eucalyptus victrix. The sequence continues at coordinate 9,883,461 of CM027841.1, read as the reverse complement.
ATGTCAAGTTCGAATCCCTAAATAAAACCTAATATGAAATGAATCGTAAGAAAATCCAATCGATCAAATAAAAGTTTGAAAGTTGGATATGAACTTCAACATCTGAATTGGTATACTAAAGTGATATGGACAAACTTTCTTATTTAGAGTAGGGCCTAATACCCTTGAAAAATCTCTAAATTTAGCTTTTGTCCCAATTTCACCTGTCCCATTTCTATAGTAAGTTTTTTTTTTCGTTTAAAAAAACTTTTAACTTTAACTTATGTCCTAATTCTACCATAATTTTTTTGTCCTGTGAAAAACATGCAACTTTAGGTTTTGTCCCACTTTTAACTTTTAGTGTGAGTTTTACCCCAAAATTTTTAGTCTTATGAAAAACCACAAATTTTTACTTAAGTCACAAATTTGCCAACATTAACCTTCAATCCAAAAGTTATCGCTAACAATCAAGAGATAGAAAAATCCCAAGCATGAGTTGTTTGAACATCTTGAGCATGAGCTCTCCAATCGCGAGCGATGGAACATTCCCAAGCATAAGAGATAGATGAGTGAAAAATCCCTAAGGGTGATTTGATGGAGGGGTAATGGAGAGCAAATTTGAGATTTAAATAAAAATTGATGATATTTTATGAGACAAAAAAATGCATAAGGTAGAAGTGATAGTTGACCTAAGTTAAGGGTTTGTTATGATACAAAAGAGAGTTTAGAGTAGAAATAGGATTTGAACTAAAATCTGGAGTTTTCTATGAGACAAAAAAAAAAGTTTACTATTGAATTGAGACTTGACCTAAAGTTGAAAAATTTTTATGAGATAAAAGGTAAAATTGAGACAAGAACTAAAATTGGAAATTTTTTAGGGTATTAAGCCTTGGAGTAAAGTCAAATAATTTAGTTGGCCATACAATGTCTTTCATGGCAATGTATATTGTTCTAGGTCTTTGGTTTTCGTGTGGTCGTTGAAGTGCAGTTTGAGTGCTTGATAGTGGGGTTTCTTTGTGGAAGTACACCAACAAATTCAAGCATGGAAGCCTATAAAATTCATAATAAGATTTACTTAATTCTTTTATGAGATTGAGATTATTTTGTGGGCATTATAGGGTTAAATATGTATAAGTTATTGGGTGTAATTAGGGACTATAAAATGCTAATATTATTTGAGTGGTTCGAATCTACTTGTAATTTTTATTATATCACTTGATTTATTGTAGAAGCCTTTGTTGTTATCCCTATGGACGTAAATCACACCAATCAAATCACGTAAATCTAGCATTTGATTTATTTCCTTATTATGTCACTTTATGTTTGACCGCTCGTTTCCATACTAGGATGATTTGGCATATCAAATTTTGAAAAAATAAAAATCTTAAAATATTTTAAAGTTTCATACACGGCTCAAACTTGAGACCTGGCTTAACGAAACTGGGGAAGCTTAAGCTCAGATGGTACACATCATCATCAATGCTGATATCATTTTCAAGAAGATGATAGCGAATGGACTGGACAATGTCGAATTGAAAATAGGGTTCATGGGAAATATTCATGTCCACGAGCATTTTCTTCCCCCTTTCCTTGTGTGGTGTTTTTTCAAGAGAGTGTTTGTTTGCAGACTTTCGGTGGGTGACCGAGAATGGACGAAACAAAAGAAGTACATAGAGGCTGAGGATGTGGATTAAAGCAAACATAAAATGTACTTTTTTCTATATTTATTACTTCTTTTGGAGTTTTCAAGAAGCTTCAATTAAGGGTTGAGGGTGGAACACGTGTTTCAAGTTGATATTCTAATTATTTAATATGTCATATCGTCAGCTATAAATAAATGTATTATAATTCTTATTATCCCGTACGAAATTAGAAAAAAAAAAAAGTGATGGGTCACGTTCCTTTATTTTATTTTTTAAAAATTTTATTGAACAAGGGCCATAGAGTTGAGAATGCACGCTCAGGTGCATTATTACATAAAAATAGTTTAATATCAGACATCAAGATTGTCATATCTGGTGGGCGCCGTACGCTTCCAAATGCACAATGTAAGGTAAATTTTAGTTAATATATAATCATGCAAAACATAAGTTGGAAAAAATATTGAAAGAAATACATATGTCAATAAAGCAGATCTGTACAATAATTTCTTTACACAATAACGTATCCCGATGAATTCTAAGTAAAATCACGGTGAACTGTAATGATGTGACATAAAACGAGCAACAAAATTGTAATCAAAAGAAAATTCAAATCCCTGAACCTCTACAATATGATTTTTCTAGATCTGTCATACATTTTCTAGGGTCGTCGATTGTATTATGGCCAAACAAAAAGTCTTGATTAGTAAAGACAATTTTTTGGATCATTGAGAAGCGATAAGACAGCATGCGAAGTCTAAGCCCTAATAGCAAAAGCTGGTTTATGCAAGTAACCCATCCAAATAATTATCTTTTTTTTTTTTTTTTTTTTGGTAACCTCCAGATAATTATCGTTATATTCTGGGTAACATTAAAAACATGAAAATAAATAAGTTCAAGTAAAGTTCAGCCGATGTTGATGAACATGCTTGCGCTCTTTCTACATGAAATTTTATACATTGCAACTCTAGTTTGGTCAATAAACTTGACATACAGAGAATTTACACGTGTTAAAGTAGGAAATGAGTACAGCGTGGAATCAACAAACTACATTTTTTCAGATGCATGTTTTTGCATGCTTGCATGAGCATCGCACACGAGGTTAACTTTGTACCTTCGAGACGAGATTTAGACTATAGGATTAGATGGAGAGGAGCAAAGTCAAAGGAAGGTGTTCTTTGTGTGTCCTTGAACGAGTTTCCGACCATCTAGAAACACGTACTCTTGGGTTTCAAGCGTCTTGATGGAGTCAAATATGATCCATCACATGCCATTTGTGGAAATCGTTGCGAAGATACATATGTATGACCTCGGTTGGTACGAAACTTTTGCTTTACGTAGCTCTATCCATTTCCTTACAACGGAAGTCGGACGTCCATGCAAAACTAGTGTGGCTATTACCAAACAACAAAGAAATGAATTTCTATCGTGATTAAAAAATTAAGAGTAGGTTAATGAAAATCCGGACTACTTGAGATGCCCTAATCACAATTTGAATGGTCATATTTTTAGGAACATCATCATTTTCAGTTAATCAAATGGGGTGAGTTAAGGTAGATACTTCATTGCATTAATTAGGTAAGTTTTAAAACTCGATTGTATTTTTTAAAAGTTTTATGATTCAATTGCATCTTCGCGATGTAAGACTATTGATACACTTATTCCATTCTTAAATGCTTTTTTTTTTTTTTTAAATGTACCCACTTTACTAAAAGGGATATGATGCAAATAATCTAAGAACTTTGACCTAATATGTAATATGTTTTCTTGAACTTTAAATTTGTTTACTGTGGTCCTAAAATTTAAACAAATGTGTAGTGTGGTCCTCGAACTATTAATTTGTTCAATGCGATTCTTGGACTTTTGGTACTTATTCAATTTAGTCTCTAGTTATATACAAATATTCGATGTTGTCCCTGAACTTGAATTAATGAAATGAAAATATTGAACACTTTCATATAGATTAGGGACTAAATTGAAAATATACTAAATATTCATGGATCACATTGAACAAATTAAAAGTGCAAGGATTACATTACCTATTGAGCCAAATTTTAGGATTCATTTGTATCATTATCTCTTATAAAAACTTATCGACACAAAAAAAAAAGAACCGAATATTTAAAGAGAGAATGATACAATTCTGGAATTTCTTTTGAATCACATGCACAATATGTGATTGTGATAACCATAATATAGATACAAAAGCATTCACCAATAACAATGTCTTTCCCCAATTAAATAAAACAGAGCGTGCCCCCTGCTTTGGCTTTTTAATTCATTTCGGATCACGAAGAATATATCAAATTATGTCTTTCGTGATTAAAAAAGTCTAATTGAGCATTTGCAACATGTGTTGAGAATCTCATTAGTAATCACCAAATCCACTTTCTCAGAAGCTCCATCTGAAATCTTCCCTTCGATCTTCAACCACTCAAACTGTCAAGCTCGACCTATATATACCTCCCACTTTCATGATCTTTTCAGCTTTTCACTCTTACTTCAGAAACCAAATCATCCCTTCAATCTTCCACATCAAGTGATCTCAAAGCTACAAATTCTAGCCAAAAACGAAAAGGCTGCAGGAAATTTTCAGTCCCCTTGAGACAGATCAATTCGATGCTTTCAAATCCATATGTGAGCGTCTCTTTGAAGATGATGATGACAGTGTCAACGCAACATTATACTCACCAACTCCTGCAAACACGTACTCAAGGAGCTCAAGCTTCAGCAATCTCTTACTGACGGGGAGTTGGAGCAAACTGCCCCTCGAAGTCAATGACTCGGAGGGCATGTTGGTATACGGCGCTATGTGCAACGCACTCAATTCTCGGTGGGCGATGCCTTCGGCTTCGAATCAAGAACTTCATTTCGAAGTGATGACTGACGATTATAACAGCATTGGTTCAGCAATGGAGAAGAAACTCGAGATGGTGGAGCTGGAGGTACAAGTGTCATTCGAGAAGACACGTTATAAAGGAGTGAGGAGGCGGCCATGGAGAAAATACGCGGCAGAGATAAGGGACCCCAAGAAGAACAGGGCAAGGATTTGGCTCGGGACTTACAAGACACCCGAGGATGCTGCATCGGCCTATGACCGAGCAGCTTTTAAGATAAGGGGGTCCAAGGCCAAGCTCAACTTCCCTCACCTCATCGGCACCGCTGATTATGAGCCTGTCAGGGTCAGCCGCAAGCGTTTGTCTATTGAGCTTAGCTCGCCATTCTCGTCCAGAGGCGACGGTTTGGTGACGAGGACGAAGAAGGGAAAGAGAGAGGTCAACGTGGATGGCGAGTTGGATTTTCGAACTCCAATCCCCTTTCCCATAATGGGTACTGGTTTTTGGAATGGGGATGAACAATTTGTACTTTAATTATGCAAACCGCAAATAGATATGTTTTGATCAATGATAAGTCAATTAGGGAATTTACGTTGTAGAAATTTGATGATTTGATTTCATTTCCTCTGGAGTTTGTCCAGAAAAACCAAAAACGTACTCCATCCCCATCTCTGTGGCCTATCTGTTTGATACAAAGACGGTAGGCTCTACGGATATGCCCCACGTCTCCAATTGGTAAAATATGGTTTTTTTTTTTTTTTTTTTTTATCTTTTGGTTTGTTTTGTTTTGTTTTTTTTTTTTTTTTGGTCTTGTATCTGACAATACCCTCTCGATGTTTTACATCATGGTATCTCGAGATCCTGATGAAGATCCGTATGAAAACTTTTGAGAGCTTGCTTAGGTCAAATTTCCTACTCTTGAAAGGAGGAGGAAAACACCTTCAAACTATATGAAAGTGACTAGCAAAAGTAAAAGAGTAGCATAAAAAACATCTCTGTATTAATTCAATATGAAAAGCTATTAACCTCGGTAGTTACAATTAGCATTTGGCTCCTTGTGAATCTTGCGTGATCTACCAGCTACGGTTGTATTCTGGAACCACCAAGAATGAAAATGTAATTTTGTGTTATTCTTATATAAGTTTGAGATTTTTAATACAAAGTGTGATCGATAGAATAAAGATATCAAATTTGGTTCATTGTAGCATCTATATAGTCATTCTTTTAAAATTAACAACATGAATCGCTCAAACTGAATTTCTCAATAAACAACATGATAGAACCATGTACAGCCATATGAATAGTGATGGCATGCGATGATTGGTTTGTTAGATATTTCAGCAATTTTGAAATATTTATTAGAAATTATGATCGTCATGAAAGTCATCATTTTTGTAATGGCATTTTAATGGTCATATAACGGCTTTCTAATGGCTATATAATAGTCGTCTAACAGCTTTATAACTTTTGATTTATTGCTTCATAAACTTTTCATTATTTTATAACGGTTATCTTTTTAATTACCAATTAATTTATAACGATCTCCTAACAACTCTCTCTTTTTCTTATTTAAATATAAATTAAACTTCAAACCACAATCTTAGTAGATACAATATGTTCTCACATCTTTCCTTTTTCTTTTTGCTCGGTTATACACAAAAGTTGTTTAGTTTCCTTTTAATATTTTGTGCGGAGTATAGAGGAATGTCTGTTGTATTTTGGGAGGATAACCGCTAAAGTCTTACACACCGAATTTCGTACTCCGAAGAGCGGAATTATCCTTAAGGACAGTGTTTGCACGCCTCATACATTTCTTTTTATTTTCTAATCTTTTGTAAAACCACTGGGGGTTCGCCCCAGTGGCCACCCTTCCAACATAGAAGAGGGAATTCCCCACCTTCTCAGGGGGATGGGGATAGAGACGCGTAAGTTTCGAGAGTGTTTGACTCCCACGCCCATACATTTCGTGTAGAGTAGGAATTTATTTTCAAAAAAAAAAAAAAATCTTTTGTAATGTATTTCCAATAATTATTATTATTTTATGTATTCTAATCCTTTTTCCAACATGGTGTAAGTAGGCAATTACCTTTTGTTCCAAGAGAAGCTACAAAAAATTTCCCGATAAAACATCGTTGTCTTGCGTCAATTCAAACAAAATTTAAGGATTAATTAAGCATATAATATTTGTTCCAATTGAAAAGCGTATCCAAACCCTAAGCTCTCGTGGTTACTTGCTATGACAATTTATAGGTGTGAGTGCTCGAACTCATTTCAAAAAGGGTAAAATGCCACGGGTTCATGTATCATGCTCATTATGGAGACATAATGGTAAGAACAAAAAAATGTAGATGGCAGTAAAAAAGAACAGAACAGAAGAATGTCACATTGATGTTAGTTTCTGATGTCTATATTTATCGAGGATAGATGTTCCAAATGAGGCAGACCACCTCTTTTTTTTTTTTTCTAATGTGGATTCTAGAAGACCTTAAACATGCTTTTTGAACAATAGAGCTGGTTAAAGTGCATGGTGACCACCGTTGGACTTGGGATCCCGGTACCTAGATTTGGGACACCAAAGGTCACGCCAACGACCCAAATTCAGAGCTTCGAGGCTAGGACCTGATTATGGGACCTAGGGACCCCCGACGTTAGACACTCAGCGAAGGGCATTGGGTCCAAGTCCTGGGCCTAGGTTCCCCTACGCCTTAGCGTTTAGGGGTCATGGTCCTAGGTCGATACTTAATTCTCTTGTCCAAGTGTTGAGGTCTCTTGTTTGAGCGCCAAGGTTCGCATCCTAGCTTGTGGGCCGTGATCCAAACTCTTGAGGTCCTACTTTTGGTCCCAGAGTCTAGGATCCAACCACTAGGGTGCTAGGTCCACCCCTCCAAGTTCAAGGGGTGGACCTCGAGGTCGATGATTTCGGGGTTGGGATCTTAGGTCCCGGGTTTGGATGATAGGATACTCATGACCTATGAAGCACGGACACGTTGCCCGTGCTTCCGTGTCGTGTCCGACACGTGTCGGAGCGTGTCGGACACGTCGACACGCTCGGACACGCTCGGACACGCGGTCAACGCGTGTCGGATTTTCCGACACGCGGTCAACTTTTCTCGACACGCGTGTCGACGCGTGTCCGGAAGACTCCGGGTGGAGGCGAGGGAGGGGGAGGGAGCAGAGGCCGCGAGCGACGGCGAGAGACGGCCAGAGAGAGGAAGAGAAGGGGAAGGGATCGGGGCCCGAGGGGGGCGCCGAGCGGCGGCAGCGGCGGCGGCAAGAGACGGCCGAGAGAGGAAGAGAAGAGGAAGGGATCGGGGCCCGAGGGGCGCGCGAGCGGCGGAAGCGGCGGCGGCGGCGACGGCATCTCCTCCTCCTCGGCGTCGCGTCCGCTCCATCGTCGGAAGCTGAGAAATGATACGAGGAGAGGGGAGCGTGGTCTGCTGTTTGCGTGTTTGTCTTGGACCTCTTGGTCCAGTGTTTTTTGTGCGAGCAGTAGAAGGAGAAGGAAAAAGAGGGTCGCTAGGGTTCGTGATAAAGGAATAAAAAAATAATAAAAAGAGGGGGACGACGGCGTGTTTGTGAGTTTTGGGGGAGGGGAAGTGGGGCTGACAGCCTGTCTGTCGGGGGTTGTGGGAGGGAAAAAAGTAAAATAAGTTTGGGGTGGAGGGAAATGGACAAAACAAAGAAAGAGTGGATTTGAGAATTTTTTTTATAGAAAAATTAAATAAATGAAATTGAAAAATAATTTCGAAAAATAAAAGTATTGAATTTTGAATAATGATAAATTTTGATCATTCTAAAAAATCATGAATTTATTTAAATAAATTGATTCTAATTTTTTATTAGTAATTATTAGTTTTATCAATAATTTTTGTTAAAATTAAAAACATGTTTCGCCTTAGTTATAAATATATCTTTCAAATTTCAAATGAATTGATTTATTAATATTATTAGTGTAAATTCATTATAAGCTTTATTTATTTATTTATGAATTTAAATCAAATTAATTAAAAATAAAAATATTTATTTAATATTCAACGTGTCGCAACGTGTCGGAATTCTCTATTTTTAGAAATGACGTGTCGACGTATCGTGTCGTGTCGGACACTCGTGTCGTGTCGCGTGTCCGTGCTACATAGCTCATGACAACAATGGGGAGATTAAATTAGAATTTGAAAATTAAATTTTGACTTTTAAGAAGTGTAAATCATTTTTTGATATGAAAGAATAAATTTTTGTTGATTATATGAATGAATTTTCTTGAATCTTTTTCAAGCGGTTCCAAATGATGATATGAAAAGTAATTATTTGTTGATGTCCAATTTATCGGGTGATATAAACTAAAATAAAGTTCTTCTCATAAAGATGTCATGTGACGAGTATTGTAAATTATACCAAAAAGGTGGCAATTGCATAAAAGAGTTGGTAGATTACACCAACTATTTACTTAAAATAAAGTCGCCAATCATTCAACCAATAATTTTATTTAAAACTGACTAATCCTTTTTGAAACTTATTAAAAAACATCTGTATATTACAGAACAATCCAATTCTGCAATTTTCTTTTCATCACATGCACCCCACACATCAGATCTAAACACCTAAGATTTAAACGCCAAAGGGTCCACCGACATATTATTGTCCTTCCCCAATAAATAAAATGGAAACTGCCCATGCTCTGACTTTTTAATTCAGAACGGATAATGAAAATAAATATATATATATATATATATATATATATATATATATATACCAATTTATTTATCTCGTGATTAAAAAAAGTCATAATGGAGCATTTGAAACATGTGTTGAGAATCTCATGAGTCATCGCCAATGCACTTTCTGAGAAGCTCCATCCAAAATACATTGGACCTAAGCCGTTTGATTAGTCATTTATATCATATAATATAGTAGTCAACATGCTCCAGCAGTCAAGCTCAACCTCTATATATAGCTCCCACTTTTTCATGGTCTTTCCAACGATTCCACCTGCTTCAGAAGCCAATCCATCCCTTCAATCTTTCTACAATTAGCTATCTCAAAGATACAAATTCTAGCCAGAAGCGGAAATGCTTCAAGAAATCATCGGTCCCTTTCAGGCCGATCAATTCGATGTTTTGAAATCCATCTGTGACCATCTTCTTGAAGACGACGGTGATAGTTTCAGCGCAACATATGCTGCACCATCTCCTGCAAACATGTACTCAAGGAGTTCAAGCGTCGGCAATCTATTGCTGACGGAGAGTTGGAGCAAACTACCCCCAAAAGTCGACGACTCGGAGGATATGTTGGTGTACGGCGCTCTGCACAATGCGCTCAATTCCAGGTGGACCATCCCTTTGGCTTCGAATCAAGAACTAGGTTTCGAAGTGATGGCCATTGATGACAACAGCAATGGTCTGGCTTTGAATCAAGAACTTGATTTCGAAGTGACGGCCATTGATTATGACGCCATTGATCCAGTCACGGAGAAGAACCCAGAGATGGTGGAGCATGGGGTTCAAGGGCCGGTGGAGAAGACACATTATAGAGGAGTGAGGAGGAGACCGTGGGGAAAATATGCAGCGGAGATAAGGGACCCCAAGAAGAATGGGGCAAGAATGTGGCTCGGAACTTACAAGACCCCCCAGGATGCGGCATTGGCCTATGACCGAGCTGCTTTTAAGATGAGGGGGTCCAAGGCCAAGCTCAACTTCCCTCTCCTCATAGGTTCAGCCGAGTACGAGCCTGTCAGGGTCAACCCCAAGCGTCGATCTGCTGAGCCTAGGTTGCTGTCTACATCCATTGATGAAGGATTGACGAAGAGGACGAAGAAGAGAAAGGGAGAGATCAATGTTAATGCTGAGGTGGATTTTGGAAATCCAATCCCTTTTCACATATTAGAAATGGGTATCTTGAGTGGAGATGAACAATTTTTGTTTTGATTGTGCGAACTGCGAAAGACATTGTCTTGATCAATGAAAAATCAATCCGGCAATTTATCTTGTAGAATCTATCAGTTCATTGTTTTTAGCTTCAGCGATATTTAACTAGCAGAGAAATCTCGCCTGCATTCAACATGCAATCAATGTTACTGCTGAAAAATCCTATTCATGAAGTATAGTCAGAGAATATAGTCTTGATCCTAACTTGAGGAAGTCAATAATGCCGAAAACTCTTGAGATCATTCTCAAGCCCTAACCACATTCATAGACCTTTCTTTCCTTCACTGTTCTCAGCTCTGGCTATGGTGGGGTCAGCATACATCACTGCCCAATCAAGATGCATCAACTTTCAGAAGCATTTTGCTGCCGAACTGAGAATTTCTGAACTTTAATGATCAGTTCCATGATTCTCCTGTGGTTTGTGTGTGTGATGTAAACACAATAGCTGTAACATTCGCAAACCAATCTGATATGATCCACATCCATTTTTAAGTAGATAACCTCTTCATGTGCTCAATCTGATATGATCCACATTCATTTTTTAAGTAGATAACCTCTTCATGTGCTCGTAAAGTAAACTTTGATGTAAAGGCCAAAACGACTCAAGCATGAAAGCGACGGAAAAAAACAGGAAAAAGTAGAAGAGTTTCTGGAAAACAGTTTAGTGGCAGAGATTATCGTGCAAACACTGGCAACCACCCACGTCAAAGTGATGTCCAATTTCATCCCTTCTCTTCCCCCGTTCATTCTCTTGCTCTCGGTGCCTCGACAAATCTCAATTATGCAAGCGATCCATGGAAATGAGGTCTCCATCAATGGTTGAGTTTTATGATAGAATCAAAAGAAAGACCGTGCTGGAGAGAGAGATTTTTCGTTAATTACATGGTACAATGTTCCAATCCATGAACGCAGACCAAGTTGGCACGTGCTGATTCGCTCGAGTGGGCAACAATCTCGTGTTTTCGGGAGCACCTAAAGGTTCCTCCGGTCCAACCAAAGAATTCTTTGGGAGCACCTCTTCCGCTTGGAATTTGCAATTGCTTCAAGACACAAAGTATTGATTTCTTCAACAATTCAAACGAACTCGTTGTTAATCAAGCATTGTTACTATGAAAAGAAAAGTCAATCCAAACTCAGGTGATGGTCCACCGCACGTACTGTCTTTTAAAAGTATAGGTCAAAAAAGACTTCCATCTTTTTTGTTGGTAGCGCGTGATTGGTGGACAAGATTACTAGCTAAAAATAACAACAATGTGCCCCGTGGGTTGGTTTCTAAATTTGGAAATCACACGTTAGATTGACCCAAAAAGAAAAAACAATGGGAATTCCAAGAGCTGAGTTGTTCATAGCAGCCAGACAGAAAGTAAGAAGCGGGTCAAATTATTTATCATGGAAATCATGTTTTTAATCCCTTTATTCACTTAGTCCAACCGACAGATGGTCAACGACGTTAGGGCCAATGCTTAAGCAGTATACTGTTGACTCATTGAATGGAGAATCATATCACAATAAGTAAAAAAACCCTTCTTTTTCGCAATATTTTTTTTTTGAAATTGCTATTAAATGGTTTGATTTAATAGTATCCATATAATCAATGGATGAGTAAAACGCATAACTTAAATTATGCCAGTCAAATTTCAAAGAGTAATATAGTGTAAACCGCCACTCATGTATGATGTTGTAAAAAGAGTATCTATAATTAACTAGCCATGTATACTGTTACCAAATGTTTATATGATTTTGATTTGGTAGTTTGTAAATGAAGCTCATATTTGATTAAGCCGATCCCATGAATTGAGGGACGTTGTGCTTGGTCTTGGACCCCCGCATTTTAAAAGCAGCCGTCGTAGGCCAATGCCACATCATGAGGTGTCTACTAGCGCGTTTCTTCCCACCCCGAGTCGAGTGCATCTCGCAGCGCACCGTACACAATCATGTCCTTGGAGTCGTCGACCCTTAGCGGGAGGTCTTTGCTCCAACTCTCCGTCAGCAATAGACCAGTGTTGCCATAAGTAGATAAATGATGCAATGTCCAGCCGGATAAAAGGTGCAACGGAAAGGAGACAAACGTCAATAGGACCTATAAGTAGCTGATTTCGGCTTCTGCTCCGGCTTCTGCCGGACTGTCCCGCAGGTAGGCGGAGAGAACAAGATTCCTGCCCTTGTTTTTTGTTTTCATTTTGTTTATGTAAAAAATGAGTGCATTTCAGGAAGGAAGCTTCTTCAGAAGAACCAATCCTAGAAACAAAAACATGGCAAATTGAGACACAGGTGAGTGAAAAACGTGCAGAAACCAGGAGAGGAAAAGAAAGAGCCTGGGCAGTGCTCTATAACAAGAAGGATGAGCAAGAAATCCGTCAGATCAACCCACTTGGGAAACAATCATACAGAAACCATATGATGTTTCGCGCTGCGACAGTATTCGAACAATGGAAATCTGACGCGTGCAACAAATGAAATCCAATCCCGACACCTTTTCATAATGTGAAATTTACCAATCAACCTAAAACTTAATTAAGCTTGAAGACAATCGAAAGATGACCCCGTATTAGCCACATTTAGTGTACTATTACACTTGACAGCTCTAATGAAACAAGATCAATACTCGAGGAACAAACTTATATAAAAAAAGGAAAACAAAATACAACCAATTCTACCCAGCTTGCATATAGCCGATGCCAAGAAAATCTACAGGAGCTCATCCTACTGATGTTCAAACCAAACACCCTCATGGAGATCATGAAACAATTTAATCCTATTGACAGCCCTCCTCTTCCACAAACCTGCATCCTGGAAAAGATTCTCTTCCGTCGGCAAACTTGTGAGTCTCAAAACTAGCGAGAAGTCCCAGGCCTCTGCCTCTGCCTTAAGGTAGCAGACTTCCTGTTGTCGAATGCTGGATGCAGCAGCTCCTGGAATATCTCCAGGAACAAAAGCCATTCATCCTCCCTCATGTCCGCGAGATTCACAAAGCTCGCACTTGCAGGAAGCTGCTCATTTGCACTTCTGTGCCCTGATGACGTGTTAGCCATGAAGCCGTTTTCCTGCATCATACCAGAATATTTGGGTTGCTTTGGACTCTTTTTACCCAAGACGGCGTTTTTCAAGGGCATGGAAAGTTTTGACACCAAGGGAATCCTCTCAAATGCCTCGACCCCAGCAACATCGTCCCTCTTCTTCTCTTCTTCCTCCTTGCTACCCTTCTTCAGTCTAGACAGAGGATTCCTGCCATTGCTACCTATTCCGAGATCGAAATGTGCTCTGTACATACAATCATCCATGGTCATCTTTGGCATGAAGCCTGACTCAGCAGAATCCTCACAGTCAATATCAAATTGAAACTCATCATCTCCTAGGTCTACCTTGGGGAACAAAAGATCCCTATCAGCTATAGACCTTCTCGCCTCAATGCACACGACCTCCAGTTTACTTGGTTCTTCCTCACCACTGCGAAATTCTCTGCTCATCATTTCACCAATTTCAGCAAGACAGAGGCCATATGCAGCAGCTCTCTTCAGGAAAATGGTGCAAAGGGTCAGCACGCGGAGACAAGCCTCTCGGATCATGGGAAGCTCCTTCCGAAGCATTTTCCGATCATCTCTGTAGTCCAGCTTCTCTATGTACTTCAATTCACCCTCAGAAAAAGGAATTGAAGCCTGAGGCCAATGAAGCCACTCAAAGTATGGATCCTCCAAAGTTTCAGGCAAGCAAAGGCCATGATCAATAGGAATCAATTCCACTTGACCAAACCTTCCCATGCTGTCGAGTTTCCTTACTAAAAGGTTCCCCGCATGCCTGTCCGTGTTAAAAATTCTAATGTCTAATATTCCAATTCGATGCACAGCAGAAACAGGAAAGCTTGAGGTCCCATGATCGCTGGCATCAAAATCATGAGGTATGAACTGCTGAAAAGATGCTATCTTGCTAACCACTTTCTTTTCATTTGGCTTGTCAGGATTCACTCCGTCATTAATATTGAAGATATAGTGAGTGATCTTCACCAGAGCAGTTGGAGGAACGTTAGCAAAATGTTCAGAGTCTAGAAGATAAGCTGCAACCTCTCTGATCCCTGATTCTCCAACTCGTACAGATCTTTCCACGCGTGGTTGTCCTAGAGCTTTGCCAACAAAGCCTTTAGGATTATTTGGGGCAGATGGTTCTTCATCAGTCGGCTTTATAATAGCAACACAATCACCTCTACTATTTCGGAAGTAGTATGCACCTCCAAGACCACCGTGAACAGGAATTGGATCAACCCCCATGTCAATCGCCTTGATAACGTCCTTTACCAATTGCTTGATTCTATCAAATCGATTTGACTGGCAAAGTATTTCTATCAGACCACTCTCATCTCTTTCCTGGATATCCCTCCCAGTTGGTGAAAGACAAGGTGTCGATGAGCTCCTACAAAGAAAATTCCGTGTAAGGAGAAGTGGGGAATCGTTTAGGACAGCACTGAGATCATTTTTCAGTACCTTGTCCCCAAAAGTCAAGGAGCACTGTTCTACAGGGAAATTAAGAGCTATCTGCAACCGCCTTTTCACAGTGTGGGCATTATCATCGCGATCCAGCTCCATACTCAATACACAGCCTGTTTCAGTCTGTACGAAAACCCGTCTCCTCCCAGTAGGTTGCTTCTTCTCATTTCTGTTTGTCCCGCCGTACTCCCTGCTAAGAGAGCTCTTAAAAAAAGCCACAGCCATCTGAGTCTAAATGGGGCTGTCTAGCTCGCGAGACATGAAATGGAAAGGGAGAGCTAGAGCTTTCGCAGCCAGCAACAGGGGCGGCAGCTTAAGAGCAACTCCCTCCCGAGATTGCACCAAACTGCAATGCGAGCAATGAGTGAATGCACTAACACGGCGTGAGCATCATCAATTGGCAAATCCAAAATCTGATTCCATCAACAATCGATGAAACCACAATCAAGGCAAAGGATATGCCAGCGAAGTGACGACAGAGGCCGCCTGACACTAATTGCTACATGCAGCACGCCGTCTCGCGGAAGCCCGAATAGAAAGGGAAGAAAATCTGCATCACATGAGAGGAATGATCATTATTCAGATGGAATGCGAAGCATTTTGTGTTAGCTGGGTTCACTCCTATGTGGAGGAGACCCAATGAGTTGCAAGCCCAAAAAGGGCTTGAGCCCATATAATAAGTTATATGAGGAAATAGGGTTTCTCACTATATATAAAGAGGTAGCAGCAGAAAAGGAAACAGTAACAAGAGAAAAAGAGAAAGCAGAAAATCTGGGGTTTGGGGCAATATCTGATTTACATCAAGCTAGCGTCGGAGGTCGATTCGTGGTCCGATTGAGCTGAAATTTTGTCAGCATGTTCGTGGCGCAATTTTATCGAATCTAAACGGTTTGATTTTCGTTTGAAGCTCCATACATCAGGTTTTTCGTGGATTGATCAAAACCTGCGTTTTTGGTCAGATTTATCCTTGATCTCTTGTGAAGTTCATGTGTATTGCCAAGAATTACATTCTTGAGGTGTTTGCTGCTATGTACCTCTAGTATTTACTAGAGAAGAACAATTTTATTGATAGTGAAGATTTTCAGGTGGACTCCGGTTCCGTGGTTTTTTATCTCCTCACATTGAGGAGGTTTTCCACGTAAAAAAATTCGTCTTGTGTTCGCGTGCTTGGTTATTTTACTCTACTATATCGATTCCTATTAGGTTTACACAAGAGGGGAGATTATTTTATTCCGCTGCGTTGATTCGATATTGTTCGAATTATTACCGTTCTCCCATCGAGTGGTATCGAGCATAAGGTTATTGCTTGATTTTTCTGCCTTGTGTTAAACAATGGAAACGAATACGAGTAGAATGGTTACACCGAATGGTTCGAATTATCATATCCGGAAAGGGAAGATGGAAGATCTATTATATGTGAAAGATTTTTATTTGCCTCGTATTTGCCGAGGAGAAACCAGAGAATAAAACTGACGTTGAATGGTCTATATTTCATCGTCAAGTGTGTGGTTATATCAGGCAGTGGGTAGATGATAATGTTTTAAACCATATTATTGAGGAAACACATGCACGCAGTTTATGGGATAGGCTCGAACAGTTATATGCTCGAAAGAACGGGAATAATAAATTGTTTTTGATAAAACAGATGATGGCTCGAGATATCATGATGGTACTCGTTTGATGATCATTTAAATTCTTTTCAAGGAATTATAAATCAGTTGGCTGCGATGGGAATCAAGTTTGATGATGAGATACAAGCACTATGGTTGCTTGGTACTTTGCCGGACTCATGGGAGACGTTTCGAACATCTTTGTCTAACTCTGCCCGGATGGTACGATTACCATGGATTTAGCCAAGAGTAGTATTTTGAATGAAGAGATGAGAAGGAAGACACAAGGATCGTCCTCTTCACATTCGATGCCTTGGTTGTTGAGAAAAGGGGAGAAGTGAGTCTCGAGGTCCGAGAAATAGAGATAAAAGTCGAGACAAAAGCAAAGGTAAGTATAATAAATTTGCTAATGTTGAGTGACGTTATTGCCATCAGAAAGGACATATTCAGAGGTTTTGTCGCCAGTTAAAAAGGGAGAAACAAAAGGAGAAAGGTAAAGAGAAGATAAGTGATAATGACAGTGATGACAATCGTGTTGCTGCACTTAAAGAAGACTTTCTCACTATTTTTGATGGTGATGTGGTGAATTTTGCTTCTCATGAGACCAGTTGGGTAATTGATAGTGGTGCATCCGTTCATGCTACATCTCGTAGAGATTTCTTTACATCATACAGGTCAGGTGACTTCGGATCTGTGAAGATGGGAAACAATGGACTAGCTCAAGCTGTAGGCATCGGTGATGTGTGCCTAGAAACCAACAATGGCACGAGGTTAGTATTGAATAATGTTAAACATATACCTGATATCCGCTTGAATTTGATTTCTACAGGTAAGTTGGATGATGAGGGGTATTGCAGCACCTTCAGTAATGGTCAATGGAAACTTACCAAAGGTTCTCTTGTTGTGGCTAGAGGTGAAAAATATTCTTCGTTATACATTATGCGGGCAAAGTTGTCTACGAGACAAAATTAATGCAAAGTAGATAGCGAAGATGCGGCTGAGTTATGGCATAAGAGGCTCAATCACATCGGTGAGAAGGGTTTGTCAATATTGGCCAAGAAGAAGCTCCTTTCGGGATTGAAAAGTTCAGCGCTAAAGAAGTGTGCTCTTGTTTAGCGGGAAAACGTAAACGAGTTGCATTTAAAAGCACCCCTCCTTCAAGAAAGTCAGGTATATTGGATTTAGTGCATTTTGATGTTTGCGGTCCTATGAAAACAAAATCACTTGGTGGCTCTCTTTATTTTGTTACTTTTATAGATGATTTTTCAAGGAAAATTTGGATTTATACCTTGAAAACTAAAAATCAAGTGTTAGATGCTTTTAAGCAATTTCAGGCTTCAGTTGAGAGACAGTTTGGAAAGAAATTGAAATGTATCAGAACTGATAATGGGGGAGAGTATATTGGACCTTTTGATGAATATAGCAGACAACAAGGTATTCGACATCAAAAGACACCTCCCAAGACGCCTCGTTAAATGGCTTAGCCGAGAGAATGAACAGAACATTGGTTGAAAGGGTAAGATGCTTACTTTCACAGTCAAAGCTACCGGATCCTTTTGGGGTGAGGCTTTAAGTACAGTTGTGCATATATTAAATCTTACTCCATGCGTTCCTTTAGAGTTTAATGTTCCTAATAGAGTTTGGACAAGCAAAGAAGTTTCTTATGATTATTTGCGTGTATTTGGGTGCAAAGCATTTGTGCATATTCCCAAAGATGAGAGCTCTAAACTTGATGTGAAAACACGACAAAGGCATATTTATTGGTTATGGACAGGATATGCTTGGCTACAAATTTTATGATCCACTTGGAAAGAAAATTGTAAGAAGCAGAGACGTTGTGTTTATGGAAGATCAAACAATAGAGGATATTGAGAAAGCGGAGATGATTTCAGCACCACAGGTTAGTGATAATCTGGTTGATTTAGATCCAGTTCCTCTTACAAATATCCCTACACAGGTTGATGAAGAGCAGCAGGAAGTCAATGTTCCAAATAACGAACATGTTCCTGAACATGTTGAGATAGATAATACTATTCCTGAACCAGAGGCTCAATTAGATGTTCCACTGGATGTTCCAGTCCGGAGATCCATTAGAGACCGACGACCTTCCACCAGGTATTCAGAAGATGAGTATGTATTATTGACTGATGCAGGTGAACCAGAGTGCTATGCAGAAGCAATAGAAGATGAGTACAAAAACAATTGGTTCGATGCTATGCAAGATGAGATGCAGTCACTTTATGATAATCATACTTTTGAGTTGGTGAAGTTACCTAAAGGTAAAAGAGTTTTGAAGAACAAGTGGGTATATAGGTTGAAGCAAGATGAACATACTTTACAACCACGGTTCAAAGCTAGATTGGTTGTTAAGGGATTCGGTCGAGAAAAGGTATTGATTTTGATGATATATTTTCTCCGGTAGTGAAAATGTCTTCTATCCGTGTGGTACTAGGCTTGGCAGCTAGCCTAGATTTAGAAATTGAGCAAATGGATGTTAAAACAGCCTTCCTACATGGTGACTTGGAGGAAGAGATATACATGGAACAACCCGAGGGTTTCAAAGTGAAAGGGAAAGAGGATTATGTGTGCAAATTGAAGAAAAGTCTCTATGGCCTAAAACAAGCACCGAGACAGTGGTATAAGAAATTTGCGTCAGTTATGACAGAACAGGGCTATAAGAAGACTTCCTCGGATAACTGTGTGTTTGTCCAAAAATTTTCTGATGGTGACTTTATTATTCTCTTGCTTTATGTTGATGATATGCTGATTGTTGGCAGGAATGCTTTAAGAATTGAGTTATTGAAGAAACAATTGAGCAAGTCTTTTGCCATGAAAGACTTGGGCTCGGCGAAGCAGATTCTTCGCATTAGAATTACCCGAGACAGAGATGCTAAGAAGTTGTTTTTGTCACAAAAGAAATATATTGAGAAGATCCTTCAGAAATTTTACATGGACAAGGTTAAAGTGGTTAGTACTCCTCTTGCTGCTCACTTTAAGTTAAATATGAAGCAAAATCCTATGACTAATAAAGAAAAGAAAGATATGAAAAGTGTTCCATATGCTTCAGCTGTAGGAAGCTTAATGTATGCGATGGTATGTACACGCCTAGTCTTGGCGCACGCAGTTGGCGTTATTAGTCGCTATTTGTCAAATCCAGGTAGAGAGCACTGGAATGCAGTGAAGTGGATTATGAGATATCTTCAGGGAACTTCAAATTTGAAACTCAGTTTCAGAACCGGGAAACTTGAGTTAGTTGGATACACAGATTCCGACTTGGCAGGAGATATTGATACTCGTAAATCTACTTCTGGTTATTTGATTTCTTTTGCGGGTGGAACTGTGTCATGGAAGTCAAGATTGTAGAAGTATGTTGCACTTTCTACAACCGAAGCTGAATTTATTGCAGCGCGAAGCTAGTAAAGAGATGCTATGGATGAAGAAGTTCTTAGAAGAACTTGGGTTCAAGCAAAAGAGGTATGTACTATTTTGTGATAATCAAAGCGCAATTCATCTTGGTAAGAATTCATCTTTTCATTCTAGATCGAAACATATTGATGTTAGATATCATTGGATAAGGGATGTTCTAGATGAAAAGTTGTTGGAACTTGAGAAAATTCATACGGATCATAATGGCTCCGATATGATGACGAAGATTCTACCAAGAGAGAAGCTTGAACATTGCCGTTTGATAGCAGGGATGGTGAATCCCTCCACATTGTCGTGAGAGATTTGTTAGCTGGGTTCACTCCTATGTGGAGGAGACCCAATGAGTTGCAAGCCCAAAAAGGGCTTGAGCCCATATAATAAGTTATATGAGGAAATAGGGTTTCTCACTATATATAAAGAGGTAGCAGCAGAAAAGGAAACAGTAACAAGAGAAAAAGAAAGCAGAAAATCTGGGGTTTGGGGCAATATCTGATTTACATCAAGCTAGCGTCGGAGGTCGATTCGTGGTCCGATTGAGCTGAAATTTTGTCAGCATGTTCGTGGCGCAATTTTATCGAATCTAAACGGTTTGATTTTCGTTTGAAGCTCCATACATCAGGTTTTTCGTGGATTGATCAAAACCTGCGTTTTTGGTCAGATTTATCCTTGATCTCTTGTGAAGTTCATGTGTATTGCCAAGAATTACATTCTTGAGGTGTTTGCTGCTATGTACCTCTAGTATTTACTAGAGAAGAACAATTTTATTGATAGTGAAGATTTTCAGGTGGACTCCGGTTCCGTGGTTTTTTATCTCCTCACATTGAGGAGGTTTTCCACGTAAAAAATTCGTCTTGTGTTCGCGTGCTTGGTTATTTTACTCTACTATATCGATTCCTATTAGGTTTACACAAGAGGGGAGATTATTTTATTCCGCTGCGTTGATTCGATATTGTTCGAATTATTACCGTTCTCCCATCATTTTGACCTGCTTTTATATGAATCGCGGCAGAGAGTTCCACCCACCGAGCAACTAAAATGCATGAACAGTGCATGGATATTAGAGAGCAGAGTGTGCAAACATCTAGCTAGTAACAGTCACACATCAGTTACATACCAGTATCAGTTCACACTTCAAGAAATGTAACTGCAACATTTCCATCACAAGTTTGTCAATGCAGCAAGCACCAAATTACACTGCAATAAACACGGCATAGCAAAAACATACTAGCTAGAAAAACAAGCAGTCCAGAGACACAGCGGCTGAAGCACAAGTTCAGAATGGTCACGCTAACCATCTAACAGTCACGCTAATAACATGGGATCAACTCGAGAACAATCTTGTTGTGCTGACATTCCACCGGAACGGTTTTCTATGGATGTGTAAAATGCCTCACTTAAATTATGACTTCAATTTTCAAAGAACAGTATATTGAAACTGTCACGTGTGATGAAGTGGGAAGAGTAATTACTAATTAACTCAGTCATGTATAATGATACCGACTGTTTTTGTGACTTGAATTTGATCTGTTGTAATAAAGCTTGTGATTTTACTTGAAATGCTTCCAACAAAAACTGAACACTAATTTAAGTTCTCTCCTCAAAGCCATTTATTTTACTTGAAGTGCTTCCAACAAAAACTGAACACTGATTTAAGTTCTCTCCTCAAAGCCATTTATTTTACTTGAAGTGCTTCCAACAAAAACTGAACACTGATTTAAGTTCTCTCCTCAAAGCCATTTCTCACACCGCGCCCCAGCATCTATAAAATTTAGGGCTTTATTCCTCTACTAGATCATCAGAATTTGTCTTGCCACCTCATGTGCATTCTAAAGTCACAAGTTTTTATTTTTTGAGATGTATTGAAAATTTTGACTTCGACAAATTTTGGAGGGATTGTGCAGAAGCCCAACCTTCAAAGAGATTTGATCATAGGACCAATTTGATGTGCTTTCACATGTCCTCAAAATATGAAAATTTCTCATGAACTTGCAATTTATTGAAAGGAACGAGTTACATTATTGAAAACAAGAAACCAAAATCCGAGGAAGTAGGAAAGACTCTATGTAGAGGAATATGCGGATAATTAAACATGCCCCTGCTTTGGGCAATTCGAACTCATTCTATCATTCAAATCCTCATTAATGACAACGGTAATATTATTGGTTGTTCGGACATATTTATCACTTTCAGCTTTGCCGGTCGAATTAAAATTAGTGGCCTTTACCCGGTTCATTGGGTTTGACCTTGGAGGAAGAGGTAGAGTCGCAAAGACCTTCTCCAGCTTATCCACGCGATCTGACAGACGTTGCACTACATTGTTTAACTCGTTCATTCGACGTCGGAGGGGTGTCATCCCATCACTCTTTCCTTCGAGTACCAACTTCTTGGTCATTTCTTCCATGCAACCTGACAAGTATTGATTGATCATGATTGGGAGACACATTGTAATATATAAGAATGACAAAGAAGATAGAACACTTACAGGGATAGCGAGGGTAGAAAGATACAAAAACATGCGCATGTACATGTGAGGTTCAACTCCTAAAAGTGGAAAATTCAATAATCAAAATAGTAAATTACTCAGAAGATTAAAGAACCAGAAATGCATGAGCAAACAGGAATGGATGTGTATTCACCACTAATTGAGACAGGGATTCTGCAAGTTTAGACTTAGAAAACAATGGACCTGAGCAGGTCTTTAAACTGCTCAAGGAAGAAACAGGCAAAGGGACCCGCCCTAGGGTGGGAGTCCCTGCGTGTCTGTCTTCCGTAAAGGCGTGAGCGAGGCCTTAAAAAAGATTCTATCTCCCATTGGGCACCGCGCCACGGGATTAAGTTCCCTGGGTGACCCTACCGGATGGCCGCGATGCCAGGCCACGGTCCATGCTTAGCATTCCGTGGGAGGTACAGCCAAGTGAAGGTACCGGGCAGTGGGAACGCTGCCCGGGTGGCGCGCATGCGATGAGAAATGCATCTATAAATAGAAATGTTGATGAATTTGACTAATGCATGACCTAAGCTATTTTGAGATATCTAAGATGCAATGTCAATTCATTCTTTTTGTGTTTTCTTGTTTATGAGATGAACTCCCTAAATGCAATATGGACACGACTCACATAAAGCTATGATTATATGCACTAATCTAACATGCATTGA
This sequence comes from Eucalyptus victrix, assembly GCA_016097545.1. Classification (NCBI taxonomy): domain Eukaryota; kingdom Viridiplantae; phylum Streptophyta; class Magnoliopsida; order Myrtales; family Myrtaceae; genus Eucalyptus; species Eucalyptus victrix. Next base: position 9,860,414 of record CM027841.1, on the reverse strand, counting down.
TGAAGTAACATAAAGTCCTAAAATGTCATGCATGCTATGCTATAATGGATTAACTATATGCAATGATACGGGATCAATTCCTAAAGGTAGCTATATGATATGCCTATGACATAAGATAGAATTAATCATGGACTAATCCTAGGATGCAAGTTATATGCAATGCTATTTTTTGTATTATATTTATGGTTATGAAAACAGCCAATTATATCCTAGGACTCTATACGTGACTGACCTTTATTAAAAGAATATCGACTTAGTGATGCTGACTCTTCACATTTTTCTTTTTATGATATGCAACATGAATGATGCATGAAATGCAATGACTAATTACTCCAATCTTCACCACATAATTATGAAAAATGTAATTTTCTTGATTACGTGCATTACTTGATATATGACCAAATTAAGCCTAAGTCTACATGCAAACTATAAGAAAGACAAGTAACATTTTTTATTTCTCTTTTGTTTTCAACTAATAAAAACCATGAACTACTTTAAATCTGCATGTACTCTAAGACCGAAATGCTTTGCCCTAGATAACAAATTATGAACGTGCCCTAAACTCTAAATATGCATGAGACAATGACATACAATATCTATGTATTGAAATACACATAATGATTTGAATTAATCACACCGTTGATTGGAGTTTTTTAGTGTCTAAACTCCCGAAAGGAAAAAATCGGATCAAATCATGACAACATAAGCTTCAATTAACTAATAACATGCATTTAAAAACCATAGACTAAAATGAACTTAGACAAATCCGGCCTACCTTCAACAAGCATTAACCTAAGACAATCAAAGCGAAGTAACGTGCCGCATCTTCTGGTGGGTACCAGCGAGATAGTGTGGCCCGTGAAGCTATGGCAAATAGGATCGATGATGATGGTTGTTCACTGTTCGGAAACCGTAGGGATGTAGGGATATGCAAAAGGGGCTTGCTGGGCAACTAGCAACTCTTGAACATAATGAACCCATAAGCTCATTGATTGTCATGGCAACCAAAGAAGCACTCGAAGAATTTAGACATGCTGCAAGGACAACCCCATCATCACATGAGCAAGAAATGACAAACACAAATGACTACACAATCATCCCAAGACCTCTATGCACAATTGGGGGGGGGGGGCTCTAACTTAAGACCACTATGATTAAGGATCCATGTTCTTATCTCTAGGGATGGACACATCTTACTATGCTCAACTATCCAATTGCCTCAGCCAAACATGCCTACCGACATTCCAGGATTCTCTAGAAATCATGAAGAAGCATCTTCATCAATCGAGGTAAACATGTGGAATACTCGAATTCCCTTTGATATCCAACTTGTAGAACTTGAACAAAAATATGAAGAACATCTTCTTGCAAAAATATATAATTCTGATGACTCAAACTATGACTACAATACCCATGATAGAAGAGATCGTTGATTGTAGCAAATCATTGTAGCAGTAAGCTAAGGAAATCACTATTCATTATCACTGTTCATATCACCAAGAATAATTATCGACCGGTTTTTCTAGAGCCCCTATTTGTTTTAAGACCTATGAGTTTGGTCCTTGTTTGCTTATGACCTCTAAATGCCTATAAAAGGCAAGGAGGATGTAATGTGTTGAGTTGAGTCCCTTAAAGTAAAGTGAGTGTTTTATTAAAACTCTTAATGTCCTTCTAAATACTTATTCTTGTCCAGCTTGGTAGGATCCTCTGAGAAATGTAGCTCGGATAATTAGAAATGTTACCATTTTGGCATCTCTGAGTATCTCTAGACTCTGAACTAAAAGTCTGAGTAGTTTTCTACTAAAAGACTGTCCCTGAAGGGCTTGAACATGAGGTTCGCCTATTGTGGGAAGGCATACTTGCAAGAAATTGACTCTGTCTTCTCTGGTTTTAAGCCTAGATCCATTCAGTAGACTGTTAGTGTGAAAGAATGGATTAGGCTTGATTTAACCCGAACCACTATAAATTTCATTTGCAATCTTATCTTCCATTAACTCTCCTTATTTAACTCTATTGCACACTTACAAGTCATTTCAAAAGTCTGTTCTATCTCTATTGCACATTTACAGGTCATTTCAAAAGTCTGTTCTATTACATAACAGATTCTGAACATCTATCAAAAGTCTAATGACTCGTTTATCAGACTCTGATCATTATTCAAACTTTGTTTGTAACTTATTTTATTTCGTATTTATTTGTTAGAATTTCTTTTAAACACCTATTCACCCCATTCTAAGTGTTCGTACTAGCATCATCATCTTCCACATGAAATTTTACAGCATTGCAACTCTAATTTCATCAATAAACTTGACATACAGACTTTACATTAGTCTAAGTATGAAAAGAGCACAACATGGAATCCACAAACTAAATTTTTTGAGATGCATGTTTTTGCATGCTTGCATGAGCATCAAACAACTTCGCAGGTCAAACATTGCCACGCACTTCGCACGAGGTTGACTTTGTGCCTTCGTGATGCGTTTTATACTTAGGATTAGATAGAGAGGAACAAAGCCACAGGAAGGCGTTCTTCGTGTGTCTTTGAAGGAGGCTCCGATTATCCAGAAACACGTATAATTGGACTTCAAGCGTCTTGATGGAGTCAAATATGATCCATCGCATTCTTCATTTGGTATGCAAGTTTTGCTTTACCTAGCCATCCATTTTTGGCAGGATGGAAGTCAGTCAAACCTCCGCGTAACTAGCATTGCTATAACCAAACGACAGAGAAATGAATTTCCATTGAGATTTCCAAAAAAAAAAGAGATGGACTTATTCCATCGTGCAAAGTAGTGCACGTCAAATTTATTTTCTTTTTTTTGGAAAAAATTATAGAAAACCCAAATTATACATATTATGATATATTTATCCTTTGTTAGAATTTCGTCTAAAATCACCGTTAAAAAGGTTAACTGGATCCCACCCGCCACTTTTAGGGACGAATGACTCAGATGTGGCGCCACGCTAGCGCCACATTGGTTAAAAAAAAGAAGAAAACAATCAAAAAAGAAAAAAGTTTGCATTGCTCATCGTCTTCTCCGCGAGGAAGAACAGTACTTTCTTGTCCAGAAAACGAAGCTTCGAGAAGGTCGAGCTTGAGCTGCCGCCATGCCCTCTCTGGCTCCAAGCTTGGCTTGTCTAACCTCGACCTTTGAAGCTCGCGGGTGGTAGCAAGCCACCATGGCCAAGCTGCTCGTGGCCACCATGGCCGCTCTTCGCTCGAAGCTTGGTCGAGGGTTTGACCTCGACCTCCGAAGCTCACGTGTAGTCGCAAGCCGCCAAGACCAAGCTTCGAAGCAGCATGAAGGTCGAGCTTCGAAAGCCGCAGGTGGTCGCAAGCCACCATGGCCAAGTTCGAAGCCCACGGTCGCCATGACCGCTCTAGCTTGAAGCTCGACCTCGAGCTTCGAAGCTTGCGGGTTGTCACGAGCCGCTAAGGCCAAGCTTTGAAGCAGCTTGAAGCTCGCGGGTGGTCACAGGCCTCCATGGCCAAGCTCTGAAACTCGCGGCTGCTCTATCTCAAAGCTTGGCTTGAGGTTCTGACCCCGACCTTTGAAGTTCAGGGGTGGTGGCAAGCGGCCAATGCCAAGCTTCGAAGCTCGTGGCCACCATGGCTGTTCGAGCTCGAAGCTTTGTTTGGTCTGACCTCGATCTTCTAAGCTTGTGGTGGTCAGGCAAGCGCCAGCGAGCACCACCATAGGTCCAGGTAGCAATAGGCAACGAAGCAAGAGCGCCGGACGAGCTTGGCCAAGTGATTGAAGATGATGAAAGCGATGAATAGTACTCCGCGAGGTACTGGAGAAGACGATGAACATTTTTTTTTCTTTGTCTTTTTCCTATGTGGCGCTTGCGTGGCACCACATCAATGCCATTTGTCCCTCAAAGTGCCACGTTAAATTCAGGTCAGCTTTTTAACGGTGATTTGGGATGGAAGTTTAACGGATGATAAATGTCATAATGTGCTTAGTTTTGAGTTTTTTGTATCATAAAAAAAAAAATTAAGATAAATGAGTCATGTGGTCGTAATTTGAAATTTTTGGTAATTATTTTCCCTTTTTTACCACAGTAGAAATGCCAATATTCGTGCCGTGTTGTAACACAGGAAAACTTCATTTCCTCAATCAAGTTAAATCCTCTGGAATTTGCTTTTCTGGAAATTATAACTAATTTACCTTAAATTCTTTTCTTCCCCCTAACCAATTACCTTAATCCCAAACAAAGTTCGACGCTGATTGTGTTCATTCTAAAAAATAAAACTTATCATCTAATTCCTACACTAAAATACGAAGCAATGGCTTAAAACCTAATGCGATCCTCAAATTAGAACTTGGTATAAACTAAAAACATATATTTGATGTGGATCTAATAAAGAAAATATTCATCAATAAAAATTTTTAATTAAGAAAACAATAGTTATTCATGAAGTTAATTGCTTTTCTTCAACAACTAATGTAGAAAATACTACTAATGTTCAATGACGCAATCCATTTTCTCTTGCGGTTAGTTTTGAATGGCATGAGCATTTTCTTGATTTAGTGAATGTACATTGATGGATTATCATAAGTACTATCAAGTGACCATGACCATGATCTCAAAAAACTCTAGCTGCCATGGCCTACTAGTATTCATCACATGATGACAGATAAATTGAGAATAAAAGCAAGAAAAAGAATTTGACACCCCCGTGCCACCCTGTCAATGGAGAATATGAATCACCCCCAACATGGCCTCGAGCTCCACCATTACTTCATGAGCACGATGAAACCTGAGCAGTCATGATCGAGCTTGATGAAGCTCAAATGGCCATGACTGCGAGCTTGAAGAAGCATTCAATTGCCATGGCCCGAGCTATCAAATCTCCTTTGCTCTGTTCAAGCACAAGCCGAAGCCTAGGCCCACTCCGACTTCAACATTCGCGACAGCAACTTCATCCACAGGACAGGCCACCAGCTCTTCATCCCCTGGATAGTCCCTAGCGAGGACGGCCAGCTTAGATCCAGTCTCGCCCTCCCGCGCCTCTCATCCACACTCTTGCCAAAGCCTACACCAAGAAGTGGGCGATGAAGAAAATAATAAGAACACCAAGCAAGGTTGTGATTCGGGAAATTAACGCCATTAGGCATTGGTTCATACTTGAGTTATAGTTAACAGTCTTGTAGGAAAAAGAAAATAATAAAAACACGCACATCGGCATTTTCAATTAGCCAAATCGAGCGGAGTTAAGGGAGGGATTTCAACACATCAATTTAATAAGTTTTAGAACTTGATTGCATGTTTTTAACATCATCGTTTTAGGCATTGGTTCATACTCAAGTTAAAGTTAACAGTCATGTAGGAAAAAGAACATAATAAAAGGGAGAATTACCAAAAAAGTTCTAAACCTATTGCAATTGTGCCAATTTAGTCTTAAACTTTTTTTTTTTGGCCAACTTAGTCCTAAACCTTTTACAATTGTGCCAATTCAGTCTATCCAGCCAAAATTGGCCGGCCGGCACCGACATGGACGCCGGCTGGCCGCGAACGATTTTCTAATAATTTTTAAATATTTTTTTGATTTTTTTCGATTTTTTTAATTTTTTTAATTTTTTCTTTTGTTTTTTTTTTTCCTTTCTTCTTCTTCCTTCCGGCCAGCGCCGGCCGACCGGCCAGAGGCAAGGGCCGGCAAGGTCAACCTCGCCGGCCATTGGCGAGGCTCGCCCCTGCCAGCCACTAGCGAAGGCGAGCCTCGCCCAGTGACGGCTAGGCCGCCGTCGCCCAGCCAAGGCGAGGCTCAGCCTCGCCCAGCCATGGCGAGGTCGAGCCTTGCATGATCTGGCGACAGCAAGGCCGCCGTCACCCAGCCAAGGCGAGGCTTAGCCTTGCCCAGCCATGGCGAGGTTGAGCCTCGCCAGATCTGGCAACGGCAGTGTCGCCGGCCACTGGCGAGGTCAACCCTCGCCTTGGCTGGCCGAGGGTTGACCTCGCCAGTGGCCGGCGAGGCTGCCGTTGCTAGGCGAGGCTCGCCTCCGCCGGCCACTAGCGAAGGCGAGCCTCGCCCAGTGACGGCGAGGCCACCGTCACCAGATCTGGCGAGGCTCGACCTCACCATGGCTGGGCGAGGCCAAGCCTCGCCTTGGCTAGGCAACGGCGGCCTTGCCATCGCTAGGTGAGGCTTGCCTTCGCCAGTGGCTGGCGGGGGCGAGCCTCGCCAATGGCCGGCGAGGCTGACCTCGCCCGCCCTCGCCTCTGGCCGGCTGGCCGGTGTCGGCCAAAGGAAGAAGAAGATAAGGAAAAAAAAGAGAAATTTTTTTTCAAAAAAAAAGAAAAAAATTCGAAAATTTTTTTTTTAAAATTATTAAAAAATCGTTTGCCAGCTGGCCGACGTCCACGTCAGCACCGGCTCGCCAATTTTGGTTGAATGGACTAAATTGGCACAATTGTAAAAGGTTTATGACTAAATTGGCCGAAAAAAAAGTTTAGGACTAAATTGGCATAATTGCAATAGGTTTAGAACTTTTTTGGTGATTCTCCCCATAATAAAATCACCCATATTGGCATTTTTGTTTAGCTAAATTGGATAGAATTAAGGGAGGGATTTCATTGCACCAATTTAGCGAGTTTTAAAACTTGATTGCATGTGTTTAACAACATCATTTTAGGCATTCGTTCATACTTGAGTTAAAGTTAATAGTTATGTAGGAAAAAAAATAACAAAATCACCCACATCGGCATTTTTAATTAGCCAAATCGGGTGAAGTTAAGGAAGGGATTTCATTACATCAATTTAGCAAGTTTTAGAATTTGATTGTATGTTTTAAAGTTTTAGAAATTGATTGCATGTTTTTAACAACATGGTTTCAGGCATTGGTTCATACTTGAGTTAAAGTTAATAGTCACGTAGGAAGAAAAATAAAAATAAAAATACTCACATTGGCATTTTTAATTAGCCAAATCGAGCGGAGTTAGGGGAAGGACTTCATTGTGCCAATTGGACAAATTTCATGACTCGATTGCACTTTATGACGCAATTGCATTTTTGTGATTTAGGCCCTTTAGAGTGCTTACCAACATTTATTTTATTTTATTTTTTTTTGGTGAAAGGTAAGAATATATTGAGCTTTAACCAAAAATACAAAAGATCCGACACCACAAACTTGCACTCAACAAGACAACAAGTCAGGGTGAGTGGAAGGGAGCCGAATGCAAAAAAGGACCGCAAGAGCGAGCCTAAGTAAGCAAGACAGCCACATATGGCAGAAGGCAATGAAGGCCGCAAGAGGCCAAAAGAACCACAATCTACGCATACATCCGGTAGCGAAAAAAGTGAAGAAGCATCAAGGAGCAGCCGTGTAGATGAAGAGTATCCAGACAGCAAACACCAGGCTAGGGCTCTGCAGAAGTAGAATAGTCCCTAGCTGAAAAATGATTGGATCAATACCCCAACTACGCTGTAGCCTCCGGTTTCTATATGTATCATCCACATTCCTGTAGGTGATGGTTTTGTCTTTGACGGCCTTGATGAGTTGATTCTTCACCTCTGGGACGGATAAGCTTTGCTCTCGAAATAGGATGCTATTTCTGTGCTTCCATATGTAGTAACAAAGAGCACCAAAAGAGAAGCGAGCAATGCACTTATAAAAGTCTTTACACATAAGGAAAGTGGCGGCCCAATTGAGATTCTCGACCCACGAATTGTTTCGCCACGGAAGATTGCACCTGGAGGCCCAAAAGAAGGCGATGCTAGCGGAGATGCGGTAGCCAAAAAATAGGTGGTCTATAGAATCCGGTACCTCATTGCAGAATGGACACAAGGCACTATCTATCCTACCATAAGATAATAATAGAGCTTGGGTAGGAAGCCTGCGTTTGGCAATAAGCCAAAGGTTAAATTGGTACCTTGAAGTGATGGAGTTGTTCCAAATGAATGTGTGCCGGAGACCCGAGTCTTCCTCCTCCTAATCAAATCCCACGCTGAAGCCACCGTAAAGAGATGGGAGGTATTTCCCTTCCAGCCGAAACGATCGGAAGAGTGGGAGAGGGTGGGAAGGGGATCCGCCCAAGAGTCCAAGACCCCCTTAATCATAGCTCCACAATTAGTGAATAGGTCCGCACATGTCGCCGCCTAGGAAGGCCGGATGCATATATGGCCGAGTCCGAAAAGTACAAGTTCAAAGGGCCCCCGGGGGTGCCAGTTATCAAACCGTGAGAGATACCGAGCAACCATTCCCAATTCTCCAATAGAAAGAGCTTCGACACTCAGTCCTGAGTTGGAGGATCTTCTTCCAGGCCCACGAACAGCAGGTTGGCTTTTTGGCCACCCAGAAATTCGCCCTTCTTAAGAAGGTCGAGTGAATCCATTTGCACCATAAAGATTCCTTATCGGCGAACAGAATCCAGATATGTTTTAACATGGCAGCCTTGTTATACTCCCGAAGCCTTCGGATCCCAAGGCCCCCCTCGTCTTTTGGGCAACAAACGTCCTCCCAGGAGACCTTTGCACCCCCTCTTCCCAACTCCGGGCCTTTCCATAGGAATTGTCTAAGTATTCGTTCAATTTGATCCAAGACAAACAACGCAGTAAGATAAAAACACTAGCCCGCATGCTTGGATGGCATGAAGGATCGACTCGATCAATTGTAACCGACCGGCGAAGGAGAGGAAGCGATGGGTCCAAGATTGTATCCTCACAGTGATGCGGTTGACTAGCACGCAGCAATCCGCCTTACTGATCTGGGAAGTGATGATGGGAACCCCGAGATAGCGAGTCGGTAGGCTTCCTTCTAGGAAACCAAGGGTAAGAAGGATTTGGTTTCTTAAAGAAGGTGAACCTCCTGCAAGGTAGACTTCGCTCTTATTTGTGTTTGGAACCAATCCAGACCAATCAGAAAATATTTGGAGACCTTCCTTGAATAGTTTCACCGAAGGCAAGTCGGCTTCACAAAACAAGAAGACGTCATCCGCAAAGAATAAGTGTGTAAGGTTAGTCGATTTGCATCTCCAGTAATATTTAAACCCCGGCATCGAAGAGCGAGTGGTGAGAATACCTGATAGTACCTCCATGACCAATGTAAATAGGTAGGGAGATAGAGGGTCTCCCTGACGAAGCCCACGGCCACTGGCAAAAAACCCATGTAACTCCCCATTCAAGGCAATAGAAAATTTAGGGGTCCTCACACACGTCATGATGAGCCGGGTCAAGTGATCAGGAAATCCGAAGGCCTGAAGGACAATCTCAATGAAGTCCCAGTCGACTGTGTCATAGGCTTTTCTGAAGTCTACCTTGATTGCACATTTAGGTAAGTATGGTTGAATGTGAAAGCCAGAAAAGAGTTCCTGAGCCAGTAGGATATTATCCCTGATTCGCCGGCCTTTAACAAATGCGTTCTGGGAAGGGCCGATGACATTTTGTAGGATTGTAGCAACCCGATTGGCCATGACTTTAGTGATGCATTTGTAGATGGTATTACAACAGGCGATTGGCCTGTAATCATCCACAGTAGTCGCATTCGGGGTTTTTGGTACAAGGACCAATATGGTGTTGTTAATCTCTTTTAAGAGCCTACCCGTAATGAAGAACTCCTTCACTGCCGATATAACCAACTGACCCACCGTCTCCAGTTATGCTTAAAGAATTCAACTGTGAAACCATCAGTCCGTGTGCTTTTCCTCTAGCTAGTGAGAAAACCGTATCACGGATCTCTGAGTCAGAAACGGGCCGATCAAGGAAGCTAACCTGGTCGAGGTGAGGGGAAACGGATAGCCTCCCTGATGTCCCCAACCGAGGGTCTCCCATGTATAAGCCGTGGCGACAAAAGATCCTGGTAGTGTCTAACAAAATGCTGATGAACAAGCTTCGGTTCAGTGATTTGGACACCTGACGCATCCATAACTGAAAGAATTCTATTTCTTATCTGCCTTTTTTTGACATAATGATGGAAGAATTTGGTGTTGCGGTCTCCCTCCTCTAGCCACTTGACTCTGGACTTCTGCCTGAAAAATGATTCTTCTTTAGAGCGCAAGTCCAAGAAGGTGCACCGCTGAGACTTTTCCAATTCTGCAAGGGCAATAGAGTACGGGTCTTACTGAAGGTCAAGTTGAGTAGTCTGGAGCGCAGCCCTCGCTTCAGAAGTCCTGATGGATATGTTGGAGTAGGATTCATTATTTAGATTCTTGAGGCGATCTTTGAGGGCCTTGAGCTTGCACACCAGTCTGAACATGGGCACTCCCTCATCCGGCATCCCCCAAACTTGGTTGACAATTGGAATGAAATCAGGATGATCCATCCAAAAGTCGAAGAATTTGAAAGGCTTTCTTCGATGGACTGGATTTAAAACTTTGACCACCATAGGAGAGTGGTCAGATATACCTGGCGTAAGGAAGGAAGCTTCCGAGAAGGAGAAGACCTGGCACCATTTGGAATTGACTAGGACTCTATCAATCTTCCTTGCCTTCCGCAAAATACCAGAAGAGGTAGTCCATGTAAACCGACATCCGACATACCTCAGATCATCTAACTCAGCCATAGATAAACATAAAAAAAAAAAACTGTATATTTGAATAGAGAAGACGTTATGGAATTTTCTTTTGAAGCACATGCATAATATGTGATTGAATCTATACGTCACCCGCGCATCAGATCTAAAAACCACAAATTAAACAAAAGCATTCACCAATACAATGTCCTTCCCAATTAAATAAAACGGAGCGTGCCCCCTGCTTTTTTTTTTAATTCATTACGGATAAGAAAATATATCAAATTATGTCTTTCATGATTAAAAAAAGTCTAATTGAGCATTTGCAACATGTGTTGAGAATCTCATTAGTAATCACCAAATCCACTTCCTCAGAAGCTCCATCTGAAATCATCCCTTCGATCTTCAACCACTTAAGCTGTCAAGCTCGACCTATATATATCTCCCACTTTCATGATCTTTTCAGCTTTTCACTCTTCAGAAACCAAATCATCCCTTCAATCTTCCATATCAAGTGATCTCAAAGCTACAAATTCTAGCCAGAAACCAAAATGCTGCAGGAAATCTTCAGTCCCCTTGAGACAGATCAATTCGATGCTTTCAAATCCATATGTGAGCATCTCTTTGAAGATGATGATGACAATGTCAACGCAACGTTATATGCACCAAATCCTGCAAACACGTACTCAAGGAGCTCAAGCGTCAGCAATCTCTTACTGATGGAGAGTTGGAGCGAACTGTCCCTCGAAGTCAATGACTCGGAGGGCATGTTGGTATATGGCAGTATGTGCGACACACTCAATCCCTCGAATCAAGAACTTGATTTTGAAGTGGTGACCATTGATTATGACAGCATTGGTCTGGCTTCGAATCAAGAACTTCATTTCGAAGTGATGACTGACGATTATAACAGCATTGGTTCAGCAACGGAGAAGAAACTAGAGATGGTGGAGCCGGAGGTACAAGTGTCATTCGAGAAGACACACTGTAAAGGAGTGAGGAGGCAGCCGTGGGGAAAATACGCGGCAGAGATAAGGGACCCCAAGAGGAATGGGGCAAGGATTTGGCTCGGGACTTACAAGACACCCGAGGATGCTGCATTGGCCTATGACCGAGCAGCTTTTAAGATAAGGGGGTCCAAGGCCAAGCTCAACCTCCCTCACCTCATCGGCACCGCTGATTACGAGCCTGTTAGGGTCAGCCGCAAGCGTTTGTCTACTGAGCTTAGCTCACCATTCTCGTCCAGCGGCGACGGTTTGGTGACAAGGACGAGGAAGGGAAAGAGAGAGGTCAATGTGGATGCTGAGTTGGATTTTCAAACTCCAATCCCCTTTCCCATAATGGGTACTGGTTTTTGGAATGGGGATGAACAATTTGTACTTTAATTATGCAAACTGCAGATACATATGTTTTGATCAATGAGAAGTCAATTAGGGAATTTACGTTGTAGAAATTTGATGATTTGATTTCATTTCCTCTGGAGTTTGTCCAGAAAAACCAAAAACGTACTCCATCCCCAACTCTGAGGCCTATCTGCTTGACACAAAGACAGTAGGCTCTACGGATATGTTTCTTAGGTTAACATGTTAGTGCCCATATGCCCCACGTCTCCAATTGGTACAATATGTTTTTTTTGTTTTTTTTTTTTTCTTGTATCTGACAATACCCTCTCGATGTTTTGCATCATGGTATCTCGAGATCCAGATGAAGATCCGTATGAAAACTTTTGAGAGCTTGCTTAGGTCAAATTTCTTATTCTTGAAGGGAGGAGGAAAACACCTTCAAATCATAAGAAAGTGACTAGCAAAAGTAAAAGAGGAGTATAAAAACATCTCTGTATTAATTCAATATGAAAAGCTATTAACCTCGGTAGTTACAATTAGCATTTGGCTCCTTGTGAATCTGCTACAGTTGTATTCTGGAACCACCAAGAATCAAAATGTAATTTTGTGTTATTCTTATATAAGTTTGAGATTTTTAATACACAATGTGGCTATAGAATAAAGATATCAAATTTGGTTCGTTGTAGCGTCTATATAGTCATTCTTTTAACATTACCAACATGAATCGCTCAAACCGAATTTCTCGGTAAACAACATGATAGAACCATGTACAGCCATACAAATCGTGATGGCATGCGATGATTGGTTTGTTAGATATTTCAGCAATTTTGAAATATTTATTAGAAATTATGATTGTCATGAAAGTCATCATTTTTGTAACGGCTTTTTAATGGTGATATAACAGCTTTCTAATGGTTGTATAACGTTCGTCTAATGGCTTTACAACATTTGATTTATTACTTCATAAACTCTTCATTATTTTATAACGATCATCTTTTTAATTACCAAATAATTTATGACGATCTCCTAACGACTCTCTCTTTTTCTTATTTAAATATAAATTAAACTTCAAACCCCAATCTTAGTAGATACAATATGTTCTCACATCTTTTTTTTTTTTTGCTAGGTTATATACAAAAGTTGTTCAGTTTTCTTCTAATATTCTGTGCGGAGTATAGAGGAAAATCTGTTGTATCTTGGGAGGATAGCCGCTAAACCTTACGCACTAAGTTTTGTACTTCAAGGAGCGGAATTATCCTTAAGGACAATGTTTGCACGCCTTAGACATTTCTTTTTATTTTCTAATCTTTTGTAATGTATTTCCAATAATTATTATTATTTTATGTATTCTAATTCTTTTTCCAACATGGTTTGAGTAGGCAATTACCTTTTGTTCCAAGAGAAGCTACAAAAAATTTCCCGATAAAACATCATTGTCTTGTGTCAATTCAAACAAAATTTAAGGATTAATCAAGCATATAATATTTGTTCCAATTGAAAAGCGTATCCAAACCCTAAGCTATCGTGGTTACTTGCTATGACATTTTATAGGTGTGAGTGCTCGAACTCATTTCAAAAAGGGTAAAATGCCACGGGTTCATGGATCATGCTTATTATGGAGACATAATGGTAAGAACAAAAAAATGTAGATGACAGTAAAAAAGAACAGAACAGAAGAATGTCACATTGATGTTGGTTTCTGATATCTATATTTATCGAGGATAGATGTTATTTCGAATTTCACAATTTACTTGGTCCAATTTGTCTTTCACAAATTAGATATAATTTTTTTAAGGCAAGTGTTTTTCAGGAACAATGAAGCAATTTCCGCTGGACGTTCCAAATGAGGCAGACCACCTTTTTTTTTTTTTTTTTTTTTATGTGGATTCTAGAAGACCTTAAACATGCTTTTTGAACAATAGAGCCGGTTAAAGTGTTGGGGTCTTAGGTCCCGGCTTTGGATGATGGGATACTCATGACAACAATGGGGAGATTAAATTAGAATTTGAAAATTAAATTTTGACTTTTAAGAAGGGTAAAAAGAATGTATAATTTTTTTGTTGATTATAAAAATGATTTTTCTTGAATCTTTTTCAAGCGGTTCCAAAGGATGATATGAAAAGTAATTATTTGTTGATGTCCAATTTCTCGCGTGATATAAACTAAAATGAAGTTCTTCTCATAAAGATGTCATGTGACAAGTATTGTTTTTTATACCAAAAAGGTGGCAATTGCATAAACGAGTTGGTAGATTACACCAACTATTTACTTAAAATAAAGTTGCCAATCATTCAACCAATATATTTTTTTTAAACTGACTAATCCTTTTTGAAACTTATTAAAAAACATCTGTATATTACAGAACAATCCAAATTCTGCAATTTTCTTTTCATCACATGCACCCCACACATCAGATCTAAACACCTAAGATTTAAACGCCAAAGGGTGCACCCATATTATTGTCCTTCCCCAATAAATAAAATGGAAACTGCCCATGCTCTGACTTTTTAATTCAGAACGGATAATGAAAATAAAATAAAAAAAATACCAAGTTATGTCTCTCGTGATTAAAAAAAGTCTTAATGGAGCATTTGAAACATGTGTTGAGAATCTCATGAGTCATCGCCAATGCACTTTCTGAGAAGCTCCATCCAAAATATATTGGACCGAAGCCGTTTGATTTGTCAGATATATCATATAATATAGTAATCAACACGCTCCAGCGGTCAAGCTCAACCTCTATATATAGCTCCCACTTTTTTATGGTCTTTTCAACGATTCCACCTGCTTCAGAAGCCAATCCATCCCTTCAATCTTTCTACAATTAGCTATCTCAAAGATACAAATTCTAGCCAGAAGCGGAAATGCTTCAAGAAATCATCGGTCCCTTTCAGGCCGATCAATTCGATGTTTTGAAATCCATCTGTGACCATCTTCTTGAAGATGACGGTGATAGTTTCAGCGCAACATATGCTGCACCATCTCCCGCAAACATGTACTCAAGGAGTTCAAGCTTCGGCAATCTAGTGCTGAAAGAGAGTTGGAGCGAACTACCCCCAAAAGTCGATGACTCCGAGGACATGTTGGTGTACGGCGCTCTGCGTGATGCGCTCAATTCCAGGTGGACCATCCCTTTGGCTTCAAATCAAGAGCTTGATTTCGAAGTGACGGCCATTGATTATGACGCCATTGATCCAGTCACGGAGAAGAAACCAGAGACGATGGAGCATGGGGTTCAAGGGCCGGTGGAGAAGACACATTATAGAGGAGTGAGGAGGAGACCGTGGGGAAAATATGCAGCGGAGATAAGGGATCCCAAGAAGAACGGGGCAAGAATGTGGCTCGGAACTTACAAGACCCCCCAGGATGCGGCATTGGCCTATGACCGAGCTGCGTTTAAGATGAGGGGGTCCAAGGCCAAGCTCAACTTCCCTCTCCTCATAGGTTCAGCCGAGTACGAGGCTGTCAGGGTCAACCCCAAGCGTCGATCTGCTGAGCCTAGGCCGCTGTCTTCATCCATTGATGACAGATTGACGAAGAGGACGAAGAAGAGAAAGAGAGAGATCAATGTTGATGCTGAGGTGGATTTTGGAAATCCAATCCCTTTTCACATATTAGAAATGGGTATCTTGAGTGGAGACGAACAATTTTTATTTTGATTGTGCGAACTGCGAAAGACATTATCTTGATCAATGAAAAATCAATCCGGCAATTTATCTTGTAGAATCTATCAGTTCATTGTTTTTAGCTTCAGCGATATTTAACTAGCAGAGAAATCTCGCCTGCATTCAACATGCAATCAATGTTACTGCTGAAGAAATCCTATTCATGAAGTATAGTCAGAGAATATAGTCTTGATCCTAACTTGAGGAAGTCAATAATGCCGAAAACTTTTGAGATCATTCTCAAGCCCTAACCACATTCATAGACCTTTCTTTCCTTCACGGTTCTCAACTCTGGCTATGGTGGGGTCAGCATACATCACTGCCCAATCAAGATGCATCAATTTTCAGAAGCATTTTGCTGCCAAACTGAGAATTTCTGAACTTTAATGATCAGTTCCATGATTCTCCATGTAAACACAATAGCTGTAAGATTCGCAAACCAATCTGATATGATCGACATTCATTTTCTAAGTAGATAACCTCTTCGTGTGCTTGTAAAGTAAACTTTGACGTAAAGGCCAAAAGGACTCAAGCAAATGAAAGCGACGAAAAAAAAAAAGAAAAAATTAAAGAGTTTCTGGATAACAGTTTAGTTGCAGAGATTATCGTGCAAACACTGGCAACCACCCAAGTCAAAGTGATGTCCAATTTTATCCCTTCTCTTCCCCCGTTCATTCTCTTGCTCTCGGTGCCTCGACAAATCTCAATTATGCAATTGATCCATGGAAATGTGGTCTCCATCAATGGTTGAGTTTTATGATAGTATCAAAAGAAACACCGTGCTGGAGAGAGATTTTCGTTAATTACATGGTACAATGTTCCAATCCATGAACGCAGACCAAGTTGGCACGTGCTGATTCGCTCGAGTGGGCAACAATCTCGTGTTTTCAGGAGCAACTAAAGGTTCCTCCGGTCCGACCAAAGAATTCTTTGGGAGCACCTCTTCCGCTTGAAATTTGCAATTGCTTCAAGACACAAAGTATTAATTTCTTCAACAATTCAAACGAACTCGTTGTTAATCAAGCATTGTTACTAAAAAAACAAAAGTCAATCCAAACTCAGGTGATGGTCCACCGCACGTACTTTCTTTTAAAAGTGTAGGTCAAAAGAGACTTCCATCTTTTTTGTTGGTAGCGCGTGATTGATGGACAAGATTACTAGCTAAAAATAACAACAATGTGCCCCGCGAGTTGGTTTCTAAATTTGGAAATCACACGTTTGATTGACCCAAAAAGAAAAAACAATGGGAATTCCAAGAGCTGAGTTGTTCATAGCAGCCAGACAGAAAGTAAGAAGCGGGTCAAATTATTTATCATGGAAATCGTGTTTTTAATTCCTTTATTCACTTAGTCCAACCGACAGATGGTCAACGACGTTAGGGCCAATGCTTAAGCAGTACCCTGTTGACTCATTGAATGGAGAATCATATCACAATAAGTAAAACAACCCTTCTTTTTCACAATATATATATATTTTTATATTAAATTGCTATTAAATGGTTTGATTTGATAGTTTCCATATAGTCAATAAATGAGTAAAACGCATAATTTAATTAATGACAATCAGATTTCAAAGAGTAATATAGTGTAACCGCCACTCATGTATGATGTTGTAAAGAGAGTATCTATAATTAACTAGTCATGTATACTGTTACCAAATGTTTATATGATTTTCATTTGGTAGTTTGTAAATGAAGCTCATATCTGATTAAGCCAATCCGATGAGTTGAGGGACGTTGAGCTTGGTCTTGGACCCCCACATTTTAAAAGCAGCCCGGTCGTAGGCCAATGCCGCATCCTGAGGTGTCTCCTAGCGCGTTTCTTCCCACCCCGAGTCAAGTGCATTTCGCAGCGCACCGAACACGATCATGTCCTCGGAGTCGTCAACCCTTAGCGGGAGGTCTTCGCTCCAACTCTCCGTCAGCAATAGACCAGTGTTGCCATAAGTAGATAAACGATGCAATGTCCAGCCGGATAAAAGGTTCAACGGAAAGGAGATAAACGTCAATAGGACCTATAAGTAGCTGATTTCGGCTTCTGCTCCGGCTTCTACCGGACTGTCCCGCAGGTAGGCGGAGAGAACAAGATTCCTGCCCTTGTTTTTTGTTTTCATTTTGTTTATGTGAAAAATGAGTGCATTTCAGGAAGGAAGCCTCTTCAGAAGAGCCAATCCTAGAAACAAAAACATGGCAAATTGAGACACAGGTGAGTGAAAAACGTGCAGAAACCAGGAGAGGAAAAGAAAGAGCCTGGGCAGTGCTCTATAACAAGAAGGATGAGCAAGAAATCCGTCAGATCAACCCACTTGGGAAACAATCATACAGAAACCATATGATGTTTCGCGCTGCGACAGTATTCGAACAATGGAAATCTGACGCGTGCAACAAATGAAATCCAATCCCGACACCTTTTCATAGTGTGAAATTTACCAATCAACCTAAAACTTAATTAAGCTTGAAGACAATCGAAAGATGACCCCGTATTAGCCACATTTAGTGTACTATTACACTTGACAGCTCTAATGAAACAAGATCAATACTCGAGGAACAAACTTATATAAAAAAAGGAAAACAAAATACAACCAATTCTACCCAGCTTGCATATAGCCGACGCCAAGAAAATCTACAGGAGCTCATCCTACTGATGTTCAAACCAAACACCCTCATGGAGATCATGAAACAATTTAATCCTATTGACAGCCCTCTGCTTCCACAAACCTGCATCCTGGAAAAGATTCTCTTCTGTCGGCAAACTTGTGAGTCTCAAAACTAGCAAGAAGTCCCAAGCCTCTGCCTCTGCCTTAAGGTAGCAGACTTCCTGTTGTCGAATGCTGGATGCAGCAGCTCCTGGAATATCTCCAGGAACAAAAGCCATTCATCCTCCCTCATGTCCGCGAGATTCACAAAGCGCGCACTTGCAGGAAGCTGCTCATTTGCACTTCTGTGCCCTGATGACGTGTTAGCCATGAAGCCGTTTTCCTGCATCATACCAGAATATTTGGGCTGCTTTGAACTCTTTTTACCCAAGACGGCGTTTTTCAAGGGCATGGAAAGTTTTGACACTGAGGGAATCCTCTCAAATGCCTCGACCCCAGCAACATCGTCCCTCTTCTTCTCTTCTTCCTCCTTGCTTCCCTTCTTCAGTCTAGACAGAGGATTCCTGCCATTGCTACCTATTCCGAGATCGAAATGTGCTCTGTACATACAATCATCCATGGTCATCTTTGGCATGAAGCCTGACTCAGCAGAATCCTCACAGTCAATATCAAATTGAAACTCATCATCTCCCAGGTCTACCTTGGGGAACAAAAGATCCCTATCAGCTATAGACCTTCTCGCCTCAATGCACACGACCTCCAGTTTACTTGGTTCTTCCTCACCACTGCGAAATTCTCTGCTCATCATTTCACCAATTTCAGCAAGACAGAGGCCATATGCAGCAGCTCTCTTCAGGAAAATGGTGCAGAGGGTCAGCACGCGGAGACAAGCCTCTCGGATCATGGGAAGCTCCTTCCGAAGCATTTTCCTATCATCTCTATAGTCCAGCTTCTCTATGTACTTCAATTCACCCTCAGAAAAAGGAATTGAAGCCTGAGGCCAATGAAGCCACTCAAAGTATGGGTCCTCCAAAGTTTCAGGCAAGCAAAGGCCATGATCAATAGGAATCAGTTCCACTTGACCAAACCTTCCCATGCTGTCGAGTTTCCTTACTAAAAGGTTCCCTGCATGCCTATCCGTGTTAAAAATTCTAATGTCTAATATTCCAATTCGATGCACAGCAGAAACAGGAAAGCTTGAGGTCCCATGATCGCTGGCATCAAAATCATGAGGTATGAACTGCTGAAAAGATGCTATCTTGCTAACCACTTTCTTTTTATTTGGCTTGTTAAGATTCACTCCATCATTTATATTGAAGACATGGTGAGTGATCTTCACCAGAGCAGTTGGAGGAACATTAGCAAAATGTTCAGAGTCTAGAAGATAAGCTGCAACCTCTCTTATCCCAGTTTCTCCAACTCGCACGGATCTTTTCACACCAGGTTGTCCTAGAGCTTTGCCGACAAAGCCTTTAGGATTATTGGGGGCAGATGGTTCTTCATCAGTTGGCTTGATAACAGCAACACAATCTCCTCTACTATTTCGGAAGTAGTACGCACCTCCAAGACCACCGTGAACAGGAATTGGATCAACCCCCATGTCAATCGCCTTGACAACATTCTTTACCAATTGCTTGATTATATCAAATCGATTTGACCGGCCAAGTATTTCTATTGAACCACTCTCATCTCTTTGCTGGACATCCCTCCCGGTTGGTGAAAGACAAGGTGTCGATGAGCTCCTAGAAAGAAAATTCCGTGTAAGGAGAAGTGGGGAATCGTTTAGGACAGCACTGAGATCATTTTTCAGTACCTTGTCCCCAAAAGTCAAGGAGCACTGTTCTACAGGGATATTTAGAGCTATCTGCAACCGCCTTTTCAAAGTGTGGGCATTATCGCGCGATCCAGCTCCATACCCAATACACAACCCGTTTCTGTCTGTACAAAAACCCGTCTCCTCCCTGTAGGTTGCTTCCCCTCATTTCTGTTGTCCCGCCATCCTCCCTGCTAAGAGAGCTCTTGAAAAAAGCCACAGCCATCTGAGTCTGGACGGGGCTGTCTAGCTCGCAAGACATGAAATGGAGAGGGAGAGCTAGAGCTGCAGCCAGCAACAGGGACTGCAGCCAGCAACAGGGGCAGCAACTGAAGAGCAACTCCCTCCCGAGATTGCACCAAACTGCAACGCAAGCGATGAGTGGATGCACTAAACACAGCGTGAGTATCATCAATTGGCAAATCCAAAATCAGATTCCATCAACAATTGAT
Organism: Eucalyptus victrix; assembly: GCA_016097545.1. Taxonomy (NCBI): domain Eukaryota; kingdom Viridiplantae; phylum Streptophyta; class Magnoliopsida; order Myrtales; family Myrtaceae; genus Eucalyptus; species Eucalyptus victrix. Next base: position 9,840,095 of record CM027841.1, on the reverse strand, counting down.
GAAACCACAATGAAGGCAAAGGATATGCCAGCGGTGTGATGACAGGGGCCGCCCGATGCTAATTGCTACATGCAGTGTGCCATCTTGCAGAAGCCCAAATAGAAAGGGAAGAAAATCTGCATCACATGAGAGGAATGATCGTCATTCAGATGGAATGCAAAGCATTTTGACCTGCTTTTATATGAATCGCGGCCGAGAGTTCCACTCATCAAGCAACTAAAATGCATGAACAGTGCACGTATATCAGAGAGCAGAGTGGGCGAACATCTAGCTAGTAACATTCACACATCAGTTACATAGCAGTATCAGTTGTAACTGCAACATTTCCATCACGAGTTCGTCAATGCAGCAAGCACCAAATTACACCGCAATGAACACCACAATAAACACCGCATAGCAAAAACATACTAACTAGAAAAACAAGCAGTCCAGAGACACAGCGGCCGAAGCACAAGTTCAAATGCTAACCATGTCACAGTCACGCTAATAACAACATGGGATCAACTCGAGAACAATCTTGTCGTGCTGACATTCCACCAGAACGGTTTTCTTTGGATGTGTAAAATGCCTCACTTAAATTATGACTTCAATTTTCAAAGAACAGTATATTGTAACTGTCACGTGTGATGATGTGAGAAGAGTAATTACTAATTAACTCAGTCAAGTATAATGATACCGACTGTTTTTGTGACTTGAATTTGATCTGTTGTAATAAAGCTCGTGATTTTACTTGAAGTGCTTCCAACAAAAACTGAACACTGATTTAAGTTCTCTCCTCAAAGCCATTTATTTTACTTGATGTGCTTCCAACAAAAACTGAACACTGATTAACACTGATTTAAGTTCTCTCCTCAAAGCCATTTATTTTACTTGAAGTGCTTCCAACAAAAACTGAACACTGATTTAAGTTCTCTCCTCAAAGCCATTTCTCACACCGCGCCCCAGCTTCCGTTGCCGATGACTCTGACATCACCTTATCCACAGCAATGCCCCCACACCAGCTGTTCACTATTATATTTTCTTCGGGGTTTCAAGTCTAGAGACCGCTTCACCAAATCTCTCCTCATCATCGACTTGCTATTATATTCTTTTCGTCAAGAGGGAACTGATGCACTCTCATTGTTGTTTGGAAGTTAGAGATGTTCTCTTCATTAGATAGAAGAAGATAGTCCATGGTAGTGATTACATGTGGGATACATGTTTTAAAGAGAAAAAAAATTAAAAAAGAACAGTCTGCTTTCGCTGAAAAACAAAAATAGACAACCTGCTTAATTATTGTGTCCGAAAAGGTAAAATAAGGCTACATTGTGGAAGCTGCAATGGAATGACTATCAATCCACCTATAAGGATACAGGGACCCGTCCATCCACTGTCAACGTGCCTCCATCCAAAATCAGCAATGTTGCATTGAAATAGGGCTTGGCTTGGCTCATTCGCTGATTTGAAGTCCTAAGCAAGCCACAATCGCTCAATGTGGCAGATGAAGATCAAGGGTCCGCCAACCAGTGCTTGGACCTGACTCTAATGGGCTCGTACTCAGCTAATCCGATGAGCACGTACGAATTTATTTCCAAAAACTTTAAAGAAAAAAAAAGTTGGAAAAGGGTTGTTGGGCAAGAAATAGAAAAAAAAAATGAGGTATCGAGTTTGGATGCCAATTTTTTTTTTTGCTCAATAACACAATGAGGTTTTAAACTAGATGCGTGCAAAGTTTGATGGATTAATTTTGAGTAAGGGAGCACGTACGAATTTATTTCTGAAAACTTTAAAGAAAAAAAAAGTTGGAAAAGGGTTATTGGGCAAGAAATAGAAAAAAAAATAAGGTATCGGGTTTGAACGCCAATTTTTTTTTTTTTTTGCTTAATAACACAATGAGGTTTTAAACTAGCTGCATGCAAAGTTTAATGGATTAATTTTGAGTACATGAGCATGTACAAATTTATTTTTGGAAACTTTAAAGAAAAAAATATTGGAAAATGGTTATTGGGCAAGAAATAGAAAAAAAAATGAGGTATCGGGCACTAATTTTTATTTTTTTTTTTTGCTCAATAACACAATGAGGTTTTAAACTAGATGCATGCAAAGTTTGATGGATTAATTTTGAGTACAGGAGCATGTATGAATTTATTTCCGAAAACTTTAAAGAAAAAAATATTGGAAAATGGTTGTTAGGCAAGAAATAGAAAAAAAAATTGAGGTATCGGGCTTGACGACAATTTTTTTTTTTTTTGCTCAAGAACACAATGAGGTTTTAAATTAGGTGCGTGCAAATTTTGATGGATTAATTTTGAGTATGAGGGCATATACGAATTTATTTCCGAAAGCATTAAAGGAAAAAAAAAGTTGGAAAATGGTTGTTGGGCAAGAAATAGAAAAAAAAAAATAAGGTATCGGATTTGGACGCCAATTTTTTTTTTTTTTGCTCAATAACAGAATAAGGTTTTAAGCTAGGTGCATGAAAAATTTGATGGATTAATTTTAAGTACGGGAGCACGTACGAACTTATATCCGAAAGTTTTAAAGAAAAAAAAGTTAGAAAGGGGTTTTTGGGCAAGAAATAGCAAAAAAAAAAAAAATGAGATATCGGGTTTGGATGCCAATTTTGTTTTTGCTCAATAATACAATGAGGTTTGAAACTAGGTGCGTGCAAAGTTTGATGGATTAATTTTGAGTACAGGAGCACATACGAATTTATTTCTGAAAGCTTTAAAGAAAAAAAAAAGTTAGAAATGGGTTGTTGAGCAAGAAATATAAAAAAAGAAAAAAAAATGAGGTATCGGGTTTGGACGCCAATTTCTTTTTGCTCAATAACAGAATAAGATTTTAAGCTAGGTGTGTGCAAAGTTTGATGAATTAAGTTTTAGTACGAGAGCACGTACGAATTTATTTCCGAAATTTTTATAGAAATAAAAAAGTTGAAAAAGGGTTGTTGGGCAGAAAAAAAAAAAAAAAAGATGAGGTATTGGGTTTGGACGCAATTTTTTTTTTTGCTCAATAACATAATGAGATTTTAAACTAGGTGCGTGCAAAGTTTGATTAATTAATTTTGAGTACATGAGAACGTACGAATTTATTTCCCAAAGCTTTAAAGAAAAAAAATTGGAAAAGAGTTGTTGGGTAAAAAATAGAAAAAAAAAACATGAGGTATCGGGTTTGGATGCCAATTTTTTTTTGCTCAATAACATAATGAGATTTTAAACTAGGTGCGTGTAAAGTTTGATGGATTAATTTTGAATACAGTAGTATGTACAAATTTATTTCCGAAAGCCTTAAAAAAAGTTTAAAAAGAGTTGTTGGGCAAGAAATAGAAAAAAATATGAGGTATCGGGTTTTGACGCCAATTTTTTTTTTTCTCAATAACATAATGAGATTTTAAATTAGGTACGTGCAAAATTTGATGGTTTTATTTCGAGCACGGGAGCACATACGAATTTATTTCCATAAGCTTTAAAGAAAAAAAAGTTGGAAAATGGTTATTGGGCAAGAAATAATAAAAAAAAAAAATGAGATATCGGGTTTGGACGCCAATTTTTTTTTTGCTCAATAACACAATGAGGTTTTAAACTAGGTGTGTGCAATGTTTGATACATTAATTTTGAGTACAAGAGTATGTACAAATTTATTTCCGAAAACTTTAAAGAAAAAAAAAGTTGGAAAAGGGTTGATGGGCAATAAATAGAAAAAAAAAAATGGGGTATCGGGTTTTGGACGACAATTTTTTTTTGCTCAATAACACAATGGAGTTTTAAACTAGGTGCGTGCAAAGTTTGACGAATTAATTTTGAGTACGGGAACACATACGAATTTATTTCTAAAAGATTTAAAAAAAAAAAAGTTGGAAATGGGTTGTTGGGCAAGAAATAGAGAAAAAAAAATGAGGTATCGGGTTTGGATGCCAATTTTTTTCCTTAATAACACAATGAGGTTTTAAACTAGGTGCGTACAAAGTTTGATGGATCAATAACCATAGGACAATCGATTATCCTTGTTTTTATCGTCCTGTTCTATATATATACACTAAGTGCTAAGGTTTCTAGGGCGCTCAATTTAGTATTTATTTACACTATGGAACACGGATTGAAACAACTCATGTTATAAATAAAAAACCAAAAATACCCTTCATAACCCATGAACCCCTTAATGCCGTGACCTCCTTAATGCATTGACCTAAAAGAGAAATTATTGCATGGTCGATAGACTATATAAACAAACATTACAAGATCAATTATCCTGATGAACTTGGTCTACATGATTTATATGTCATGCAATGTTTTTTCCTCAGATTTGAGAATGTGTTAATTTCCATTGTCATTACCAACCGGAACAACCATCTTTATATCATTTGCTTTTCAGGTGAAAGTTACCAAGAAAACAACATAAGAAGAAAACCTAAAGCTCTATAAACATATTGCTGCAGTGATTCTGGACACGGACATATACAGCAAATGAAGTTTTATTTGCAAAAGAAGGTACCTAGATCATATACCGGTGATCTCTACAGATATCAGGACCTGTAGCTAAACGCATTTAATTAAAAAATTCTACATACAAAGAAAAATTGAAGGAACCATTAGCCAAAAGGAACTCAAATGCTCAGAACTCAGTCCCTAGAGAAGGCCATTTACAGGTGACGTGCTAAAAACTAGCTTGTCTTTGCTAGCTTCATACATTGTGGCGCCATTGCTACTGCTCTTCCTTTGAGGCTTCACCTCTCCGAGCATGGTTATGACATCCCTCATGCAAGGCCTATCTCTCGGTAGCTTTGCAGTGCAGATGAGCGCATTCTGGGGATAAGTACACTAATGGTGCCATAAGTTGTGTACAGCGCTCACTTTGGTGCCAAAAGTTTCCGTCGGATCACTTAAGTGCCAAATCGGAGGAAAAACGCTCACTTTAGTGCCACCGGTGAAAGATTCCGACCAAAATAATTACGTGGCTTTAAAAAAAAAAAAATTGACAATGCCTTAAGACGTCGTTTTGCCATCCTACATGGATGGCCTCACAAAAACGACGCCGTTTAACTCATTGGGGGAAGAAATTAGGGTTTCGACGGGGTCGAAGCCGTGGCCGTCATCGGGGTTGGGGTCGGAGTCGGGGTCGAAGCTGCGGCCGCCGAGTGGCCATCATTGAGGTCGGGGTCGGGGTCAAAGCTACGGCCGTCGAGTGGCCATCGTCGAGGTTGGGGTCAGGGTTTGAGCCGCGGCCGTCGAGTGGCCATTGTCACGGTCGGGGTCGAGGTCGGCATCGGAGCTATGGCCGCCGAGTGGTCATCGTTGGGGTCGGGGTCGGGGTCGAGGTCGGAGCCATTGCCGTTGAGTGGCCATCGTCGGGGTTGGCGTCGAGGTCGGGGTCGAAGCCGTGGCCGCCGAGCGCAAGGACCGTCGAGGACGGCGATGCCTGGAGATTAGGGTTTTGAATTGGGGGTCGTTTTGGTGTTTGGATGTTGACTCAACTCTCCAATGAGCCACGTCGGCGTCAAAAATTAATAAAAAAAAGGCCACGTCAGATTTCCGGCCAACTGGATTGGAGTTGGCACCAAAGTGAACGTTTTTCAAATTTTATGGCACTTAAGTAATCCGACGGAAACTTTTGGCACCAAAGTGAGCGCCGTACACAACTTATGGCACCATTTGTGACATCCAGATTTTCGGGTTTTAATTTGACTGGATAAATAGAATCCTGTCTCTTCGCTCGTCAATTTATTGACGGGTGCGAAATTTCAATAAAGAAATTATCGGAGGAAAAATTAAAGACCAAAAAGAAAATTGAAAGGAAAAGGAAAAGAGAAAAGGAAAATTGAAATAAAGAAATATGCATTTCCTTTTTTCTTTTTCTCTCTCTCCCTCTCTTTTCTTTTCTTTCTTTTCTCTCTTTTCTTTCTCTCTCCTCTCTCCTCTCCCCTCCCCCTTGTGCGATTCCCCACCACCCATTCTCTCTCTCTCTTTCTTTTCTACTCTTTGACCAGTCAATGTTTATCTCCCCTCCTCTCTCTCATCTCTCTCCCTCGACATTTCCCTTCCCCCTTCCGTTCAAGCGAACCAGCAGTGGAGGAAGACCAGAAGCTACAGCTCCGTCGCTGCCCGCTCGCCGCTCGCCGCACACCGCCACACTGTCGCCCGCGCCCGCGTCCGTGCCGCGCCCGAGTGCCCGCCGCTCGTTGTCATCCCGCCGTCCCGCGCGATCCAGCCGCGAATCAGTCCTGTTCCAGCCCCGTCCGGCCATCTCCGGCCACCTCCAGCCACCGCCTAGCCCTGCCGGACCTCCCTCTCGTCCCCCTCGCCCTCCGCCGGCTTCCCCTCGCCGCCCTAGCCGTCGGAGCAGCTCCAATCGGCCCCAACCAGCAAGCCCACGGAGTGGGTTTCAACGACTTCGGGCCCGCTTTTGGGCCGTTTCCCGGCCCCGAACCCGAGCCGTGCTTTGGGAACAATCGTTCCTCGCGTCGCCGCCGTCGGATTGATCCGATTTGCGCGCGATTTGGTGAGTAATCTCACTAATCCAGGATTAGTAGCTAATTATGCTTAATGTTGGTTTAGATTTAATTAATTATGTTTAGGTTGTTAGATTAGATTAAATTAGCAATTATTAGCCAATTATAATGCGAATTAGATAAATTGAATGTGTAATTAGCAAGTAGACGCGGTCTACTAATTATTGAAAGTGCCTTGGGATTTTTCCCGACCCTTAGTGGGCTCCAATTAGGCTTTTCGGGCCTAAGTGGATTTTTTGTATTTAAATATTAATTTTCGAAATTAAATTAAATAATTATTTATTTTCCGAAAATTCAACTGAGATGGCTTGGAACCGGAAAATTATGCTGATAACTGTGGTGAAGTCCGTTTATTTAATCGGGCTGTAATTTGAGCTAAATTGAATTTTTAGTAATTAATAATTAATTTTCGAAATTAATTAATAAATAATTATTTTTCGGAAATTAAGATTTTGATGGCTAACGAACCAAATCTTGTGCTGATTGTCGTGGCGCAGTCCGTTTATTTATTTGAGCTTTGAATTGTGCCAAATTGAATTGAATGTGGAATTTAGGATATCTTCCTAAATCATTGTGGTTAATTATTTCATTGAGAAATTATTAAGTATCGAAAATGGTCGAGTGGAACCGTAAAGCCATTGAGTAACGAAAGTGGTCGAGTGGGACCGTAAAGCCATTGAGTATCGAAAGTGGTCGAGTGGGACCGTAAAGCCATTGAGAATCGAAAGTGGTCGAGTGGGACCGTAAAGCCATTAAGTATCCAAAGTGGTCGAGTGGGACCGTAAAGCCATTGAATATCGAAGGTGGTCGAGTGGGACCGTAAAGCCATTGAATTTTGAAAGTGGTCGAGTGGGACCGTAAAGCCATTGAATATTGAAAGTGGTCGAGTGGGACCGTAAAGTCATTAAATATTGAATGTTGTCGAGTGGGATTCTAAATAGCAATAGCTTGAATGATCGAGAAATGGTCAGGTTGACATGTAATTGACGAGGTCGATTGATCATTGTTTTGATTTGATGTTGTGAATCGATTGATTGAATGGAAATGACCGTGAGTGGTCTTGTTAGCATGAAATCGACTAGGTCGATTTGATCTGTCACGCCCCGATCATCAGGCACGCACACATCCTTCTCACTTGGTCGATTTTATAATGCGATATCCCAGGACCAGTATCGCCGACCCTTTCAATTTTTAAACACATGCGGAAGCAGTTATAAATCCCCAGACAATAAAACAATGGGATAGAAAAGCAGGGCCATATTTTTCATATTGAAACTTATAACCAAACTTTTATACATGACATCAACTAGAGAACTTCATAACCATTCACATCAATTGGGGTTCACAAAAGAAGATGAAATCTCAATCCCTTCAGGTCATACTCAGAATCTCTCTCGGTATTATCTTCTTCTTCCAAAAGTCCTTCTCTTTAAGTTTCACCTCCGAGTTCTCATTCTCAGACTCCTCCTCATCAGCTCCTCATCGAGTCCTGAAATGTTTTTCCCCAAACTGGGATGAGACTACGTCTCAGCGAGTTCTACCCCACTAAGCCCAATTAGTAAACTATTATACTATAGGCTGCCTATACACGCATAGGGCAGAAGACGTACCTTGGCACCAGATCCCACCTGCAAGTCAATACAATTCACAATAGGCACTCAAGCAATCATATCACGGATCGAAGCATCGATCAAACCATCCTAGTCGATCACAAGCCAACAAGACCACTCACGGTCATTCCCATCAGTCAATCAATTCGCAACATCCAACCCAGGCAATGAATCACATCAAGTCACACTCAGATCGAATCATCGATCAATCGACCTAGTCGATTACCAGTCAATCAGACCATCTCATGGTCATTCCCAATCAGTCAATCAATTCACGACGTCAAATCAAAGCAACGATCAATCGACCTAGTCGATTACATGTCAACATGACCACTTCCGATCATTTCAACTATTCCAATTTAGTTCCCAATTATGAATCATTGTCCTTAGGACACAACTTAATTATAAGTGGTAATCACGGCCCCACCGAGCAATTTTCTTAAATTTAGTGGCATCACGGCCCCACTCGGCAATATCATATGTAGTGGCATCACGGCCCCACTCGGCAATGCTATATGTAGTGGCATCACGGCCCCACTCGGCATGTAGTGGCATCACGGCCCCACTCGGCATGTAGTGGCATCACGGCCCCACTCGGCAATGCTATATGTAGTGGTATCACGGCCCCACTCGGCATGTAGTGGCATCACGGCCCCACTCGGCAATGCTATATGTAGTGGCATCACGGCCCCACTCGGCATGTAGTGGCATCACGGCCCCACTCGGCAATGCTATATGTAGTGGTATCACGGCCCCACTCGGCAATGCTATATGTAGTGGTATCACGGCCCCACTCGGCAAATTTTTCAATATATTGGCATTATCAACCGATGCCCGGTCATTCTTCAAGTAATAATCAAAGATTATTCAATTTAGGAATAAATCCTAAAATCACTAATAAATCAATTTCTCACAAATTAAGCCTCGAATAAATAAACGAACCACACCATGACAATCAGCATGAAATTCCGGTCATCGGCCACCTCAAACTTAATTTCCGAAAAATAAATAATTATTTAATTAATTTCGAAATTTAATTATTTAATATTTAAAATTCCATTTAGCTCAAAATAAGGTCCAATTAAATAAACGGACTTCACCACAGTCATTAGCATAATTTTCCGGTCACGGGGCATCCCAGTTGAATTTTCAGGAAATAAATAATTATTTAATTAATTTCGAAAATTAATTAATATTAAAAATTCAATTTAGCTTAAAATAAAGTCCGATCAAATAAACGGACTTCGCCACGATCATCAGCATAATATTCCGGTTCCAGACCATCTCCCTTGAATTTTCGGAAAATAAATAATTATTTAATTTAATTCCGAAAATTAATATTTAAATGCCAAAAATCCCACTTAGGCCCGAATCATCAAATTGAAGCTCAATTAGGGGTCCGAAAATTCCCGAGACACTCCCAATAAATAGTAGACCACGTCTACTTGTTAATTGCACAATCAATTTATCTAAATCGCATCACAATTGACTAATAATTGCTAATTACTTCTAATCTAACAACCTAAACATAATAAATTAAAACTAAACCAACCTAAAGCATAATTAGCCAACTAATTCGGGATTAGTGAGATTACTCACCAAATCGCGCGCAAATCGGATCAATCCGACGGCGGCGATGCGAGGAACGATTCTTCCCAAAGCGGGCCTCGGGTTCGGGGCCGGGAAACGGCCCAAAACGGGCCAAACGTCACTGCGATACCCATTTCTCAACTCTCTGATCGCTGCTGCTTGGGGCCGGATTCGGGGCTGGTTGGGGCGGCCAAGGGCGAGGGGAGCTTCGGTGGGTCGAGGTGACGGCGCATGGTGGCCGGAGGTGGTCGGCGGCGGCCGTAGGTGGCCAAACGGACCGAACGGGGGCGAAACGGGGGGCTGGACAGAGGCGGTGGTTCGGCTGGGTGAGGCGAACAGCGATCGAGCGGCTAGAGGGAGACGAACGGCGGCGAGGCGGTGTGCGGCGGCTCCGGTGCGGCGGTGTCCAGGCAGCTGGTCGCGGCTCCTTCCGGCGACGCTGGACGCTGCTTCACTTTCTGCTGTCTTTTGGTTCGCACCAGCAAGAGGAGGAAGAGAGACAGGGGGCGGAGGGTGCGCGGACAGCCGTGGAGCGGCGGCGGCGGCGGCTCCAGCTTCGGCGGGGAACGATGGCGGCGAGAGGCGGCGACAGCAGCTCCTTCTCTGCTGGTCTTCAGCTCCCATGGAGTTTTGAAGGAAGAAGAAGAAGATGGGGGTTCGTTTGGCCGACGGAGGAGAGAGGGGAGGAAGAGAAAACCAATTTCTCTTTTCCCTCTCCCACACTCTCTCTCTCTCTCTCTCTCTCTCTTTGGCCCCACCGAACCAGCTGCCTTCCACTCCATTTTCCTTGCCAAAAATGGCCCTTCTAGAAGCTCTAAGGTAATTTAAATTATTGGGTCTATGGGCATACGAATTTTGCCAAGTTTCCATTCCAATTGAGCCCTAATTCCTCTTGAATTAAATCAAATTGACTCTCATAATTTCATTCAACACCTCGTCATTCCAATTGGTATCTTTCCCTACCAATATAGCCCACTTGCATCCCAATTTCACGATCCCTAGCTTCAACTGAACAAAAATGGCCCTATTTATCCAATAGAAATTAGAACCCGAAAATCTGGATGTCACATGATCGATGCTTCGATCGGTGATATGATTGCTTGAGTGCCTATTGTGAATTGTACTGACTTGCAGGTGGGATCTGATGCCAAGGTACGTCTTCTGCCTTATGCGTGTATAGGCAGCCTATAGTATAATAGTTTACTAATTGAGCTTAGTGAGGTAGAACTCGCTGAGACGTAGTCTCATCCTAGTTTGGGGAAAAACATTTCAGGACCCCGTTGAGGAGCTGAGGAGGAATCTGAGAAGGAGAACTCGGAGGTGAAACCTGAGTAGAAGGACTTTTGGAAGAAGAAGATAATACCGAGAGAGATTTTGAGTATGACCTGAAGGGATTGAGATTTCATCTTCTTTTGTGAACTCCAATTGATGTGAATAGTTATGAAGTTCTCTAGTTGATGTCATGTACAAAAGTTTGGTTATAAATTTCAATATGAAAAATATGGCCCTGCTTTTCTATCCCATTGTTTTATTGTCTGGGGATTTTAACTGCTTCCGCATGTGCTTAAAAATGAAAGGGTCGGCGATACATTGTCCTGGGATATCGCATTATAAAATCGACCAAGTGAGATGGATGTGTGCGTGCCTGAGGATTGGGGCGTGACACCATTAGTGTACTTATTCCGCTATTCTGAGCACCAAAAGCATCTCTTCCTACACATGCTTGCAGTTTCCTATATTGGGGTCTAGAGCTTCTTCCAGAGCTCTATTGTCCCTGATTTTCCTCCGTATCCACTTGACAATGTCAACGGATTCTCCAAACTCGAGGTCTAAAGGCATTCTGCCTGCGATGAGCTCCAACAGTACGACACGGAAGCTGTATATGTCTATCTTTTCGTCAACCTTCATGGTGTATCCATACTCTATCAGTGAACATCAAAAAATTGCAGCATTGTTAGCTAAGGAAAGGTGATGAGCATATGTGATACTTTCATCACTTTTTAGCATTGACCAGTAGCTATTTTGCAGAGTAATACGGTTATTAACGGAGACATTGGAAAGATCTGATAGTTGATCAATTCGATGGAAGATTACGAGAATAATAATCAACTTACCAGGTGCAATGTATCCATAGGACCCTACCACTACCGATACTATTTCGTTCTTCCGGAGCATCATTGGTGGTCCTTCAAGCAGTCTTTGGCTTGGGCTTAATGCGCTTCACGCGTGATTACAGAAAGACTCCAGCAAGGGCCACTCCCGTACCTAATAACATCACCACAATGAGAAAGATAACAAAACCATAACCATGAGAGCAAAATAATCTAAATAGCAATGACAATAGTAGTACTATGGAACCAAGCTAAACCGGTTGATTAACCAATAAACAGATACTAGATCTCATTTTCCCTAGAAGCAAATGCCATTATATGCTTTCTCGCTAAGGTTTGGGGAGGGAAGGGGAAGAAACAAAAGCCAAGAAAATAACAAACTTGGAAAAAGGCTATTTAGATGGTAGCATAAATCACCTACGGAATATATGGGTGAAACTGGAGTTCGGAAGAAGAGAACTGAGCTGACAATGACCACAACACGCTTCACGCAGTTTCCTACGGAGTAAGTCACTAGCGATACCCTCTGTAGTATCATGTAAGAGACCTGCACAAATTCAACAATTAAGGTTGGTATTTCCCCATTAAAAAGTGCTATTGAAGACCTGCATGACTGAAAAACAATCAATTCCTTCTCCTGCGTGTACTTCATTGTTCTTGCGGGCATGAACACTATGCACATTAGTGCAGATATTGTGGCATATCGTGGTTAATCCGAAGCAGACAGTTATCCAATTCTATAGACATGTAAACAGACAACATTATAGAGTTTGCTGATCCAATAAGAAAATCAACAATATCAAGGGATAATTGATCCGATGCGAGATGAGTTAAAAATCACTATTGCCTCACAGTGATTTTCAACTGATGTCACAATGATGGAGACACAACTGTTTCGTTTCTCAAAAGTTCCAAAAAAATTTCACTAATGATGTCACAACTTGATCCTTTCGATTTTCTGCCATCCCATAAATTTTCTTATCTAAAATCGATGTCCTATAGAGAAGACTCAAGGGGTTCTGAGTGCTTAAAGTAATAGGTCACAGTTATAGATTTGACAATGAATGCCAAAAGCAATTATGAATGAGGCACACACCATAGCTAAAGATTTAGATCGTCAAAGAAATGTGTGGCCCGTGACCCAAAAATAATGAAAATATTGCATTGGGCAAAAAGCCTCACCTGCTGGTATGCTTGGAAGCACAACGCTGCAAGGAAGGACCTGGTTAATACCTGCTGGACATTTAATCCCTGTTGCGCCTGTTGTTAAGATGAGAAAAAAGGCATATCAGAAAAACTTCCATATACAGAACCCTTTTGAGCAATTATTAAAGTTTGAAAGAACACTCACTGCGGCTTGTAGGGATGCAAGAGTGAACTTGAGACCTTCCATGAAAAAAGTCACAGGGAATATTAAAACAAATGACATCATGGTTATAATCGAAAAGAGAGTTATATTGTCCAAGGATTCCTGTACATAAGCAAATTCAACTGCCAAAATAAGAGAACAATCGCATAATGTAGCTTCAAATACTTAACAGTCTGAAGATGAAGACAAAACGATTCATGATACCTCCTTGTTGACCATGACTTTCTTGCTGAGCACATTACGAGATTGATTACTTAGATTCAAGGCCATTGTGCTCCAAAACCCAGCCCTTAGAAACCATAAAAGCCAAAGTCATACGCACCGAACAAAAATAAAAGACCTAAACTATGACTCTTCGACCGATGAGCTAGCTAGAATACATATCTGAAATCAAACATAAAGTTTAGGCTATATCCATTTTTCTACTCCTATATCTTTAGCATTTTACTAAAGTTTCTCACCGGTTAAAGGAAGCCTCTTTCATTGATGCAAGTGCAACTCCACCAACGATTGGTAACAACCCAGATGGTCGGAAAGTGTAGGGGCCAAAAATGACAAAAAAAAAGTTAAAATGGGAGGCGGATATTAAATGCTACACCATGAATATCATTAGTCTTTTGAGATCATCAGAAAATTAAGAAACATGAAGCATTACATGTTAAGTTCAACAGGTCACCATATTAACTCAGCAAACTAAATGGTTGCAAAAAATGACGAGCTTTACAACAACTCACAATTAAAATGGCGCATCATTTAGTAACCGAAAAACTACATTAGAAGTGAAAGTTGGAAATAAAGGGCAAGATCTATAAGTATTTGCACCTCCCCAAGAAACATAGCCGATAGATGGACAGAGAAAAATGGCTCCATGCCGATGGATTATCCAAACTCGGGGTCTAGAGGCCTTTTGCCTGCGATGAGCTCCAACAGTACGACACCGAGCAGACTAGAGGTTGCGAGAGGGAGGCGGAGGGGCGTCGGTGTAAGAGTTGGGTTCGGGGGAGGAGGCGGCATCACGGAGTCAACCGGTGGAGGCGGAGGTGGAGGGCTGTTGGTGTCGCGTTTCACTGGAAGAGAAGCACGACGGAGTAGCAATGAGCCCGAAGAGAGAAGTGAGCGAGCACCGGAGTAGGGGCAGCCATAATGTGGTTCATCGGCGACGACAGGGGAACGGCCGCTTGATGCACCGCGGAGCAAAAATGAGCGCAGAGAGAGAGAGAGAAATTTTCAGATTCAAATTTTCGAAAGGAAAAAAATGGAGAGGGACAGAGGAACGAATGGGACTTCTCTTTCCTTCGTTTGAGAAAGAAAGACAAAAGCTTAAGCCACAATAAATACTCTGACGCTAACGTGGAGCTCCTAGACCACCCAATATTTTCTCGACTCGAGAACATTGAAATGAAAAATGGGTTCTTCAGAATCTTTTTTTTTTTTTGACGATTTTGAATCAATTTACGCGAGCATTTTTTCTTCCCCTTTCCTTTGGTAGGGCTTTTCTCTTAGGACTATATGGTTGCAGATTTTCAGTTGGTGACCATGGATGGACGAAGCAAGAGATATATACTTTTTCTTTAATTTACTACTCCTTTTGGAGTTTCCAAGAAACTTCAATTAGTGGCTAGACTGGAACAAGTGTTTTAAATGTTTATTTTCTAGTTGCTTAGTATATATTTGTGGCAGTTGTTAATTAATGTATTTTAATTCCTAATTATCCGATGCAAAATTTGAGAAAAAAAGGCCTGGGTCCCGTTCCTTTATTTTTTATTTTATTGAACAAGGACTATAATGAACAGAATGCGTGCATGCGTGTATAATCGAGGAAAACATTAAGGTGGAAGAAATGTTACTAGAAATGCATAGATTCGTTCTATAAATCCATCCAATAATTTCGTTATGCAATAACGGGGACAAGATCAAATTAAAAAAAAAAAAACCTTTACAATATGATTCTTTAGATATTGCGCCTTACCCCTCTTTGAAAGGAGAGCTCATAGAAGTTCTCTATAATGATTTGGGATTATGGACCTTCAACTAATCACCCATTCAAGTCTATTCTTTGCCCGTACAAGTTATGAGTCGGTTTGCACAACAATGATATTTTTGAAGTGATGGGGAATCAACACTTGTAGGGTTCGGAAACTGCGATCATCCTTGCTAAGCATCTTGTCACCTACAAAGGAAAAGAGTGGTATTAATCAAGCTATGTTCAGGCATGAGATACACCATTTTCTTCAAAAGTTAGGTGATCATTTTGTCTTGGTTCCTTTATATCTCCTCGTTTGCCGATGGCTTGCCCCACTTTGTTACCTGTCAATGGCGTGCATGAAGTTTTAAGAGCGAACACTTTCTTAACACTCTTGGAGATGACATCGTGCCCGATCAATATAAGATTAGCCCTCTTCCATGCTATTGGTTTTATGTAATCTACATTAAGTACAACATCATACGCTAGCATCTGAATGAATAGTGCAGAGTTAGAACAAATGGGACCTGATGGCAATCGTCCCTTATTAAATTGTATCCCGAAGGTATGAATATTTCCAGGCAGTCTTCTGACTTGGTTTGCACAGAAAAATAGGTTCTCTGAGCATCTATAAAATTCAGGGCTTTATTCCTCCACTAGATTATCGGAATTTGTCTTGCCACCTGATGTGCATTCTGAAGTCATGAGTTTTTATATTTTATTTTTTGAGATGTATTGACATTTTGACTTGGATAACTTTTGGAGGGATTGTGCAGAAGCCTAGCCTTCAAAGAGATTTGATCATAGGGCAAATTTGATGTGCTTTCACATGCCCTCAAACACATGAAAATTTCTCATGAACTTGCAATTTACTGAAAGAAACGAGTTACATTATTGAAAACAAAAAATCAAAATCCAAGAAAGTAGAAAAGACTCCTATGTAGAAAAATATGCCGATAATCAAACATGCCCCTACTCTGGGCAATTCGAACTCATTCTATCATCCAAATCCTCATCAATGACAATGCTAGTATCATTGGTTGCTGGGACATTTTTATCACCTTCAGCTTTGCCGGTCGAATTAACATCAGTGGGCTTTACCCGGTTCATTGGGTTTGGCCTTGGAGGAGGACGTAGAGTCGCAAATACCTTCTCCAGCTTATCCACGCGATTTGACAAACGTTGCACTACATTGTTCAACTCGTTCATTCGACGTCCGAGGGGTGTCATCCCGTCACTCTTTCCTTCGAGCGCCAATTTCTTGGTCATTTCTTCGACGCAATCTGACAAGTATTGCTTGATCATGATCGGGAGACGATGTAATATATAAGAATGGCAAAGAAGATAGAACACTTACAGGGATAGCGAGGGTAGAAAGATACAAAAACATACACATGTACATGTGAGGTTTAACTCCTAAAAGTGGAAAATTCAATAATCAAAATAGTAACAAAATTACTCAGAAGATTAAAGAACCTGAAATGCATGAGCAAGCAGGAATGGATGTGTATTTGACACTCAACTGAGACAAGGATTCTGCAAATTTAGACTTATAAAACAAACATGCGATGATAAATGCATTTATTAATGAAAATGTTGATGAATTTGACTAATGCATGACCTAAGCTATTTTGAGATAACTAAGATGTAATGTCGATTCATTCTTTGTTGTGTTTTCTTTTTAATGAGATGAACTCCCTAAATGCAATATGGACACGACTCAGATAATGCTATGATTATATGCACTAATCTAACATGCATTGATGAAGTAACATAAAGTCCTAAATGTCATGCTTGCTATGCTATAATGAATTAACCATATGCAATGATACGGGATCAATTCCTAAAGCTAGCGATACGATATGCGGAGAATGCTATGAAATAAGATAGAATTAATCAAGGACTAATCCTAGGATGCAAGTTATACGAAATGCTTTTTTTTTTTTTTTTTTTTTTTGTATTATATGTATGTTAATGAAAACCGCAAATTATATCCTAGGACCCTATATTAGACTTACTGACTTTTGCTAAACGAATATCGACTTAGCGATGCAGTGCTGACGTTTTTCATATTTTTCTTTTTATGATGTGCAATATGAATAATGCACGAAATGTAATGACTAATTACTCCAATCTTCACCACATAATAACCAAAAATGTGATTTTCTAGATGACTTGAATCACGTGATATAAAACACAACATTTTTTTTTTTTTATCTCTTTTGTTTTCGATAAGTAAAAACCATGAACTACCCTAAATCTACATGTACTCTAACACTAAAATGCATTGCCCTATATAACAAATTATGAACTTGCACAAAACCCTAAATATGTATGAGACAAGCAATATTGATATATTGAAATACACGTTATGATTAGAATTAATCACATCATTGATTAGAGTTCGATCTTAGTGCCTAAAGGTCCAAAAGGAAAGGATTGGATCGAATCATAATATCATAAGCTTCAATTAACTAATAACATGCATTTAAAAACCATATACTAAAATGAATTTAGACAGACCCAGCTTACCTTGAGCAAAGACTAACCTAAGACAATCGGAGCGAGGAAAGGTGCGATGCCTTCTGGTGGGTATTGGCAAGAGAGTGTAGCCGGTGAAGCTACCGCAGCGAGGATTGACGACCGTTGTTCAATGCCGGAGTTTGCAAAAGGGGCTTGCCGAGGGAACTAGCGACTCTTGAACGTAATGGCAAGGACGGATGTTAGCTAGAAACGCCACAGGCAATCACCAATGTCGCTAAATGACCACCGGCGCCAAGCTGCTTTGCCAGGAAACCTGAAGCTTGCAAGGAGGTCTAGAAGACCTACTGGGATAACTGGCCGTGGATGGATTCGCTGGACTTCTCGGCCTAGCTGCTGTGCGTGATAGTGAGGCTTGTCAGCGACCCGACATCATGTCAGTCACTGCGCCTGGAAGTCGCGGCTGAGCAATGCGGAGGCGCGGCGGAGCTGAAGTCAGCATTGATGAGATGAATGACCACGTCAGGGCAACGTCGCGGATGGAGAGTAGGATATGGTGGCTTGGCTTACGAAGTGGTGGTGGGCGGCGGAGTGCCGAGGAGGGCAACCGCGGATGAAGATTTGCTCTTGAAATGATGATACCCACGGACGTTAGATGCTGATCACCACTTTTTCAAATAAACCTCTTTTAACAACCGGGAGATGATATCGCATTTCTATGGAAAGATTTCCCAACAGCCCAGACGTCAATTGTGGGAAAAGAGATCACATCCGCTGATTTTTATCATCTTCCTTAGGGAATAATTCAATGGCTTAATCTCTAGTTGCCTTCTGACCAATGATCGATCACCGAAATCTGAGTCTTCATCTCATCTCAAAAATCTCTTCCGTTTTGCTAGCCCATTATCAGATTCCCACCGAGTTGATCTCTTTAGCGTTTCAAATTTCGATGTTTCCTTTCAAGCTGTGGATATTCTCGCTTTGCCGATCACGATTGCCTTTCTCTCCTTTTGAATTATTGACCGAGATAAAGAGGTCGTGACGGCCAGCTATTTATGGGAGATGATCCTACGTGCGCTTGTCCGTGCATCAGTCCATGGTAGCATCGAAGGGAAGTCACAAGATGACTTAAGCAAAAGAATGCAAATGTGAATGATGCAAGTGACATTTTTATTGTTTTTAGGAGTCGGGTCAACTCCCAATTTTCTTATGCAACCTAAATAGCTAAATAAGTTACTAAAATTTAGATGTCAACAATCTAACAACCTAATTGACACCTAAATTTTCCTTTTACTCAATCTTCTAACAAGATAAATATGATTTCTTGAAACTAGCCAAAAATAAAGGAATGCGTCGTCAATTTCATTTCATTGAAAGGCAATCGATGACACATGCCACTCACAAACTACATTTTGTCAAACACATGTTTTTGTAATGCAAGCATGATTCTCGAATAATGTGGCGGGTCAAATGGGGCCACGCCTCACACACGAGGTTGATTGCGTACCTTCGAGACGTGCATGAGACTCGAAATTAGATGGAGAGGATTGTTGACACTATTCATCTAGGTTTTAAATTACATAGAGAATTCGAGATTGATATTAACCCCTAGCAAAAATAATTTTCATTCAACCACAATGCATAACTAGTCAATTAAAACTTCACCTATTCCTTTTGCCAGCCCAGCCCCCTTCTCTTCTTCTCCTTCTCTCTTCCCTGCTCGGCTTGGACGGTAGCTCGGCGACAAGGGCAGAAGGACGACGCAAGGAAGGACAGCGTACGTCAAAGGACAATGAGGAATGTTGCGCGCGACGCGGTCAGAACGGGCTGGCCAGCAACGGGCTGGCGTCGGACACGGGGCTTGGAAGAGAGAGAGAGAGAGAGAGAGAGAGAGCCGTGAGTGAAAGGGAGGGAGAACTAGGGTCCCCGCCAACTTCCGGTGGTGGCCACACCAAGTCCCGGCCAACTTCTACCCCTCCTCCGCCTTGAAAAAGTGGTAAGACCCGGCTGCTCTTTTTTTCTTATTTTTCCAATTTGGGTCGATTCCTCAAGGATCGCAGCTCGGAGGCGCGCGAGGCGAACGGACGTGGCCCGATCTATGGATCTCGCCCACCATTCGCCACTGCCGAGCTGGGTAGAGAGCACCACCAACGGCCCCCGTTTGCCCTGCTTTGTGCCCTGTTTCGGCTCGTCAGACCAGGCTTCGTCGTGGTACGGTGCGTGCAAGTTCCAGCCCCCATCTATGTCGTGCTAAGCTTCATTTCGATCTCTGCTTATCGATTGCTAAGCGTCTCGGCACGGTTTGACTCCTAGTTAATTCAATAGTCTCCCTTCAGTCGACGCATGTCATGTGTTTGTGAAAATGCCCGAACCGAGTTATGTAGATTTTCCGTGATTTTGGTCTGGTTCTAAGCGTTTGTTGGTTATTTGACATGTTTGTGGACTTTCACTGTCGTTTGTGGAGTCGTGCGCTGTTTCTTTTGCGTGTCATGTGTGTTTCCCGACGGACGGTCCTTTGATTGAGCCAACTCCAAGGGCGGATGCGAGCCGGCTCATGGCCGTTCGTCTCTTCTGTTTTCATGGGTTTTAGGAATTTGGGCTCAACTAGAATTTGTTGAGTTCAGGTTGATTTGGAGCTATATTTGGACTGGTGATCTTCGGGCTTGATTTGCTTTAGTCTAGCTTCAGAAAACTTGGGCTTAAATTGTTGTGCAGTGTGCTTATTGCAATCAGAAGAGGAGGCAGGGCCGGGTATATTTGGTCTGGCAAAAGTGGTTTATTCGGACCAAGCATCGGGGCTGGTCTGATTTCTTAACCCAACCCGGACTTGTTCCGGGTCGGACCCACGTTTGGACCGGGTCAAACCGAATTCCTTTTTAACAATATTAAAACTCATAGAAAGAAAAAGAAAATAATAAAAATGAAAAATAAAATCATGATTTTTTAAAATTAATTAATTAGTAATAATCATAAAAAGATATACAAAAAATTCATAAAAATACTAAAAAAATTTTTTTTTTAAAATTTTGGAAAATTCAAAAATTCATAAAAAAATTAGAAAGTTCAAAAAAATTCCAAAAAAAAAATTTAGAATTCCTCAAAAAGCTTTAAAATATTTTTTTTGGATGATCTTCTCTTAAAAAGGGAGATCCTTTTTTTAATCTTAAATTTTGTTCAAATGTCCTTAAAGACAAATGCCTTGATTGTGTATTTTATGTATGTTGATTATGGTTTCCCTTAAGCTTACTTAGAGGCGGCATGCTCCTTATTTGACAATTGCTAGATTCTTGCTCTCCCGATGTAAATTATTCAATGTCATTTTGGTTGTTGATTGTTATATTAATGACTGAGTACTCACATAATTACCTCACACATTAGTAGGTCTAAAATCAATCTAGACTGCTCGAAATGAATAAGATTAGGTACTAAAAGGATACTAATTATATTATTAGTGTAATTAAGTCCTTGGTCTCAAACTCTCACATGCTTCACTTAGTTTCTAAGTTGACCTCAATAGGTTAGTAGTGACTTCTCATTAGAACATTTTTATGAACACATCAATCTATTCTCTATCCTGAGGGTAGGTCGCGACAAAAACCAAAGCCAAAGGAAGGTGTTTTTGGTGTGTCCTTGAATGAACCGTCTAGAAACATGTACTATTGGATTTCAATTGTCTTGATGGAGTCAAATATGATCCATTACATGCCATTAGTTTAAAGCTTTGTGGAAATAGATATGTATGACTTTGATTGGTGTGGGACTTTTGTTTTACCTAGCTATCCATATGGAAGCCAAACTTCCACACGAAGCTATCGTTGCTATAGCCAAACGACAAGAAAATGAATTTCTGTCAAGATTTCAAAAGAATGAGCTAGTTAATGAAAATCGTGACTTCATGAGGTTCCTTGGTCGGAATGAAGATGGCCTATCTCTGGCCATACCAGTGAGCTGCATGCAATGACCCAAGATATCCCCTATTTGTTACGTCCAAAAAATAAAAAGGAAAATAATTCGATAGTGAGAAATCATCGAATGATTTACACCATCACTTATCTGTCTCGATCGATACTTATATATTAAATTGAGATTCTTATAACTTATTGAAGCATTAACAAGATATATATTGAATGATGTGAGACGATGTTTTCTCCAACATCAAAATTGGTGCAACCCAATTGAAGGAATGAATCAATTATTCAACACATAACTTTAACCATGCCCTGTATGTATGTTTCTGAGGGTAAGTAGAGATTCAGGACAAAAAAAGCAGTTTAATCAAGAATCACAATGCAAAATGTGATTTTTTTTTTACTTTTGGTGGCCGGAGTGAGAAAACTTTATTTCCTCTATCAAGTTAAATCCAACGGATATGCTTTTATGGAAATTACAACTTATTTACCTTAAATTCATTTTTCCCCCAAATTAATTACCTTAAACCCAAACAAATTTTGACTTGGACTATGTTCTTTCCTCTGAAATTCGTATCCTAATTCCTACACTAAACTACCTAGTAATGGTTTATAACCTGATGCGGTCCTAGGAGTAGACAAGATTCGTGTGAGGTGTTTTAACCCGCTAAAGGAAGCAAGACCAGCCCTTTCATGCTGAGATGTAATGTGGTTTATAAGTTTGGGCAGGTTTTTATCTTTTAGGCCAAGATTTACTCTAGGAAGTCTGGCATCACTAGGTCAATAAAACCGAACCATCCGGAAATCAATCACTCTTAGTTCAAATTGGAACTTTGACCAAAAACATACGCATAGATGGTCTACACTCCAACAGGTGAGCTGCATGTAAAAGACCATGCAGCTAGTGTAACTTGGATGGGTCAGTTCGGGCTTCAAACACTAAAAGATTTATAAATGAAATATTTCATTATGAAAATGATGGTCGTTCACAAGGTTTATTGCTTTTCTTCAGCAACTAATATGTACAATGGGGCTAATTTTCAACGGCATAAAGCATAGTCTCTACAGTTAATTTTCAACGACATAATTTTTCCATGCGGAAAATTGCAACAATTGTTGATGGACAGCTCAAGAAAAGGTACGAAGCTGAAGTCAAAATATGTTCAAACTAAATATAGCCCATCTATTATATAGGGGGAAAATTACTAAAAAAAAATCATAAACTTATTACAATTGTGTCAATTCAATTTTAAACTTTTTTTTATTATTAATCAAGTCATAAACCTTTTACAATTATTCTCGATCAGTCCATTCGGCCAAAATTAAGCGGCTAGCTGATGTGGCAATTGGCCGCGCTAGTGACCTTTTTCCAATAATTTTTTTGAAATATTTTATCATTTTTTTAATCTTTTTTTTTCTTTTTTTTTTCTTCTCCCTCTCCCTCCTTCCTTCTCCTCTCCTCCTCCCTCCTTCTTCCTTTGACTCCAACGACCAGCCAGAGGGCTAGCCGGTTGCTGGACTAAGGTGGCTAGGCTAACTCGCCTCATTGTTGCTGGGCTAGGGCAAGCTCATCTAGCCACTGGTGGGCCAAGCCCTCGCCAGATTCAGCAAGGAGGGCCTCGCTGTTGTCATGTCTAGCGAGCTCGCACCTAACGATGGCAGGGCGAAACCTCGCCAGATCTGGCAAGGCGATCTAGCAGGCTCGCCTAGCCAGTCGGCAAGCTCGTGCCCAGCAACAGCGAGGTGAGGCGAGCCCTCGCCATATCTAGCGAGGGGGGCTAGATGCGACGGCGAGCCCCCCTCCCGGATATGGCGAGGGCTCACCTCGCTCGGCGACCACAAGCCGAGTCCTCACTAGATTCGATGGGGGCTCACCTTGCTATCACTGGGCACAAACTCGCCAACTGGCAAGGTGAGCTTGCCAGATCGCCTCAATCTAACAACCGGCCAGATGGACTGATCGAGAATAATTGTAAAATGTTTAGAACTTAATTGATTAAAAAAAATAAGTTTATGACTGAATTGGTATAATTACAATAGGTTTATGGTTTTTTTTTGATAATTTTCTCATTTTATAGATAAAAGGGAGGTAATTGTCAACTCATCTAAAATTTGAGCTGTTGAATGTAGAAGTACTTTAATGGTAAGTATTCGGACAGATAACTACTGCTGACTTTATTATTTAAGAGGTTTATAGATCCAACCCATTTGGATTTTTGTACTTTTTATCTTGATGGTGATCCGAGGAGTATTATGTACAATCTGACATTTGTACAGGTGAACCATTTCTAGCGGCCCAAGCAATCATAATATCAGGGATAATTAGGCATTATTTCACAATAGCTATCAAATTTCAAAATGTACCGGAACTCTGATACCGTTGCACACTAGATCCCGACTCTAAAAAATTACAAGTTAACTCTAGAATTTTGATTTTTGCTGCAATGGCTAATTTTTTTAATCTACATCTCCGTTAAGTGTGTTAATTGAGTATGGATTAAATTATTTTTCTTGACAAACTTAACCGTATTATTGTTAACTTCATTAGTCATGTGTCATTTCCATTTTCTTAACTTCGTTCACCATCTGGTAGAGATTATTCTAGTCAAGAAAAATAAGCAAGTCCCTATTCAGGGAACGTTCAATTTGCCGTGCAGTGGGGGAAAAATAGTGACAAAAACAAAAATCAAAGCTCTATAGTATGTAACTTCTAGAAATTCGGTGCCATTGGGCAACGCGGTCATAGTTTGGGAAAGTAATTTACAACAAATATATTTCCAACGGCACAAAGCATTCCTCTATGGTTAATTTGCAATGACATGAGTGTTTTCTCTTATTCAATGCACGTGTATCGTTAGATTATCGTAGTTGCTATGAAAATATTACTAATAGTCATAAAAACTCATGACTATGTTAAATCGATGCATATACACCACATTGAAATGAACACTAGAAATATAAGCAAGGGGGAAACATATTCAATTGAGAAGAGTAGGTTGACACAACTCTATAATTGCTAGGAGCATAATGTAATCAACCCTATGAACCACGTCAAATGACAACGCTCAAACAATCTGATCCAAACTAACACTGTATTACTTATTGCAATAAGTGCCATCAACGGCTGAAATTTGAAGATTATAACATTTTTTGCTTCAAGTCGGGATTGACATCAAGGCTACTTAGGTTAGGGGGAAGGGTAGGCAACTCTTTGAGAATGTCACAGTGTAACAAATCCAGAGTTTGAAGGCTTGGCAAGAACTGTATTTCTGATGGAAGGCTCGATATACGAGTACCTCGAAGCCTCAGTTCTCTGAGAGATTCTAGGTCCAAAATATCACTTGGAAAGACTCCCCCCAAACTCCTGCACCAGGAGGCATGTACTTCTGTAACATCCTAAAATTCAACCCCGTTTCGATAAAGTGAAATGGGCATTTCGTCGGCGTGCCTATGGCCCTTTTTCTCTGAGTTGATCACTCACGAGTTAACTAACCTATTGGGTAAAGCCGTTAAGGGATGTATCAGCTGTAAAATCCCTAAAAGCTACCTAATTGGTTGGATTGAGCTAAAATCACGTATGATCGATTTTTAACCACGAAATTGAACTCGATTTCGGGAATCGAATTTTAAGCGCGTCATAATTCTTATTTTTAGGATCCTGTCTCATCGCTCGTCAATTTATTGACGGGTCCGAAATTTCAAGAAAGAAATTATCGGAAGAAAATTGAAGACCAAAAGAAAATAGAAAGGGAAAGGGAAAGGAAAGAGAAAAGAAAAATAAGAATGAGATTTTTATTTTATTTCTTTTTCTCTCTCTCTTCTCTCTCCTCTCCCCTCCCCCTCGTGCGAATCCCCCTCCCCACGCCGACTCTCTCTTTCTTTTTCCCCCTTGCCGTTTCCTACTTTGCTTTCTCTTCCCCCCTTTGACTAGTCAAAGTTATTTCTTCTCTCTCCTCTTTCTTCTCTCCTTTTTCCCCCATGTGACTGACTTCTTCTCTCTCTTTTTTTTTCTCTCTGGTTTGTGCGAACCGAAACCGAAGAGAGAAGCTCGAGCGAAAGTTGCAGCTCGCCGTCGCGCCCGTCGCCACCCGTTCCGCCACCGCACCGCACGCCCGCGCCTGCTCGTCCGCCGCTCGCCGCGTGCTCCGCCAGCCCTCGTTTCCTCGTGCCCAGGCCTCCCCCGTGCGTCTCCCACCCCTGTTCCGCCTGGTCCAGCCACCGTGAGTGGCCGAGCAAGCCGCCGGAGCCGCCGTGTAGCCTCGCTGGACCGCCGCTTGCCTTCCCGACCCTTCTCCGGCCCTAACCATCTCTGTTTTCCCTTGTTTCGCAGCCGAACCAGCAAACCCACGAGTGGGTTTCCAGCCGGTTCGTGGGCTGTTTTGGGCCGTTTCCGGGCCTCGAACCCAAGCAGTGCTTTGGGAAGAATCGTTCCTCGCGTCGCCGCCGTTGGATTGATCCGATTTGCGCACGATTTGGTAAGTAATCTCACTAATCCCGGATTAGTTGGCTAATTATGCTTAAGGTTGGTTTAGTTGTAATTAATTATGTTTATGTTGTTAGATTAGAATAAATTAGTAATTATTAGTCAATTGTGATGTGATTTAGATAAATTGATTGCGCAATTAGCAAGTAGACGTGGTCTACTAATTATTGGAAGTGCCTCCCGACCCTTAGTGGGCTCCAATTAGGCTTTTCAGGCCTAAGTGGAATTTTAAGTATTTAAATATTAATTTTCGGAATTAAATTAAATAATTATTTATTTTCCGAAAATTCAACTAAGATGGTCTGGAACCGAAAAATTATGCTGATGACCGTGGTGAAGTCTGTTTGTTTAATTAAGTTTTAGTTTGTGCTAAATTGAGTTTTTAATATTTATTAATTAATTTTCGAAATTAATTAATTAATTAATTATTTTTCAAAAATTAAGATTTTGATGGCTGACGATCGAAATCTCGTGCTGATAGTCGTGGCGCAGTTCGTTTATTTATTTGAGCTCTACGTTGTATGGAATTGAATAAATTGTGATATTTTAGGGATTTACCTAAATTGATTTGGAATTGATTGAGATTGAATGATTGATTGGTAGATGGCGAGTATGTTTGTTTAGCATTTATAATGCTTTGATTGAGTTGTAAAGTGGATGGAGTTATGAGAGAATTGGAAATACTGGAATTGAACCAATCGACACGTGTATGGACCTACGTGGTTCGGTGATTGGGACATCACTGGCAAAAACGGCGCCTTAAAGAACGCACGTATTGGTCTAGTACATACATTATTGTGGACCTATGTGGTTCGGTGATTGGGATATCACTGGCGAAAACGGTGCTTTAAAGAACGCACATATCGGTCTAGTACTCGTATTGTTATAGGCATGTATGGTTCGGTGATTAAGGACATCACTGGTGAAAACAGTGCCTTAAAGAACGCATACACTTGTCTATTAAATACATTGTTATAGGCATGTGTGGTTCGGTGATTTGGGATATCACTGGCGAAAATGGCGCCTTAAAGAACGCACACAATTGTCTATTGAGTACATGGTTATAGGCATGGGTGGTTCGGTGACTAAGGATGTCACTGGCAAAAACGGCGCCTTAAAGAGCGCACACAATTGTCTAGTGAATATGTCACTTTGACAAACTTGATGCTCGAGAGTATTGACCTAGAATGGTCTGTCTGACATGTAATCGACTAGTTCGATTGACCAATGAATTGATCCGATTGTTGTGAAATGATTGATTGAATGGAAATTACCGTGAGTGGTCTTGTTAGTGTGTGATCGACTAGATCGACTGATCGAGATATCGATCTGTGATATGATTGCTTGGATGCTTATTATGAATTGTACTGACTTGCAGATAGGATCTGAGGCCAAGGTAAGTCCTCTGTCCTGTGCGTGTTTAGGCAGCCTATAGTATAATGGTTTACTAATCGGGCTTAGTGGGATAGAACTCGCTGAGACGTAATCTCATCCCAGTTTGGGGAAATCATTTCAGGACCCCGCTAAGGAGCTGAGGAGGAAGAGTCGGAGAAGGATTTTTGAGAGAAGAAGATAATCTTGAGAGGGGCCTTGAGTACGGCCCAGATGGACTGAGATTCTATCTTCTTTGATATTTCCATTTTGATGTGAATAGAGTTTAGAATAAAAAGCTGTGAAGTGTTCTGGTTTGTGTTTTGTATAAAAGTTTGGTTATAAGTTTCAATATGAAAAATATGGCCCTGCTTTTCTATCCCATCGTTTTATTGTCTGGGGATTTTAACTGCTTCTGCATGTGCTTAATAAATAAAAGGGTCGGCGATACATAATCCTGTGATATCGCATTATAAAATCAACCAAGTGTGAAGGATGCGCGCATGCCTGAGGATCGGGACGTGACAACTTCTTCCAGGGAAATCAACATTCCAATATTACGAGGAAATTCTCTTACGAAACAAGAATCCATTTTCAGCACTTTCAATTTCCAAAGGTTTATAGTTGAATCGGGCAAATTCGAAATACCCGTACTTGAAATATCCAACTCTTCTAATGAGTGCCCCAATTTGCCAATGGATTCCGGAAGCTTTCCAAGCCCACGACAGTCCTTCAAAGACAAGCGTCTAAGATGTCCCAAGTCTCCTATTGACTGAAGGAGTTCAAGAATTTTCGCGTTATCCAAGGCTAGCTCTGAAAGAGCTTTAAGTTCACAAATTGAACTAGGAAAATGAACCAATGACAAGCAATTAGTGGCACTAAGAATTTGCAGTCGAACCAATTTGCCTATCGATGCAGGAAGTTCTCGTACAGAAGTGCCATCAATCAGGAGCTCTTTCAAAGCATTCAGCCCATCCATTTTCACAGGCAACATGCTAAGTTCAGAGCAAAACTTCAAATTCAAGGTAACCAAGGGCTTCAAATCATTAATTGAAGGATCTAAATGAACCAATCGAGAACATCTTTCAAGGATCAGTATCTCCAAATTTGGGCAACACGAGAAGCTCGGGGTAACTAATAGGTCCGTACAACCTGTAAGATTCAAGACTTTCAAATGCTCCATCTGCAAAACAAGGGAAAAAAGTTCATATGACGTAGAACTCTCAATGTACATAAGGGCTAACACGAAGACAACAACAAATGAGCTACAAACCCACCTTTATTCTATTCCAACCTCCCCAGGACTCTCTAACCTTGCTCCAGGAAAGATCAAGAATAACTAGGTTCTCATTTTTCTCTAAATGCATGCTGATCGCATCTTGAGGGCAACCTTGCCACGAAGCCACCAAACGTTCAACAAGGCACCTGCAAATTGTCTACCAATATTGGCGCGACCCAAGCTGAGAAAAGGCATGCTCGGCAGGATCACACAGCCTGCCTCTTTAGTTTCCGGGTGGTCTCTTTTCTGTATGAAGGACCAAAAAAGTCAACAAAAGAAACGTGAAAGTCATCAGACAATGAAATAGTTACTATGGATGCCTAAATTCCCATGAGGTAAAGAAAATCGAAAAACATATAGAAGCTCAAATGCTACTTTTTTCCCCCAACGTACCCTTTTCCCCTTCTTCCTGTCCTGGGCTATGGCAGGACCGTACAATCCAGCACCTGTTCCTGGATTGTGGAAACGTTCGTGGACAATGTCCCTGGCAAGGCACCTTAGCAGGCTGTGCATGCCTAATTTATTTTTGTCCATTTCTATTAGGGACATTCGACAAAGGACACTGACTTCATCACGACGATTACAATGATGAGGCCAAATGATCAGATGAGAAAGAAGAGAATGAGGAGGATGAAGACGAAGAGGACGAGGAGGACCAGGAAGCCAATACCACACAAGTGAGGCAATCCGACAATCCACATCCGGGGGAAAACTTGCAAGAATAAGATACATCAGCTTTAGATCTTCATCTAAAGTATCATAAATTATACTAAGAATCTTCTGGTAATCTTCCTGAAATTGTTGCATGAGATCTTTGAATTTAATCCATTCTTCCAGTCCTTTATATTGCAAAAAAGAACCAAAAACTTTCACAAGTAGTGGAAGTCCCTTCGCAGCCTTCACTATTTCGATTGCAATTTTAACATAAGATCGTAGTTCATCACTCATTCCGGTTGCAGCATACTGCCAGAAAAAGTTGAAAGCTCGATTATCATCCATCGGATTAACATTGTAAGTATGAGCCAACCCTCGAGCAACAAACCCTTGAAGAACTCTGCTTTCTTTTGAGGTGACAATTACTCTACTTCCACAACCAAACCAATCAAGCTTAGCTCCTACAAACTCCTTGAGGAGGGATGCCTTCTCCATGTCATCAAGAACAATAAGAACTTTCATACTCCTAAATATCTCTTTCAAAAATCGTACTCCTTCGAAAGCAGAAGCAACCTCATGCTCTCTTTTTAAAATATTATGGATCAACTTGGTTTGAAGATAGTGAACACCTCCAGGTTGCCGTGTTGTTTCTTCAATCTCGGCAAGAAAACTGCAAGCATCAAAGCGAAGGGATATTTTATCATATATGATCTTGGCAAGAGCAGTCTTTCCGATGCCATCTCTCCCATGGATTCCAACAATTCGTACGTCGCTTACTTCCAGTTCCAATAATTCCATTATTTTCGATTCTTGACTGTCTTCAAGCTCCTATAAAGGTACTTAAGTTTAGGAGAATGTTAGATAAGAAGAGAAGTGAAGAAATATACAGATGTGGCACTGTAAGTTCCAGATGAAAATGCCATTCTCTGAGACATGTGCTTTGATTGTGCCTGCCAATCAATTATATGCCTCACTAGTTGAGATGTTGTAACTAATATTTAGCTGACACAGAAGACAGGTTGTTGAAGATAAACTCCTCTGAAGTTCCTCCACACAATCATTGACTACATGCATCTCATTTAAGCTAAAAATCTAGTAAGCAAACTGGCTTACTAAACATAAAAAAGCCTAATCTGGCTTAACACACACCCGTTTCTTGTCCTTTGCAAAAGGAAGCGCAGAAAGGTGATGACCAGCCTTATCAGAGAGCATCTCCAAGTTGCCACAGTGATAAATTAAGCAGGAGTTTACCATGAGATCTCATTTAGGTGTTCAAGATCCATAATGGCTTAAATCATGGGTAATTAGCTACTGAAAAAATTGAAGTATATGCAAGCTAGTTCAGAGTTCAGACGATGACTTGCATTATCTTGGAGGTTCAGTTCATGCGTTTGCCTTCCTTTTTATATCATATTCTAACTTTACAGCGACTGTAAAAATGACGTAAAAATATTTCGTGGTAATTAGACTTTTTATCTATTTGATGTAAAACACACTCAAGCTGAAACTAACTTCATCAACAGTTACAGTCTTTAGGAGAGAGTACTCGAGAAGAGAGGAGAATGGGAGCGAAGAAATATACCGAGGTCCTGTCAGATAACATGGGATTATCACCAGTGGATAGATCCTCAGACACATGATTGTGTGCTATCATCAGCTTAAACAGAATTTCTCCAACGATGGCTGTGATAAGTTCCTTTTCACTGCCAAGGCAGAAAAAATCTCAGTTCCAAACCATTAAAAGATCACTGAAACTTCAAATGGCTCATAAAAACGTTAACCCAACGCACTACATAATGAAACGGCAATCAATGTGCTAAAAGATCACTGAAACTTTATGCAGAACATAATTTACCTGATGTAAAGATATAAACATACACACTGATGTTTAGTAATTGTGTGAAAGTTGCATAATGCCATTGCAGCAAGTATTTGGTCCAAACAATGGATTATATTCTCACAGTTTGCCATCGAGTGAAAATATCACTCAACCATGGGTTGAATTACAGAATTACACGATTATGTGGCTGAACAGAATGAAGTTTTACAGATAGTTCACTGAGCCAAACTCTGATATGTAGTGTAAACAGGGTCAATTCGAGAGAAAGATTTGGCCTGAAAAAGGAAGAAGAGGGAATTGAAAATGTTAACCCAGTTAATTCCCATCAATAATTTCCTCTTTTTTTTTTTTTTTTTCTCTCTAGTTTAGTCCCCATAAAGCTTTGAAACAGGCTCGGTAACAATCATAAACCCAAGCAAGTGAGCAAAACAATTTAGAGTGCACCAGAGTCAAACAATATTTGCTTTTTTTGCTGGGAAAATATAGTTGGGCTTCCTTTTCCTGATATTCTCGACATTACCTCCGTCGATAGAGCAAATAAATCAGAAGAAACCGACAAGAAAAGACAGAGGTAATGCAACATACATTTTATATGAGCTTCGTTCCCATCCCTTGATTTTACCAGCCCCCACAAGAGCCTTCTCCCACAGCTTGACTTTCTCATCGCCGAATATCTGCTTGTGCTCGTCCAGGGCGTCTCTGTAGCGTGATTTTTGGTCCAGCTGCACGTCAGACTGTTCCACATCGTAGAAAATGGGTAGGATCTCTTTCTTCCCTCCTGATCTAGACGTGTGTTCTACCACGAGTGCGAGAGTCTCAAGGCACTCGAGGTTATAAGCATAGGCTTTTGAAAAGATAGGTATGTAGATGTTGGAGCTGGAGACCGATAGCCGAAGCTCTTCGGGTAGAATAGATGGGATGTCGTCAACTCTGAAAACGCGAATTCCGTCAGCTTCCAAGCGGCGACAGAGGAAACCAACGAATCCATAGTGACCATCGGATCCAAAGTAACTCAGGATCACATCATCTTGATTCAGCCTCGCTGGTTTTTTTTCGACGAGGTCAGATAATTCAGCAACACTCGATTCTGCCCCTGATTTTAGCTTCTCCGGTTTTCTTGACTCGCCTTCTTGGCCAAAAATTGGTTTTCTGCTTCGGGAATCAGCCATACTCGATTCCGACTTCAACTCAATCTGTCGTCGTCCAGTTTTCACTCTACCTGGGTTTTTCAGAGAATGGCCAAGTGAACCGTTCGGGTTTGCCTTAATGGTCGTTCCATCCCAGCTTAAGAAGACAAATTCCACCCAAAAAAAAAAAAAAGTAATTATTTACGAAAATTCAAGAGAAATAACTCGTTACCAGATTCTCAGTCTTGCTGTTGCCCGGGTAAAATTACTGTACACGATATATTTACGAACTACGGAGCAATGGTACGATGATGGACGTAAGGATAAAAAATTTATAATAAATTCAAGTTGTCGACGGTATCCCATAGAAAGTCACAAAGGTTAGGAAATTCTAGCACACGAGACTTTGAGGTAAATCACTTGTTATTACTTCGTTTTTTTTGCAAAAAATAATTTCCAAAAAAATATTTTCTGAATTTTTCAGCAATCAGTCTATGAAAAATAATTGATTAAGGAAAATATTTTCCATTAATGGAAAAACATGTTTTCCACTTTTCAAGTAGGGAAAATATTTTTTGCATCTTCTTTCACCAAACACCTTTTTCTTTCATTTTTATTTTTTCTTTTCCTTTTGCCGGTTTTTCTTTTTTTTTAAATTGAGTTTTTAATTATTTTTCTTTTTCTTTTTTATTTTATTTAATTTTCTTTTTATTTTAATTATAATACAACTTTTCCTTATATTACAAGAAGATCGGGAAAATTAATCAATTATCATGAATTTGACAATATAGCTAGCTTTGTCTTTGAAAGATTCCATAGCTTTGGTACGTAAGCTTCTTAGACCGGAGCAGGTCTGTTAGCTTCTTCTCTCCCTGGAGCGATCTCCCAGTTGTTCCGTCCGAGGAAATACCTGGTCTGTACGCCATTTCTTGAGCTTCTCACTCATGGATATCAACCACTTGGGGCTTCCATCAACTAAATGGCCCGATGTTTGCCGCCACGAAGCCTTTCTCAGTTTCAGAGGAGGAGATGTTCGGGGGGCTTCGTTGAATTTCTCTTCGAAGGCCTCGCTGATTCAGGGATCATTGCATTTATTGATCATCATGGGATCGAGATCGGAGAAGATATCATGCCTAAGATCTTACAAGTGATTGAGCACACGCAGATCTGCATTCCCATCTTTTCCAAAGATTTCGCTTCCAGTAAGAGTTGTCTGAAGGAGGTAGAGAAAATGGAGTGTGACAGGACAATCATGCCCATTTTCTACGACGTCTCCCCCTCAGTGGTCTGCGAACAAAAGGAGAGTTATCAGCAGTCCTTCCGCGACCATGAGGCCAAGGGGGTGCCGTCAACGACTATAAACAACTGGAAGAAGGCTCTGCAAAGTGTTTCAAGAAAACGAGGATGGGAATTGGAGAAATTCCAGCACGGGTAATACGAAATCAAGATTTCTATGCTTCTTTCGACTTTTCCAACAGTGGTCATCGAGTGTGAAATTAAAGAAAGAAAAAAGTCAATGCATCTGTTCTTTTGCGTGGTGTATTATCCGAGCAGTTGTTCCTTTTCACATCTTACTCTTTCCTTCTTTTCCCTTTGGCAGGCAGCGTGAACTTATAAATGAGGTTGTTTCCACGGTCCGCCGGTTGTTGCAGAAGGATGACTTATATGTGACGGCACATTTAGTGGGGATCGATCAACCTGTGCAAGAGGTGATGAGAAAACTTGGTGTTGGCTATGAAAATGGAGAAGTAATTAAAGGGCAAACGATGACAGGAAAACGTGTGGTTGGGATATCGGGCCTCCCAGGAATTGGTAAGTTGACTCTTGCTGCAGTTGTCTACAACAAAATCCATCATCTCTTCGAAGGTAAGAGTTTCCTTAAAGAGGTTGAGCAAACAAGACTCTTGTCTCTCCAGGAAGATTTAGTCGGTGGCCTCCAAAAGAGAGCATACACATTTAAATCTCCTGCTGAAGGTACCGAATTTATCAAGTACAAATTTGGAGATCTAAGAGTTCTTATTATTCTTGACAATGTTAGTGATTTTAAACAAGTCAATTCACTAGCCGGAGATCTAAGATGGTTTGGTCCAGGAACTAGGATCATCGTGATCTCTAGGAGAAGTAATCTTGTTGACAACTGTAATCTTGTGCTTGTGACCTCTACAAGCAGCAGCAGTACTTTTAACGGTTGTGATGACATCGTCGTTGAAAAATACGAGCTAAAACAAATGAAAAGTGACCATGCTTTTCAGCTATTTTGTAGTGTCCTTAGAGAAAAACCTCTTAAAAAGGAATTCTCCTCTTTGGCATGTGAAATTATTTCGGCTGCTGGAGGAATTCCTCTGGTTATTGAGGTGGTTGGTTCATTTTTACGTGGAAAGCCCATAGAATTTTGGAAGGAGGCATTGGATAGATTGAAACGAGAGCCTTACACTGAGGAAGTAAAACGAAATCTGAAGAGAAGATATGAAGATTTAGATAAAAATGCCCAAGGGATATTTCTTGATATAGCATGTTTTTTTGTGGGAAAGGACAAAACAATACCCTCTTACATGTGGGAAGCTTGTCAATATGATCCTTATAAAGGAATCGATGAGCTTCATGACTTGTCTTTGGTCAAAACCAGAGAAAACAATGAATTGTGGATGAATGGTCAACTAAAAGTCCTCGGGAGGGATATTGTCAAGGAGGAAAATCCAAGTGAACCTTTCAAGCAGAGCAGGTTATGGAATCAGGAGGATATCGAACCAGTATTGAACGAAAGGAAGGTAAATTTTGAAGACAAGAAGGTCTCTTTCGTAGTCTGAATTAAAGTACTTTTGAATACTTATTCTATTTTCAGGGATAATTGTCAATGCACTTCTATCTCACTTTCTCATTTTGCCATTTTTCCAGGATTGGCAGGACGCTGCAAGTGAAGCCCTCAGTGCCACATTCGACAAACCCCATTTATTTCCTGAACGTAGATTCTTTTGTGAGTTCTCGAAGCTTAGGTATCTTAAAATGAACCACGCTATTGTCAAAGCATATAAGCAGAGTGCAAAGAGCTCCAGAGAGGATTTTTACCTTCGAAGGTTAAAGTGGTTTGAATGGCAAGGGTGCAACGATATCTCCAGTCTACTTGCTTTAGATATGTCAAAATTGATCGTTCTTGATTTGTCTGGGAGTACCTCCAGCAATTGGCAGTGCTGGAAACAAATTATGAAGGTATGATGACATACCTGCGCATTTTCTTTTGCATCCAGTTTGACAATAGCTTGCAAAAACAAGGCTTATATATAATTCTTTTGTTTTGCAGAGGGCCAAAAACTTGAAAGTTTTGATCCTAAAAGATTGTCATTGGCTAACTAAATCTCCATTTTCCCGAACTCCTGTAAACTTAGAGAGACTAAACTTGGAACGTTGTTCAACATTACCTACATGTGTTGTGAGGTCCATTAGCAAGCTAAGGAATTTAGTTTCTTTGAATATCAAGTTCTGCAGCTTCGTTGAAAAGCTACCAGAAGATATAGGTTCCTTGGAAGCTTTGAAAGAGCTTTACATCGATGGAACTTCCATTAAAGCCATTGAAATCCCCGAGGGTTCCTATGGGAAGCTTAAAATTCTGAGTGCTTGCAACTGTAAATTCTTGTCTCTACCCAGTTCAATTGGTAACTTGAAATCTCTTTCGTACCTAGCATTGGACGAGACTGAACTGAGCGAGCTCCCTTGTTCTATCGGATTGCTGGAGAATCTCCAGACGCTATCTCTGAGAAACTGCAGGAGCTTGTGGAAATTGCCGGATTCCACTGGAGACCTTAAAAAGCTGCTAGTCATGGATCTTTCAAGCACAATAGTCGATGAAATACCTTCCCCCGTCAAGGATTTGCAAAATTTGAAAGAACTAAAGATGGATGACACTCATATGAGAGAAATTCCTGGAGGCATTAAGAATCTAGAGAGTTTACAAGAGATAGATTTCTCGGGCTGCAGAAATTTGAGAGGGGAGTGCAACATTATGGGATTATCGTCTTTGCGGGTGTTACTTCTAGAATACACTGATATTTCTCGGCTGATTGTGACGGATCGCCAATCCTATAATTGCCAAAACCTCAAACTAGATGGCTGTGACATCCTGAAATTCGACCCCATTTCGATAAAGTGAAATGGGCATTTCGTCGACGTGCCTATGGTCCTTTTTTTCTGAGCTGATCACTCATAAGTTAACTAACCTATTGGGTAAAGCCGTTAAGGGATGTATCAGCTGTAAAATCCCTAAAGGCTACCTAATTGGTTGGATTGTGCTGAAATCACGTCTGATCGATTTTTAACCACGAAATTGAATTCGATTTTGGGAATCAAATTTTAAGCGCGTCATAATTCTTATTTTTAGGATCCTGTCTCATCGTCTGTCAAATTGTTGACGAGTCCGAAATTTCAATAAAGAAATTATCAGAGGAAAAATTGAAGACCGAAAGGAAATAAAAAAGGAAAAGAGAAAAGAAAAGAAAATAAGACAAGTATTAGTTTATTTTACTTTTTCTCTCTCTCTCTCTCTCTCCCTTCTCATTTCTTTCTCTCTCTCTATCCTCCCTTCTTTCCCCCTCCCCCTCGTGCGATATTTCCCCCCATCGCCTGCCCTCTCTCTCTCTTCCCTTTTGACCGGTCAAGCCCTACTTTCTCTCTCTCTCTTTCTTCTTCTTCTTCTTCTTCCTCCTCGTGCGTCCAAAGAAGCGAACCGAACTAGAAGCTGCAGCTCGCCGTCGTTGCTCTGTCGCCGCTCGTCCCGCCGTCGCACCGCACGCCGCGCCCACGCCCGTGCGCACGCCGCTCGCCGTCATGCGCCGCCAGCCCCATCCCTCGCGCTAGGCATTCCCCCGCGCGACCTAGCCACTGCCCAACCGCCGTTCCGCCCCGTCTGGCCAGCTTTGGCCACCGCCCAGCCTCGCCGGACCTCCCTGGCGTCCCCCTTGCCCTCCGCCGGCCTCCCCTCGCCACCCTAGCCGCCGGACGAGCTTCATCCAGCCAAGAACAGTGGCTGGAAAAATGGGTTTCCAGCACTGTTCAAGGCCCGCTTTGGGCCGTTTCCGGGCCCCGAACCTAAGCCATGCTTTGGGAAGTTTTGTTCCTTACGTCGCCCCCATCGGATTGATCCGATTTGCAAACGATTTGGTGAGTAATCTCACTAATGCAAGATTAGTTGGCTAATTATGCTTAAGGTTGGTTTAGTTTTAATTAATTATGTTTAGGTTGTTAGATTAGAATAAATTAGCAATTATTAGTCAATTGTGATGCGATTTAGATAAATTGATTGCGCAATTGGCAAGTAGACGTGGTCTACTAATTATTGGAAGTATCTCGGGAATTTTCCGACCCTTAATCGGGCTTCAATTTGGCGATTCGGGCCTAAGTAGGATTTTTGGCATTTAAATATTATTTTTCAGAATTAAATTAATTTCGAATTTATTTTCCGAAAATTCAACTGGGATGGCCAGTGACCAGAATATTATGCTGATGACTGTGGTGAAGTCTGTTTATTTAATCGGGTTTTATTTTGAGCTAAATTGAATTTTTAATATTAATTATTTAATTTTCGAAATTAATTAATTACTTATTTATTTCCTGAAAATTCAACTAGGATGGCCCGTGACCGGAAATTTATGCTGGTAATCGTGGTGCAGTCTGTTTATTTAATTGAGCCTTATTTTAAGCTAAACGGAATTTTTAATATTTAATAATTAATTTTCGAAATTAATTAATTAATTATTTATTTTTCAGAAATTAAGATTGAGATGGCCAATGACCAAAATTTCGTGCCAATTGTCATGGCGCAGTTTGTTTATTTAATCGAGCTTTAGTTTGTGCTGAATTGAATTATTTGTTTGAGAATTATCCTTTAATGGAACAATCTTTGATTATTAATTGGAAAATAACCGGGTGTCGGTTGACAGCACCAAAAGTGTTTTGGTGGGCTATAGAGAATGGTGGGAATTATGAAAAAGGAAATTATAATATTTTGGCTAAGGCCGATTTTGTATCCACACGACTATTTTATCGGGTATGATAAAAATAATGGGAATATTGGACGGTGGAGATGGTATACTATATCAACCTTCGGGCGATATGTCAGCTTTAGGTGAGCAATATACCGGTATACTATATCGACCTACGGGCGATATGTCAGCTTTAGGTGAACAGTATACCTTATTATCAGCTT
Source organism: Eucalyptus victrix (assembly GCA_016097545.1). Classification (NCBI taxonomy): domain Eukaryota; kingdom Viridiplantae; phylum Streptophyta; class Magnoliopsida; order Myrtales; family Myrtaceae; genus Eucalyptus; species Eucalyptus victrix. Next base: position 9,801,626 of record CM027841.1, on the reverse strand, counting down.
TGGGCGAGCAATATATTATCAGCTTTGGGTGAGCATATGGTATACTATATTGACCTTCGGGCGATATGTCAGCTTTGGGTGAACAGTATACCGGTATATTATATCGACCTACGGGCGATATGTCAGCTTTGGGTGAGCAATATACCTTATTATCAGCTTTGGGCGAGCAATATATTATCAGCTTTGGGTGAACATATGGTATACTATATCGGCCTTCGGGCGATATGTCAGCTTTGGGTGAGCAGTATACCGGTATACTATATCGGCCTTCGGGCGATATGCCAGCTTTGAGTGAACAATATACCTTATTATTAGCTTTGGGTGAGCTATACTATCTATTTATCAGTTTTGAGTTAGCAATCCTGATTTGATAAGACTTCATGGATAGTATTGAATATGCCGACCGAGCATGGGTCGTGATGTCATGTAATCGACTAGGTCGATTAATCATTGCTTTGATTTGATGTCGTGAATTGATTGACTAATTGGAAATGACCGTGAGTGGTCTTGCTGGCATATAATCGACTAGGTCAATTTGATCGATGCTTTGATCGATGATATGATTGTTTGGGTGCCTATTATGAATTGTACTGATTGCAGGTGGGATCTGATGCCAAGGTACGTCTTCTGCTCTGTGCGTGTATAGGCAGCCTATAGTATAATGGTTTACTAATCGAGCTTAGTGGGGTAGAACTCGCGGAGACGTAGTCTCATCCCAGTTTGGGGAAAAACATTTCAGGACCCCGCTGAGGAGGTGAGGAGGAGTCTGAGAAGGAGAACTCGGGATGAAACTTAAAGAGAAAGATTTTTGGGAGAATAAGATAATCCCAAGAAGGGCTTTGAGTACGGCCCGGATGGCTGAGAGTTTATCTTCTTTTGAGATCTCATTTTTGATGTGATTAAAGTTTAGAGTAAAAAGTTGTAGAGTGCTCTGGTTTGTGCTTTGTATAAAAGTTTGGTTATAAATTTCAATATGAAAAATGTGACCGCTTTTCTATCCCATTGTTTTATTGTCTGGGGATTTATAATTGCTTTCGCATGTGCTTAAAAATTGAAAGGGTCGGCGATATGTAGTTTTGGGATATCGCATTTTAAAATCGACCAAGTAGAAGGATGTGTGCGTGCTCGAGGATCGGGGCGTGACAATGGCGATGTCCCCATCTTGATAATTGGAACTATCCAAGGGCATGGCATCGGTTCAACAGATGTGAGACTAGACCACCGTTCAAGGCTGACAGACATCATATCAGCATGCGATGATGAGTCAGAGACCGTAGCAATGTGGCGGTCCGACAGAAGCAAGGAAGTTATCGGTGGATGAGGTTTGGCTACGGAGGAAGTTAGCGCTCCTATCCCATTAATTCAAATTTGTAATTCATCAAGCATGTCAACTGATCTTCATGCAATAAGGGTTGTTAGGGGCATAGTCAAATTCGAATTTTCGCTTCTAGTTTGAATTTTCAATTTACATACTTCTTCCATTTTCTTGGCCTTCACACTCGCACACTCTTTATTGTCTTGCACGCATGTCAATTTCCTGCAATTTTGTGCGCACTTGTTAGCTTTGGATTTGACTCGATGTAAGTATTACGTAGTTTATTTGATCGATCTGCAAGATAACTACAAGGTCGTCAGAGTATGAGTTTTAGTTCCTTTCTTGATCGTTCATCTCATTAGTACTCTCCTTGATCAATAGTAAAGAATGAAATCTTGTCCTTTTTTTTTGTCAATTTAAAAACCAGAATGAAAAACTTAATGCTGCATCCGTCCATCTAACAAAAATTCTTCAAAGGTACAATATGTTTGTGAATGTCGTTGCACCTATTTTACCAAAAATTGGAAGTGATTGCTTTTTCAAATAAAATTGAAAATGATTATTGCTTGGTTCTCTTAATAATTGATTTAATTTAACTAGTATGAAAACTATATATGTAATAATCTAAATATAGTCAACATACATTGTCTCTTTCAAAAGAACATCTTGCATAAAAAATTGTGCTTACATGCACAATAGGAAAGAGAACTTTCTGATTCTGATAGAGAATTGTGACTAATCCAACTAACAAAAAATTAGTGAATTTTATTTTCGAGATTTAAAACACCGTGTATTTAATGGCACTTATAATGAATGAAAATATCTAATACATGATTAATATGCTGGCTTTCTATGACATTTTGAATCTTTCTTAATGAGATTTTTTATGGCTCACATATGTATGATACATTATCGTTATCTCGAGTTTGTGTTGTATACAACACCCATATATGTTGGAAGATTTTAATTTGTTCAAAATGTGATGTTGCCTTTTATGAATAAGAATCTTGGATTATAGTGGATATATATATATATATGCAAGGTTCAGCACAAAATTTTCGTTGGTTACTTCTTTTATCCAAGTTCGAGTATTTGACCAAGAAGAAGACGTCTCTTCCTTGTTCAAAATAAAAGTCGCACAAGAAAGACAGAAAAAGGCAGCTATTGTTCAATCCGTACAGCGGACTCCAAAAAGGATCAACAACGAGCCAAACCGACGACTCTTTCCAGGACGCGCGAAAGAGTTTGTTCTTCGGCCAGGCATAGGAACAAGACAAATGTAAATAATTTATACTCCAGGAATAGGAACAAGACACATGTAAATAATTTATACTATGAACTTTACATTCAATTGAGTTATTTATTTATAAAAACTGTTGGTTTGGACTTAATATAAATATAAGAAACACTCGAATATATATGAGCGATTGTAACCCTGATTTCTTTTATTATTAGTGGGTTTTTACTGCCGGCTCTCTCTATGGAGTAGGCACCGACTATCGAATTGAACCATGATCTCTGGTGTCATTCATTTTTCCTAGTTTATATAATTAGTAATTTTGCATTAGCTTAATTGCAAGATCTTGTCAATTTTCGCATTATCAGTTTCCGCATTACTTTTACAACACTAGAGAAAAAGAAATGTATTTTAAAAGAACATTTTGATCAACTAAGTATATCCAATTCTAACAAAGTGTGAAATGGTATAAGTAAGTTACTTAGATCCATAGGACCCAAGCAATTCCACTTTCGTCTCAGGAGAAAAGGCCAAAAATGTTTGGCCCCGGCTGCGTTCATAGTCATCCGGTGCTTGAAAGCATCGCCGCCAGCTTTTCCCTTTATCCCTCCGCCTTGCGTTGCAGCCGGAGGAGAAGACTCTGCATTCCCTAATCCTTAGATGCTCAATAGACATTAGTTTGTCTACATCTTTTGGACCACGAGTCAAAGTTTTGTTTAATGCACATGGGTCATGGAAGGATCACCACAACATATATCTTGTTTTCTTTACGATAAGCAAGCGGCTGCGCCGAAAATCTTACACGAACTAAGCCGACAAATAAAACTGACACCATCTCAACTTGCAGTTGTTAAGTTGTCTGTGGTGAGCTCGTGTACCTCGTTTTTCTTCCAAACCCGCCAGAATTCAAAATGGGGCGTGTGCACGAGAAATCAAATCATACATTGCAATCGAATGCTCGAGATAAGAATAATTGCGTGCACGTGGAGTTATATCACTGAGAGTGAACGAAAAGGTTAGTGGCATTGTTGGCCTTTGGATCTACACAATGTGGTGGACGCGTTGGGGCCAGCTTTCGCGGTAAACACTATGGGACGTGCGGAAGAACGCTGAGGAGTGACAGAAGGGCCTCAGCAACCAGTGGCTACGACCCAACTCACGCTCAGTCACTAGCTCGATCGAGTCAATGTCTTGACTCTTGATTCGACAAAGTTTTTTTTATCTATCTTCACTTTATTTCTTGCCAAGATGGAAATTTATGCTCCACAAGCCGGGCAAGAGCTTAGCTCAGCCAACAACGAAGGGAGAGAGTGAAAGACATACACCTTTTAGGACATACTCTCAATGTTTGGTGTCAATGTTTTTTTTTTTTTTTCCTGATCATAGTTCAAATCTTTTCCTTGTGTTTTTTGGAGAACACGACCAGTTCCATATAGCAACGACCCAACTCATGGTCACTAACTAACTCGATCAAGTCAATGTAGTGACTCTTGGTTTCCACAAGGCTTTCTTTATCCATTTTCACTGTATCCCTTGTCAGATGGAAATTAATGCTAACTAGGCTGGGCAAGAGTGTAATTCGGTTGACGAAGAGAGAAAAGTATACACCATTAGTACATACCCTCCACAACTGATGTTGATTTTCAAACTTTAATCCTTTTTGTTTATAATAATTCAAATCTTCTCCTATTGTCTCTTGAAGAATAGGACCACAATCCCTCACCGGCTCAATCGAGTCAATGGTGCAACTCTCAATTTCGACAAAGCTTTTTTTATCCATCTTTATTTTATTCCTTGTTAGATGGAAATTAGTGTTGTCCAAGCTCGGCAAGAGCTTAATTCGGCCGACAAGGAAGGAAAAGTATACACCTTTTAGTACATGCACTCAACGTTTGATATTGATTTTCAAACTATAATCCTTTTTTCATAATAATTCAAATCTTCTTCTACCGTTTTTTTAGAACATGACCACAATCACTCATTAGCTCAATCAAGTCAATGCCGTGACTCTTGGTTTTGACAAAGCTTTCATTATTCGTCTTTACTTTATTTCTTATCATATGGAAATTAGTGTCACCAAATCTGGGTAAGAGCTTCATTTGACCGACGAAGAGAGAAAAGTATTCACCTCTTAGTACAAACTCTCGACTTTGATGTTAATTTTCTAACTTTAATCCTTTTTTTCAATAATAATTCAAATGTTTCCTATTATTTCTTTGAAAACAGGCTCACAAATGCTCACCACCTCAATCAAATCAAAGGCATGACTCTTGATTTCGACAAAGCTTTCTTTATCCATCTTCACTTTATTCCTTATCAGATGGAAATTAGTGCTATCTAGGCTAGGGAAAAGCTTAATTCAGTTGACGAAGAGAGAAAAAGATACACATTTTTGTACATACTCTCGACATTTGATATAGATGTTCAAACTTTAATCCTTTTTCTTTCATAAAAATCCAAATATTTCCTATTGTTTCTTGGAGAGCGCTTCCTAGCTCAATCGACTCATTGTTGTGACTCTCAGTTTCGCCAAAAGTTTTCTTTATTTATCTTCATTTTATTCCTTATCAAATGGAAATTAATGCTGTTTAAGCTAGGGAATAACTTAATTTGGCCAACGAGGAGAGAAAAGTATACACCTTCTAGTACATACACTCAACTTTTGTTGTTGCTTTCCAAACTTTGATCCTTTTATTAGATAACAATTCAAAGCTTTCCTTACTATTTCTTGGAGAATACAATCATGATTTCTCACCAGCTCAATCAAGTTAATGTCGTGACTCTCAGTTTCAACAAAACTTTTTTTTATCCATCTTCACTTTATTCCTTGTCGGATGAAAAGTAGTGTTATCAAGCTGCGCAAGAACTTAATTTGGCCGACGAAGACAGAAAAGTATGTAACTTTTAGGACATACTCTTGACATTCGATGTTGATGCTCAAATTTTCATCTTTTGTTTTTTTTTTTATAATAATTAAAATCTTGTCCTATTGTTTCTTAGTGAGTAGGACCACAATCGCCTACCAGCTCAATCGAATCATTGTCATGACTCTCGCATTCGACAAAGTTTTCTTTATACATCTTCGCTTCATTCCTTGTTAAATGGAAATTAGTGTTGTCCAGGCTGGGCAATAGTTTAATTTGGCCGAAAAAGAGAGAAAACTATGCACATTTTAGTACATACTCTTGACGTTTGATGTTGATTTTCAAACTTAAATCATTTTTTCCGATAATAATTCAAATATTTTCTTATTATTTCTTGGAAAATAGGACCGCGGTCGCTTAATAGCTCAATTAAATCAATGACTCGACTCTCAATTATAACAAAGATTTCTGTATCCATCTTTACTTTATTCCTCATCAGATGGAAATTAGTGTTGTCTAGGCCGGGGAAGATCTTAATTCAACTGATGAAAAGAGAAATACATACACCATTAGTGTTGAAGAGAGAAAAACATAAACCTTTTAGTACATACTCTCAACGTTTGATGTTGATGTTCAAACTTTAATTTGTTTTTTTCAAAATAATTCAAATCTTTCCCATTTTTTCTTGGAGAGTAGGACCTCTATTGCTCACTAGCTTAATCGAGTCAATGTTGTGCCTCTCGGTTTCGACAAAGTTTTGTTTATCCATCTTCACTTTACTCCTTATTAGGTAGAAATTAATGCTATTTAGGCTGGGCAAGAGCTTAATTCGGCCGACGAGGAGAGAAAAGTATACGCCTTCTAGTACATGCATTCAATTTTTGTTATTGCTTTTCAAACTTTAATCATTTTATTTGATAATAATTTATAACTTTTCCTACTATTTCTTGGAGAACACAATCACAATTGCTAACCAGCTCAATCAAGTCAAGGTCTTGACTCTCGGTTTCCAAATAACTTTTTTTTTTTTATCCATCTTCACTTTATTCCTTGTCGATGAAAAATAGTGTTGTCCAAGCTGGGCAAAAACTTAATTTGGTTGGCAAAGAGAGAAAAGTATGCAACTTTTAAGACATACTCCCGACATTTGACTTTGATGTTCAAACTTTCATCTTTTATTTTTTTTTATAATAATTCAAATCTTATCCTATTGTTTCTTGGTGAGTAGGATCACAGTCGCTCACCAGCTCAATCAAGTTGTTGTCATGACTCTCGGATTCGACAAAACTTTATTTATACATCTTCGCTTTATTCCTTGTAAAATGGAAATTAGTGCTGTCCAGGCTGGGCAAGAGCTTAATTTGGCCACAAAAGAGAGAAAAATATGCACCTTTTAGTACATACTCTTGACGTTTGATGTTGATTTTCGAACTTTAATAATTTTTTTATGATAATAATTCAAATATTTTTCTATTGTTTCTTGGAAAACAGGACCGCGATCGCTTACTAGCTCAATCAAGTCAATGATGTGACTCTTGATTTTAACCAAGATTTCTTTATCCGTCTTTACTTGATTCCTCTTCGATAGAAATTAGTGCTGTCTAGGGTGTGGAAGAGCTTAATTCGGCTAATGAAGAGAGAAAAACATACACATTTTCGTGCTTAAGAGAGAAAAACATACACATTTTAGTACATACTCTCAATATTTGATGTTGATGTTCAAACTTTAATCATTGTTTTTCAAAATAATTCAAATCTATCAATTCTTTCTTGGAGAGTAGGACCTCTATTGCTCACTAGCTCAATCGAGTCAACATCGTGCCTCTTGGTTTCGACAAAGTTTTGTTTATCCATCTTCATTTTATTTCTTATCAGATAGAAGTTAGTGCTTTCTAGGCTGGGTAAGAGCTTAATTCGGCTAACGAGGAGAGAAAAGTATACGTCTTCTAGTACATGTACTCAACTTTTGTTCTTGCTTTTCAAAATTTAATCATTTTATTCGATAATAATTCAAAGCTTTTCAAAAATTTTCATGGAGAACACAATTACGATTGCGAACCAGCTGAATTGAGTCAATGTCGTGACTCTCAATATCAACAAAACTTTTTTTTTTTATCCATCTTCACTTTATTCCTCGTCGGATGAAAAATAGTGCTGTTCAAGCCGTGCAAGAACTTAATTTGACCGATGAAGAGAGAAAAGTATGCAACTTTTAAAGCATACTCTTGACATTCGACGTTGATATTCAAACTTTCATTTCTTGTTTTTTTTATAATAATTCAAATATTGTCCTATTGTTTCTCAGTGAGCAAGACCACAGTCGCTCACCAGCTCAATCGAGTAGTTGTCATGACACTTGGATTCGACAAAGCTTTCTTTATACATCTTCATTTTATTCCTTGTCAAATGGAAATTAGTGCTGTCCAGGCTGGGCAAGAGATTAATTTGGCCAAAAAAGAAAGAAAATTATGCACCTTTTAGTACATACTCTTGACGTTTGATGTTGATTTTCGAACTTTAATCATTTTTTTCCGATAATAATTCAAATATTTTTCTATTATTTTTTTTTTTAAAACAGGACCACGATCGCTTACTAGCTCAATCAAGTCAATGATGTGACTCTCGATTTTAACCGAGATTTCTTTATCCATCTTTACTTTATTCCTCTTCAGATGGAAATTAGTGCCGTCTAGGTTGGGGAAGAGCTTAATTCGGCTAATGAAGTGAGAAAAACATGCACCTTTTAGTGCTGAAGAGAGAAAAACATACACATTTTAGTACATACTCTCAATATTTGATGTTAATGTTCCAACTTTAATCATTTTTTTTCAAAATAATTCAAATCTTTCCCATTCTTTCTTGGAGAGTAGGACTTCTATTGCTCACTAGCTCAATCAAGTCAATGTCGTGCCACTCGGTTTCGACAAAGTTTTGTTTATCCATCTTCAATTTATTCCTTATCGATAGAAATTAGTGCTGTCTAGGCTGGGCAACAGCTTAATTCGGCTGACGAGGAGAGAAAAGTATACATCTTCTAGTATATGTACTCAACTTTTGTTGTTGCTTTTTAAACTTTAACCATTTTATTCGATAATAATTCAAAACTTTTCCTACTTTTTCATGGAGAACACAATCACGATTGCTAAGGCTGCGCATGGAAACAATTCTGTTTCTTTTTTGTTCCTGGGAACAGAAACAAAAAAAAGTGTTTCTGTTCCGGGGAACAATTTTTGAACAAAAGAACGTGTTTGGTAACGTTTGGTCCGGGAATAAAAAATGAATAGAAACACGTTTGGTAAATTTTATTCTTTTTTTGTTTCTTTAAATTTTTTAAACATTTTTATTTTATTATTTATTGTTTCCTTTCTTTTTATTTTTTCTTTTTTCGGCCGGTCACCGGCCTCCGTGACCGGCCGACGGGGCGGCAGCCTCGCCCAGCCACGGCGAGGCTCAGCCTCGCCGGATCTGGGCGAGCCCGAGCTCGCCCAACCAAGGTGAGGCTCTGCGTCGCCGGCGCGGGCGAGGCCTCGCCTTGGCTGGGCGAGCTCCGGCTCGCCCAAATCCGGTGAGGCCGAGCATCGCTAGCCCCCGGCGAGGCTCGGCCTCGCGGATCTAGGCGAGCTCAAGCTCGCCCAGCCATGGCGAGGCTCGGCCTCACCCGCGCCGGCGACGCCGAGCCTCGCCGGGGCCGGCGACGCTCGGCCTCGCCGGATCTGGCCGAGGCCGAGGCTCGACGGCCGGTCGCTGGCCATGGCCGAGGCCGGCGACCGGCGAAAGAAAAAAGAAGGAAAAAAAAAGAAGAAAAGAAGAAGAGAGAGAAGAGAAATGTTTCTTCAAGAAATGTTTCTGGAGCAAGAAACAACAAATTGTTGTTTCTTTTTTTTGTTCTTATTTCGTTCCAGAAACAAAAAAACAAAAAAAGAACAGAAACGCAACCAAACGCGTTTCTGTTCCTTTTTTGTTCCCAGGAACACTTTCCGTACAGAAGTGTTCCGGAAACGTTTCTAAGAAACGTTTCCATGCACGCCCTAACTAGCACAATTGAGTGAATGTCATGACTCTCAATATTAACAAAACTTTTTTTTTATCCATCTTCACTTTATTCATTATCAGATGAAAAATAGTGTTTAACAAGCTGCGCAAGAACTTAATTTGGCCGACGAAGAGAGAAAAGTATGCAACTTTTAAGGCATACTCTTGACATTCGATGTTGATGTTCAAACTTTCATCTTTTGTTTTTTTATGATAATTCAAATATTGTCCTATTGTTTCTTGGTGAGCAGAACCACAGTCGCTCACCAGCTCAATCAAGTTGTTGTCATGACTCTTGCATTTGATAAAGCTTTCTTTATACATCTTTGATTTATTCTTTGTCATATGGAAATTAGTGTTGTTCAAGTTGGGCAAGAGCTTAATTTGGTCAAAAAAGAAACAAAATTATGCACCTTTTAGTACATACTCTTGACATTTTATGTTGATTTTCGATCTTTAATCCTTTTATTCCGATAATAATTCAAATATTTTTCTATTATTTCTTGGAAAACAGGACCGCGATCGCTTACTAGCTCAATCAAGTCAATGATGTGACTCTTGATTTTAACCAAGATTTCTTTATCCATCTATACTTGATTCCTCTTCAGATGGAAATTAGTGCCGTCTAGGGTGTGGAAGAGCTTAATTCGGATAATGAAGAGAGAAAAACATACACATTTTCGTCTTCAAGAGAGAAAAACATACACATTTTAGTACATATTCTCAATATTTAATGTTGATGTTCAAACTTTAATCATTTATTTTTTCAAAATAGTTCAAATCTTTCCATTCTTTCTTGGAGAGTAGGACCTCTATTGCTCACTAGTTCAATCGAGTTAATGTCGTGCCTCTCAGTTTCGACAAAGTTTTGTTTATCCATCTTCACTTTATTCCTTATCAGATGAAAAATAGTGTTTACCAAGCTGCGCAAGAACTTAATTTGGCCAACGAAGAGAGAAAAGTATACAACTTTTAAGGCATACTCTTGACATTCGACGTTGATGTTCAAACTTTCATTTTTTGTTTTTTTTATATTAATTCAAATCTTGTCCTATTGTTTCTTGGTGAGCAGGACCACGGTGGCTCACCAGCTCAATCGAGTCATTGCCATGACTCTCGATTCGACAAAGCTTTCTTTATACATCTTCGTTTTATTCCTTGTCAAATGGAAATTAGTGTTGTTCAAGCTGGGCAAGAGCTTAATTTGGCCAAAAAAGAAACAAAATTATGCACCTTTTAGTACATACTCTTGACGTTTGATGTTGATTTTTGAACTTCAATCATTTTATTCCGATAATAATTCAAATATTTTTTATTATTTCTTGGAAAACAGGACCGCGATCGCTTACTAGCTCAATCAAGTCAATGATGTGACTTTCGATTTTAACCAAGATTTCTTTATCCATCTTTACTTTATTTTCTTCAGATGGAAATTAGTGCCGTCTAGGTTGGGGAAGAGCTTAATTCGGCTAATGAAGAGAGAAAAACATGCACATTTTAGTGCTAAAGAGAGAAAAACATACACATTTTAGTACATACTCTCAATATTTGATGTTAATGTTCCAACTTTAATCCTTTTTTTTTCAAAATAATTCAAATCTTTCCCATTCTTTCTTGGAGAGTAGGACTTCTATTGCTCACTAGCTCAATCAAGTCAATGTCGTGCCTCTCGGTTTCGACAAAGTTTTGTTTATCCGTCTTCAATTTATTCCTTATCAGATAGAAATTAATGCTGTCTAGGCTGGGCAACAGCTTAATTCGGCTGACGAGAAGAGAAAAGTATACGTCTTCTAGTACATGTACTCAACTTTTGATGTTGCTTTTTAAACTTTAATCGTTTTATTCGATAATAATTCACAACTTTTCCTACTTTTTCATGGAGAACACAATCACGATTGCTAACTAGCTCAATTGAGTCAATGTCATGACTCTCAATATTAACAAAACTTTTTTTTATCCATCTTCACTTTATTCCTTATCAGATGAAAAATAGTGTTTACCAAGCTACGCGAGAACTTAATTTGGCCGACGAAGAGAGAAAAGTATGCAACTTTTAAGTCATACTCTTGACATTCGACGTTGATGTTCAAACTTTCATCTTTTGTTTTTTTTATAATAATTCAAATATTGTCCTATTGTTTCTTGGTGAGCAGAACCACAGTCGCTCACCAGCTCAATCAAGTTGTTGTCATGACTCTCGCATTTGATAAAGCTTTCTTTATACATCTTTGATTTATTCCTTGTCAAATGGAAATTAGTGTTGTTCAAGTTGGGCAAGAGCTTAATTTGGCCAAAAAAGAAACAAAATTATGCACCTTTTAGTACATACTCTTGACGTTTGATGTTGATTTTCGATCTTTAATCCTTTTATTCCGATAATAATTCAAATATTTTTCTATTATTTCTTGGAAAACAGGACCGCGATCGCTTACTAGCTCAATCAATTCAATGATGTGACTCTTGATTTTAACCAAGATTTCTTTATCCATCTATACTTGATTCCTCTTCAGATGGAAATTAGTGCCGTCTAGGGTGTGGAAGAGCTTAATTCGGCTAATGAAGAGAGAAAAACATACACATTTTCGTGCTGAAGAGAGAAAAACATACACATTTTAGTACATACTCTCAATATTTGATGTTGATGTTCAAACTTTAATCATTTTTTTTCAAAATAATTCAAATCTTTCCATTCTTTCTTGGAGCGTAGGACCTCTATTGCTCACTAGCTCAATCGAGTTAATGTCATGCCTCTCGGTTTCGATGAAGTTTTGTTTATCTATCTTCACTTTATTTCTTATCAGATAGAAGTTAGTGTTGTCTAGGTTGGCAAGAGCTTAATTCGGCTAACGAGGAGAGAAAAGTATATGTCTTCTAGTACATGTACTCAACTTTTGTTGTTGCTTTTCAAACTTTAATCATTTTATTTGATAATAATTCAAAGCTTTTCCTACTTTTTTTTATGGAGAACACAATTACAATTGCGAACCAGCTTAATTGAGTCAATGCCGTGACTCTCAATATTAAGAGAACTTTTTTTTATCCATCTGCACTTTATTCCTCGTCATATGAAAAATAGTGCTGTCCAAGCTGTGCAAGAACTTAATTTGGCCGATGAAGAGAGAAAAGTATGCAACTTTTAAGGCATACTCTTGACATTCGACGTTGATGTTCAAACTTTCATTTTTTGTTTTTTTATAATAATTCAAATCTTGTCCTATTGTTTCTTGGTGAGCAAGAGCACGTTGCTCACAGATCAATCGAGTCATTGCCATGACTCTCGGATTCGACAAAGCTTTCTTTATACATATTCGTTTTATTCCTTGTCAAATGGAAATTAGTGCTGCCCAAGCTAGGCAAGAGCTTAATTCGGCTGACGATGAGAGAAAAGTATACGTCTTCTAGTACATGTACTCAATTTTTGTTGTTGATTCTCAAACTTTAATCATTTTATTTGATAATAATTCAAAACTTTTCCTACTTTTCATGGAGAACACAATCACGATTGCTCACCAACTCAATTAAGTCACTCTCAATATTAACAAAACTTTTTTTTTTTTTTATCTATCTTCACTTTATTCCTTGTCAAATGAAAAATAGTACTGTCCAAGCTACGCAAGAACTTAATTTGCTTGATGAAGAGAGAAAATTATGCAACTTTTAAGGCATACTCTTGACATTCGACGTTGATGTTCAAACGTTTATCTTTTGTTTTTTTAATAATAATTCAAATCTTGTCCTATTGTTTCTTGGTGAGCAGGACCACAGTCGCTCACCAGCTCAATCGAGTTGTTGTCCTGACTCTCGGATTCGACAAAGCTTTCTTTATACATCTTTGCTTTATTCCTTGTCAAATGGAAATTAGTGCTATCCAGACTGGGCAAGAGGTTAATTTGGCCAAAAAAGAGAGAAAAGTATTGTTGACACCTAGAAAAAAAAAATATTGCGTGTAGATTATCTATGTGTTTAATATAGTTTTTTTTTTCAATGGAATATGTTTTTCCTTAAAAAAAAAAAAAAAGAAGAAGAAGCAAGTTGGGGATGATGATCTGAATGTGACTAGCCAAGCCCAGGAGATCGATTGTAATTAAAACAAAGCAAGTTGGGCCAAAAGGCAATTTCTAAAAGTTGAGGGATCAATTTGCAAAATTTGCAAAATTTTGCCCGAACCCTTAAATCATTATCTTGGCTCCCAATTGAGTTGAAATTGAACTTGGGTCAGGTCTAATTAATCGAATCGGGCAAAAATGACATAATTGCATTGAATTTGGCATTTTCGGGCAAGAAAATGGCCAATTTTGAGGGACTTTCTTGCGAAATTGGGTGGAAACAATTGCGAAAATTGGTCAAGATCTTAAACTACTATACATGAGCTTTCTAATTGATCAAAAACGTAGCCAAATTAGTGGATTAAAGCACTCAAATCAACAGCCAAAACTCAGTCCACGAGTTGGTCTTAATTCGGAGTTGCTGAGTAAGTAATTTGGTGGCCCCACCATATTCTTCTCAGCTGCCCAATCAGCCCGATCTTTGCACGTGATGGAAGATCGCATATAGTAGTACAAGTGGACAAAAATTGGCCAGAGATAAGCTGCTGACAGCACTGGAAAATCGCAACAAAATCCGCACACTCAACAGCTGCAGAATTGAAAAAAATTGGCTAAGTCAGAGAGTGGGTGAAGTAGCCCTGTTGACAGGCTTAGTAGGTAGACAAAAGGCTAACCCAAAATCCTCTAATTCATGGGATAAGATCTTTGAAATGAGCTCTTTCTAGGACGAGAGGAAAGAAACGAGAGAGAGAGGAGAGAGCTCGGAATCGATCCCCAAAAAAGCCCTCAGAAGCAACTCAAGAAAAGAGAGACCCAGAAATTCCAGACCGACCTAGAGAGAGAAAAGTGAGATTTTCACACAACTATGGCCAAAATTAGCTAAAACCTTCAACTAGAGAGTGAAACTTCATTCAAAGATCTTTCCAATCATAGGTTGCACGTCCCAAATGGAGATCGGGAAGGCCTCCTAAAGCCACCCGAAAACCACCCTCCTAGTGGGCCAAGGGAGTCCTAAGATTTTTCTTAAGTGTTAAGCCCGGTTGGTCACGAGTGAGGAAAAGCAAGTGTTTTTGAGAAAAGGGTGAGACAAATGAGGAAATTCATGAGTTACAAGCCAAACTATAATACATATAGTTTGGGTTGGCTTTGATTTGGCCAACAAAAAAGGTTCTAAAGCCTAATTTTGGAGGTTAACGAAAACCTTCGTTGTCAGCTTTTTCTTCTGCAAATCTCACTTTTAGTTTGAAGGAGCCATTTTCCACGTGCCCCCCGGAGGATAATTTCTCATTTCCTCGACTAGGAGTCACTTGAAAACGAAACTAGGAAGAAAGGTAAGCATCTTAGATGTATTTTTGTTTGAGTTCGAACATGTTTTGATCACAAAATCAAAAGGAAAACTAGTCCGGAGATCTAATTTTCGAAGTTGAAATATTTCCAAGTGTTTAAAGTCTCTCCAATACCCCTACATGCTTGACTTGTTCCTCCCCCTTTGCATGCATTTTTTGTCGTTGTGACTTTGATGAATGTTATATGAGGGTATAAATAATGCATAGGACAACTCGGTTTAGTCTTTAAATCTCCTTGTGAACCATGAAACCGCCCATAATGTGAGCCAAAAACCAAGCCACTCCACATTGAGACATGGTTGGTCAGCATAGATCATGCATGTATGCTTCTTGAAGAGTTCATTTTGATGGATCTAGTTAATTGTTTTCGGTGATGTTTGTTGCATTTGAAAGTAAATGTTACCTATTTTCATCTGGATGGAGTGGTATTTCATATAAATGTTGCATGTGATGGCTGTCGAGGCTTCAATCTAAGCATATGATATGTCTGTTTAACTTGGGTTCACCATCAGATTTGCAAAACGACCCCAACTCGCATATTGAAGGTCGTTTTCAGCTTGCTTCTTGCGTGTTCTAGGCTGTGATCTCAAGCTAAACCTATTCTTTGCATGTAATAGTATATCCATGATACTTTTCTTTCACATGAGATTGCTTATGGGTCAAAATTGACGGCCACGAACATGGCCCGAAGAAGCTGTTTTGAAGAGATTTGGTATAAGCTAAGTACTCGATAAAATGTCGGAACCAAGTTTCGATTTTGAAAGGGTCGATGTGAGTTCGATTATTGTGATAATCATGTGCTGTGTTGTTCAATGTTAGCATATTTCGGTTTAGGGAATTAATTTTAAATAAAAAATTAAAAAATATGAAAAAATATGAAAATTTCAAAAAAAATTATAAAAATGATGCATGATATCAAATTATGATAGAAATGACATCTAGGAAATTTTCCTAATTTTAAAAGGTGATTTTCTTAATTTAATGATATTTTGGTATTTTATAACCATTTTTTGTAAATAATCTATTTTGCGTAGATTAAAATTAATTAGAGTAATTTCATGTATATTTAACTTCTCATTTTGCTCACGGGGATTCTGTTCCGGGGCGCGATAACAAGGCCATGTAATATTATTTGCCTGACTTGTATCGGGTTTTTCTTTTCCGCATTACTTTCAAGTCATTTCAATTTCTTGGATTTTATTTACCGCACCGCTTTTCAATAATTTGAGTGTAAATTTTTCTTCTAAATCATGTTAGGATTAGTCTAGAGATTAAAAAAAAAAAAACTTACAAAAACATTTGCATGAACACTTAGTGGTTTCATAAAGATTATAATTGGTAATCAAGAATGTATGGCCATTTAAATAAATAACCTTCCAAGTTGGTGATACCGCAAAGGCGTTAATAGAAACATTAGCATAAACAAGTCTCCGCTCTTAGAAATCTTTGGTTGTGTAGGAATCGAGACTACACTCCCGTGTCTCGACTAGTTTTTAGTCGACCCCAATAGGCTAGTGGCGACTCCTAGAAATATTTAGGTTGTTAAGCACTAAAAAAAACAAAAAACAAAATCCAACGTTGCACGAGATATGGGCTTGGGAGAGCCCGCGCCTAATTTAGGGCCATTGGTCCGCTTCTTTAGGCAGATACCCCTAAACCCTCTTCCTTTTCCCTCGGATGAAAAAAAAAAAAGGAGGTCGTGACAAGTATGCACCTTTTAGTACATACTCTTAACGTTTGTTTTTTATTTTTGAACTTTAATCCTTTTGTCTGATAATAATTCAAATAATTTTCTATTATTTCTTGGAAAACAGGACTGCGATCGCTTACTAGCTCAATTAAGTCAATAATGTGACTCTCGATTTTAATCAAGATTTATTTATCCATCTTTACTTTATTCCTCATCAGATGGAAATTAGTGTTGTCTAGGCTGGGGAAGATCTTAATTCAGCTGATGAAGAGAGAAAAACATACACATTTTAGTACAAACTCTCAATATTTGATGTTGATGTTCAAACTTTAATCATTTTTTTTCAAAATAATTCAAGTCTTTCCCATTTTTTCTTGGAGAGTAGGACCTCTATTGCTCACTAGCTCAATCGAGTCAATGTCGTGCCTCTCGGTTTCGACAAAGTTTTGTTTATCCATATTTACTTTATTCCATATCAGATAGAAATTAGTGTTGTCTAGGCTAAGCAAGAGCTTAATTCAGCTGATGAGGAGAGAAAAGTATACGTCTTCTAGTACATGCACTCAACTTTTGTTGTTGCTTTTCAAACTTTAATCATTTTATTCGATAATAATTCACAGTTTTTCCTACATTTTCATGGAGAACACAATCACGATTGCTAACTAGCTCAATTGAGTCAATATCGTGACTCTCAAAATCAACAAAACTTTTTTATCCATCTTCACTTTATTCCTTGTCGGATGAAAAATAGTGTTCTCCAAGCTACACAAGAACTTAATTTAGCCGACGAAGAGAGAAAAGTATGCAACTTTTAAGGCATACTCTTGACATTCGACTTTGATGTTCAAACTTTCATCTTTTATTTTTTTTTATAATAATTCAAATCTTATCCTATTGTTTCTTGGTGAGCAAAATCACAGTTGCTCACCAGCTCAATCAAGTTGTTGTCATGACTCTCGGATTCGACAAAACTTTCTTGTTACATCTTCGCTTTATTCCTTGTAAAATGGAAATTAGTGCTGTTCAGGCTGGGCAAGAGCTTAATTTGGCCAAAAAAGAGAGAAAAATATGCACCTTTTAGTACATACTCTTGACGTTTGATGTTGATTTTCGAACTTTAATCATTTTTTTCCGATAATAATTCAAATATTTTTCTATTATTTCTTGGAAAACAAGACCACGATCGCTTACTAGCTCAATCAAGTCAATGATGTGACTCTTGATTTTAACCAAGATTTCTTTATCCGTCTTTACTTTATTCCTCATGCGATGGAAATTAGTGCCGTCTAGGTTGGGGAAGAGCTTAATTCAGCTAATGAAGAGAGAAAAACATACACATTTTCGTGCTGAAGAGAGAAAAGCATACACCTTTTAGTACATCGGCAATATTTGATGAAGATGTTTAAACTTTAATCATTTTTTTCAAAATAATTCAAATATTTCCCATTCTTTCTTGGAGAGTCGGGCCTCTATTGCTCACTAGCTCAATCGAGTCAATGTCGTGCCTCTCGGTTTCGACAAAGTTTTGTTTATCCATCTTCACTTTATTTCTTATCAGATAGAAATTAGTGCTGTCTAGGCTGGGCAAGAGCTTAATTCGGCTGATGAGGAGAGAAAAGTATACGTCTTCTAGTACATGTACTCAACTTTTGTTGTTGCTTTTCAAACTTTAATCCTTTTATTCAATAATAATTCAAAGCTTTTCATACATTTTCATGGAGAACACAATCACAATTGTTAACCAGCTCAATTGAGTCAATGTCGTGACTCTCAATATCAACAAAACTTTTTTTTTATCCATCTTCACTTTATTCCTTGTCAAATGAAAAATAGTGTTGTCCAAATTGAGCAAGAACTTAATTTGGCCGACGAAGAGAGAAAAGTATGTAACTTTTAAGGCATACTCTTGACATTCAACGTTGATGTTCAAACTTTCATCTTTTGTTTTTTTTTTTTATTTATAATAAGTCAAATCTTGTCCTATTGTTTCTTGGTGAGCATGACCACAGCTGCTCACCAGCTCAATCGAGTCGTTGTCATGACTCTCGGATTTGACAAAGCTTTCTTTATACGTCTTCGCTTTATTCCTTGTCAAATGGAAATTAGTGTTGTTCAGGCTAGGCAAGAGATTAATTTAGACAAAAAAGAGAGAAAAGTATGCACCTTTAGTATATACTCCCGACGTTTGTTATTGATTTTCGAACTTTAATCCTTTTGTCTGATAATAATTCAAATATTTTTCTATTATTTCTTAGAAAACAGGACCGCAATCGCTTACTAGCTCAATTAAGTCAATCATGTGACTCTCGATTTTAACCAAGATTTATTTATCCATCTTTACTTTATTCCTCATCAGATGGAAATTAGTGTTGTCTAGGCTGGGGAGGATCTTAATTCGGCTGATGAAGAGAGAAAAACATGCACCTTTTAGTACTGAGAGAGAAAAACATACACCTTTTAATACATACTTTCAATATTTGATGTTGATGTTCCAACTTTAATCATTTTTTTTGAAAATAATTCAAATCTTTCCCATTCTTTCTTGGAGAGCAAGACCGCTAGTGCTCACTAGCTCAATCGAGTCATTGTTGCGCCTCTCGGTTTCGACAAAGTTTTATTTATCTATCTTCACTTTATTCCTTATTAGATAAAAATTAGTGCTGCCTAGGCTGGGCAAGAGCTTGATTCGGTAATAAGAAGAGAAAAGTATACGCCTTCTAGTGCATGCACTCAACTTTTGTTGTTGCTTCTCAAACTTTAATCATTTTATTCAATAATAATTCAAAGCTTTTCCTACTATTTCTTAGAGAACACAATCACGATTTTTAACCAGCTCAATTGAGTTAATGTCGTAACTCTCAGTTTCAACGAAACTTTTTTATCTATCTTCTCTTTATTCCTTGTCATATGAAAAATAGTGCTGTCTAAGTTGGGTAAGAACTTACTTTGGCCGATGAAGAGAGAAAAGTATGTAACTTTTAGGACATACTCTTGACATTCGACATTGATGTTCAAACTATCATCTTTTGTTTTTTTTATAATAATTCAAATCTTATCCTATTGTTTCTTGGTGAGCAAGACCACAATCACTCACGGGCTCAATCGAGTTGTTGTCATGACTCTCAGATTCGATAAAACTTTCTTTATACATTGTCGCTTCATTCTCTATCAAATGAAAATCAGTGCTGTCCAAGCTAGGCAAGAGCTTAATTTTGCCAAAAAATTAAAGAAATTATACACCTTTTAGTACATACTCTTGACGTTTGATGTTGATTTTCAAACTTAAATCCTTTTCTTCAATAATAATTCAAATATTTTTGTATTATTTCTTGGAAAATAGGATTACGATCGCTTAATAGCTCAATCAAATCAATGATATGACTCTCGATTTTAACAAAGATTTATTTATCAATCTTTACTTTATTCCTCATCAGATGGAAATTAGTGCTGTCTAGGTTGGGGAAGATCTTAATTCGTTCGATGAAGAGAGAAAAAACATACACTTTTTAGTGCTAAATAGAGAAAAGCATACATCTTTTAGTACATACTCTCAACGTTTGATGTTGATGTTCAAACTTTAATCCTTTTTTCAAATAATTCAAATATTTCCCTTTCTTTCTTGGAGAGTAGGACTGCTCATGCTCGCTAGCTCAATTGTGTTAATGCCCTGCCTCTCGGTTTCGACAAAGTTTTTTTTTATCCATCTTCACTTTATTCCTTATCAGATAGAAATTAGTGCTGTCTAGACTAGGTAAGAGCTTAATTCGGCTGACGAGAAGAGAAAAGTATACGCCCTCTAGTACATGCACTCAACTTTTGTTGTTGCTTTTCAAACTTTAATCCTTTTATTCGTTAATAATTCAAAGTTTTTCCTACTATTTCTTGGAGAACACAATCACGATTGCTAACTAGCTCAATCAAGTCAATGTCTTGACTCTTAGTTTCAACAAAACTTTTTTTATCCATCTTCACTTTATTCATTGTCAGATGAAAAATTGTGTTGTCCAAGTTGGGCTAGAACTTAATTTGGTCGATGAAGAGAGAGAAGTATGCAACTTTTAAGGCATACTCTTGACATTCGACATTGATGTTCAAACTTTCATCTTTTGTTTTTTTATAATAATTTAAATCTTGTCCTATTTTTTCTTGGTGAGCAGGACCACGTTGCTCACTAGCTCAATCAAGTTGTTATCATGACTCTCGAATTCGACGAGCTTTCTTTATATATCTTCGCTTTATTCCTTGTCAAATAGAAATTAGTGTTGTCCAGGCTAGGCAAAAGCTTAATTTGGCCAAAAAAGAGAGAAGATTATGCACCTTTTAGTACATATTCTTGACGTTTGATGTTGATTTTCGAACTTTAAATCATTTTTTCCCGATAATAATTCAAATATTTTCCTATTATTTCTTGGAAAAACAGGACCATGATCGCTTACTAGCTCAATCAAGTCAATGATGTGACTCTTGATTTTAACCAAGATTTCTTTATCTGTCTTTACTTTATTCCTCATGAGATGGAAATTAGTGCCATTTAGGCTGGGGAAGAACTTAATTCAGCTAATGAAGAGAGAAAAACATACACCTTTTAATGCTAAAGAGATAATGCTAAAGAGAGAAAAACATATATATTTTAGTACATACTCTCAATGTTTGATGTTGATGTTCAGACTTTAATCATTTTTTTTCAAAATAATTCAAATTTTTCCCATTCTTTCTTGGAGAGTAAGACCTCTATTGCTCACTAGCTCAATCGAGTCAATGTCATGCCTCTCAGTTTCAACAAAGTTTTGTTTATACATCTTCACTTTATTCATTTTCAAATGGAAATTAGTGCCGTTCAGGCTGGGCAAGAGCTTAATTTGGCCAGAAAAGAGAGAAAAGTATGCACATTTTAGTACATACTCTTGACGTTTGTTGTTGATTTTCAAACTTAAATCATTTTTTCCAATAATAATTCAAATATTTTCCTATTATTTTTTGGAAAACAGGACCACAATCGCTTAATAGCTCAATCAAATCAATGATATGACTCTTGATTTAACAAAGATTTCTTTATCCATCTTTCCTCATCATATGGAAATTAGTACTGTCTCGGTTGGGGAAGATCTTAATTTAGCTAATGAAGAGAGAAAAACATACACATTTTAGTGTTGAAGAGAGCAAAACATACACCTTTTAGTACATACTCTTAACATTTGATGTTGATGTTCAAACTTTAATCTTTTTTCCATAATAATTCAAATATTTCCTATTCTTTCTTGGAGAGCAGGACCGCTAGTGCTCATTAGCTCAATTGAGTTAATGTCGTGCTTCTCGGTTTCCACAAAGTTTTGTCTAACATATTGCTTGCCCCAAAACTAACAAATTGGGGCAAAATTAATTATGTTTTTCACCTCTCAATTAAGGAATTGGGGCGTAATTTAGTTTGACTAGATTCAGCTTGGGCAGAAATCTTGATAC
The DNA here is from genome assembly GCA_016097545.1 of Eucalyptus victrix. Classification (NCBI taxonomy): domain Eukaryota; kingdom Viridiplantae; phylum Streptophyta; class Magnoliopsida; order Myrtales; family Myrtaceae; genus Eucalyptus; species Eucalyptus victrix. Next base: position 9,779,636 of record CM027841.1, on the reverse strand, counting down.
AGTTAAACGATGTTGTGCAACATGGGAATTAATTAAAAATTATTATTTTTAAATTATTGTGCTTTGAAAACAATCAATTCGCAGCATTATTTTGGGCAACATATCTTACTAGATTGCCCATGTATTAAAGACTAATCGAAACCCAGAACACGTTGGTCTAGTGGTATCTTTCTAGTTCAAGAGGTTTCAAATCCTTTTACTTGGGGTGGACTAGGCTGTACTGGGCTGGACTGGGCTGGGGACTCATCTCATTAACCAAATCGAAAAAATATATATAATTTAAGTGAGAAGCCCTAAAACATATTCCTCCTATTTATTGGCCGCAGCCCTCACATGAGGCTCTCGAGTAGATTATTTTTAAGAGTGATAAATCACGTTAAATTCTTCTAATTGAAGTAGATTTATTTTGTTTCGTATGTTGTGCTTAAGTGACAATACAATACTCACATATTCCTAGTTAACTGGATTTTGGGGCAAAAAAAATATGCATTGCATTGATATGGTTGATTCTAAGTCCATTATAGTGCGACTTTTCCATATATATATTTTTGGTAAGAACGACTTGTCCATATTTTACAATAAAATTAATGAAAAATTCATTAGCATGAATTTGACAATGTCATATAACTAATTTTGTTTATGAAAATGCTTTCTATAAATAATAGTGTCCTTGTATTGTTTATCATCCTGCAGTTTTTGAGCACTAGCTTTCATTTGATTCAGAACTTAGAGGGTAGTATCCAGGCTCAAAGATTTAGAACTGGCGTCAAACATGGTTCATAGCAGAGCCAATAGTCATTCTTTTGAACTGATAGCACAAGTAATCTACACACTCACAATATGAATCCCTCCATTGCTTTCATTTTTTATTCAGAATAATCACTTAAATACGAAAATGAATTTTGCTGATGGACGCAATCTCAATTTGGCCAATAGACAGGTTTAATAACTAGGGACGATCTCTGCATATTCTCATTTAAGTCGAAAATTTCCAGGAAAATGCTGCTGCAGATTTGTTTCGACCCATAATGAATGCGGCTCATTGAGGAACCGCGGGTAATGGAGAGAAAGGGCAATCAAGCTTCACAGTGGAGCTAATGGCAGCATCCTCCAGCTGTAATCTTGATATCCTTGGATCCTTATCAACCCAATCCCTCCTCTAAATACATATGTTGCTGCAGAAAGCTCGCTAGTCTTCATACTCGGTCTCTTCATCGTCACCTTCGTTGTTTTCTGCATGGGTCTATCCCTCCACGTTCTCTTAGTCCTCTTCCGTTTCTTCTCTATCTTCTTCCTCGTGTATGTCTTCTTTAACTGGCCACGGTTCCTTCGTTACATCAAAGTGACAGGAGTAGGGGGGTGGCGGCGCCCTTTCCTCCTAGCGGACTTTGCCACGGTTTCTTCACCACATTAACAATACATATGGTACTTTCACGCTTTTCATGATTAAATCCTTGTATTTTTAGGGATTCGGGAAACTGCGATCGTCCTTGCTAAGCATCTTGTCATCTACAAAGGAAAAGAGTGGTATTAATCAAGCTATGTTCAGGCATGAGATACAACATTTTCTTCAAAGTCAGGTGATCCTTTTGTCTCGGTTCCTTTATATCTCCTTGTTTGCTGATGGCTTGCCCCACTTTGTTACCTGTCAGTGGCGTGCATGAAGTTTTAAGAGCGAACACTTCTTAGCACTCTTGGAGATGACATCGTGCCCGATCGATATAAGATTAGCCCCCACATTGACTTTGTCTACCTCTGTAATTTTCTTTCTCAAGGGCACGTGTGGAGCTGATTGGTCTCTGCCATGCTATTGGATTTATGTAATCTACATTAAGTACAACATCATACGTTAGCATATGAATGAATAGTGCGGAGTTAGAACAAATGGGACCTGCTGGCAATCCTCCCTTATTAAATCGTATCTCGAAGGTGTGAATATTTCAAGGTAGTCTTTCGACTCGGTTTACACAGAAAATGGCTTCTCTGAGCATCTATAAAATTCAAGGCTTTATTCCTCCACTAGATCATCGGAATTTGTCTTGCCACCTCATGTGCATTCTGAAGTCACAAGTTTTAATTTTTTATTTTTTGAGATGTATTGAAAATTTTGACTGCGACAAATTTTGGAGGGATTGTGCAGAAGCCCAGCCTTCAAAGAGATTTGATCATAGGGCCAATTTAATTTGCTTTCACATGCCCTCAAAACATGGAAGTTTCTCATGAACTTGCAATTTATTGAAAAAAAAAAAAAAAGAGTTATGTTATTGAAAACAGGAAACCGAAATCCGAGAAAGTAGGAAAGATTCATATGTAGAGGAATATGCAGATAATTAAACATGCCCCTACTCTGGGCAATTCGGACTCATTCTATCATCCAAATCCTCATCAATGACAATGGCAGTATCATTGGTTGCTTGGACATTTTTATCACCTTGAGCTTTGCCGGTCAAATTAACATTTGGTGGGCTTTACCCGGTTCATTGGGTTTGACTTTGGAGGAGGACGTAGAGTCGCAAATACCTTCTCCAGCTTATCCACGCGATCTGACAAACGTTGCACTACATTGTTCAACTCGTTCATTCGACGTCCGAGGGGTGTCATCCCGTCGCTCTCTCCTTCGAGCGCCAACTTCTTGGTCATTTCTTACACGCAATCTGACAAGTATTGCTTGATCGTGATTGGGAGACGATGTAATACATAAGAATGACAAAGAAGATAGAACACTTACAGGGATAGCAAGGGTAGAAACATACAAAAACATGCACATGTACATGCGAGGTTTAACTCCTAAAAGTAGAAAATTCAATAATCAAAATAGTAACAAAATTACTCAGAAGATTAAAGAACCTGAAATGCATGAGCAAGCAGGAATGGATGTGTATTTGACACTCAACTGAGACAAGGATTCTGCAAATTTAGACTTAGAAAACAAACATGCGATGTCAAATGCATTTATTAATGAAAATGTTGATGAATTTGACTAATGCATGACCTATGCTATTTTGAGATAACTAAGATGTAATGTCAATTCATTCTTTGTTGTGTTTTCTTTTTAATGAGATGAACTCCCTAAATGCAATATGGACACGACTCAGATAATGCTATGATTATATGCACTAATCTAACATGCCTCAATGAAGTAACATAAAGTCCTAAATGTCATGCTTGCTATGCCATAATGAATTAACTATATGCAGTGATACGGGATCAATTCCTAAAGCTAGCGACATGATATACCGAGAATGCTATGCCATAAGATAGAATTAATCATATACTAATCCTAGGATGCAAGTTATATGAAATTATTTTTCTTTGTATTATATTTATGCTAACGAAAACAGCAAATTATATCCTAGGACCCTACATGTGACATACTGACTTTTGCTTAACGAATATCAACTTAGTGATGCAATGCTGACTTTTTTCATATTTCTCTTTTTACGATGTGCAATATGAATAATGCATGAAATGCAATGACTAATTATTCCAATATTCCACACATAATTATCAAAAATGTGATTTTAATGTGATTTTCTAGATGACGTGAATTATGTGATATAAAACACAAGTAACATTCTTTTTTTCTCTTTTGTTTTCGATTAGTAAAAACCATGAACTACCCTAAATCTACGGATACCTCTTAATACTAAAAGGCCTTGCCCTAGATAAGAAATTATGAACTTGCGCAAAACTCTAAATATGTACAAGACAATGACAAGCAATGTCGATGTATTGAAATACACGTTATGGTTAGAATTAATCACATCATTGATTGGAGTTCGATCTTAGTGCCTAAAGGTCCAAAAGGAAAGGATCAGACCAGATCGTGATAGCATATGCTTCTATTAACTAATAACATGCATTTAAAAACCATATATTAAAATGAATTTAGACAAACCCAGCTTACCTTGAGCAAAGATTAACCTAAGACGATCGAAGCGAGGAAAGGTGTGACGCCTTCTGGTTGGGTATTGGCAAGAGAGTGTAGCCGGTGAAGCTACGGCAGCGAGGATTGACGACCGTTGTTCAATGCCGGAGTTTGCAAAAGGGGCTTGCCGGGGGAACTAGCGACTCTTGAACGTAATGGCAAGGACGGATGTTAGCTAGAAACGCCACAGACAATCACCAATGTTGCTAAATGACCACCGGTGCCAAGCTGCTTTGCCAGGAAACCTGAAAGCTTGCAAGGAGGTCCAGAAGACCTACTGGGATAACTGGCCGTGGCTGGATTCGCTGGACTTCTCGGCCTAGCTGCTGTGCGTGATAGTGAGGCTCGTCAGCGACTTGACATCACGTCAGTCACTGCGCCTGGAAGTCGGGGCTGAGCAAGGCGGAGGCGCAGCGGAGCTGACTTCAGCATTGACGAGATGAATGACAACGTCAGGGCAACGTCGCGGATGGAGAGTAGGATATGGTGGCTTGGCTTACGGAGTGGTGGTGGGCGGCGGAGTGTGGAGGAGAGCAACCGCGGATGAAGATTTGCTCTTTATATGATGATACCCACGGACGTTAGATGCTGATCACAACTTTTTCATTCAAACCTCTTTAACAACCGGGAGATGATATCGCATTTCTATGGAAAAATCTCCCAACAGCCCGGACGTCAATTGTGGGAAAAGAGATCACCGAAATCTGAGTCTTCATCCCATCTCAAAAATCTCTTCCGTTTTTCCAGCCCATTATCAGATTCCCACCGAATTGATCTCTTTAGCGTTACCAAATTCCGCTGTCACCTCTCTAGCTATAAATATTCTCGCTTTGCCGATCGCAATTGCCTCTCTCTCCTTTTGAATTCTTGACCGAGATAAAGAGGTCGTGACGGCCAGCTATTTATGGGAGATGATCCTTCGTGCGCTTGTCCGTGCATCAGTCCATGGTAGCATCGAAGAGAAGTCACATAATGACTTAAGCAAAAAGAATACAAATGTGAATGATGCAAGTGATATTTTTATTATTTTTACTAGTCGGGTCGACTCTCAATTTTCTTATGCAACCTAAATAACTAAATAGGTTACCAAATTTTAGATGTCGATAGTCTAACTACCTAATTGACACCTAAATTTCCCTCTTACTCAATCTTCTAAAGAGATAAATATTATTTCTTGGAGCTAGTCGAAAATAAAGTGATGCCTTGTAGATTTCATTTCATTGAAAGGCAATCAATGACACATGCCATTCGCAAACTACATTTTGTCGGACACATGTTTTTGTAATGCAAGCATGATTCTCAAATAATGTGGCAGGTTAACCACGCCTCACACACGAGGTTGATTGTGTACCTTCAAGATATACGTGAAACTTAGAATTAGATGAAGAGAATTATTGATACTATTCATTTATGTTTTAAATTACATCGAAAATTAGGGATTGATTTTAACCCTTAGCAAAAATAACTTTCATTCAACTACAATGCATAAATAGTATCAATTAAAACTTAGATTTTTAAAAAAATTATTTAAAAAAGAAAAAAAAGCGGAAGAGGGCCAGGCCTGGGCTGGCCCACCCCCTCTTCCTTTTTCATCTTTCCCTCCTTCTTTCCCCCGCGGGCCAGCCCACCTATTTCTTTTGCTAGCCCGGCCCCCTTCTCTTCTTCTCCTTCTCTCTTCCCTGCTCGGCTTGTACGGTAGCTCGGTGAAAAGGGCAGAAGGACGACGCAAAGAAGGACAGCGTACGTCAAAGGACAACGAGGAGCATCGCGCGCGACGTTGTCAGGACGGGCTGGCCAGCAACGGCTGGCGTCGGACACGAGGCTTGGAAGAGAGAGAGAGAGAGAGAGAGGGAGAACTAGAGTCCCGGCCAACTTCTACCCCTCCTCCGCCTCGAAAAAGTGGTAAGACCCGGCTGCTCTTTTTTTCTTATTTTTCCGATTTGGGTCGATTCCTCGAGGATCCCAGCTCGGAGGCGCGCGAGGCGAACGGACGTGGCCCGATCTATGGATCTCGCCCACCATTCGCCGCCGCCGAGCCGGGTAGAGAGCACCACCAACGGTCCCCGTTTGCCCTGTTTCAGCTCGTCAGATTGGGCTTCGTCGTGGTACGATTCGTGCGAGTCCCAGCCCCCATCTATGTCGTGCTAAGCTACATTTCGATCTCTGCTTATCGATTGCTAAGCGTCTCGGCGCGGTTTGACTCCCAATTAATTTAATAGTCTCCCTTCACTCGACGCCCGTCATGTGTTTGTGAAAATGCCTGAACCGAGTTATGTAGAGTTTCCGGGATTTTGGTCTGGTTCTAAGCGTTTGTTGGTTATTTGACATGTTTGTGGACTTTCATTGTCATCTGTGGAGTCTTGCGCTGTTTCTTTTGCGTGTCGTGTGTGCATCCCGACGGACGGTCCTTTGATTGAGCCAAGGGCGGATACGAGCCGGCTCATGGCCGTTCGTCCCTTCTGTTCGGACGGAGAGAAAGCAAAAGAGGGGGTCAAGTTGGAGGCGTCGATTCCGTGAAGGATGAGTATTAGGTTGGGCTTAAGTTGGTTTAGTGGGTTTAGGTCCGTCTCTGTTTTCATGGGTTTTAAAATTGGTTTTGGGCTTATTTCGAATTTGTTAAGTTCTGGTCGATTTCGAGCTATATTTGGACTGTTGATCTTCAGGCCTGATTTGCTTTAGTCTGGCTTCAGAAAACTTGGGCTTAAATTGCTGTGCAATTAGAAGAGATGGCCGGGCCGGGTATATTTGGTCTGACGAAATAGGTTTATTCGGGCCGAGCCTTAGGGCCGGTCCGATTTCTTGACCCAACACGGACCTAGAGGGTCTGGGTCGGACCCAAGAGACCTGGTCCGAATTCTTTTTTAACAATATTAAAACTCATAAAAAGAAAATCATGAAAATTCTTAAAACATTAATTAATTAATGGTTTAAATATAATTCATAGAAATTTTAAAAATTCAATAACTGCATAAAAATACAAAAAAAAATCAAAAAATTTTGGAAAACTAAAAAATTCATAAATTTTTTTGGAAATCCCAAAAAAATTCCAAAAAATTTAGAATTCCCCAAAAAGCTTTAAAATGGTTTTTGGATGATCTTCTCTTAAAAAGGGGATCCTTTTGTATCTAAAATTGTGCCAAATTGTCCTTAGAGACAAATGCCCCTAATTACACACTTTCCTTATGTTAATTATGGTTTCCATTTAGCTTAGTTAGAGGCGGCATGCTCCTTATTTGACAATGCTAGATTCTTGCTCTCCTAAAGTAATTTTTTTCAATGTCACTTTAGTTATTGATTATTATGTTAATAATTGCGCACTCACATGGTCACTTCACATACTAGTAGATAGGTACAAAATCAATCTAGACTACTCGACAGAAAATCTTTTTGAAAGACATAAGATTAGGTACCCAAATGGTACTGATTGTTTATTAGTGTAATCAAGTCCTTAATCTCAAACTCTCTGATTGTATAGAAAGTGAGGTACACTCACATGCTTCACTTAGTTTTTAAGCCTACCTCAATAGGTGAGTAGTGACTCATCATTGAAACATTTTTACGAACACATTAATATCGCACAAGATATGGATTTGGGAGAGCTTGCTCCTAATTATGGCCTTGGGCCCGTCTTTTAGATAATCTCACTAAACCTATTCTCTCTCCTGAGGGGTAGGTCATGACAAGAACCAAAGCCAAAGGAAGGTGTTTTTGGTGTGTCCTTGAATGAACCGTCTAGAAACATGTACTATTGGATTTCAATTGTCTTGATGGAGTCAAATATGATCCATTACATGCCATTAGTTTAAAGCTTTGTGGAAATAGATATGAATGACTTTGGTTGGTATGTGACTTTTGTTTTACCTAGCTATCCATATGGAAGCCGGTCCTCCACATGAAGTTATCGTTGCTCTAGCCAAACGACAAAAAAATGAACTTCCGTCAAGATTTCAAAAGAATGTGTTAGTTAATGAAAATGTGACTTCATGAGGTTCCTTGGTCGGAATGAAGATGGTCTATCTCTCACCACATCAGTGAGCTGCATTCAATGACCAATGATATCATCTATTTGTTACGTCCAAAAAGTAAAAAGGAAAATAATTAGATAGTGAGAAATCATCGAAGAATTTACACCGTTACTTATCCTGTCTCCGTCGATACTTATACATTGAATTGGATTCTTATAACTTATTGAAGCATTAGCAAAGATATATATTGGATGATCCGAGAAGATGTTTTCTCCAACATCAAAATTGGTGCAACCCAATTGAAGGAAATGAATCAAGTATTCAACCCATAACTTTAACCATGCCCTGCATGTACGTTTCTGAGCATAAGCAGATATTCAGGACAAAAGACGCCCAATCATGAATCAAAATGCAAAATGTGATTTTTTAACTTTTTGGTGGCCGGAGTGCAAAATGCAATATTGTGAGTGACGTACTACATAGAAAACTTCATTTCCTATGTCAAGTTAAATCGAACGGCATATGCTTTTATGGAAATTATAACTAATTTACCTTAAATTCATTTCTTCCCCCAAATTAATTACCTTAAACCCAAACAAATCTTGATGCCGATTATGTTATTTCCTCTAAAATTCGCATCCTAATTCCAACACTAAACTACCTAGTAATGGTTTATAACCTTATGCGGTCCTAGGAGTAGACAAGACTTGTGCGAGGTTTTTTTCAACCGCTAAAGGAAGCAAGACCAACCCTTTCATGCTGAGATGTAATGTGGTTTATAAGTTTGGGCAGGTTTTTATCTTTTAGGCCAAGATTCACTCTAGAAAGTCTGGCATCACTAGGTTGAGAACCATCCGGGAATCGATCACCTACAGTTCAAATTGAAACTTTAACCAAAAACAAACACGTTGATGATCTACACTCCAACAGTTGAGCTGCCTATGAAAGAACATGCAGTTAGTGTGACTTGGATGTGTAGTCCCAGTTGGGGCTTCAAACACAAAAGATTTATAAATGAAATATTTCATTATGAAAATGCTGATCATTCACAAGTTTAATTGCTTTCTTCAGCAACTAATACGTACAATACGACTAATTTTCAACGATGTAAAACATAATTTCTACAGTTAATTTCCAGCGACATAATTTTTCCATACCGAAGATTGCAACAATTGTTGATGGGCAGCTCAAGAAAAGATACAAAGCTGAAACCAAAATAAGTTTGAACTCAATATAGCTCATCTATTTTATAGATAAAACAGAGATAATTGTCAACTGATCTAAAATTTGAACTGTTCAATGTACAAGTGCTTTAATGGTAAGTATTCTGATAGATAACTACCGCTGACTTTATTGTTTAATAGGTTTATAGATCCAACCCATTTGGATTTTTGTACTTTTCATCTTGATGATGATCCCAATAGTATTATGGACAATCTGACAACTGTACAGGTGAACCGTTTCTGGTGGCCCAAACAATCATAATATTGGGGATAATTAGGCATTATTTCACAATAGCTCCCGAATTTGAAAATGAATCGGAGCTCTGATACCGTTGCACAATAAATCCCGAGCTCTGAAAAATTACGGGTTAATTTTGAATTTTGATTTTTTCTGCAATGGCTAATTTTTTTAATCTACATCTCCGTTAAGTTTGTTAATTGAGTATGGATTAAATTATTTTTCTTTACAAACTCAACCGTATCATTGTTAACTTCATTAGTCATACATCATTTCTATTTTCTTAACTTCATTCACCATGTACTAGAGATTATTCTAGTCAAGAAAAATGAGCAAGTCCCTACTCAGGGACGTTTAATTTGCGATGCAGAGGGGAAAAAAATAGTGACAAAAACAAAAATCAAAGACCAAGAGGATAATATGTAACTTCTAAAAATCAGTGCTATTGTGCAACGCAGTCATAGTTTGGGAAAGTAATTTACGCCTAATATATACAAATTACAATACAGCTAATTTCCAACGGCACAAAGCATTCCTCTATGGTTAATTTGCAATGACATGAGTGTTTTCTCTTATTCAATGCATATGTATTATTAGATTATCATAGCTGCTACAAAAATATTACTGATAGTCATAAAAATTCATGACTATGTTAAATCAATGCATATACACCACATTGAAATGAATACTAGAAATTTAAGCAAGCAGGAACATATTCAATTGAGAAGAGTAGGTTGACACAATTCTATAATTGCCAGGAGCATAATGTAACCAACCCTACGAACCACATCAAATGACAACACTCAAACAATCTGATCCAAACTAACACTGTCTTACTTATTGCAATAAATGCCACCAACGGCTGAAATTTGAAGATCCTAACATTTTTTGCTTCAAGTCGTGATCGACATCAAGGCTCGTTAGGTTACGGGGAAGCGTAGGCAACTCTTTGAGAAAGTCGCAGTGTAGCAAATCCAGAGTCTGAAGTCTTGGCAAGAACTGTATTTCTGATGGAAGGCTCGATATACGAGTACCTCGAAGCCTCAGTTCTCTGAGAGAATATAGGCACACAATATCACTTGAAAAGATTCCCTCCAAACTCCTGCACCAGGAGGCATGTACTTCTTCCAGGGAAATCAACTTTCCAATATAAAGAGGAAATTCTCTTATGAAACAAGAATCCATTTTCAACACTTTCAATCTCCGCAGGTTTTTAGTTGAATCGGGCAAACTCGAAACACCCGTACCTGAAATATCCAACTTTTCTAATGAGTGCCCCAATTTGCCAATGGATTCCGGAAGCTTTCCAAGCCCACGACAGTCCTTCAAAGACAAGCGTCTAAGATATCCCAAGTCTCCTATTGACTCGGGGAGTTCAAGAATTTTCGCGTTATCCAAGGCTAGCTCTGAAAGAGCTTTAAGTTCACAAAATGAACCAGGAAAACGAACCAATGACAAGCAATTAGTGGCACTAAGAATTTGCAGTCGAACCAATTTGCCTATCGATGTAGGAAGTTCTCGTACAGAAGTGCCATCAATCAGGAGCTCTTCCAAAGCATTCAGCCCATCCATTTTCACTGGCAACATGCTAAGTTCAGAGCAAAACTTCAAATTCAAGGTAACCAAGGACTTTAAATCATTAATTGAAGAATCTAAATGAACCAATCGAGAACATCGCTTAAGGATCAGTATCTCCAAATTTGGGCAACAAGAGAAGCTGGGGGTAACTAATAGGTCCGTACAACCTTTAAGATTCAAGACTTTCAAACACTCCATCTGCAAAACAGGGGAAAAAAGTTCATATGACGTAGAACTCTCAATGTACTTAAGGGCAAACACGAAGACGACAACAAATGAGCTATAAACCCACCTTTATTCTATTCCAACCTCCCCAGGACTCTGTAACCTTACTCCAGGAAAGATCAAGAATGACTAGGTTCTCATTTTTCTCTAAATGCATGCTGATCGCATCTTGAGGGCACCCTTGCCACTGAAGCCACCGAACGTTCAACAAGGCACCTGCAAATTGTCTACCAATATTGGCACGACCCAAGCTGAGAAAAGTCGTGCTCGGCAGGATCTCACAGCCTGCCTCTTTAGTTTCCAGGTGGTCTCTTTTCTGTATGAAGGACCAAAAAAGTCAACAAAAGAAACGTGAAAGTCATCAGACAATGAAATAGTTACTATGGATGCCTAAACTCCCATGAGGTAAAGAAAATCGAAAAACATATAGAAGCTCAAATGCTACTTTTTTTTGCCCCAACGTACCCTTTTCCCCTTCTTCCTGTCCTGGGCTATGGCAGGACCGTACAATTCAGCACCTGTTCCTGGATCGTGGAAACGTTCGTGGACAATCTCCCTGGCAAGGCACCTGAGCATGCTGTGCATGCCTAACTTATTCTCGTCGATTTCTATTAGGGACATTTGACAAAGGACACTGACAGGATGATTAAAATGATGAGGCTGAATGATCGGATGAGGAAGATGAGGATGAGAAGGACGAGGAGGACGAGGAGGACGAGGAAGCTGACACCACACAAGTGAGGCAATCCGACAATCCACATCCGGGGGAAAACTTGCAAGATTAAGATACATCAGCTTTAGACCTTTACCTAAAGTATCATAAATTATACTCAGAATCTTCTGGTAATCTTCCTGAAATTGTTGCATGAGATCTTTGAATTTAATCCATTCTTCCAGTCCTTTATATTGCAAAAAAGAACCAAAAACTTTGACAAGTAGTGGAAGTCCCATCGCAGCCTTCACTATTTCAATTGCAATTTTAACATAAGATCGTAGTTCATCGCTCTTTCCAGTTGCAGCATACTGCCAGAAAAAGTTGAAAGCTCGATTACCATCCATCGGATTAACATTGTAAGTATGAGCCAACCCTCGAGCAACAAACCCTTGAAGAACTCTGCTTTCTTTTGAGGTGACAATTACTCTACTTCCACAGCCAAACCAATCAAGCTCAGCTCCTACAAACTCCTTGAGGAGGGATGCCTTCTCCACATCATCAAGAACAATAAGAACTTTCATACTCCTAAATATCTCTTTGAAAAATTGTACTCCTTCGAAAGCAGAAGCAACCTCATGCTCTCTTTTTAAAATATTATAGATCAACTTGGTTTGAAGATAGTGAACACCTCCAGGTTGCCGTGTTGTTTCTTCAATCTCAGCAAGAAAACTGCAAGCGTCAAAGCGAAGGGATATTTTATCATATATGATCTTGGCAAGAGCAGTCTTTCCAATGCCATCTCTCCCATGGATTCCAACAATTCGTACATCGCTTACTTCCAGTTCCAATAATTCCATTATTTTCGATTCTTCACTGTCTTCAAGCTCCTATAAAGGTACTTAAGTTTAGGAGAATGTTAGATAAGAGGAGAAATGAAGAAATATACAGATGTGGCACAGTAAGTTCCAGATGAAAATGCCATTCTCTGAGACATGTGCTTTGATTGTGCCTGCCAATCAATTATATGCCTTGCTAGTTGAGATGTTGTAACTAATATTTAGCTGACACAGAAGACAGGTTGTTGAAGATAAACTCCTCTGAAGTTCCTCCACACAATCATTCACTACATGCATCTCATTTAAGCTAAAGTTATGCGCTGTCTCTATTATGGAAAAATCTAGTAAGCAAACTGGCTAACTAAACATAAAAAAAGCCTAATCTGGCTTAACACACACCCGTTTCTTGTCCTTTGCAAAAGGAAGCACAGAAAGGTGATGACCAGCCTTATCAGAGAGCATCTCTGAGTTGCCACAGTGATAAATTAAGCAGGAGTTACCATGAGATCTCATTTAGATGTTCAAGATCCATAATGGCTAAAATCAAGGGTAATTAGCTACTGAAAAAATTGAAGTATATGCAAGCTACTTCAGAGTTAAGACGATGACTTGCATTATCTTGGAGGTTCAGTTCATGCGTTTGCCTTCCTTTTTATATCATATTCTTACTTTACAACGACTGTAAAAATGACGTAAAAATATTTCGTGGTAATTAGACTTTTTATCTATTTGATGTAAAACACACTCGAGCTGAAACTAGCTTCATCAACAGTTACAGTCTTTAGGAGAGAGTACTCGAGACGAGAAGAGAATGTGAGCGAAGAAATATACCGAGGTCCTGTCAGATAACATGGGATTATCACCAGTGGATAGATCCTCAGACACATGATTGTGTGCTATCATCAACTTAAACAAAATTTCTCCAACGATGGCTGTGATAAGTTCCTTTTCACTGCCAAGGCAGAAAAAATCTCAGTTCCAAACCATTAAAAGATCACTGAAACTTCAAATGGCTCATAAAAATGTTAACCCAACGCACTACATAATGAAATGGCAGTCAATGAGCTAAAAGATCACTGAAACTTTATGCAGAACATAATTTACCTGTTGTAAAGATATAAACATACACACTGATGTGTAGCAATTGTGCGAACGTTGCATAATGCTATTGCAGCAAGTATTTGGTCCAAATAATGGATTATATTCTCACAGTTTGCCATCGAGTGAAAATATCACTCAACCATGGGTTGAATTACAGAATTACACGATTATGTGGCTGAACAGAATGAAGTTTTAAAGATAGTTCACTGAGCCAAACTCAGATATGTAGTGTAAACAGGGTCAATTCGAGAGAAAGATTTGGCCTGAAAAAGGAAGAAGAGGGAATTGAAAATGTTAACCCAGTTAATTCCCATCAATAATTTCCTCTTTTTTTCTCTAGTTTAGTCCCCATAAAGCTTTGAAACAGGCTCGGTAACAATCATAAACCCAAGCAAGTGAGCACAACAATTTAGAATACACCAGAGTCAACCAATATTTGCTTTTTTTGCTGGGAAAACGTCGTTGGGCTTCCTTTCCTGACATTCTCGACAATACCTCCGTCGATTGAGCAAATAAATCAGAAGAAACCTACAAGAAAAGGAGACAGATTTAATGCAACATACACTTTATATGAGCTTCGTTCCCATCCCTTGATTTTACCAGCCCCCACAAGAGCCTTCTCCCACAGCTTGACTTTCTCTCCCCCAAATTCCCGCTTGTGCTCGTCCAGGACGTCTCTGTAGCGTGATTTTTGGTCCAGCTGCACATCAGACCGATCCACATGGTAGAAAACGGGCAGGATCTCTTTCTTCCCTCCTGATCTAGACGAATGCTCTACCATGAGTGCGAGCGTCTCAAGGCACTGAGGGCTATTAGCATAGGCTGTTGAAAAGATAGGTATGTAGATGTTGGAGCTGGAGACCGATAGCCGAAGCTCTTCGGGTAGAATAGATGGGATGTCGCCAACTCTGAAAACGCGAATTCCGTCAGCTTCCAAGCAGCGACAGAGGGAACCAACGAATCCAATGGGACTATCCGATCCAATGTAACTCAGGATCACATCATCTTGATTCAGCCTCGCTGGTTTATCTTCGACGAGGTCAGATAATTCAGCAACACTCGATTCTGCCCCTGATTTTAGCTTCTCCTGTTTTCTTGACTCGCCTTCTCGGCCAAAACTGGGCGCGACTTCTCTCCGTTTTCTGCTTCGGGAATCAGCCATAGTAGTTTCCGACTTCAATTCAATCTTTCGTCGTCCAGTTTTCACTCTACCTGGGTTTTTCAGAGAATGGCCAAGTGAACCGTTCGGGTTTGCCTTAACGGTCGTTCCATCCCAGCTTAAGAAGACAAATTCCACCCAAAAAAAAAAAAAAAAAAAAACAAAATGTAATCATTTACGAAAATTCAAGAGAAATAACTCATTACCAGATTTCCAGTCTTGCCGTTGCTCGGGTAAAATTACTGTACACGATATATTTACGAACTACGGAGCAATGGTACGATGATGGACGTAAGTTACTAAGGATAAATAATTTATAATAAATTCAGGTTGTTGACGGCATCCCATAAAAAGTCACAAACGTTAGGAAATTCTAGCACACGAGACTTTGAGGTAAATCACTTGTTATTATTTCGTTTGTTTCGCAAAAAAATAACTTCAAGAAAAATATTTTCTGAATTTTTCAAGATTCAGTTTATGGAAAATAAATTGATTAAGGAAAATATTTTCCATTAATGAAAAAAAATATTTTCCACTCTTTCAAGTAGGGAAAATATTTTTCATATCTTCTTTCACCAAACAACTTTTTCTTTCATTTTTATTTTTTATTTTCTTATTTTCGTTTTTCTTTTTTTTAAATTGAGTTTTTAATTATTTTTCTTTTTTCTTTTTTCTTTTCTTTTTTTATTTCCTTTTCTTTTAATTATAATGCAACTTTTCCTTATTTTACAAGACGATCGAGAAAATTAGTTAATTATCATGAATTTGACAATGAATACATATAGCTAGTTTTGTCTTTGAAAGATTCCACAGCTTTGGTACGTAAGCTTCTTAGACCGGAGCAGGTCTGTTAGCTTCTTCTCTTCCTCGAGCGATCTCCCAGTTGTCCCCCTGCCCGAGGAAATCACCTGGTCTTTACGCCTTTTCTTGAGCTTCTCACTCATGGATATCTGCAATAACCACTTGGGGCTTCCATCAACTAAATGGCCCGATGTTTGCCGTTACGAAGCCTTTCTCAGTTTCAGAGGAGGAGATATTCCGGGGGGCTTCGTTGAATTTCTCTACGAAGGCCTCGCTGATTCAGGGATCATTGCATATATCGATCATCGTGGGATCGAGATCGGAGAACATATCATGCCTAAGATCTTAAAAGCGATCGGGCACACTGAGATCTGCATTCCCATCTTCTCCAAAGATTTCGCTTCCAGTAAGAGTTGTCTGAAGGAGGTAGAGGAAATGGTGGAGTGTGAATCATGCCCATTTTCTACGACGTCTCCCCTTCGGTGGTCGGTGAACAAAAGGAGAGTTATCGGCAGTCCTTCCGCGACCATGTGGCCGATGGAGTGACGTCAACGACCATAAACAACTGGAAGAAGGCTCTGCATAGTGTTTCAAGAAAACGAGGATGGGAATTGGAGAAATTCCAGCACGGGTAATACGAAAACAAGATTTCTATGCTTCTTTCGACTTTTACAACGGTGGTCATCGAGTATGAAATTAAGAAAAGAAAAAAGTCAATGCATCTGTTCTTCTGCTTGGTGTATTATCCGAGTTGTTGTTACTTTTCACATCTTACTCTTTCCTTCTTTTCCCTTTGGCAGGCAGCGTGAACTTATAAATGAGGTTGTTTCCACGGTCCGCCGGTTGTTGAGGAAGGATGACTTATATGTGACGGCACATTTAGTGGGGATGGATCAACCTGTGCAAGAGGTGATGAGAAAACTTGGTGTTGGCTATAAAAATGGAGAAGTAATTAAAGGGCAAAAGGTGACAGGAAAACGTGTGGTTGAGATATCGGGACTTCCAGGAATTGGTAAGTCAACTCTTGCCATGGTTGTCTACAACAAAATCCATCGTCTCTTCGAAGGTAAGAGTTTCCTCAAAGATGTTGAGCAAACGAGACTACTGTCTCTCCAAGAAGATTTAGTTAGTGGCCTCCCAAAGAGAGCATACACGTTCAAATCTCCTGCTGAAGGTAACGAATTTATCAAGTACAAATTTGGAGATTTAAGAGTTCTCATTATTCTTGATGATGTTAGTGATTTTAAACAAATCAATTCACTAGCTGGAGATTTAAGTTGGTTCAGTCCGGGAAGCAGAATCATTGTGATATCTAGGAGAAGTAATCTTGTTGACAACTATAATCAGGTGCATGTGACCTCTGCGAGCAGCAGTACTGTTAACAGGTGTGATGACATCCTCGTTGAAAAGTACGAGCTAAAAGAATTGAATAATGACCATGCTTTTCAGCTATTTTGTAGCGTTCTTAGAGAAAAACCTCTTAAAGAGGAATTCTCCTCTTTGGCATGTGAAATTATTTTGGCTGCTGGAGGAATTCCTCTGGTTATTGAGGTGGTTGTTCATTTTTATGTGGAAAGCCCATAGAATTTTGGAAGGAGGCAATGGGCAGATTGAAACGAGAGCCTTACACTGAGGGAGTAAAACAAATTCTGAAGAGAAGATATGAAGATTTAGAAAAAAAAAAGGCCCAAAAGATATTTCTCGATGTAGCGTGTTTTTTTGTGGGAAAGGACAAAATTATACCCTCTTACATGTGGGAAGCTTGTGAATATGATCCTTATAGAGGAATCAACGAGCTTCATGACTTGTCTTTGGTCAAAACCAGAGAAAACAATGAACTGTGGATGAATGATCAACTAAAAGTCCTTGGGAGGGATATTGTCAAGGAGGAAAATCCAAGTGAACCTTTCAAGCGGAGCAGGTTATGGAATCAGGAGGATATCGAACTAGTATTAAACGAAAGGAAGGTAATTTGAAGGCAAGAAGGTGTCTTTTTTTAGTCTAAATTAAAGTACTTCTTTTGAATACTTATTCTATTTTCAGAGATGATTGCGAATGCACTTCTTTTTCACTTTCTCATTTTACCATTTTTCCAGGATTGGCAGGACGCTGCAGTTGAAGCCCTTGTCAGATGAAAAATAGTGTTGTCCAAGCTGCGCAAAAACTTAATTTGGCCGACGAAGAAAGAAAGATATGCAACTTTTAAGACATACTCTTGACATTGACGTTGACGTTCATACTTTCATCTTTTGTTTTTTACAATAATTTAAATCTTCTCGTGTTGTTTCTTGGTGAATTGGACCACAATCGCTCGCCTGCTCAATCGAGTCGTTGTCATGACTCTCGGATTCGACAAAGCTTTTTTTATACATCTTTGCTTTATTCCTTGTCAAATGGAAATTAGTACTGTCCACGCTAGGCAAGAGCCTAATTTAGCCAAAAAAGAGAGAAAAGTATGCACCTTTTAGTACATACTCTTGACGTTTGTCGTTGATTTTCAAACTTAAATCCTTTTTTCTAATAAAAATTTCAATATTTTCATATTATTTCTTGGAAAACAGGACCACGATCGCTTAATATCTCAATCAAATCAATGATGTGACTCGATTTTAACAAAGATTTCTTTATCCATCTTTACTTTATTCCTCATCATATGGAAATTAGTGTTGTCTAAGCTGGGAAAAATCTTAATTCAGCTGATGAAGAGAGAAAAACATACACATTTTAGTACATACTCTTAACTTTTGATGTTGATGTTCAAACTTTAATCCTTTTTTCAAAATAATTCAAATATTTTCCATTCTTTCTTGGAGAGCATGACCGCTAGTGCTCACTAGCTCAATCGAGTCAATGTCGTGTCTCTCGGTTTCAACAAAATTTTGTTTATCCATCTTCACTTTACTCATTATCAGATAGAAATTAGTGCTGTCTAGGCTGGACAAGAGCTTAATTCGGCCAACAAGGAGAGAAAACTATACGCCTTCTAGTACATGCACTCAACTTTTCTTGTTGCTTTTCAAACTTTAATCCTTTTATTCGATAATAATTCAAAGCTTTTCCTATTATTTCTTGGAGAACACAATCACAATTGCTAACCAGTTCAATCGAGTCAATGCCATGACTCTCAATTCCAAAAAAATATTTTTTATCCATCTTCACTTTATTCCTTGTCCGATGAAAAATAATGTTGTCCAAGTTGGGCAAGAACTCAATTTGGCCGACAGAGAGAGAAAAGTATGCAACTTTTAGGACATACTCTTGACATTGGATGTTGATATTCAAATTTTCATCTTTTCTTTATTATAATAATTCAAATCTTGTCCTATTGTTTCTTAGTGAGCAGGACCACGATCGTTTACTAGCTCAATCGAGTCATTGTCATAACTCTCGGATTCGACAAAGCTTTCTTTATACATCTTGGCTTTATTCCTTGTCAGATGAAAATTAATATTGTCCAGGCTGGGCAAGAGTTTAATTTAGCCGAAAAAGAGAGAAAAGTACATACATTTCAGTACATACTCTTGATGTTTGATGTTGATTTTCAAACTTAAATCCTTTTTTCTGATAGTAATTCGAATATTTTTCTATTATTTCTTGGAAAATAGGACCACAATCACTTAATAGCTCAATTAAATCAATGATGTGACTCAATTTTTACAAAGATTTCTTTATCCATCTTTACTTTATTCCTCATAAGATGGAAATTAGTGTTGTCTAGGTTGGGGAAGATTTTAATTTAGCTGATGAAGAGAGAAATACATACATATTTTAATATTGAAGAGAGAAAAACATACACCTTTTAGTACATACTATCAACGTTTGATGTTGATGTTCAAACTTTAATCATTTTTTCAAAATAATTCAAATCTTTCCCATTCTTTCTTGGAGCGCAGGACTGCTAGTGCTCACTAGCTCAATCGAGTCAATGTCGTGCCCCTCAGTTTCGACAAAGCTTTGTTTATCCATCTTCACTTTATTCCTTATTAGTTAGAAATTAGTGTTGTGTAGGCTAGGTAAGAGCTTAATTTGGCCAACAAGGAGAGAAAAATATATGCCTTCTAGTACATGCACTCAACTTTTGTTGTTGCTTTTTCCAATTTTAATCCTTTTATTCGAAAATAATTCAAAGCTTTTTCCTACTATTTTTAGAGAACACAATCACGATTGCTAACTAGCTCAATCGAGTCAATGTCGTGACTCTTAGTTTCAACAAAACATTTTTTATCCATCTTCACTTTATTTCTTATCAGATGAAAAATAGTGTTGTCCAAGTTTGGCAAGAACTTAATTTGGCCGACGAAAAGATAAAAGTATGCAACTTTTAAGACATATTCTTGACATTCAATGTTGATGTTCAAACTTTCATCTTTTGTTTTTTTTTTTTTTTTATAATAATTAAAATTTTGTCCTATTGTTTCTTGGTGAGTCGGACCACAATTGCTCTCCAGCTCAATCGAGTCATTGTCATGACTCTCGGATTCGACAAAGTTTTCTTTATACATCTTTGCTTTATTCCTTGTCAAATAGAAAATTAGTGCTATCTAGGTTGGACAAGAGTTTAATTTGGCCAAAAAGAGAGAAAAGTATGCACCTTTTAGTACATACTCTTGATGTTTGTTGTTGATTTTCAAACTTTAATCCTTTTTTTCCGATAATAATTCAAATTTTTCCTATTATTTTTTGAAAAAACAGGACCACGATCGCTTACTAGCTCAATCAAGTCGATGACATGACTTTTGATTTTAACAAAGATTTCTTTATCCGTCTTTACTTTATTCCTCATCATATGGAAATTATTGCCGTCTAGGCTGGGGAATGAAGAGAGAAAAACATACACCTTTTAATGCTGAAGAGAGAAACATATACCTTTTAGTACATACTCTTAACGTTTGATGTTGATGTTCAAACTTTAATCTTTTTTTCAAAATAACTCAAATCTTTCCCATTCTTTCTTGGAGAGAAGGACCTCTAGTGCTCACTAGCTCAATCGAGTCAATGCCGTGCCTCTTGGTTTCAACAAAGTTTTGTTTATTCATCTTCACTTTATTCCTTATGAGATAGAAATTAGTGCTGTCTAGCTTGGGTAAGAGCTTAATTTGGCCGACTAGGAGAGAAAAGTATACACCTTCTAGTACATGTACTCAACTTTTGTTCTTGCTTTTCAAACTTTAATCATTTTATTCGATAATAATTCAAATATTTTCCTACTTTTTCTTGGAGAACACAATCACGATTGCTAATCAGCTCAATCGAGTCAATGTCATGACTCTTAGTATCAACAAAACTTTTTTATCCATCTTCACTTTATTCCTTGTCAGATGAAAAATAGTGTTGTCCAAATTATGCAAAAACTTAATTTGGCCGATGAAGAAAGAAAAGTATGTAACTTTTAAGACATACTCTTGACATTGATGTTGATGTTCATACTTTCATCTTTTGTTTTTTACAATAATTCAAATCTTGTCGTGTTGTTTCTTGGTGAGTAGGACCACGATTACTTGCTAGCTCAATCGAGTCATTATCATGACTCTCGGATTCAACAAAACTTTTTTTTTTATATCTTCGTTTTATTCCTTGTCAAATGGAAATTAGTACTGTCCAGACTGGGCAAGAGCTTAATTTGGCCAAAAAAGGGAGAAAAGTATGCACCTTTTAGTACATACTCTTGACATTTGTTGTTGATTTTCAAACTTAAATCATTTTTTCCGATTACAATTTAAATATGTTCCTATTATTTCTTGGAAAACGGGATTGCGATTGCTTAATAGCTCAATCAAATCAATGATGTGACTCTCGATTTTAACAAAGATTTCTTTATCCATCTTTACTTTATTCCTCATCAGATGGAAATTAATGTCATCTAGGCCAATGAAGCACTTAATTTAGCTAATGAAGAGAGAAAAACATGCACCTTTTAGTACTGAAGAGAGAAAAACATGCACCTTTTAGTACTGAAGAGAGAAAAACATGCACCTCTTATTACATACTCTCAACAGTTGATGTTGATATTCAAACTTTAATCTTTTTTTCAAAATAATTCAAATGTTTCCCATTCTTTCTTGGAGAGCAGGACCGCTAGTGCTCACTAGTTCAATCGAGTCATTGTCGTGCCTCTTGGTTTCGACAAAGTTATGTTTATCCATCTTCACTTTATTCCTTATCAGATAAAAATTAGTGTTGTCTAGGCTGGGCAAGAGTTTAATTCGGCCAACGAGGAGAAAAATGTATATGCCTTCTAGTACATGCACTCAACTTTTGTTGTTACTTTTCAAACTTTAATCCTTTTATTTGATAATAATTCAAAACTTTTCCTACTATTTCTTGGAGAACACAATCACGATTTTTAACAAGCTCAATTGAGTCATTGTCGTGACTCTCAGTTTCAACGAAACTTTTTTATCCATCTTCACTTTATTCCTTATTAGATGAAAAATAGCGTTGTCCAAGTTGGGTAAGAACTTAGTTTGGCCGACGAAAAGAGAAAAGTATACAACTTTTAGGATATACTCTTGACATTCGACGTTAATGTTCAAACTTTCATCTTTTGTTTTTTTATAATAATTCAAATCTTGTCATATTGTTTCTTGGTGAGCAAGACCACGATCACTCACCAGCTCATTCGAGTCATTGTCATGACTCTCGGATTCGACAAAGCTTTTTTTATACATCTTCGCTTTATTCCTTATCAAATGGAAATTAGTGCTGTTTAGGCTAGGCAAGAGCTTAATTTGGCCAAAAAATTAGAGAAAAGTATGCAACTTTTAGTACATACTATTGACGTTTGATGTTAATTTTCAAACTTAAATCATTTTCTTCGATAATAATTCAAATATTTTGCTATTATTTCTTGGAAAATAGGACCACGATCGCTTAATAGCTCAATCAAATCAATGATATGACTCTTGATTTTAACAAAGATTTCTTTATCCATCTTTACTTTATTTCTCATCATAGGGAAATTAGTGTTGTCTAGGTTGGGGAAGATCTTAATTCAGCTGATGAAGAGAGAAAAACATACACATTTTAGTGTTGAAGAGAGAAAAACATACACCTTTTAGTAAATAATCTCAACGTTTGATGTTGATGTTCAAACTTTAATCCTTTTTTTAAAATAATTCAAATATTTCTCATTCTTTCTTAGAGAGCAGGATCACTAGTGCTCATTAGCTCAATCGAGTCAATGTTGTGCCTCTCAGTTTCAACAAAGTTTCGTCTAACATATTGCTTGCCCCAAAACTAACAAATTGGGGCAAAATTAATTATGTTTTTCACCTCTAAATTAAGTAATTGGGGCGTAACTCAGTTTGACTAGATTCAGCTTGGGCAGAAATCTTGATACAGTGTTCACACTCTAACTATTTAAACGATGTTGTGCAACATGGGAATTAATTAAAAATTATTATTTTTAAATTACTGTGTTTTGATAACCACCAATTCGCAGCATTATTTTGGGCAACATATCTTACTAGATTGCCCGTGTATTAAAGACTAATCGAAACCCAGAACATGTTGGTCTAGTGGTATCTTTCTGGTTCAAGAGGTTTCAAATCATTTTACTTGGGCTGGACTAGGCTGTACTGGGCTGGACTGGGCTGGGGACTCATCTCATTAAACAAATTGAAAAAATATAATTCAAGTGAGAAGCCCTAAAACATGTTCCTCCTATTTATTGGCTGCAGCCCTCACTTGAGGCTCTCGAGTAGATTATTTTTAAGAGTGATAAATCACGCTAAATTCTTCTAATTGAAGTAGATTTATTTTGTTTCGTATGTTGTGCTTAAGTCACAATTCAATACTCACATATTCCTAGTTAACTGGATTTTGGGGCAAAAAAAATATGCATTGCATTGATACTGTTGATTCTAAGTCCATTATAGTGCGACTTTTCCATATTTTACAATAAAATTAATGAAAAATTCATTAGCATGAATTTGGCAATGTCATATAACTAATTTTGTTTATGAAAATGCTTTCTATAAATAATAGTGTCCTTGTATTGTTTATCATCCTGCAGTTTTTGAGCACTAGCTTTCATTTGATTCAGAACTTAGAGGGTAGTATCCAGGCTCAAAGTTTTAGAACTGGCGTCAAACATGGTTCATAACAGAGCCAATAGTCATTCTTTTGAACTGATAGCACAAGTAATCTACACACTCCCAATATGAATCCCTCCATTGCTTTCATTTTTTATTCAGAATAATCACTTAAATACGAAAATGAATTTTGCTGATGGACGCAATCTCAATTTGGCCATTAGACAGGTTTAATAACTAGGGACGATCTCTGCATATACTCATTTAAGTCGAAAATTTCCAGGACAATGCTGCTGCAGATTTGTTTCGACACATAATGAATGCGGCTCATTGAGGAACCGCGGGTAATGGAGAGAGAGGGCAATCAAGCTTCACAGTGGAGCTAATGGCAGCATCCTCCAGCTGTAATCTTGATATCCTTGGATCCTTATCAACCCAATCCCTCCTCTAAATACATATGTTGCTGCAGAAAGCTCGATAGTCTTCATACTCGGTCTCTTCATCGTCACCTTCGTTGTTTTCTGCATGGGTCTATCCCTCCACATTCTCTTCGTCCTCTTCCGTTTCTTCTCTATCTTCTTCCTCGTGTATGTCTTCTTTAACTGGCCACGGTTCCTTCGTCACATCAAAGTGACGGGAGTAGGGGGGTGGCGGCGCCCTTTCCTCCTAGCGAACTTTGCCACGGTTTCTTCACCACATTAACAATACATATGGTACTTTCATGCTTTTCATGATTAAATCCTTGTATTTTTAATTTATCTAATCGAGTCTTTCTAGTTTCACAAATTTTGTAATCAAGCTTTTCGGATAGCAAATCCTGTCAAATCTAGCTGACTTGTAGGATTCGGGAAACTGCGATCGTCCTTGCTAAGCATCTTGTCACCTACAAAGAAAAAGAGTGGTATTAATCAAGCTATGTTCATGCATAAGATACACCATTTTCTTCAAAGTCAGGTGCTCCTTTTGTCTCAGTTCCTTTATCTCTCCTCGTTTGCCGATGGCTTGCCCCACTTTGTTACCTGTCAGTGGAGTGCATGAAGTTTTAAGAGCGAACACTTCTTAACACTCTTGGAGATGACATCGTGCCCGATCGATATAAGATTAGCCCTCACATTGACTCTGTCTACCTTTGTAATTTTCTTTCTCAAGGGCACGTGTGGAGCTGATTGGTCTTTTCCATGCTATTGGGTTTATGTAATCTACATTAAGTACAACATCATACGTTAGCATATGAATGAATAGTGTGGAGTTAGAACAAATGGGACCTGATGGCAATCCTCCCTTATTAAATCGTATCTCGAAGGTGTGAGTATTTCGAGGCAGTCTTCCGACTCGGTTTGCACAAAAAATGGCTTCTCTGAGCATCTATAAAATTCAAGGCTTTATTCCTCCATTAGATCATCGGAATTTGTCTTGCCACCTCATGTGCATTCTGAAGTCACAAGTTTTTATTTTTTATTTTTTTGAGATGTATTGAAAATCTTGACTGCAACAAATTTTGGAGGGATTGTGCAGAAGCCCAGCCTTCAAAGAGATTTGATCATAGGGCCAATTTAATGTGCTTTCACATGCTTTCAAAACATGAAAAATTCTCATGAACTTGCAATTTATCGAAAGGAACGAGTTATATTATTGAAAATGAGAAATCAAAATCTAAGAAAGTAGGAAAGACTCCTATGTAGAGGAATATGCAGATAATTAAACATGCCCCTACTCTGGGCAATTCGAACTCATTCTATCATCCAAATCCTCATCAATGACAATGGCAGTATCATAGCTTGATTGGACATTTTTATCACCTTCAGCTTTGCCGGTCGAATTAACATTAGTGGGCTTTACCCGGTTCATTGGGTTTGACCTTGGAGGAAGACGAAGAGTCGCAAAGACCTTCTCCAGCTTATCCACGCGATCTGACAAACGTTGCACTACATTGTTCAACTCGTTCATTCGACGTCCGAGGGGTGTCGTCCCGTCGCTCTTTCCTTCGAGCGCCAACTTCTGGTCATTTCTTCGACGCAATCTGACAAGTATTCTGACAAGTATTGCTTGATCATGATTGGGAGACGATGTAATATATAAGAATGACAAAGAAGATAGAACACTTACAGGGATAGCGAGGGTAGAAAGATACAAAAACATGCACATGTACATGTGAGGTTTAACTCCTAAAAGTGGAAAAATTCAATAATCAAAACAATAACAAAATTACTCAGAAGATTAAAGAACCTGAAATGCATGAGCAAGCAGGAATGGATGTGTATTTGACACTCGACTGAGACAAGGATTCTGCAAATTTAGACTTAGAAAACAAACCTGCGATGACAAATGCATTTATTAATGAAAATGTTGATGAATTTGACTAATGCATGACCTAAGCTATTTTGAGATAACTAAGATGTAATGTCGATTCATTCTTTGTTGTGTTTTCTTTTTAATGAGATGAACTCCCTAAATGCAATATGGACACGACTCAGATAATGCTATGATTATATGCACTGATCTAACATGCATCGATGAAGTAACATAAAGTCCTAAATGTCATGCTTGCTATGCTATAATGAATTAACTATATGCAGTGATACGGGATCAATTCCTAAAGCTTGCGATATGATATGCCGAGAATGCTATGACATAAGATGGAATTAATCATGGACTAATCCTAGGATGCAAGTTATATGAAATGCTTTTTCTTTGTATTATATTTATGTTAACGAAAACAGCAAATTATATCCTAGGACCCTACATGTGACATACTGACTTTTGCTCAACGAATATCAACTTAGTGATGCAATGCTGACTTTTTTCCTATTTTTCTTTTTACGATGTGCAATATGAATAATGCATGAAATGCAATGACTAATTATTCCAATATTCAACACATAATTATCAAAAATGTGATTTTAATGTGATTTTCTGGATGACGTGAATTACGTGATATAAAACACAAGTAACATTCCTTTTTCTCTTTTGTTTTCGATTAGTAAAAACCATGAACTACCCTAAATCTACGGATACTCTTAACACTAAAATGCATTGCCCTAGATAAGAAATTATGAACTTGAGCAAAACTCTAAATATGTACGAGACAATGACAAGTAATGTCGATGTATTGAAATACACGTTATGGTTAGAATTAATCACATCATTGATTGGAGTTCGCTCTTAGTGCCTAAAGGTCCAAAAGGAAAGGATCGGATCAAATCGTGATAGCATAAGCTTCTATTAACTAATAACATGCATTTAAAACCATATATTAAAATGAATTTAGACAAACCCAGCTTACCTTGAGCAAAGATTAACCTAAGACAATCGAAGCGAGGAAAGGTGCGACGCCTTCTGGTGGGTATTGGCAAGAGAGTGTAGCCGGTGAAGCTACGGCAGCGAGGATTGACGACCGTTGTTCAATGCCGGAGTTAGCAAAAGGGGCTTGCCGGGGGAACTAGCGACTCTTGAACGTAATGGCAAGGACGGATGTTAGGTTGAAACGCCACAGACAATCACCAATGTCGCTAAATGACCACCGGTGCCAAGCTGCTTTGCCAGGAAACCTGAAAGCTTGCAAGGAGGTCTAGAAGACCTACTGGGATAACTGGCCGTGGCTGGATTCGGTGGACTTCTCGGCCTAGCTGCTGTGCGTGATAGTGAGGCTCGTCAGCGACCCGACATCATGTCAGTCACTGCGCCTGGAAGTCGCGGCTGAGCAAGGTGGGAGGCGCGGCGGAGCTGACGTCAGCATTGATGAGATGAATGACCACGTCAGGGCAACGTCGCAGATGGAGAGTAGGATATGGTGGCTTGGCTTACGGAGTGGTGGTGGGCGGCGGAGTGCGGAGGAGAGCAACCGCGGATGAAGATTTGCTCTTGAAATGATGATACCCACGGACGTTAGATGCTGATCACAACTTTTTCAAATAGACCTCTTTAACAACCGGGAGATGATATCGCATTTCTATGGAAAAATTTCCCAACAGCCCGTACGTAATTGTGGGAAAAGAGATCACATCCGCTGATTTTTATCATCTTCCTTAGGGAAAAATTCAATGGCTCAATCTCTAGTTGCCTTCTGACCAATGATCGATCACCGAAATCCGAGTCTTCATCCCATCTCAAAAATCTCTTCCGTTTTGCTAGCCCATTATCAGATTCCCACCGAATTGATCTCTTTAGCGTTACCAAATTCCGCTGTTTCCTCTCTAGCTATAAACATTCTCGCTTTGCCGATCGCGATTGCCTCTCTCTCCTTTTGAATTCTTGACCGAGATAAAGAGGTCGTGACGGCCAGCTATTTATGGGAGATGATCCTTCGTGCGCTTGTTCGTGCATCAATCCATGGTAGCATCGGAGAGAAGTCACATAATGACTTAAGCAAAAATAATACAAAAGTGAATGATGCAAGTGATATTTTTATTATTTTTAGGAGTCGGGTTGACTCTCAATTTTCTCATGCAACCTAAATAAGTAAATAGATTGCTAAAATTTAGATGTCAATAATCTAACTACCTAATTGACACCTACATTTCGCTTTTACTCAATTTTCTAAAGAGATAAATATGATTTCTTGGAGCTAGCCGAAAATAAAGTGATGCCTCATAGATTTCATTTCATTGAAAGGCAATCAATGACACATGCCATTTGCAAACTAGCATGTTTTTGTAATGCAAGTATGATTCTCAAATAATGTGGCAGGTTAGCCATGCCTCACACACGAGGTTGATTGTGTACCTTCGACGACGTGCGTGAGACTTGAAATTAGATGGAGATGACTGTTGACACTATTCATTTAAGTTTTAAAT
Source organism: Eucalyptus victrix (assembly GCA_016097545.1). Taxonomy (NCBI): domain Eukaryota; kingdom Viridiplantae; phylum Streptophyta; class Magnoliopsida; order Myrtales; family Myrtaceae; genus Eucalyptus; species Eucalyptus victrix. The sequence continues at coordinate 9,751,101 of CM027841.1, read as the reverse complement.
TACATAGAAAATTAGGGATTGATTTTAACCCCTAGCAAAAATCATTTTCATTCAACTACAATGCATAACTAGTATCAACTAAAACTTTAATTTTTTTAAAAAAATATTTAAAAAAGAAATAAAAGCGGAAGAGGGCCGGGCCTGGGCTGGCCCGCCCCCCTCTTCCTTTTTTATCTTTCCCTCCTTCTTCCCCCCTCGGGCCAGCCCACCTATCCCTTTTGCCAGCCCGGCCCCCTTCTCTTCTTCTCCTTCTCTCTTCCCGAGCTTGGAATGTAGCTCGGCGACAAGGGAAAAAGGACGACGCAAACGAGGATTGTCGCGCGCAACGCGGTCAGGACGGGCTGGCCAACAACGGTTGGCGTCGGACACGGGGCTTGGAAGAGAGAGAGAGAGAGAGACAGACAGACAGACAGAGAGCCGTAGTGAAAGGGAGAGAGAACTAGAGTCCCGGCCAACTTTCAGTGGTGGCCGCGCCGAGTCTCGGCCAACTTCTACCCCTCCTTCGCCTTGAAAAAGTGGTAAGACCCGGCTGCTCTTTCTTTTTCTTATTTTTTCGATTTGGGTCAATTCCTCGAGGATCCCAACTCGGAGGCGCGCGAGGGGAACGGACGTGGCCCGATCTATGGATCTCGCCCACCATTCGCCGCCGCCGAGCCGGGTAGAGAGCACCACCAACGGCCCTCGTTTGCCCTGCTTTGTGCCCTGTTTCAGCTTGTCAGACCGGGCTTCGTCGTGGTACGGTTCGTGCGAGTCCCAGCCCCCATCTATGTCGTGCTAAGCTTCATTTCAATCTCCGCTTATCGATTGCTAAGCGTCTCGGCATGGTTTGACTCCCAGTTAATTCAATAGTCTCCCTTCAGTCGACGCCCGTCATGTGTTTGTGAAAATGCCCGAACCAAGTTATGTAGATTTTCCGTGATTTTGGTCTAGTTCTAAGCGTTTGTTGGTTATTTCATTGTCACAGTAGTGCGCTGTTTCTTTTGCGTGCCGTGTGTGCATCCAGGCGGACGGTCCTTTGATTGAGCCAAGGTCGGATACGAGCCGGCTCATGGCCGTTCGTCTCTTTTGTTCGGACGGAGAGAAAGCAAAAGAGAGGGTAAAGTTGGAGGCGTCGATTCCGTGAAGAATGAGTATTAGGTTGGGCTTAAGTTGGTTTAGTGGTATTAGGTCCGTTTCTGTTTTCATGGGTTTTAGGAATCTGGGCGCAACTAGAATTTGTTAAGTTCGGGTCGATTTTGAGTTATATTTGGACTGGTGATCTTTGGGCCTGATTTGCTTTACTCTGGCTTCAGAAAAATTGGGCTTGAATTGCTGTGCAGTGGGCCTAGTGCAATTAGAAGAGGAGGCCGGGTATATTTGGTCTTGCGAAATAGGTTTATTCAGGCCGGTCGACCCTCCCCTCTTCGTCACCGGCCATTCCCAATGGCAGTGGCGAGGGCTCAATCCTAAGCCGCCCCTTCCTTTAAAAAAAATAAATAAATAATTAATTAATTAATTTTTATTTTTTTGAAAATTTTGAAAATTTTTCTAATATTTTTATTTTTATTTTAAATGTTTTAAATAAATTTAGTTTAAATTAAATTTAATTAATTTTTATATTACACTTTTTTGCACTTCTTTCGTCGGAAAATCGCCACATTAGAGCTGGATTTTTGCATTTTGTTCCGATTTTGGCACTTAAATGTCCCTCCATGTCAAATTTCGGCATTCTAAGTGTCCGACACTCTCTAAATATGCATGAGACAATGACAAGCAATGTCGATGTATTGAAATAGAGTTTATGATTAGAATTAATCATATTATTGATTGAAGTTCGACCTTAGTCCTAAAGGTCCAAAAGGAAAGGATCGGATCAAATCATGATAGCATAAGCTTCTATTAACTAATAACCTGCATTTAAAAACCATATACTAAAATGAATTTAGACAAACCCAGCTTACCTTGAGCAAGGATTAACCTAAGACAATCGAAGCGAGGAAAGGTGCGACGTCTTCTGGTGGGTATTGGCAAGAGAGTGTAGCCGGCGAACTATGGCAGCGAGGATTGACGATCGTTGTCCAATGCCGGAGTTTGCAAAAGGGGCTTGCCGGGGGAATTAGTGGCTCTTGAACGTAATGGCGAGGACAGATGTTAGCTAGAAATGCCACAGACAATCACTAGTGTCGCTAAATGACCACCGGTGCCAAGCTGCTTCGCGGGGAAAAGCTTGCAAGGAGGTCTAGAAGACCTACTGGGCTAACTGGCCGTGGCAGGATTTGCCAGAATTCCCGGCCGAGCTGCTGTGCGTGTGGCAAGGCTTGTCAGCAAGCCGACGTCGAGTTGGTCGCTGTGCCTGGAAGTCACGGCTGAGCAAGGCAGAGGCACGGCAGAGCTGACGTTGGCATCGATGAGATGAACGACCACGTCGGGGCAACGTCACAGATGGAGAGTAGGATATGGTGGCTTGTCTTACGGGCTGGAGGTGCGGCGGCGGAGTACGGAGGAGAGCAACCGCGGATGAAGATTGCTCTTGAAATGATTATGCCCGCGGACGTTAGACGATAATCACAACTTTTACATTTAAACCTCTTTAACAACCAGGAGATGATATCGCATTTCTATGGAAAAATCTCCTAACAGCCCGGCTGTAAATTGTGGGAAAAGAGATCACAGCCACTGATTTTTGTCATCTTCGTTAGGGAAAAATTCAATGGCTCAATCTCTAATTGCCTCGTTATCTTCTCTTAATCACTCACCGAAATACCAACCTTCATCCCATCTCCAAAATCCTCTTTCCATTTTGCCAGCCCATTGTCAGATTCCCACCGAATTGATCTCTTTAGCATTACCAAATTCCGCTGCTTCCTTTAGAGTGGTAGATATTCTTGATTTGCCGATCGCAATTGCCTTTCTTTCCTTTTGAATTATTGACCGAGATAAAGAGCTCGTGAAGGCCAGCTATTTATGGGAGATGATCCTACGTGCACTTGTCCATGCATCAGTCCATGGTAGCATCAAAGGGAAGTCACATGATGACTTAAGGAAAAAAAAAAAATGCCAATGTGCATAATGCAAATGATATTTTTATTAATTTTAGGAGTCAGGTTGACTGCCAATTTTCTTATGCAACCTAAATGGCTAAATAATAGGTCGTCAAAATTTAGATATCAACAATCTAACAACCTGATTGACACCTAAATTTTCCCTTTTATGATAAATACAATTTCTTGGAGCTAACCGAAAACAAAGTGATGCCTTGTAGATTTCATTTCATTGGAAGGCAATGAATGACACACGCCATTTACAAACTACATTTTGTTAGGCACATGTTTTTGTAATGCAAGCATGATTCTCGAATAATGTGGCAGGTCAAACCTAGCCATGCCTCGCACATGAGGTTGATTATATATCTTCAAGACGTGCGTAAGTCTTAGAATTATATGGAGAGAGAACTATTAACACCTAAATTTCGACTATTCATTTATGGTTTTTAGCGATTAATTTTAACCCCTAGCAAAAATAATTTTCATTAAACTACATTACATATATACATTATGAAATTTGCATTACTAGTCTCAATTAAAAATTTAATTTTTTTAAAGTTATTAAAAAAAGGAGAAAAACGGAAGAGGGCCAGGCCTGGGCTGGCCCGCCCCCCCTTTTCAATTTTCATCTTTCTCTCCTTCTTCCCCCCGCGGGCCGGCCCTCCTTTCCCCTTTGCCAGCCCGGTCCCCTTCTCTTCTTCTCCTTCTTTCTTCCCTGCTCTACTTGGACTGTAGCTCGGCCGCAAGGGCAGAAGGACGCCGCGACGAAGGGCCGCGTGCGACGAAGGACAACGAGGAATGTCGTGCGCGACGCGGTCAGGACGGGCTGGCCAACAACAGCTGGCGTCGTCCTTGGAGAGGATTTTTGTAGTTTTCATCTCGATGATGACCCGATGTGTGTAAGGTACAATCCCCCATTTGAGTAGATGAATCAGTCCGAGGGGCCAAAAAATTATAATGCCAGGGATAATTAGGCATTATTTAACAATAGCTACGAAATTTGAATATGTCACAAATCACTATCCTGAACTCGGTTACTGTTGCACGATAAACCCTTAACTCTGAAAAGTTACAAGTTAAGTCTTGAACTTTGAATTTTGCGCAATGGCTAATTTTTCTAGTCTACATTACCGTTTAGTGTTATTCAAGAATGGATTAAATTATTTTTCTTGACAAACTTAGCTGAGTTAATTTTAACTTCATTCGTCATACATCCTTTCTGTTTTCTTAACTTCATTCACCGTGCAGTAGAGATCATCCTAGTCAAGAAAAATGAGCAAGTCCCTTTTTAGGGAACGTTTAATTTGCTATGCAGCGGGAAAAAAAAAAGTAGTGACAAAGAGGAAAACCAAAGCTCAAGAAAATAATATGTAACTTCTCAAAATTCAGTGCTATTGTGCAAGGTTGTCATAGTTCAGGAAAGTAATTTACGACTAATATGTACAATATGGCTACTTTCCAAAGACACAAAGCATTCCTCTACGGTTAATTTTCAATGACATAAGCATTTTCTCTTATTCAGTGCACGTGTATTGTTGGATTATCGTAGTTGATATGAATATATTACCGACAATTATTGAAATTCATGACTAGGCTAAATCAAATACTTGACACCACATGGAGATGAAAAGTAGAAATATAAGAAAGAGGGGAACTTAATCAACGGAGTAGAATAGGTCCAAACAACTCTAAAATTGCTGGAGGCGTAAATAACGCCGCGTAATGTAATCAACCCTACTAACCACAGCAAATGACAACACTCAATCGTATGATTCAAATTAACACTATTATTCATTGCAATAAATGCCACCAATCTTCGAATTTGGAAGATGCTAACGTTTTTTGCTTCAAGTCCTGATTGACGTAGAGGTTAATTAGGTTAGGAGGGGGAAGGGTAGGCAACTCTTCGAGAATATCGCAGTGTAGCAAATCCAGAGTTTGAAGCTTTGACATTTTCCAGAGATTTGATGGAAGACCGGATATACGAGTACCCCGAAGCCTCAGTTCTCTGAGACGATGTAGTTCCCCAATATCATCGGGAATGACTCCCTCCAAACTCCTGCACCAGGAGGCATGTACTTCTTCCAGGTGCCCTCCGATGTGAAGAGGAGAATCCATTTCCAGCCAATCAAGATGAAATTCCGCTGAGAAACGAGAAACCATTTGCGGCACTTTAAGAGGAAATTCCCTTAAGAAACAAGAATCCATTTTCAGCACTTTCAGATTCTGTAGGCAGATAGTGGAATCGGGCAATTTTGAAATACCTGTACCCGAAATATCCAACTCTACTAATGATTTTAATTTACCAATGGATTCCAGAAGCTTTCCTAGCTCATGACAATTCCTTAAAGATAAGTGTGTAAGTTTCGACAAGCCTCCAAATGAATCAGGGAGTTCGAGAATTTTTACGTCCTCCAAGGCTAGCACTGAAAGAGCTTTAAGTTGACAAACTGAATCAAGAACACGAACCAATGAGAAGCAATTAGTGGCACTAAGAATTTGCAGTAGAACCAATTTGCCTATTGACTCAGGAAGTTCTCGAACGGAAGTGCCATCAATCAGGAGCTCTTTCAAAGCATTCATCCCACCCATTTTCCCCGGCAACATGCTAAGATCGGTGCAGAACTTCAAATTTAGGGTAACCAAGAGTTTCAGATCATTAATTGAAGGATCTATATGAACCAATCGAGAACATCGTTCAAGAATTAGTATCTCCAATTTTGGGCAACAAGAGAAGCTAGGGGTAGCTAATAAGTCCGCACAACCTGTAAGATTCAACACTTTCAAACGCTCCATCTGCAAAACAAGGGAAAAAGTTCAGATGGCATAGAACTCTCAATTTACTGAGGGACCAACATGACCACAATAACAAATGATCAATAAACCCACCTTAATTCTTTTCCAACCCCCCCCAGGATTCTGTAACCTTACTCCACGACAGATCGAGAATAACTAGGTTCTCATTTTTCTCTAAACGAATGCTGATCGCATCTCGAGGGCACCCTTGCCAATGAAGCCACCGAACGTTCAATAAGGCATCTGCAAATTTTCCACCAATACTGGCGCGACCCAAGCTGAGAAATGTCGTGTTCGGCAGGATCTCAAAGCCTGCCTCGTCAGTGTTGAGGTGGTCTGTTCCCTGTATAAGGGACCACAAAAGTCAAGTAGAGAAAAATGTGGGAGTATTCAGACTATAAAATAGTTACTATGGATGCCTAATCTCCCATGAGGTAAAGAAAATGCTTCATCCATGTCAATTGAATTTGATTGGATTTAGTGTCAGAAAACTTGATTAGAAACTTTGCGATGGTACAATTTAACTTAACAAATTAAATATTCAGCGACTTGGTTAGAAAATGCATGAAAGTACAAGAACGAAAAATTGCTTAAAATAATTCATGCATTTTGATATGATAACACCAACCTCACCGTGATTGTCAACTTCTATTTTTTTGGGGTCAGATGATTCTCAACTAGTAATGGAAAGAGAATTAAACTATCTCAGAGATGTGAAAATCTCTTACTCAGTCTTAGCCCTATAGAATTCTAGTCAGGACCGGGTTGGGAACTACAATTCTGGCAACACCACCATAGAAATTTGAGACACCATCTCATACAAAAATAAATGCCAACAAGTGAATAAGATAAACCCAGCAAAACCTAGAAATTAGATTCAGGGGGGCAGATTGATTGACCACCTTACCACAGCCTTCATAAGGACACACAAAATCTCTTTCCCCAGTGTGAATAAGAAAGTGCCTTTTTTTTTTTTTTTGTGGTAAAAGTAAGAGATATATTGGGGAAAGGTCAAACTGTACAACCAATCGGCTTCAAAAACTTACACTCAAGATGGACATGCCCATTATGAGTGGAAGGAAGCCGAGGAAAAATCCAAGAGGCAACCGAGAACGGCCAAAAAACGAAAAGCAGACCGACAACCAGAATTGACCTAGCAAGACACCTAGCCAGCCGGTCCACAATCAGTGGACGAGAAGATAAAGGGTTCCAACTCCCACGAGTGATGAATCCTCATGTTTTTGTAGGAGTCCTCGACATCTTTGAAGGTAGCAGTTTTATCTTTAACGACCTTGAGGAGGTGCCTCTTAATGGCTGGAACAAAAAGCGGCTCCCCCCTAAAAAGAATATTGTTCCCGCCTAAAAAGATTATTGTTTCCGTTCTTCCAAATGATGTGACAGAACGCACCAAAGGAAAAGCGGACAATACTTTTGTAGAACTCCTTCCCCGAAAGCAAAGAGATAACCCAACTAAAGTCTCCTCCCAACTAAGAAAGTGCCTTTTAGCATTTGATAAGGATATGCCCACAAGCTGGCAGAGGAACAATTTTCATATTTTGTAAGTTTAGGTAGAAGGTGCAACCCATAAACTTAAACCATTGGGTAAAGAGAGAAAACATCAATATAAGGCCAACCAAACCCACAAACAAGTGATGTTGGATACTTTAACCACAAGGAACCGAAAAGGGAATGGACGAACTAGGAATAAGACAGAAAAGCTGCATGTGAAATGAAATTTTAACTCAAAAAACAAAAATTATTAAGAGAAGCACCAGAAAACCAGATGCTGGAAACTAGTTGTTAACCGATTTCCAGTCCACTACCAGTCACGGTTAGCATTGGTGGTTGCTGACCAGTGGCTGATCATTGCTCTGGTCAGCAACCAGCGAAAGGGTGCCGTTATTGTGCATGTGAGCGTGTGCACACGTGAGAGAGAGAGAGAGAGAGAGAGAGAGAGAGAGAGAGAGAGAGAGAGAGAGAGAGAGAGAGAGAGAGAGAGAGCTAGTGGACAACTGGACATCCCTGGCAAGGTCCATCAGACACGACCTATCAGTTCATAAAATGGTAAAACTGATGAATTGACGATTGAATGAGGATCCCTTGGCACTCAGACAAAAATCACATGCGTATCAATCTTCCACATTAGTCATAAACCCCATCAGGCATTTGGATTCATAGATGATATTTGATTTCAAAGACGTAATTTAAACCTATCCACCACCAAGCCAACCAGAACTATGACTGTGGATCAATCATCCAATGCCCCTACGTGGCAATTTCAACAAGGAAGCCTAAAGTTGTTCATAAAAATTAAAAAAACAGCAGACGGTGCAAGCCCCAGGTTTATTTTTATATTTTAAGTAATCTTCATAAGGCCTTTCATAAAATAAACTTGAGAGCCATTAAAATTAGTAAAACACATGCTAGCAATTGAAACAAAACTATCATAGAAGTCACATTGTAATTGCTTAAAATATTATCCAGGCCATTCTGCAGTCACCACCATATGGTTATAATATCACATAATTTCATTCACCATCCCTGAAAAGACACTAAAATCTAAGATAACAGCTAGACATTAGCTAAATAGAGGAAAGCAATAACAACATTGAGATGATATAAGATGAACAAGCACAAAAAACAAGGCACGCTACCTTTCCACATCCCTCATAGTGACACACATACTGTCTTTCTCCATGGATGTGAGAATGCTTTCTCAAAGCACCAGCGTCAATAAAGGCTTTTCCACATCCTTCATAGCTGCAGAGGAAAAGGACTTTAGTAGTTGGCTCTGGCTCTGGTTTTGGCTCCTTTGGCTCATTTTCCTTCTCTCTCAGGGCCTTCAATGTGCGCTCTAGAGCCTATGCTTAAAAGTTCTTTCAATTCTTTTTTTGTAAGTAAAGGTAATACAGAAAATAAAACAATTTAAGAATAAGGAGGCATACTAAAGCTAAACCAAAGAGAAATGAAGAAGAAAACACAAGTGAAAAAGGGAAAGTAGAGGAGCATTCTAATTAGAGAGTATATATCAAAGCAGAGTTTTGATGAACTTCAAATTGTCAAATGAAATTTGAGCATAAAACTAGAGCAATCGTCCCTTATTAAATCTTATCTCGAAGGTATGAATATTTCAAGGCAGTCTTCCGACTCGGTTTGCACAGAAAATGGCTTCTCTGAGCATCTATAAAATTCAGGGCTTTATTCCTCCACAAGATCATCAGAATTTGTCTTGCCACCTCATGTGCATTTTGAAGTCACGAGTTTTTTTTTTTTTTTTGAGATGTATTGAAATTTTTTACTTCGACAAATTTTGGAGGGATTGTGTAGAAGCCCAGCCTTGAAAGAGATTTGATCATAGGGAAAATTTGATGTGCTTTCGCATGTCCTCAAAACATGAAAATTTCTCATGAACTTGCAATTTATTGAAAGGAACGAGTTATATTATTGAAAACGAGAAATCGAAATCTAAGAAAGTAGGAAAGACTCCTATGTAGAGGAATAGGCAGATAATTAAACATGCCTCTACTCTGGGCAATTCGAACTCATTCTATCATCCAAATCCTCATCAGTGACAATGGTAGTATCATTGGTTGCTTGGACATTTTTATCACCTTGAGCTTTGCCGGTCGAATTAACATTGGTGGGCTTTACCCGGTTCATTGGGTTTGACCTTGGAGGAGGACGTAGAGTCGCAAATACCTTCTCCAGCTTATCCACGCGATCTGACAAACGTTGCACTACATTGTTCAACTCGTTCATTCGACGTCCGAGGGGTGTCATCCCGTCGCTCTCTCCTTCGAGCGCCAACTTCTTGGTCATTTCTTCCACGCAAATCTGACAAGTATTGCTTGATCATGATTGGGAGACGATGTAATATATAAGAATGACAAAGAAGATAGAACACTTACAGGGATAGCGAGGGTAGAAAGATACAAAAACATGCACATGTACATGTGAGGTTTAACTCCTAAAAGTGGAAAATTCAATAATCAAAATAGTAACAAACTTACTCAGAAGATTAAAGAACCTGAAATGCATGAGCAAGCAGGAATGGATGTGTATTTGACACTCAACTGAGACAAGGATTCTGCAAATTTAGACTTAGAAAACAAACATGCGATGACAAATGCATTTATTGATGAAAATGTTGATGAATTTGACTAATGCATGACCTAAGCTATTTTGAGATAACTAAGTTGTAATGTCGATTCATTCTTTGTTGTGTTTTCGTTTTAATGAGATGAACTCCCTAAATGCAATATGGACACGACTCAGATAATGCTATGATTATATGCACTAATCTAACATGCATCGATGAAGTAACATAAAGTCCTAAATGTCATGCTTGCTATGCTATAATGAATTAACTATATGCAGTGATACGGGATCAATTCCTAAAGCTAGTGATATGATATGCCGAGAATGCTATGACATAAGATAGAATTAATCATGGACTAATCCTAGGATGCAAGTTATATGAAATGCGCTTTTTTTTTTTTTTTTTGTATTATATGTATGTTAATGAAAACAGCAAATTATATCCTAGGACTCTATATTTGACTTACTGACTTTTGCTAAACGAATATCGACTTAGCGATGCAGTGCTGACTTTTTTCATATTTTTCTTTTTATAATGTGCAATATGAATAATGCATGAAATGTAATGACTAATTACTCCAATCTTCACCACATAATAACCAAAAATGTGATTTTCTAGATGACGTGAATTACGTGATATAAAACACAAGTAACATTTTTTTCTCTTTTGTTTTGGATAAGTAAAACCATGAACTACCCTAAATCTACATGTACTCTAACACTAAAATGCATTGCCCTATATAACAAATTATGAACTTGCACAAAACCCTAAATATGTATGAGACAATGACAAGCAATATTGATATATTGAAATACACGTTATGATTAGAATTAATCACATCATTCATTGGAGTTCGATCTTAGTGCCTAAAGGTCCAAAAGGAAAGGATCAAATAAAATGGTGATATCATAAGCTTCAATTAACTAATAACATGCATTTAAAAACCATATACTAAAATGAATTTAGACAAACCCAGCTTACCATGAGCAAAGATTAACCTAAGACAATCGAAGCGAGGAAAGGTGCGACGCCTTCTGGTGGGTATTGGCAAGAGAGTGTAACCGGTGAAGCTATGGCAGCGAGGATTGACGACCGTTGTTCAATGCCGGAGTTTGCAAAAGGGGCTTGCCGGGGGAACTAGCGACTCTTGAACGTAATGGCAAGGACGGATGTTAGCTAGAAACGCCACAGACAATCGCCAATGTCGCTAAATGACCACCGGTGCCTAGCTGCTTCGCCAGGAAACCTGAAAGCTTGCAAGGAGGTCTAGAAGACCTACTGGGATAACTGGCCGTGGCTGGATTCGCTGGACTTCTCGGCCTAGCTGCTGTGCGTGATAGTGAGGCTCGTCAGCGACCCGACATCATGTCAGTCACTGCGCCTGGAAGTCGCGGCTGAGCAAGGCGGGAGCCGCGGCGGAACTGACGTCAGCATTGATGAGATGAATGACCACGTCAGGGCAACGTCGCGGATGGAGAGTAGGATATGGTGGCTTGGCTTACGGAGTGGTGGTGGGCGGCGGAGTGCGGAGGAGAGCAACCGCGGATGAAGATTTGCTCTTGAAATGATGATACCCACGGACGTTAGATGCTGATCACAACTTTTTCAAATAAACCTCTTTAACAACCGGGAGATGATATCGCATTTCTATGGAAAGATTTCCCAACAGCCCAGACGTCAATTGTGGGAAAAGAGATCACATCCGCTGATTTTTATCATCTTCCTTAGGGAAAAATTCAATGGCTCAATCTCTAGTTGCATATATATATTGTCTTATCTTGATCAATCACCGAAATCCAAGTCTTCATCCCATCTCAAAGATCTCTTCCGTTTTGCCAGCCCATTATCAGATTCCCACCGAATTGATCTCTTTAGCGTTACCAAATTCCGCTGTTTTTTTATCTAGCTATAAATATTCTCGCTTTGCCGATCGCGATTGCCTCTCTCTCCTTTTGAATTCTTAACCGAGATAAAGAGGTCGTGACGGATGGGAGATGATCCTTAGTGCGCTTGTCCGTGCATCAGTCCATGGTGGCATCGAAGAGAAGTCACATAATGACTTAAGCAAAAAGAATACAAATGTGAATGATGCAAGTGATATTTTTATTATTTTTAGGAGTCAGGTCGACTCTCAATTTTCTTATGCAACCTAAATAACTATATAGGTTACCAAAATTTAGATATCAATAGTCTAACTACCTAATTGACACCTAAATTTCCCTTTTACTCAATCTTCTAAAGAGATAAATATGATTTCTTGGAGCTAGCCGAAAATAAAGTGATGCCTCGTAGATTTCATTTCATTGAAAGGCAATCAATGACACATGCCATTCGCAAACTACAATTTGTCAGATGCATGTTTTTGTAATGCAAGCATGATTCTCAAATAATGTGGCAGGTTAGCCACACCTCGCACATGAGGTTGATTGGGTACCTTCGAGATGTGCGTGAGAATTGGAATTAGATGGAGAGAACTATTGACACTATTCATTTAAGTTTTAAATTACATAGAAATTTAGGGATTGATTTTAACCACTAACAAAAATAACTTTCATTCAATTACAATGCATAACTAGTATCCATTAAAACTTTAATTTTTAAAAATTATTTATTAAAAAAAAAAAAAAAAAAAAGCGGAAGAGGGCCAGGCCTGGGCTGGCCCACCCCCTCTTCCTTTTTCATCTTTCCCTCCTTCTTTCCCCCGCGGGCTGGCCCACCTATTCCTTTTGCTAGCCCGGGCCCCTTCTCTTCTTCTCCTTCTCTCTTCCCTGCTCGGCTTGGACGGTAGCTCGGCGACAAGGGCAGAAGGACGACGCAACGAAGGACAGCGTACGTCAAAGGACAACGAACGAATGTCGCAAGCGACGCGGTCAGGATGGGCTGGCCAGCAACGGCTGGCGTTGGACACGGGGCTTGGAAGAGAGAGAGAGAGAGAGAGAGAGAGAGAGAGAGAGAGAGAGAGAGAGAGCCATGAGTGAAAGGGAGGGAGAACTAGAGTCCCGGCCAACTTCCGGTGGTGGCCGCGCCGAGTCCCAGCCAACTTCTACCCCTCCTCTGCCTCGAAAAAGTGGTAAGACCCGGCTGCTCTTTTTCTCTTATTTTTCCGATTTGGGTCGATTCCTCGAGGATCCCGGCTCGGAGGCGCACGAGGCGAACGGACGTGGCCCGATCTATGTATGGATCTCGCCCACCATTCGCCACCGCCGAGCCGGGTAGAGAGCACCACCGACGCCCCCGTTTGCCCTACTTTGTGCCCTGTTTCGGCTCGTTGGACTGGGCTTCGTCGTGGTACGATTCGTGCGAGTCCCAGCCCCCATCTATGTCGTGCTAAGCTGCATTTCGATCTCTGCTTATCGATTGCAAAGCGTCTCGGCACGGTTTGACTCCCAGTTAATTCAATAGTCTCCCTTCAATTGACGCCTGTCATGTGTTTGTGAAAATGCCCGAACCAAGTTATGTAGAGTTTCCGGGATTTTGGTCTGGTTCTAAGCGTTTATTGGTTATTTGACATGTTTGTGGACTTTCATTGGCATCTGTGGAGTAGTGCGCTGTTTCTTTTGCGGGTCGTGTGTGCATCCTGACGGACGGTCCTTTGATTGAGCCAAGGGCGGATACGAGCCGGCTCATGGCCGTTCGTCTCTTCTATTTTCATGGGTTTTAGGAATCTGGGCTCAACTAGAATTTGTTGAGTTCGGGTCGATTTCGAGCTATATTTGGACTGGTGATCTTCGGGCCTGATTTGCTTTAGTCTAGCTTCAGAAAACTTGGGCTTAAATTGCTGTGCAGTGTGCTTAGTGCAATTAGAAGAGGTGGCCGGGCCGGGTATATTTGGTCTGACGAAATAGGTTTATTCGGGCCGAGCCTCGGGGCTGGTTCGATTTCTTGACTTAACCCAGACCTATAGGGTCCGGGTCAGACCCAAGAGACCCGGTCCGAATTCCTACTCATAGAAAGAAAATCATGAAAATTTTCAAAACATTAATTAATTAATAAAAATCATAAAAAAATTTAAAAAATAAGAAAAATTTTATAAGATATTAAATAAAATTCATAGAAATTTTTGAAATTCAAAAACTGCATAAAAATACAAAAATATTTTAAAATTTTAAAATTTTGGAAAATTCAAAAATTCATAAAAAATTTAGAAAATCCCCAAAAAATTCCAAAAAATCTAGAATTCCCCAAAAAGCTTTAAAATAGTTTTTGGATGATCTTCTCTTAAAAAGGGGATCCTTTTGTATCTAAAATTGTGCCTTATTGTCCTTAGAGACGAATGCCCTTAAGTACGCACTTTTCCTTATGTTAGTTTTCATTTAGCTTAGTTAGAGGTGGCATGCTCCTTATTTGACAATGCTAGATTCTTGCTCTCCTAATGTAATTTGTTTGATGTCACTTTAGTTATTGATTGTTATGTTAACAATTACACACCTACATAGTCACCTCACATACTAGTAGATAGGTCTAAAATCAATTTAAACTACCTGACAAAGAAATAAGATTAGGTACCCAAATGGTACCAATTATTTATTAGTGTAATCAAGTCCTTGGCCTCAAACTCTCTGATTGCGTAAAAAGTGAGATACACTCACATGCTTCACTTAGTTTCTAAGCCGACCTCAATAGGTTAATAGTGACTCCTCATTAGAACATTTTTACAAACACATCAATATCGCGTAAGATATGGATTTGGGAGAGCTCGCTCCTAATCATGGGCTATGGGCCCGTCTTTTAGGTAATCTCCCTAAATCTATTCTCTCTCGTGAGGGGTAGGTCGCAACAAGAACCAAAGCCAAAGGAAGGTGTTTTTGGTGTGTCCTTGAATGAGGTTCGGACCGTCTAGAAACATGTACTATTGGACTTCAATTGTCCTTATGAAGTCAAATATGATCCATTACATGCCATTAGTTTAAAGCTTTGTGGAAATAGATATGTATGACTTTGATTGGTGTGTGACTTCTGTTTTACCTCGCTATTCATATGGAAGCGGAACTTCCACATGAAGCTATCGCTGCTATAGCCAAACGACAAAAAAAGGAATTTCTGTCAAGATTTCAAAAGAATGAGCTAGTTAATGAAAATCGTGACTTCATGAGGTTCCTTGGTCGGAATGAAGATGGTCTATCTCTAACCATACCAGTGAGCTGCATGCAATGACCCAAGATATCACCTATTTGTTACGTCCAAAAAATAAAAAGGAAAATAATTAGATAGTGAGAAATCATTGAAGAATTTACACCATCACTTATCCCTGTCTTAGTCGATACTTATATATTAAATTGAGATTCTCATGACTTATTGAAGCATTAGCAAGATATATATTGGATGATGTGAGATGATGTTTTCTCCAACATCAAAATTGGTGCAACCCAATTGAAGGAAATGAATCAATGAGTCAACACATAACTTTAACCATGCCCTGCATGTACGTTTCTAAGGGTAAGTAGAGATTCAGGACAAAAAAGCAATCTAATCAAGAATCACAATGCAAAATGTGATTTTTTTTTTTTGGTGGCCAGAGTGCAAAATGCAATATTTTGGTTGACGTACAACTACAAAGACACTCTATTTCCTCTATCAAGTTAAATCCAATGGCATATGCTTTTACGGAAATTACAACTTATTTACCTTAAATTTATTTTTCCCCCAAATTAATTACCTTAAACCCAAACAAATTTTGACTTGGACTATGTTCTTTCCTCTAAAATTCGTATCCTAATTCCTACACTA
The DNA here is from genome assembly GCA_016097545.1 of Eucalyptus victrix. NCBI lineage: Eukaryota > Viridiplantae > Streptophyta > Magnoliopsida > Myrtales > Myrtaceae > Eucalyptus > Eucalyptus victrix. The sequence goes on along the minus strand of CM027841.1, from coordinate 9,735,456 downwards.
AACTACCTAGTAATGATTTATAACCTGATGCGGTCCTAGGAGTAGACAAGATTCTGTGAGGTGTTTTAACCCGCTAAAGGAAGCAAGACGAGCCCTTTCATGCTGAGATGTAATGTGGTTTATAAGTTTGGGCAAGTTTTTATCTTTTAGGCCAAGATTTACTCTAGGAAGTCTGGCATCACTAGGTCGAGAACCGAACCATCCAAAAATCGATCACTCTTACTTCAAATTGGAACTTTGACCAAAAACAAACGCGTAGATGGTCTACACTCCAACAGGTGAGCTGCATATAAAAGAACATGCAGCTAGTGTAACTTGGATGTGTAGTCCCAGTTCGGGCTTCAAACACAAAAGATTTATAAATGAAATATTTCATTATGAAAATGATGGTCGTTCACAAGGTTTATTGCTTTTCTTCAGCAACTAATATGTACAATAGGGCTAATTTTCAACGGCATAAAGCATAGTCTCTACAGTTAATTTTCAACGACATAATTTTTCCATACAGAAGATTGCAACAATTGTTGATGGACAGCTAAAGAAAAGATAAGAAGCTAAAGTCGAAATACGTTCGAACTAAATATAGCCCATCTATTTTATAGATAAAAGGGAGGTAATTGTCAACTCACTTAAAATTTGAACTGTTGAATGTACAAGTGCTTTAATGGTAAGTATTCTGATAGATAACTACCGCTGACTTTATTGTTTAAGCGGTTTATAGATCCAACCCATTTGGATTTTTGTACTTTTCATCTTGATGATGATCCGAGGAGTATTTTGTACAATCTGACAACTGTACAGGTGAACCGTTTCTGGTGGCCCAAACAATCATAATATCGGGGATAATTAGGCATTATTTTACAATAGCTCCCGAATTTGAAAATGTATCGGAGCTCTGATACCGTTGCACAATAAATCCTGAGCTCTGAAAAATTACGGGTTAATTCTTGAATTTTGATTTTTTCTGCAATGGCTAATTTTTTTAATCTACATCTCCGTTAAGTTTGTTAATTGAGTATGGATTAAATTATTTTTCTTTACCAACTTAACCGTATCATTGTTAACTTCATTAGTCATACATCATTTTTATTTTCTTAACTCCATTCACCTTGTAGTAGAGATTATTCTAGTCAAGAAAAATGAGCAAGTCCCTACGCAGGGACGTTTAATTTGCGATGCAGAGGGGAAAAAATAGTGATAAAAACAAAAATCAAAGCTCAAGAGGATAATATGTAACTTCTAAAAATCAGTGCTATTGTGCAACGCAGTCATAGTTTGGGAAAGTAATTTACGCCTAATATATACAATACAGCTAATTTCCAACGGCACAAAGCATTCCTCTATGGTTAATTTGCAATGACATGAGTGTTTTCTCTTATTCAATGCATGTGTATCGTTAGTTATCGTAGTTGCTATGAAAATATTACCGATAGTCATAAAAACTCATGACTATGTTAAATCGATGCATATACACCACATTGAAATGAACACTAAAAATATAAGCAAGGGGGAACATATTCATTTGAGAAGAGTAGGTTGACACAACTCTATAATTGCCAGGAGCATAATGTAATCAACCCTACGAACCACGTCAAATGACAACACTCAAAACAATCTGATCCAAACTAACACTGTATTACTTATTGCAATAAATGCCACCAACGGCTGAAATTTGAAGATTCCAACATTTTTTGCTTCAAGTCGTGATCGACATCGAGGCTACTTAGGTTAGGGGGAAGAGTAGGCAACTCTTTGAGAATGTCGCAATGTAGCAAATCCAAAGTCTGAAGATTTAACATGTACTGGAGAATTGATGGAAGACCGGATATACGAGTACCCCGAAGCCTCAGTTTTCTGAGAAAACGTAGTTGCCCAATATCATCGGGAATGACTCCCTCCAAATTCCTGCACCAGGAGGCATGTACTTCTTCCAGGGAAATCAACCTTCCAATATAACGAGGAAATTCTCTTACGAAACAAGAATCCATTTTCAGCACTTTCAATCTCGACAGTTTTTTAGCTGAATCGGGCAGATTCGAAATGCCCGTACCTGAAATATCCAACTCTTCTAATGAGTGCCCCAATTTGCCAATGGATTCCGGAAGCTTTCCAAGCCCACGGCAGTCCTTCAAAGACAAGCGTCTAAGATGTCCCAAGTCTCCTATTGACTCAGGGAGTTCAAGAATTTTCGCGTTACCCAAGGCTAGCTCTGAAAGAGCTTTAAGTTCACAAACTGAACCAGAAAAACGAACCAATGACAAGCAATTAGTGGCACTAAGAATTTGTAGTCGAACCAATTTGCCTATCGATACAGGAAGTTCTCGTACAGAAGTGCCATCAATCAGGAGCTCTTTCAAAGCATTCAGCCCATCCATTTTCACAGGCAACATGCTAAGTTCAGAGCAAAACTTCAAATTCAAGGTAACCAAGGGCTTCAAATCATTAATTGAAGGATCCAAATGAACCAATCGAGAACATCGCTCAAGGATCAGTATCTCCAAATTTGGGCAACAAGAGAAGCTAGGGGTAACTAATAGGTCCGTACAACCTGTAAGATTCAAGACTTTCAAACGCTTCATCTGCAAAACAGGGGAAAAATGTTCATATGACGTAGAACTCTCGATGTACTTAAGGGCAAACACAGACAACAACAAATGAGCTATAAACCCACCTTTATTCTATTCCAACCTCCCCAGGACTCTGTAACCTTACTCCAGGAAAGATCAAGAATAACTAGGTTCTCATTTTTCTTTAAATGCGTGCTGATCGCATCTTGAGGGCACCCTTGCCACTGAAGCCACCAGACGTTCAACAAGGCACCCTCAAATTGTCTACTAATATTGGCGCGACCCAAGATGAGAAAAGTCATGCTCGGCAGGATCTCACAGCCTGCCTCTTTAGTTTCCAGGTGGTCTCTTTTCTGTATGAAGGACCAAAAAAGTCAACAAAAGAAACGCGAAAGTCATCAGACAATGAAATAGTTACTACGGATGCCTAAACTCCCATGAGGTAAAGAAAATCGAAAAACATATAGAAGCTCAAATGCAACTTTTTTTCCCCCAACGTACCCTTTTCCCCTTCTTCCTGTCCTGGGCTATGGCAGGACGGTACGATCCAGCACCTGTTCCTGGATCGTGGAAACGTTCGTGGACAATCTCCCTGGCAGGCACCTTAGCATGCTGTGCATGCCTAATTTATTTTCGTCCATTTCTATTAGGGACATTTGACAAAGGACACTGACTTCATCACGACGATTATAATGATGAGGCCGAATAATCCAATGAGGAAGAAAAGGACGAGGAGGACGAGGAAGCCGACACCACACGAGTGAGGCAATCTGACAATCCACATCCGGGGGAAAACTTGCAAGATTAAGATACATCAGCTTTAGATCTTCACTTAAAGTATCATAAATTATTCTCAGAATCTTCTGGTAATCTTCCTGAAATTGTTGCATGAGATCTTTGAATTTAATCCATTCTTCCAGTCTTTTATATTGCAAAAAAGAACCAAAAACTTTGACAAGTAGTGGAAGTCCCTTTGCAGCCTTCACTATTTCGATTGCAATTTTAACATGAGATAGTAATTTATCTCTCTTTCCGGTTGCAGCATACTGCCAGAAAAAGTTGAAAGCTTGATTATCATCCATTGGATGAACATTGTAAGTATAAGCCAACCCTCGAGCAAGAAACCTTTGAAGAACTCTGCTTTCTTTTGAGGTGACAATTACTCTACTTCCACAACCAAACCAATCAAGCTGAGCTCCTACAAATTCCTTGAGGAGGGATGCCTTCTCCACATCATCAAGAACAATAAGAACTTTCATACTCCTAAATATCTCTTTCAAAAATCGTACTCCTTCAAAAGCAGAAGCAACCTCATGCTCTCTTTTTAAAATATCATGGATCAACTTGGTGTGAAGATAGTGAACACCTCCAGGTTGCTGCGTTGTTTCTTCAATCTCAGCAATAAAACTGCAAGCGTCAAAGTGAAGGGATATTTGATCATATATGATCTTGGCAAGAGCAGTCTTTCCAATGCCATCTCTCCCATGGATTCCAACAATTCGTACGTCGCTTACTTCCAGTTCCAATAATTCCATTATTTTCGATTCTTGACTGTCTTCAAGCTCCTATAAAGGTACTTAAGTTTAGGAGAAAGTTAGATAAGAAGAGAAGTGAAGAAATATACAGATGTGGCACTGTAAGTTCCAGATGAAAATGCCATTCTCTGAGACATGTGCTTTGATTGTGCCTGCCAATCAATTATATGCCTTGCTAGTTGAGATGTTGTAACTAATATATAGCTGACACAGAAGACAGATTGTTGAAGATAAACTCCTCTGAAGTTCCTCCACACATTCATTCACTACATGCATCTCATTTAAGCTAAAGATACGTGCTGTCTCTATTATGGAAAAAACTAGTAAGCAAACTGGCTTACTAAACATAAAAAAGCCTAATCTAGCTTAACACACCCCCGTTTCTTGTCATTTGCAAAAGGAAGCACAGAAAGGTGATGACCAGCCTTATCAGAGAGCATCTCCGAGTTGCCATGGTGATAAATTAAGTAGGAGTTTACCATGAGATCTCATTTAGATGTTCAAGATCCATAGTGGCTAAAATCAAGGGTAATTAGCTACTGAAAAAATTGAAGTATATGCAAGCTACTTCAGAGTTCAGACGATGACTTGCATTATCTTGGAGGTTCAGTTCATGCGTTTGCCTTCCTTTTTATATCATATTCTAACTTTACAACGACTGTAAAAATGATGTAAAAATATTTCGTGGTAATTAGACTTTTTATCTATTCGATGTAAAACACACTCAAGCTGAAACTAACTTCATCAACAGTTACAGTCTTTAGGAGAGAGTACTCAAGAAGAGAGGAGAATGGGAGCAAAGAAATATACCAAGGTCCTGTCAGATAACATGGGATTATCACCAGCGGATAGATCCTCAGACACATGATTCTGTGCTATCATCAGCTTAAACAAAATTTCTCCAACGATGGCTGTGATAAGTTCCTTTTCACTGCCAAGGCAGAAAAAATCTCAGTTCCAAACCAATAAAAGATCACTGAAACTTCAAATGGCTCATAAAAATGTTAACCCAATGCACTACATAATGAAACGGCAATCAATGTGCTAAAAGATCACTGAAACTTTATGCAGAACATAATTTACCTGATGCAAAGATATAAACATACACACTGATATTAGTAATTGTGTGAACGTTGCATAATGCCATTGCAGCAAGTATTTGGTCCAAACAATGGATTATATTCTCACAGTTTGTCATCGAGTGAAAATATCACTCAACCACGGGTTGAATCACAGAATTACACAATTATGTGGCTGAACAGAATGAAGTTTTAAAGATAGTTCACTGAGCCAAACTCAGATATGTAGTGTAAACAGGGTCAATTCGAGAGAAAGATTTGGCCTGAAAAAGGAAGAAGAGGGAATTGAATATGTTAACCCAGTTAATTCCCATCAATAATTTCCTCTTTTTTTTTTTTTCTCTATTTTAGTCCCCATAAAGCTTTGAAACAGGCTCGGTAACAACCATAAACCCAAGCAAGTGAGCAAAACAATTTAGAGTGCACCAGAGTCAACCAATATTTGCTTTTTTTGCTGGGAAAATGTCGTTGGGCTTCCTTTTCCTGACATTCTCGACATTACCTCCGTCGATTGAGCAAATAAATCAGAAGAAACCTACAAGAAAAGAAGACAGATGTAATGCAACATACCTTTCATATGAGCTTCGTTCCCATCCCTTGACTTTACCTGCCCCCACAAGAGCCTTCTCCCACAGCTTGACTTTCTCATCGCCGAATATCTGCTTGTGCGCGTCCAGGAAGGCTCTGTAGCGTGATTTTTGGTCCAGCTGCACGTCAGACCGTTCCACATGGTAGAAAACGGGCAGGATCTCTTTCTTCCCTCCTGATCTAGACGTGTGTTCTACCATGAGTGCGAGCGTCTCGAGGCACTGAGGGCTATTAGCATAGGCTGTTGAAAAGATAGGTATGTAGATGTTGGAGCTGGAGATCGATAGCTGAAGCTCTTCGGGTAGAATAGATGGGATGCTGTGAACTCTGAAAACGCGAATTCCGTCAGCTTCCAAGCAGCGACAGAGGGAATCAACGAATCCAGTGGGACAATCGGATCTTCTGTAACTCAGGATCACATCATCTCGATTCAGCCTCGCTGGTTTATCTTCGACGAGGTCAGATAATTCAGTAACACTCGATTCTGCCCCTGAATTTAGCTTCTCCGGTTTCCTTGACTCGCCGTCTCGGCCAAAAATTGTTTTCTTCGGCGTCGCTGGTTTATCTTCGACGAGGTCAGATAATTCATCATCACTCGATTCTGCCCCTGATTTTAGCTTCTCCGGTTTTCTTGACTCGCCTTCTCGGCCAAAACTTGGTTTTCTGCTTCGGGAATCAGACATACTCGATTCCGACTTCAACTCAATCTGTCGTCGTCCAGTTTTCACTCCACCTGGGTTTTTCAGAGAATGGCCAAGTGAACCGTTCGGGTTTGCCTTAACGGTCGTCCCATCCCTGCTTAAGAAGACAAATTCCACCAAAAAAAAAAAGAAGAAGTAATTATTTACGAAAATTCAAGAGAAATAACTCGTTACCAGATTCTCTGTCTTGCTGTTGCCCGGGTAAAATTACTGTACACGATATATTTACGAACTACGGAGCAATTGGTACGATGATGGACGTAAGGATAAATAATTTATAATAAATTCAAGTTGTTGACGGTATCCCATAGAAAGTCACAAAGGTTAGGAAATTCTAGCACGCGAGACTTTGAGGTAAATCACTTGTTATTACTTCGTTTTTTTGCAAAAAAATAACTTTAAGAAAAATATTTTCTGAATTTTCTAGCATTCAGTTAATAGAAAATGAATTGATTAAGAAAACTATTTTCCATTAATAGAAAAACATGTTTTCCACTTTTCAAGTAGGGAATATATTTTCATATCTTCTTTCACCAAACACCTTGTTCTTTCATTTTTATTTTTTCTTTTCTTATTTTCGTTTTTATTTTTTATATTGAGTTTTTAATTTTTTTCTTTTTCTTTTTTTCTTTTCTTTTTATTTCCTTTTCTTTATTTTTTCTTTTTATTTTAATTATAATGCAACTTTTCCTTATTTTACAAGAAGATCGAGAAAATTAGTTAATTATCATGAATTCGACAATGAATACATATAGCTAGCTTTGTCTTTGAAAGATTCCATAGCTTTGGTACGTAAGCTTCTTAGACCGGAGCAGGTCTGTTAGCTTCTTCTCTTCCTCGAGCGATCTCCCAGTTGTCCCCCCGCCCGAGGAAATACCTGGTCTTTACGCCTTTTCTTGAGCTTCTCACTCATGGATATCTGCAATAACCACTTGGGGCTTCCATCAACTAAATGGCCCGATGTTTGCCGCTACGAAGCCTTTCTCAGTTTCAGAGGAGGAGATGTTCGGGGGGGCTTCGTTGAATTTCTCTACGAAGGCCTCGCTGATTCAGGGATCATTGCATTTATCGATCATCGTGGGATCGAGATCGGAGAACATATCATGCCTAAGATCTTACAAGTGATTGGGAAAACGCAGATCTGCATTCCCATCTTCTCCAAAGATTTCGCTTCCAGTAAGAGTTGTCTGAAGGAGGTAGAGAAAATGGTGGAGTGTGACAGGACAATCATGCCCATTTTCTACGACGTCTCCCCTTCGGTGGTCGGTGAACAAAAGGAGAGTTATCAGCAGTCCTTCCGCGACCATGAGGCCGGTGGAGTGTCGTCAACGACTATAAACAACTGGAAGAAGGCTCTGCATAGTGTTTCAAGAAAACGAGGATGGGAATTGGAGAAATTCCAGCACGGGTAATACGAAATCAAGATTTCTATGCTTCTTTCCACTTTTCCAACAGTCGTCATCGAGTATGAAATTAAAGAAGGAAAAAAGTCAATGCATCTCTTCTTTTGCCTGGTGTATTATCGGAGCAGTTGCTCCTTGTCACATCTTACTCTTTCCTTCTTTCCCCTTTGGCAGGCAGCGTGAACTTATAAACGAGGTTGTTTCCACGGTCCGCCGGTTGTTGAGGAAGGATGACTTACGTGTGACGGCACATTTAGTGGGGATGGATCAACCTGTGCAAGAGGTGATGAGAAAACTTGGTGTTGGCTATGAAAATGGAGAAGTAATTAGAGGGCAAACGGTGACAGGAAAACGTGTGGTTGAGATATCGGGCCTTGCAGGAATTGGTAAGTCGACTCTTGCCACGGTTATCTACAACAAAATCCATCATCTCTTCGAAGGTAAGAGTTTCCTTAAAGAGGTTGAGCAAACGAGACTCCTGTCTCTCCAGGAAGATTTAGTCGGTGGCCTCCAAAAGAGAGCATACACATTTAAATCTCCTGCTGAAGGTACCGAATTTATCAAGTACAAATTTGGAGATCTAAGAGTTCTTATTATTCTTGATGATGTTAGTGATTTTAAACAAGTCAATTCACTAGCTGGAGATCTAAGTTGGTTCAGTCCAGGAAGTAGGATCATCATGATCTCTAGGAGAAGTAATCTCGTTGATGACTGTAATCTTGTGCCTGTGACCTCTACAAGCAGCAGCAGTACTTTTAACAGTTGTGATGACATAGTCGTTGAAAAATACGAGCTAAAACAAATGAAGGATGACCATGCTTTTCAGCTATTTTGTAGCGTTCTTAGAGAAAAACCTCTTAAAAAGGAATTCTCCTCTTTGGCACGTGATATTATTTTGGCTGCTGGAAGAATTCCTCTGGTTATTGAGGTTGTTGGTTCATTTTTACGTGAAAAGGACATCAAGTTTTGGAAGGAGGCATTGGATAGATTGAACCGAGAGCCTTACACTAAGGAAGTAAAACGAATTCTGAAGAGAAGATATGAAGATTTAGATAAAAATGCCCAAGAGATATTTCTTGATATAGCGTGTTTTTTTGTGGGAAAAGACAAAACAATACCCTCTTACATGTGGGAAGCTTGTAGATATGATCCTTATAGAGGAATCGACGAGCTTCATGACTTGTCTTTGGTCAAAACCTGTGAAAACAATAAATTGTGGATGAATAATCAATTAAAAGTCCTTGGGAGGGACACAGTCAAGGAGGAAAATCCAAGTGAACCTTTCAAACAGAGCAGGCTATGGAATCAGGAGGATATCGAACCAGTATTGAACGAAAGGAAGGTAAATTTGAAGGCAAGAAGGTGTCATTTTTAGTCTAAATTAAAGTGCTTTTGAATACTTATTCTATTTTCAGAGATGATTGTGAATGCACTTCTTTTTCACTTCATCATTTTAATATTTTTCCAGGATTGGCAGGACGTTGCAGTTGAAGCCCTCAGTGCCACATTCGACAAACCCCATTTATTTCCTAAACGTAGATTCTTTCGTGATTTCTCGAAGCTTAGGTATCTTAAAATGAACCACGCTATTGTCAAAGCATATAAGCAGAGTGCAAAGAGCTCCAGAGAGGATTTTTTCCTTCGAAGGTTAAAGTGGCTTGAATGGCAAGGGTGCAACGATATCTCCAGTCTACTTGCTTTAGATATGTCAAAATTGATCGTTCTTGATTTGTCTGGGAGTACCTCCACCAATTGGCAGTGCTGGAAACAAATTATGAAGGTATGATGACATACCTGCGCATTTTCTTTTGCATCCAGTTTGACAATAGCTTGCAGAAACAAGGCTTTTATATTATTCATTTGTTTTGCAGAGGGCCAAAAACTTGAAAGTTTTGATCCTAAGAGATTGTCGATGGCTAACTAAATCTCCATTTTCCCATGCTCCTGTAAACTTAGAGAGACTAAACCTGGAACGTTGTTCAACATTACCTCCGTGTGTTGTGAGGTCCATTAGCAAGCTAAGGAACTTAGCTTCTTTGAATATCAAGTTCTGCAGCTTCGTGCAAGAGCTGCCGGAAGATATAGGTTCCTTGGAAGCTTTGAAAGAGCTCTACATCGATGGAACTTCCATTAAAGCCATTGATATCCCCGAGGGTTCCTATGGGAAGCTTAAAATTCTGAGTGCTTGCAAATGTAAATCCTTATCTCTGTCCAATTCAATAGGTAACTTGAAATCTCTTTCGTACCTAGCATCGGACGAGACTGAACTGAGTGAGCTCCCTTGTTCTATCGGATTGTTGGAGAGTCTCCAGACGCTATCTCTGAGAAACTGCAGGAGCTTGTGGAAATTGCCGGATTCCATTGGAGACCTTAAAAAGCTGCAAGTCATGGATCTTTCAAGCACAATAGTCGACGAAGTACCTTCCTCCGTCAAGGATTTGCAAAACTTAAAAGAACTAAAGATGGCTGGCACTCATATAAGAGAATTTCCTGGAGGCATTAAGAATCTAGAGAGTTTAGAAAAGATAGATTTCTCGGGCTGCAGAAATTTGAGAGGGGAGTGCAACATTACGGGATTATCGTCTTTGCGGGTGTTACTTCTAGAACGCACTGATATTTCTCGGCTGATTGTGACGGATCGCCAATCCTATAATCCCCAAAACCTCAAACTAGATGGCGATGTTCCCATCTCGATAATTGGAACTACCCAAGGGCATGGCATCGATTCAACAGATGTGAGACTACACCACAGTTCTAGGCTGACGGACATCACATCAGCATGCGATGATGAGTCAGAGACCGTAGCAATGTGGCGGTCCGACAGAAGCAAGGAAGTTATCGGTGGATGAGGTTTGGCTACAGAGGAAGTTAGCGCTCCTATCCCACTAATTCAAATTTGTAATTCATCAAGCATGTCAACTGATCTTCATGCAATAAGGGTTTATTAAGGGCATAGCCAAATTCGAATTTTCGCCTCTATTTTGAATTTTCAAATTACATTCTTCTTCCATTTTCTTGGCCATCGCACTCGCACACTCTTTATTGTCTTGCACGCATGTCAATTTCCTGCAATTCTGTGCGTGCACGTTAGCTTTGGATTTGACTCAGTGTAAGTATTACGCAGTTTATTTGATTGATCTGCAAGATAACTGCAAGGTCATCAGAGTATGAGTTTTAGCTCATTTCTCAATCGTTCATCTCATTACTACTCTCCTTGAACAATAGTAAAGGATGAACTCTTGTTCTTCTTTTGTCAATTTTAAAACTAGAATGAAAATTTGATGCTGCATTTGACCATCTAACAAAAATTCTTCAAAGGTACAATATGTTTGTGAATGTTGTCGCACCTACATTACCCAATCTTGGAAGTGATTGCTTTTTCAAATAAAATTGAAAATGATTATTGCTCGATTATCTTAATCATTGATTTAATTTAACTATTATGAAAAACAATATGTGTAATAATCTAACTATAGTCAACATACATTGTGTCATTCAAAAAAATATCTTGCATGAAAAATTGTGCTTACATGCACAATAAAAAAGAAAGAACTTTCTGATTCGGACAGAATATTGTGATCAATCTAACTAACAAAAAAGTAGTGTACTTTATTTCCAAGATGTCCTTAATGATGCTTATAATCAATGAAAACATCTACTATATGATTAATATGTTGACCTTTTCAGACATTTTTAATCTTTCTTAACGAGATTTTTTAGAATAATATCTCGTGATATTATGACTCACGTATATGTATGATATATTATCATTATCTAAGTATTGGATTCTTAAGCATTAGTTATTAAATGATGTCTCGAGTTTGTGTCGCGTATGAAATCCATATCTGCTGGAAGATTTTGATCTGATGTTGCCTTTTACGGATATATACAAGTCCAGGGTTCAGCACAAGATATTCGGTGATTACTTCTTTTATCCAAGTTTCGAGTATTCGACCAAGAAGTGGACGTCTCTTCCTTGTTCAATATAAAAGACACACGAAAATTAATTTGTGTTTAGAGTTTTCCATCTAATTAAGTTATTTATTTATAAATACTATGAGTTTGGAATTAATCTAAGTATGTGAAACATTCGAGCTTGTGAATGATTCTAATTCTGACTCTCCCCATGGAGTAGGTATCAACACTCGTACCAAATCACATAAATCTACAATGTCTTTTATCGTTCCCACTATATTTCTCTAATAATTTCGCATTGACTTAATTACAAGATGCTGTCAATTTTGCCATTAATTTTACAACACTAGTAAAAGAGAAATGTATTTAAAAAGAAAATTCTGATTTACTAAAGATCCATTTATTTAACAGAAAATAAAAAATTTATTGTCCATCATGGCACCAAATTCCGGCCGGCACTAAATCAGGCGATTGATTCGATCGGCCAACAAGAGGAATCCGCACAAAAGGGAATAATATTTGGCCGCCTATTTGACACACGATTCTCGGCCATTTTGGGAGGAGATAGTGGGATTTGCTGAAGTCAAAATATTCTCTAAAGGTTCGGTGGAGGTCAATTTAGGGGGCATTCTGCCTGTGGATAAAGGAGATATTGGGTGCTTTAGGAAAGGGGATGGAGTGAGTGGAGAAAGTGCTTAAAAAAAGTTACTAATCGAATAATTACACACTGTATTTATTGAAACTACAAAAGCTGTTGAAATTACTTATGCTCGACGACCTTTTCCGGTTGCTTTGGAATAGCATTAGTTGCAAATGGATACATATCTGCTTTTTTTTCCAATATGGATACTTGATTATTTGTCAAAAGAAAAAAAGGTGGGTTAGTTGATATCATTCCTACTACATTAGGTGTTACTTCTAGGGCTATTGCGAAAAAGAGAGAGTATAATATTGTGATGTATCGATACATAATTTTCCATATTAAATCTACTAACCACTTCGAGGAGTTGCTAATTTCCCATAGGTTGAAATTTATTTTTACTTAACAAAAAATATTACTTGGTTGGAGAATCAATGTTTAATTATATAGCTTGTTGGAAGCAATATAGGTAGTACATTGCAAGTTTACTACGAGTGTATTACATATCATGGTGTTTTCTTAGCTACCATAGATGTTCCAAAGCAACGATGGATATTACATGAACCTACAACTTTTGAAAGACGGTACTTCAAGTGAGGGATGAAATGATGCCTTTTGATAAGAATTCTATTGGAATTTACGAGAAAGGCTTTAGTATGGTCCTTGACATCCTGTAAGATCTCCTCTTACTCACTATAGTAGAGCAATGCTTTGTCTGTAAGATCCGGAGAAGATATTGATTTCTGAAAGCGCGCACATCTTTTTCATTTTTTATGGAATGCATTGATATGCATCGAACATCATATTATTAACAACAACAATAGAAAACGAAGAACCATCATCTAATTTTCTTACCATCAATCACTAATTTTGATTCAAGGACAATAAGTATTAATCTTGAGGACACAGAGATACGTTGATAGATGAATCTCTTCCACTAAGCTGCATACACATTAGCCATATGATACATGTGCTTTTGATGCTTTTTATTCACACCATGAATACAATTCGAACTTCCTAGTTACAAGATGTTCAATTTACAATCGTCCATCAAACCAATGACATACCTTATGAGGAATCTATTTTCATAAGTTGCATCATCTGATCGGTAGCTCCAGGAGACATCCAATCCGTCTATATTGTGATCAATCTCGATACATTGGTCAACATTTCCATAGATATGCAACCTTTGATCTCCAAGTACTTCAAAGACTCTAAGCTATTGAGGCCTTCCATGGCTCTTAGCTTAGGACAAATTTTCAATTGAACACAAATTGCATAGGTTAGGTAGTCTTTCGATTGAATCGCATGCAACAAATGTCCCGATTTCCCCAAACCTTGAACCTCAATTACTCTTTCTAATTGAGACAGCTCCAACGACTGTAGATTCCTGAAGCACGATAGATAGGTGTCCTCATGTGGCATTCGCACCTAGTAGTTCGCAATCCCTCAACTTCACCAAGCCTTCCAAGACAGGAAAATGTGCCGTGGGGCATTCATCAATAATGAGAGTCCACTGGTTTTTCAAGTTTGAAAAAATGCGGCAGTGCTGCATCGGCTCAGGCAACATTTTTATCATAGCATATTCCAATTGAATTACTCTAAATTTCCTCACATTTCCGATTGACTAGGTAGGTTGACTACTCGCGAACACGAAAAAATATAACTCAAGCAACAATTATAATTCTACGATTGAGCATGGAAGCAATGACAAAATGTAATAAAGATAATATCCAGAAGAGTTGTGCTCAATTTCCCTATTAATCTAAATATGTAAAGAAAAGCTCGAGTGGTTGGACAAACTAAGCACCCCAACAAGATGTAAGCCCATGGCTGATGCAGCACTTGTCCTTGCAATGCAACCAGTATTTCTAGGAATCTGCCAAGGACTACATAAGGCAAAGTGAGAAACCGAGGAGCTCAGTTATGCAAGAAAGTAAGGTTTCAATGTGTTAACTTGCAATATAACACAACCTCCGCATTTTGTGCTATTGACCAGATTTCGTGAATCCACAAAATATAGTAGATAAAAAGTAAACTAGCTACTGTCTAAATTACTAATCAATAGTGCCATCTGTTAGTCCATACCCCAAAAATGATCCCCTTAATTGAACTAGCTCAAGCAATGCAGGTAAAAAAACGAACAGACAAATAAGAATTGCAACCTCCATCGTTTAAAGAGACTTATCATTGGAAAACTGAAATTGCAAGCAAATCGAAAGTGTTGGGAATAACGGATCCCCGAAAACCGGATTCGACACTAAATCGAACCCCTAAAACGAATGCAGAAGATAAGCCCGGGAAAATCACGTATCACCGATCATAAAGCATACCACGGAATTGAGCGTACCTTGTTAGCCACAGATTAGACACCAATGCCGAAGATCGAGGAAGAAAATCTGATCCGATGATGTCAATTCGCCTTGAAAGGGAAATAGCGTCACCTTAAGCGTACTGTTCTTTTTGGAGGGAGAGAGGGAGAGGAACGTACGTGCGTTATTCCAACATATGCATTCTCTCTCTCTCTCCTCCCTTTTATACGTCCCTCCATCCACGGGCCCTAATCCTGCAGGCCGGGCTTTTAGGCCCAACATGGGCAGACAGGCCTTATGCCCATCACTTAAAAAAACCATCAGAAAGTATAGGTGAAAAATTGATTATGGAATCTAGGCTTGACAACTTATCTTAAGAAAACTTAAAGCAAATAATGGAGCTTACAAATGCCGAATAAAAGTTACTTTTATTTAAGATTTTACTAAGTTCGTGCAAAAATTCACCAATAGAGACAGACTATCCCAAGAAACTCATTGAGGTCTAACAAATCAGATGCTCTTGATAGTCAAATCTTTAAAATATTGTCTCGTAGGTGGTGATCTAAACAACTATCTCTAAAAGAAACGGGTTATTATTTTAATATGGTCAATTAAAAATCCCTAAGTACATCATGAGGATTAAAACCATCTTTTAAGTCCTTATTTATTGATATGTAGCGGAGGATTCTCAAAGTAGACGTTTTGGAATTCACTCTGCATTCGAGTGCCTGGATGGCGTGGTCTGTCCTCCTTGCCTCCCTGCCGAGACAATAACGCACCTTGAGGTTAGTGTCACGCCCCGAACCTCGAGCGCGAGCACATCTCTCGGTGGTCGATAATATTGTGACGTTCCTAGGATGCGTCACCAATCCATTCTTTTTAATGCACATGCAGAAGCATATACGAAAACCCCTGACAGTAACTAATACGGGATAGAAAAGAAGGAAACAATTTCACAACCAAACATGCTTTCATAAACACACAATGTTTATATACAGAGGCCAACCCTAAAGTCTATGTACAAGAGATCTATATTCAAAAAGAACTATTGAGCCATCCGCACTCCTAACTCTTTTGCCTCAAGCTCCAAGTTCTTCACACTAGGGACCTGAAAATGGTTATACAATAACCAGTGAGATATAAATCTTAGTGAGTCCTCCTCCCCTAAGCTTTGGTTAGGACACCAACTCAACTCAGGGTATCTCTTCAGAACTACCCCACAAACAAGTCCACGACCAACAAAACAATAGTTGGTTCACATGCAACCTTACCCGATATGCTATACCCTGCACGTTGAATCTCAAGACAATACACGCAATGCATATGGCCATTAGATGATGCAGTTTATCAAACACATGCGAGTTGCGTCACAAGCGATCTCATCTAGCCATTGCTACACCCTGCACGTTATCGATTCATGCTTGCGTGCCATAAATGATATGATCCACTCATGCATCCAATTAATTATGGCCACACAGGCATGACCTACCCGACACACAAAAATACAATCACACAGGCACTGCTTATCATACATTCCAATTGATTACCGCCACACGGGCACGATCTACTTGATTACCGCCACACAGACACGATTTGATTACCGCCACACATGCATGATCTAATTACTGCCACACAGGCACAATTAATTATCGCCACATAGGCACGAGCTTTCCACATAGGAGCATTGCCCACCCGACACACAACGGGGGGACGGATTCAACTCAATGATCATGTAAGCACACTACCACAACTCAATGATCACGCAAGCGTACTTAGCTAATGTGCACAAGCTTGCATATACACTTACAAATCATTTTCTCCTAAAGGTGGTCCATTTTCAGTGTCCCTTGGACAAACTGTTTTTCCTCTCTTTTTGAAAATCACTCAATTCATGTGGATACCCATGCATTTATATACTCAAATCACCTCATAAGATCAAAATACATGAAATTAGACAACTTTTCATTCTCGGGTGAACAGTGCAAGTGAATAGTGCGTATGAACAGTAAATTTTCAGAATTAAATAATTAATAAATTAAATCCACAAGTCATTAAAAACACTAATTTAAAGCAAGCAAAGCATCAAGAACTATCACCAAACTAAAATCGGTCATAATTGGCCGAAACCAAGCCACTTGCGCGTCTCCAAGTTTAAATCCCGAAACCTAACCAAACGAGTACAAAAAATTCCCAAATTTGAATATCTTGTAGAGAACACATAAAAAAAAAATCATGAAGATACCTAAACCCGGATCCTTCTAGATTATGCCCAGTAAATTGTTCAATCCAGCATAGAAACTGTGTCCATTTCCAGAAAGTTTGTTTTTCGAAATCAGTTTGGTTCGAGATTCAAAACTCATCCATTTGATCTAAAATTTGACTATGTTAAACTAGAAAATGTAATAAACAGATTTTGTGCAGAAACCATTTTGAAATTCAAACCCTACGAGTTGATAAAAACCCTTGGAATCCTAAAAGATCACAAATTCCAACAGAGTCCGAGATTATATTTGCAAATGACGGAGCTGAAATCTCATACTTTGAAATCTCTAAAAATCATGAGTAAAATATATGTTATAGCTAAAGATGTCTAAAACATTTTTCCAGAAGAAATTGATTATAAATTCACAATCCATTTCGATATACAAAAATGACAAATGGCGAGGGCCCATGAATCCGAACTGCAAAAAGTCCACTGAAGTGGACTAATTCGACTTCAATGGTTCTAATCTCACTAATTAGATTAACACTAATCCATTCTAAGGCTCATCTAACCATTCTAGATTATCACTAATCCATTCTTAAGCTAACCTAAACAAACCTTAAGCATAATTAACTTCCTAAGCAAATTTAGGCACTAATCAAAGGATTAGGAGCTAAACTCACCCATTAACGAGCCGAAAACACAGACGCGGCAGCAATGATGAAGGCTATGCACCAGGACCTTAACCACGACGATCTAAGGCGGTCCTGGGGCTGGAATAGTAGCCATAAGCTGTGCTTCCCACAACAACTCTAGAAATTGAACAGCCAGAGGAGGAGAGAGGTTGAACAACTTGGCCGGAGCTCCAGTGAAGGGTTGGCCAGCAACCGGTGGCTCCTAAGGGTTGAGGGGGACCTGCTGGTGGTTGGGATGGGTGGAGGTAGGGTTGAAATGGAAGAAAAACGGTTGAAACGGGCAAAATAGGCGGAGCAGTGTAGGTTGCCAGGCGGACCAACGGACTAGCGAGCATTTCTTCCAACGGGTGGGCAAGTCGGCCGGTGGCTTCGTTAGGCGAGCAGCCAAGTCCTCCTGAATGGTTTAGGCCTTCTTAGCGCGATGGTGGGTGGCATAAAGGCTAATTCTCATGGGAAGACAGCTTTTAACTTGGTTTTTCACACGAAGGTCAGCTAGAGCAAAAACAAGTAAAGGAGGAAAACAAAGGAGGAAAACAATGGAGAAAAGGGCTACGATTTCTTGGGGTTGAAGAGGGGGAGAGAGAGTGAAGTGAGGGCTGGTTTCTCTACAATTTTTAGAGCTTCAAATGTCCTAACAATGGATAAAGGAGGAGCAAGGAGGAAGAAAGAGGCTGCTGAAGATGAGGAAGGGCTATAAAATATCCAAATCACTTGAGTTCTATGCCCCACCATGCATGGATGTCTTTCTCAGCCAATTTGCAGCAGCCAAGCTTCCCAAACAAGCTTCCCAAAGGATCCAAAAGGTTGTCTCCCCCTTGGCCTATAAATTTAGACCATTGGCCATCCCATTTCATTCAATTCCCCTTCCAATTTCACTTCAATCCTTCTCCATTAGAGCTCAATTTGGTCCTTATAAATTCAGCCAAGAAGCCATCGTCCCTCTTAGGATTTTTCCTCGTCAATTTGTCCAACTTGAATCCCAAAAATGCGATAAAAAAACGATCCTCTGATTTTCTTGATAAAAAAAGGCCCTACTTTGACTTTTTGCCAAAAATCTCGGTTTGTAGAAAAATCTTGAGAAGATGACTTGACGTTCCTAAAATTAATCGTGACATAACAGAATTTTCAATTTTTGAAATTGGGTTTAAATTTGCGGTTAATTTTAATATGGTGCGATTTTAGTGTGGCCTAACATATTGGGTAGATTTTAGGAATTTTTGATGCAATTGACCCATGGTCGACTATTTTCGAGCCACGTTGTGGATCTTCGACTCATTGGCGACTCTCGGTTATCGTGAAAATCTCGAGATTTCAAATGCGGACACATGGTATAGAAATGACAGAAAAATCGGTCTAATGTCGTTCGACGAGAATTTTACAATTAGGTGGAATCACCCATACTCTAATCACATACTTTAGTCGAATCGATCTATCTCTGATTTCCAATCGATTTTAGTTGTGCTGTATTGACCCTCGCAGATAAACACAGTCGAGCAGTCAATTTCTAGTAGAATTCTCATGTCTATTGCATTTAGATTCCTTAATGGCTTCACCTGATAGACTAGTTATCTCATAAGTGATCAGCTCAGAGAAAAGAACTATCGAGGCATCGATGAAAAGCCCAACTTATTCAATCAAAACTAGAACCCGAAAATCAGGATGTCATAGTTGGGAAGCCACCTGCGGAAGCAAGTTTTCTTGTCGTTTTCCAGCACGCCGCACGCCTCATCAGCGAGGATTTCTGCATCTGCCTCCCATTTCTAGACATTGGCTTCGATTGGCTTTGTGTTGTATTAAGCTTCATCAACAGAAGGCTGCATCCTTTGTCTCGCGTTAGTTAACTTCACAGCTTCCTCCTTAAGGTTGCGAACATAGCCGTCGGAGACATACAACAAAGGTCCAATTAGTAGAATTTTACGATCCAACTTGAATGCGTGAAGTGGGTGAACCAAATAGCAATATCCCAGGGAAATGAGAGGGCACCTGATGCAATATCCGATCCATGGACAGAAAAGTCGGTCCCTTGGCCGGTTTCAAAACATTTCCTCAAGTGGGCAGCAAAATTCATGGATCGCCCACCACTTTGCCCAATACAATTAGGACATGATCAAATATGTAAATTAGTTGCAGTCAATTCTAAAGCAATATGGCTCAAGGTATCAAGGTTATTTGAACTACTAAAAATTGAGAAATACAAGGAGTAGAATGACGATGCAAGAGCATGACCAAGTAAGTTGTGTGATTTAGATAGATAGAGACTCTCTAGTAACTAGAAAAGGACAAGAAATCATCTTCATGTCGATGTACCATCATGTGCTACCGAATTAACCCTCATATGAAACTAAGATCTATCAAATCCACTCCTAGCCCACATATGATGCAAAAAACACATTGAACTCTATAAGAAATCAACATGGAGCCAACATGAATCCAACATATATTGCTAATGTGACCTGAATAACTTGGAAATGACTTTGATTTTACACAACGGGAACTCTAGGGACCAAATACTAAAGACCACATTCTAATTGCCCACGGATGTCTCCAGCAGAGACATTTTCAAAGAACATCATGCTACAAAAACCAAAACACATAGCAACATAAACATAGGAAAACAACATTGAGCCACATTCTACAGTCAATTCCCATGGATGAGACTCGTTTAGCAACAACTGAACATGCATACAAATCAGCAATGTGGACAATGAATTGAGCAAAGCATTCAATCATGGCATAAATAGCTCATTATGCACTCAGCCATCGAATGCTAGTTTTGACTAGGACTCGCATGCCATTTACAGAAAAGATACAAGCAAATGACATCAAGGAATGAACTTCAGAATCTTCAATAAACAAAGAAAATCAAACAGTTAAAGGCCTATGCATTCGCCAAAAAAAAGGAACCAAATGCCATTGATAGTGAGAAGGTATTGAGGTATCAATGAATGGATCAAGAAATGCAAGGCATAATCATCCAAGCATACGAAACCAATTATTTGCGAGATCAAGCAAAAGGATGAAGTCTGGATAGGAATTCACTGAAGTACACATTACACAATGCACATTTCGAAGAAGGATTCTACCATTTTCGATTTAAAGATGGTAATTGTCTCGAATGTTAGAATTGCCATATACAAACATCATAGATTGATATAGATAATATAATTATGAGTAAATTAAGCCAACACAGCATGTTCAAATTCTTAGTCATGGGAGCATTAAGCACAACCCGAAGAGTTCAACCAACATCAACGAAAATAATTTGTCATATGGCCTGGAGAACTCACAGTTTAAACATGCCATTGCTAGATAATTATCACGATGCAAGAATACTTGCGAAATACACATGCTAAACCGTTCAGGAATTCAATCAACATTTGCTAGGCGTTTTAGTAAAGGGGACCTGAATGCAATGATAAGGAAGAGGTTCGTATCCAAACAATCATCGAATCATCAAAACATGCATTAGTTCATCAGGACAGTCTTGGACTCATTGGATTTCACGCCGGCGGAATCAAGCACTCGGTCCCTACCTCCACTAGAAACAGAGCATGCAAAGTTACCTTGATAAGAATCATGATTATTCAAATACTCAATCCACTCAAAGAAATCATTGTTATCTTCGATTCCAACTCACATTGAACCTTCGCCAGACTCAAAATCATAACACTATCCGTGAAACTTAAACGGTTTCAGCCTCCATCAATTGTCACAGAGAGAGAGAGAGAGAGAGATGGGAGGAGGAACATGTGTAAGAGTTTTCCTAGTGTGGACTACATTAATTGTTATTGTAATTTATTGTTTTTACGGCTACCGTAAAACAAGACTGGTCTGATGTTAGATAAAATGTTTCTTAATTGGTCTAATATGGGGCTGACTAGTGTGGGCCGAGTTGAGCCTGGCCCATAATGAGGGAGCTTGACTGGAAACTCTATAAATAGTGCTCAAGTCTCTTCTCTAATCCTAATTCTTACCTGTATCATCATCTAAGGGGCGTTTACCTAATGCTACAAGTGAGGAGGCCGCTTCATTGAGCCAGTGATACGGAGGGCAATAGAAGAGAAGGACTTGCGCGTGGAACATTGCATTTTCGCTTCCGCTTCAAGAACAATGGATCCCAAAACATGTGCATTAATCTTTCTACTCTATTATACATGTTATTGTTCTAGTTATGGAGATTATGGGGTTATGCAATTTACATCTAACATGTGGTATCAGAGCCTCCATAACCCTAGAACACGAACGCAAAGGATTTTGCCATAATTTGAGATTTTCAAGATTCTTTGTTCAATAAAAATTAAATTAAATTATATATTCGGACTGGGCTCGACGAGACAAAGCGAACCATAGGCGGTGCATTGTTGGAGGAGGCCGTACGCGCCCCCACACGCGGCCACGCGCCTCCTGGGCATCGAAGACGCGCCGTGCGTGAGCTCCACGCGCTGCGCACTTAGGCGGTGTGTGCGGGCGCGTGGAGTGTCCGTTCGGCGTGTGGTTGATGGCATTGAATTCGTATTGCCATGTTTTATATTGTGGTGTATTTATTTTACATATTTGATGATTTTATAGATGTGAAAATATATACAAAGCCTTAAATACGTGTATTTTGAGTGTATTTTTGCGTATTTTTCTTGTATTTTCTGTATTTTTGGAAATACTTGTGTTGTGTTACTGTATGTTATCGCATAAGCATTGTAAAAGTGTGATTCATTAATAAAATTAAACTTTATTGTATTTTATTAATGAATAAGGTAGTGTATTTAGCATGGCATGTGATTTGAGTGATGTGATGCCCCTATCACTAAAATTAAAATCACATGTATATTGTGTATGTGAGATGTAAAAATTATATCCCTTGTATGAGAGAGTTTCAAGGATTTAATTGAGTTGTGACTGCCAAAGTGCACACTTGATTGGGTTTGAGAAATTTCAATCTCGTATATTGATTAGGATGTCTCTTGGTCTAATGCATAGTCATACTCTTAAATGAGGTGATTGTGTATTAGTTCATAAAGGGATACATAATAGTGTGGTGGAGGAGTGATCGATCCTAATTGTTCATATGCTCAAAGGTGATGAATTTACGAAGATTGAAATATATTCACATAACCTCTATCATGTGGAGAGTGTACAATTGCATATCGTGTATTCTGCCCAAAGATGATTATGTGATTTTGCATATAACTCTCTGGATATGTACTTGTACGTCAAGTTACGCAATGCTCACATGATACTAATTATATATACTGCTTGTCTTTCAGTCACATTTTTTATAAACGGTAACACTGTGGCACCCCTCGACGGCCCCCGATCCGATTAGGGTCGCCATAGTTCGCTTACCATTTACTTTTCTTATTAACATATCACTCTGATACCATTTCAAGTGCAGCGGGTCCATACATCTTGGGGGTTTACATTTTTTTTTTCGATCGGTCCCTTGCGCGATCTATATGCGGAAGCACATCCAACAACTCCCTTCCCTATATTCAGAAAACGATGCACACCTACTAAACATTTATAGGTAAAAGCCGTACACTTTTATTTACTTAAATTAGATGGACATCATTCATCGGTACATCAAAATGTCGTAATCTTCTATATTTGGCTATAATTCAAAAGATGATCGACATCTCCTCCCACAATCGTATGCTTAAGGTCCATCAACCAGTGTCGGCGTCCAAAGGTTCCCTCCTTTGCTATCCTTCTCCTCGCGGTCATATCCAACCACTTAAACCATCTACTAATCTGAAATGTTATTCCCCAAAAGGGGTGAGTACAACCATTCAGCAGATAGGAAAATCCAGTAACAACTCAATGCATCAGGCAAATCATACATGCATTGCAGGCGTTACTCACCTTGAAACCATGCGCATACTATCATGCATCATCATATCATACATGTCATCATCATCATGGCATCATTATATCATACATGTCATCATCATCATGACATCATGACATCACACATGTCATCATCATCATCATGCATATCATCATCATCATCATCATGCATATCATCATGCGTATCATATCATGGGTGGTCATCATTATTTCACATCACGTATCATTATCATCATCATGCATATCATCATCATCATCATCATGCATATCATCATGCGTATCATATCATGGGTGGTCATCATTATTTCACATCACGTATCATTATCATCATCATGCATATCATCATGCATATCATATCATAGGTGATCATCATATCACATCACATATCATCATCATCACATCATCATGCATATCATTATGCATATCATATCATGGGTGATCATCATATCACATCACATATCATCATCATCACATCATCATGCATATCATTATGCATATCATTATACATATCATTATGCATATCATATCATGGGTGATCATCATTATTTCACATCACATATCATTATCATCATCATGCATATCATTATGCATAGCATTATACATATCATTATGCATATCATATCATGGGTGATCATCATATCACATCACATATCATTATCATCACATCATCATGCATATCATCATCATGCATTAATTTCCATTTTTATCTTTAGATTTGATCACCACATCACCCATTCTCAATTTTCATCCCTTCGGGCAAAGACCTCCGACAAGGTCCCCAGCATTCAGCCTCCCAGGCCACCGGGCTTCCGGCCCCCCACATTCCGAGCATCTCGCATCTCAACTAGCATCACGAGACATTCCCTTCGGGCAGAAACCTCCGATAGGGCTTCCGGCCTTTACCCTTCTAGCCAGGCATCTCGCACCCCAATCCTGGCATCATGAGGTATTCCTTTCGGGCAAAGACCTCCAACAAGGCTTCCGGAATTATGTACCGACATACCACCAGGCCTCCCTTGGAATTACGTACCGTATACCACCGGGCATCCCGCCACTCCCGGGGAATCTCCGGAATTACGCCACTAGGCCACCAGACATCATCATCCACCACAACCTCTTATTCACATATCATTTTCCACATTCACCATCCTTTTAATCTCATTATTACATGACATATGATTCACACATGCATCACAATTTATGATCATACATACACCAATGTCATATAAAAATGCATAATAAATTCAATGGAATTCATGGCCAATAAAATAATCCATTTTTATTTTTTTTATTATTTTATTATTATATTTATTTATTTTCATAAATAAATATTAAATTTAATATCTATGATTTTCCCAAAATCATAATATTTAAAAAATCATTAAACAAACCAATAGGATGACAATTTCATATGAAATTCATGGCCAAATTGAATTTCACATAATTTCACAATTTCCACAAAATAGCACATGATATTCGGATAATGACCAGAATTGCACAGTTTCCAAATAAATTCGATTAAAATACACATATGGCCTCGAAAAATTACGAAATTTTACAGGGTGATAGCCAAGACATTTTCGTGCATTTTTCATGAAGAACTCTAAGCCAAATTATTTTTAGATTAATTTATACAACCCCACAAAACTTCTGGAACCACTACCGCGTCGTCCAGAATACACATCTCCGAATTATTAAGATTTCACCCATCTATTCTCTTTCGTTTCCTCTGAAATTTGAGTATGTTATGTATCAAGTGTCTTTTACAAGTTTCATGAAGAGATCTAGGTCAAATAACCAAAGTATGGTCACCATTTAAGTCCATGAAGTCTCGGGTGTCTCAGAATACTTCACCAGAACCATCGTTTCCAAGATCTAGCCGATTCACCAAGCTATACTTGTTCTTTTTGCTTCAAATTTGAGTATGTTGTATTTTAAGGTGTTACCTACAACTTTCATCAAGACATCGAAGTCAAATCTTCAACAAAAATCAACATGCAAACAAGAATCCAGCAAGAAGTCAGTGAAAACTTCACAGATCTGGGGTCTCCGAAAATAGAACTTAAACCCCTCATACCTTCATCATTTTCCACGAAATTTCAGTATGTTGTAGTTCAAGATGTTAGCTACAACTCTCTTGAATATATCACAGCCAAAATCGAACTCCAAACACACATGCAAGCTCAAACAAGCTACTGACTCCTACAACCGAGCAAGAACAGTCACACGGTTTGAAAACAACCAACCCTTACCTCGGTTTTTCGCACAAATAACACCTAAAATCGAACATGCAACCAACACTACAACAAGCAAGAGAAGTTAAAGGACTCCACTTGCCTCTAGACCATACAAACGGCGGCACAAGGCGGTGAGCACGGCGGTCGGATGGCGGTGGCTCCTTCCTCTCGCGGCCTCCCTCTCTCTCTCGCACGGTTCTCTCTCTTTCTCCCTTTCTCTCTTGGCCGAATGGCTAACCAGCCATTCTCTCTTTTTTCCTTCCCTTTTATGTTGCATGCTTTCTTAGTTTGCATGAGGGACAAGTGTAATTGTGGAGGAAGACAAGTGTCCACCATGCTTCACCTCCTCCATGCCACTTGTCCAATTGCATGCATCATGGGCCGGCCACCTCTTCCTTTGGGCCTTAATGGGCCGGTCGAACTCCCTCTTGGGCCGACTAGCTTGGCCCATCAAGCTTAGGCCAAATGGGCTTAAGGCCCATTCAAAAATTAACCCCTTCCCCCCCATTTTTTTTTTTCCTTTCTATAATTATTTTTAAATTTCAATTTTCATCTTGGCCAAAGTCTTGGGACATTTTGTTCATTGAAATTTAATTTATAAAGTACATGGCCAAGCATAAATTATTAATCTATCAAATTTAAATTTTCACAATCATATGCACAAATCATCTGATTAAAGACTAATGGCTAAAGCATAAGCCATGGAAATTTTTATCACTTAATTAGGAACTTTAACACACCTCATGGCTTGGCTTTGAATTTTGGGATGCCACAAACACCGTCACTATTGAGGTTCTTGCTGATTTAAACTTTAAGAAATGGACAAAAGATCTTCTGTTTGTTATGGAGATGGCAACTGTTCATATGGCTTTTACTGTCGATCAGCTGGCAGATCTTACTGCTGAGAGTACAGAAGCTCAGAAAGCTCAATTTATTGCCTAGGAAAAGAGCAATATAATTTGCTTATTGTCGATGAAGCGTTCCATTCAGGAACACTTGAAAAGTGATTTGCTTGTAAATTGTACTGCTAAGCAAATGATGGAAGCCTTGGTGGCTAGAAACCGTGTTTCACCTAATGCTGAGATAGGAACACATATGCAAACACTATTTACTATGAAGTATGATGGTTCTGGTGGAGTTAGAGATTATATTATGAGAATGGTAGATTTGCAGACAAAGCTTGAGGCTTTCAATGTTGTTATTCCCATTGCTTGCATTGTGCATCAAGCTCTAAATAAGCTTCCTCCTGATTTTGGGATTATCAAGACCAATTATAGTTCCCAAGATGAAGCCTGGTCAATTAATGACCTAATTGCAAGGTTGGTGGCAAAGGAAGAAAAATAAAGGGCACATTGCCCTTTATGCTTCTAACTCTAACAGTGATAAGGGAAAGAAGGTGAAAATTTATACTCATAAGGGCAATTTTAAAGTTGCTGGACCTTCCAACAATAAAGGAAATTTTGAAGATGTTGGACCTTCTAACAGTTTGGGTCCTAAGAAAACATTCATCAAGAAGGATGTTGTTTATTACTACTTTTGTAGGGAGAGAGGACATGTAAAGAAATGCTGCAGCAAGTTTAAGGCTTGGTTGTCTAAGAGAACTAAGAGTGAGCCTAAAAGTAATGATTCTTTGGCATTTGTTTATGAATTCAATCTATTTGAAGTTCCGACCAATTCTTGATGGCTAGATAGTGGTGCAACTAATCATGTTGCATTTACCATACAGGGGTTCATAAACTGAAGGACGCCAAATCAGGATGAATCAAAACTCACTATTGGAAACATCATTGGAGTTGACGTCGAGTTCGAGAAGATGTTATTTTGATTTTAGATTCTGGTTTTCGGATGGTGTTAAAAAACACTTTTTACATATTTTCTTTTAGGCAGAATTTAGTTTTTGTGTCTTGTTTGGACATGTGTGGATACTCTTTTGAAATAAATAGTAATACTATTTCTATGTGTTATGATTTAAATAAGATTGGGTGTTGCAATTTATCCGATAGATTACATCGATTGAGTTTATCTCCCAACGATATGTACGTTGCTTTTTCAGCTGAAAATTTGTTTCCAAAAGGCCTCTACCTGGGGAACAGTCTTATGCATTGTGGCATAAATGTCTTGGTCACGTCTCTAAAGAAAGAATAGAAAGGTTTATAAAGGCTGATATTTTGCCTACTCTTAAAGGTAATCAAGAGACTTGTGTAGACTGTTGCAGAGGTAAGATGACTAAAATAAATAAGAAATCTACTGTACGAAATTCAGACTTGTTGGAGATTATTTACACTGATATTAGTGGACCACACACGGTTACTTTGTGCAAAATTTTTTATTTCATCACATTTATTGATGACTATTCCCGATATGGATACTTATACTTGATTAAAGAAAAGTCTGAGTCTCTTGATAAATTCAAGATTTTTCAGACTGAATTGGAGAAACAGTTAGGAAAAGTTATAAAGATTATTAGATCTGATCGTAGTGGTGAGTATTTTGGTAAGCACGGTGATGCTGGACAACTTAAAGGGCGGTTTGCTAAATACTTAGAGGATTTTGGGATAATAGGTCAGTTTACTATGCCCGGAAGTCCTGAACAAAATGGTGTAGTTGAAAGGCACAATCGTACTCTTATGGACATAATGAGAAGTATGATTAATATGACCAATTTACCTAATTTTCTAAGGGGTGAAACTTTGAAAACAGCTCTTTATATTCTAAATAGCATTCCTACTAAAGCAGTTCCATTAACTCATTTTGAGTTATGGACTAGACGTAAACCTAGCTTGAATCATCTTAAAGTTTGGAGATGTCCAGCATAAGTGAAGTTATATAATACAACATTGAGTAAGCTGGATTCCAAAACTACTCAGTGTTACTTCGTGTCTTACCCAGATCATTCAAAGGGGTATCGGTTTTATAACCCTAATGGAGGTACAAGAATTGTGGAATCTCAGACTGCAAAATTTTTGGAATTTGATGTAGTTGAAAAGGGTAGCTGCTCACAAGCTATCGAAGATGATAGTATGGTGGGGATTACTAGATCCCTGTCTCATCTTGTGTAAACAATTATGGAATCTCTTGCGCCACAAACTGAGCCTGTTATGGCTCAAGATCCTATTGTTGAGACAGTTCCTGATGAAATTCCTCAAGCTCCTCAAATTCAAAATGAGGTTGAAGTAGCTCAACTCAGAAGATCAACTAGGGAAAGACGTTCAGCTATACCACTAGACTATGTTGTCTACTTAGGAGAACATGATTATGATATTGGTTGTGTTGTTGATCCGGTAACTTATATGGATGCCATCTCATGTCCTCAATCAGATTTGTGGCTAGATACAATGAAAGATGAGATGCAATCTATGAAACACAATGGTGTTTGGGAGCTTGTTGAATTACTTGAAGGTTATAAACCTATTGACTGCAAATGGGTATTCAAGACTAAAAGGGATACCAAAGGAAAGATTGAAAAGTTTAAAGCCAGACTGATAGCTAAGGGTTTCACTTAAAGAGAAGGAATAGATTATAAAGCAACATTTTATCCAATTTCTTCTAAAGATTCTTTTAGAGTGATCTTGGCATTGGTAACTCATTTCGATATGGAGTTACACCAGATGGATGTTAAGATTGCTTTTCTAAATGGAGACCTTGCTGAGGAGGTTTATATGGTATAGCCTGAAGGTTTTGCAGCAGATGACTCATGTAAGCTTGTTTGTAGATTGAAAAAGTCTATTTATGGCCTTAAGCAAGTTTCTAAACAGTGGTATTTCAAGTTTCATAGTGTTGTTATTTCGTTTGGATTTATTGAGAACAAAGTAGATCAGTGTATATACACCTGTTAGTGGGAGGACATATATTTTTCTTATACTTGACAGCCCACTGGCTGGATTCCACTAAGAACCAAAAGAGATTTTACAGTGTCACATCCTTGATTTCACAGTGTAGAGACTCTGCTACACTTCCTCAAGGTCTCATAAGAATTTGATCTTTCTTTTGAGTACAGTTTAAGCTCGACAAATTGTAACAGCAAAGAACTAAGAGTTTCAGACTTTGGAAATTTTCTTTCACGCACACACTCGAATAACTTGAGCGTCCTCCTTATATACTCCTCCATGCCATCATAACCATTGGCACCTTCTAAAGGAGTTCTTCCTATCTACCCATTGGATAGAATCAATTAGAAAGATTTCGAGTTATTTAAGGAATGTGATGATAGCCCACCAATCCTGCTTGATCACGAAATGTGATCAGGATCTAGGTTTCCATTAGTAGAACTTTCCAAGTATACTTTGCCTATCAACAAATCTAATTATTCAAGTTGATTTCAATAAGAATAATTGATCACGAAATGCTATCTCCAAAAAGTGAGATATTCTTCAACCGTATGAACAAAATCCTTAAAGATATACTTGTATCTGGATAAGTCTTCTTTAATGGTTGAAACTTTTCTTCGTCGGTCTGGAAACTATCAGTGAAGGCAAACTTTAAATCTTAAGTCTAGAGGTCTTCAGACTTTGACGATAGAGTCTGCAAGTCTTCAGACTAGACTGATAGAAATGTTTTGTCAACTTCAAAACAAATAATGAAGTTTTCTCCAACAATCTCCCCATTTTTTATGGTGATAAAAATTTTCTTGTAAAAGATAATTAGAGATTATGATAAGGATAGTAGCGATTTTGCAACCATAGAAAACATGTTAGTCTTGTAAAAACAACTACCGTTACCATAATAACATAGCCTAAGTTACTTGCAAGCATCATTAGTCCAAACCAGTCTAAATCATAACCATACCAAACAAAAGATAAGTCAACAGTCAAAACAAAAAGATAAGTCATCAAATCTGTATAAAACCTCTCCCCCCTTTTTGTCAACAACAAAAAGTGGAGAAAATGAAAAGGAATTGGTTGAAGATAGAGTCAAAATCATGGATGTTGGGGAAGGCGAACAAGCTCGAATTCTCCCATAGGATGCACTATCTTCTCAAGCCTTTCAAAAGTCTACTTCAGTGACTAAAAATCTTCACCCTGCACAGTAGACTGTACTTGAATCTTTAGGGCGTTCAACTGGTCATGCAAAGACATTGAAGTGGCCTTAAAAGCATTCTTGAGATCCTACATCTCAAATCCCATAGCATATTGCTGTTTCTTGACGTCCAATAGAATTTCCAACAATCTCGAAAAGTCTGTAGTTTGAGCTGTTGCAGAACTAAGACCAGTTGAGTTAATTCCAGGGATTTTGAAAATGGATGGAACTTCAGCAGATTGACCACCATGACTGTCTTCTGGGTAATACGAGGCATACACATCCTCTAGGTCTACTGCAAAACGACTTATATCACTAGCAAATAAATGTGAAGAAATACCTTTTGGTCTAATAGCTCCCCCTATTTCTTTGCCTTTAGGTGGAGTAGGTAAGGTTTCTTCTTGTTCAACTTCAGCTTTAGAGTGATGAGCGTCAGCAATTCTAGTTCCTGCTATCTCATAATCACAAGACAGGGAGACAGCTAAAGTTGGCTCAAAATAGTCTTCTTGACCATGATCTTGTTCTCCTTCTCTCTCTTCTTCTTTCTCTTCTTCTTCCACTTCTCTTCTTTCTTCCTTTATCCTCCTCTATTCTTCATCTTCCTTCTCTGTCTCTTCTCTCTCTTTTTCTCCTTCTTCTGGCTCTTCTCTTGTCTCATGAAAACTGACAAAACTCTTTAAGTTTCTAAAGGCTGAAAGAGTCATTTCATCCTCATCTTCTTCATCTTGCAAGATGAGAGTTCTTTTCTTCTTTGCTGAAGCAACCATGGGCTTCTTGCCTTTCCTCTTCGCTGCAGTAGAGTTTTATTTTTCTTTGACGGGAGACTTCTCCTTCATACGCTCCAACACCTTGTTCAGCTATTTCAAACGCATCTTTGTGATCATTTTGAAACCAATCACCATTAGAGAGATGGTTGTCAAGCATAGTGGTGCAGAAATGTGAATTTTAAAGTGTCTAAAGAGTCGTGTGATAAGAGTAGAATAAGGGAGTTATCCCTTATCTTTCATCACAGTTCGGTACATGTGAAACAAGATGGTGTGAGGTAGAGAGAATTTAAATCCAGTATTGATGGTGCATATCAATTTCATTTCAAATCGAGGGACATTAGTCTTGGATGTCGATTTGGGACGAATGCAATTGATCACAATCTTGTGCAGCGGGATGTTAAATGCACTCATCTTTGTGTAGGAAATCTTGCCTTTAGCATCCCTATCTCTCACCAACGACAAAGTGGCATAAGTAATAGACACGCTAATTGGTTGGAAACTCGTTCTTTCCACCCCAATTATGTCAGCCAACATGTCTGTATCCACCAAAAATTCATTGTCCTTCATTGTGAAAGTAAAACTGTTTATATTCAAGAAAAATAACTTCGAGTAAAAGTATGTAGTAAGCTCTAGATAAGTAGTAGTGGATTTAGAACAGAAGCGTTCCAATTGCAGTAGAACAAACTTCTCTCACAGATTGACTTTTATCGAATCAAGGAAATCGAAGTCAACACTCCTAGGGTTCATAACCCCTTTCTTCATAGGGTTCAAATAAACCTTTTTTTTTTTAATGATTCTTTGATCTGAAAAGACCTGAACCATCACTAACAACATTTGCAGCAACACTTGTTCTAGGCTGAAAGTGAGTAAACATCAGTTCATCGTCATCCATAACTTGTGGTTGATTTGTAGTGCCATAGAATGGGTCACTCGGGAAATTCACAAAAGTTCTTTCAGCCGTTCTTTTCTCTACAACTCCTAACCTTTCTAACTCCTGCAAGAACATGGTTTCATTCTTGTATCCTCTATCTCTTAAAAATTCATTGATTAAAGACATCGGCGTTCCTCCTTTCTTCAAATTAGAGTAAAGTTTGAAAGCAACCTTGAGAGTTAGTGTTCTTACAGGTTCAGCCTCCTCTATAACTTCACTATCTGGTTGAGTCGGTAGAGAAGATTGACGTTGTTGAGAAGGTTGTTGCTAACTCGGACGCAGTGGTGGAGAAGAATATTTTTCCTCGGTCAAGTCAAAATGCATAGGACTCTTAAGCATATGTCGTGGTCCCATGCTTGCAATCCTTGAAGGCTTTCTTGAAGACATTGTTGCTTCAAGGGGGGAATTCACCAACTTGCTTAAAAAAGGTGAAAACTTTTGGATAGATCGAGAGTGAAAGTGAAAGCAAATAGGAATTTTGTATTCTAGGGTTTCAGTATAAAAACGAAGAAGACGAATCTCAGCAATATATAAAGCAAGTGAAGTGAGATAAACGAAACGTCAAAAAAGGAAAAATAAAAATACCTTTTCAAAAAGAATAACTTCCCTTTTTGAAAATAAGCGTCTTTTCAAAATTGATAACCGACTTTTTGAAAAGGAAAGACTTGGAAAGATAATTTCAATTGATTAGCAATTAATAAGTAACCGTACCTTTTAAATTTTAAAATATTGGAATAGAAACAACTTATTGTCGTAACTCTTGGTCTTCTAAGTCTGAACACCTTCAGATTTTTCCTTTAAGTCTTGAGCACATCTAGACTTTACTGGATAAGAGATATGATGTTCAGTCTGATGCGAATAGACTCAAATAGGCTTTTCTCCAAAGGCTTTGTAAATATGTTCGCCAATTGATTCTTTGAGTCAATGAATTGAATCATAACTTCTCCATTTTGAACATAATCTCTAATAAAGTGATGTCGAATTTCTATATGCTTTGCTCTTGAATGAAGAATTGGATTCTTTGTGAGGTTAATTGCATTGGTATTGTTGCTTTTGATCTCGATGCAAAAGTCTTTGATTCCAAAGTCTATCAGTTGTTGTTTTATCCATAAGATTTGAAAACAGCAATTTCCAAGAATCACATACTTTGCTTTTGCTGTGACATCCTAAAATTCGAGTTATTTGAAAGACAAGTGAAGGTGAATTTTTTCAATGCATTATTGGTTGATCTCACTCGGAATTGATCACTTCTGAGATACTGACCTTGAGGGGAAAGGCTAATGAGGAGAGAACTCATATGTCTAAATGACTTAACCTAGGAAAACGACTTGACCGTGAGACTTATGTGAGGATGATCATGTAGATAGGCAGGCCGATTCTAAGGATGACTAGAAGTCGATTCGTGTATAGAACATAATGGAACGACAGGTGATTCCGTTTATTGTTATCGAATCCACAAACGATCCTATGTCGATCATTAGTGATCGTGTACTTTGAAATAAGAATCTATCCTCCGTAATTTCATGTAGTCAAGGACGTCCATGCGTCGAGATGTCTTGAACGTGGTTTGGCATGAGTCGGTTACTCGTGAATCCTCAAAGCCGCCCATCAATATGAGTTGTTACCAAAATGGCATTTGGTGAAATTGACATGGCAAGAGAACTTAGAATTGGACTTCAAATTATTGGGAATGTCCGGGACGGACTTTGGATGAAGCTACTTTAGACAATGGATAGAGCCAGTTGAGCCAAGCAATTGGAAAAGGGATTTTCGGACCGAGGAAGCGAGCCCATGAGGAAGTGGGCCAAGCCAGTGTGGGCCTTAGGCCCAAGGTGGGACAACCACCATAGTGGGCCTAAGCCAAGCAAGTGAGTCCATTGGGCCCAAACCAACTATTCATCTTCTAAACCCATGGGCCAATTCTTATCCATTTCAAGCCCAACCAATTCCTAAGCCCATTCCTATTCATGGCCAAGCCCAATCCTTAGGCCCATCCACCGATTTTAGCCCAAGGTCAGATTTGTAATTTGTGCAAGGTGAAATGACCAAATTGCCCCTATAAGTTAGTGGATAAGGGCAAAGGAAGAGAGAGAATGTGATGTCATCATGCATGGGGACTTGAAGCAAGCCTTCAATGGCTTTGATGAGGCCTTGACAACCCTCACATCACTCTCTCTCTCCCCTCATTCAGCTCTCTCTCGACGAAGCTCTCTCTCCCTCGTTCTCCCTCTCTTCCTGTTTCTGTTCCAGCAGACCCTCCTCCAAAGAGATGAGTTGATTGTTAGCTTCTCGGACTAATCAGCCTTTGTTCCACCCACCATTGTCTTAATAAGCTCTAGACCGTGCAGGGGGACTTGGTCATTTGCTGATTGGAGCCTCCATTTGACCCGCCGGCCGGCCAGAAGCCAGCGGCAGTCCGACCACCTGAAATTGTTCTGCTCCAAACTGACCTTTCGTAAAAAGCTCGAGTTAAAAGTTATCTTCTCGTAATAATATGCC
This sequence comes from Eucalyptus victrix, assembly GCA_016097545.1. Lineage (NCBI taxonomy): Eukaryota > Viridiplantae > Streptophyta > Magnoliopsida > Myrtales > Myrtaceae > Eucalyptus > Eucalyptus victrix. The sequence goes on along the minus strand of CM027841.1, from coordinate 9,700,527 downwards.
AACACTCTACCCACCACCATGACAAGAAATTCAAGACCGTATAGGAGCACCCAATCGCTTGCCAGAATGATTCTTCAGTCGTCCCGAAATTCGGCGAGAAGCCACCAACTGCCGAACCGCCTGGTTCCGCCTAGTTATGCCTAGCTCGTGATTTCAGCCCATTTTCTCTCGTTTTGACCGAGTTTTCACCCATCCCAACCTCCAGCAAGACCCCTAAGACCTCTTGGTTCTGCCGGTTGCCGGCCACCCCCTTCCCCGAAGCTTTGGCCAAGCCGTTCAACTCAATTTCTCCTTCGGCAGGGCTATTTTTTAATGTTTTTAGTGGGAGTCCAAGCTGCGGTTGTTGTGCAGAGCTTGGGACCGCCTTGGATCGTTGTGGTAGAGGTCTCGGAGCATCGCCTCCATCGTTGCCGCCGCATCGGTGTTTCCGACCTGCTTAACGAGTGAGTTTAGCTCTTAATCCTTCAATTAGTGTGTAAACTTGCTTAGGGTTGGTTTAGTTAGATTTAATTCTAGTTTAGGTGATTTAATTAAGTTTTATTATCCCTAAGATAGTGGTTAAATGGATGGATTATATTATTTTATCTTAATCTTGCTTTATTTGCTTAATTGTGCTTATGTGTTTGGTTAAGCTTGTTTTGCTTAATTAAGTGTTTTAATTGTTTTAATTAATGTTTTGTTTAATTTCTGAGTTTAATTTATTGTTGATTTAATTCTGGAAATTCACTGTTCATGCAACACTATTCACAAAATACTATTCACTCGTACTATTCACGTGCACTGTTCACCCGAGAATGAATAGTTGTCTAAATTCATGTATTTTAATCCTATGAAGTAAATGGATGTGTAAATGCAAAGGCATCCACATGAATTGATTGTTGGATTGTGAAATTGAGTGGTGATTGTGAAAATAGGGCTTTTATTCTAAAAATCCCGGGTGTCGGGTTTTAACACCAAAAGTGGTTTTAATGACTATATCAAACCGTGGGATTTCAAAAAGGAAAAGTATCACTTTTCAAGGTTCGAATTGACCGTGTACCCACACGCCTATTTTCCTAGATGTTTTTAATATGAAGAAAATATGCCATGATGACTATTTTAATTGAGGCATTTGAGTGTAATGCATGGTGTCTTGAGCCAAGATTGATTGGTCGTGTGTTGATTAAAGATAACCCATCCTAGCGTTTAAGCCGGACGTTACTAAATCCCACTTTCATGTTACCCATACATTAGGGTAGTGGGTCGCAATAGATTATGGACCTACGCTCCTTCGGGGAAGCCGTCTCATTGAGAGACGTCGCCGTGCTCATGGTGGGAGACGAAGCCTGGCTATGCCATAAGACACCAAACTTATGAGAAGGTTGTACTCGGGTCGCAACAGATTCTAGACCTACGCCTCTTCAAGGAAGCCGTCTAATTGAGAGACATCGCCATGCTCATGGTGGGAGACGAAGCCTGGTTATGCCAGAAGACACCGAACTTATGAGTCGGTTATACTCAGGTCACAGTAAATTCTGGACCTACGCCTTTCAGTGAAGTCGTCTAATTGCCGTGCTCATGGTGGGAGATGAAGCTCGGCTATGCCAAAAGACACCGAACTTATGAGTAGGTTGTACTCGAGTCATAGTAGATTCTAGACCTACGCCTCTTTGGGGAAGCCGTCTAATTAAGAGACGTCGCCGTGCTCATGGTGGAAGATGAAGCTTGGCTATCTTAGAAGACACCGAACTTATGAGTAGGTTATACTCGAGTCGCAGTAGATTCTAGACCTACGCCCCTTTGGGGAAGCCGTCTAATTCAGAGACGTCACCGTGCTCATGGTGGGAGACAAAGCTTGGCTATGCTAGAAGACGTCGAACTTGGAGTAGGCGATGCCCTTGAGGGGATTAATTAACAATTGGAATGCTTGATTGATTGAGATCATTATGCTTTATTATGGGGTAAAATTATGTGGCATGGTATGAGAAGTGTCATAACGATTTTACCTTATAATCAGGACGCGTGTGATGAATTGATGCACGATGAGTGGTGCACTATTGTGCAAGAATGCATGAGAATCATGGCATCGTTGGTTTTGACTATGCATGAATTGAGCACATTGTTTATGGCACGCACGCATGAATCGATAACATACAGGGTGTGGCAATGGTCAGGTGAGATCGCTTGTGATGCGACTCGTATGTGATTGATGAAATGTAACATCTATTGGCCATATGCATTACGGGTATCATGCTGAATTATAACGTGGAGGGTATAGTATACCAAATAAGGTTGTATGCGAATTGACTGTTGGTTGTTGCTTGTGGTGGGGTAGTTCTAGATAGATACCCTGAGTTGAGTTGGTGTACTAACTAGGGCTTAGGGGTGGAACTCGCTGAGATTTATATCTTGCTGGCTATTGAATAACCATTTTCAAGTCCCTAGTGTGAAGAACCCAAAGCTTGAAGTGGAAGGGTTAGGAGCATAGGTAGCTCAGTAGTTCTTTATGAGACAGACCTTTTGTATAAGCTTGAGGTGTTTATGAAGGTGTATTTTGATTTGGAATTATTGTCCTTCTTTTCTATCCCATGTTTATTGAGGTCAGGGGATTAGTAATTCATTTCTGCATATGCAATAAAAATGAAGGGTCGGTGATGAAACCTGGGAACGTCGCAAAATTCTATTAACCACCGAGAGATGTGCACGCATTCGAGGTTCAGGACATGACATCTGCTGTTGAAAGAGCTACAGTGCTTTGCTTCCTTGAAAACCAAGATACTGACCTGTTTCCTAGCATTTGGCATGTACCAGATGTACTTTTTCTATCAACTCTGTAACCTGCTAAATCTGCGTCTGAATATCTAAGGATGATAAAGTCTCATTCTTTGGAATACCACAGATCTAAGCTTGAAGTAGTTGCAATGTATATAATGATGTGTTTTGCAGCGCTTAGATGAGACTCTTTTGGATCAAATTGAAATCTAGCACAAATGCAAACACTAAATAAAGTGTCAAGTCTAGAAGTAGTAAGATAAAGAAGTGAACCAATAATACTCCTATAAAGTTTCTAATCAACTTTCTTTCCTCCTTCGTCTTTATTCGGTTTCGAAGAACTAGACATTGGTATCTCAGTCTTTTTGCAATTCTCTAATCCGAACTTTTTAACAAGTTTTTTTGTATATTTTTCTTGGTGAATGAAAATTCCTTCCTTTAATTGTTTTACTTGTAGTCCGAGAAAGAAAGACAGTTCACCCATCATGCTCATTTCAAATTCATCGCATAAACTTAGAAAACTTCTTCCACGGTTTTCGTTAGATGATCCAAATAATCATCAACATAAATTTGAATAAGTAGAAATTTTTTACTTTTCCTTTCAATAAACAAGGTAGTGTCCACTTTTGCTTTAACAAAATCATTTTGCATTAAAAACTTACTTAACCTGTCATACCAAGCTCGAGGTGCTTGTTTTAAGCCATAGAGAGCCTCTTTTAGTCTAAAAACTAAGTCTGGTCTCTTTGGATCTTCAATCCAGGAGGTTGTTCCACATAGACTTCTTCTTGGATAAATGCATTTAGGAATGCACTCTTGATGTCCATTTGGAATAACCTGAAATCTTTATAACAAGCAAAAGCAAGTAATAATCTAATTTCTTTTAACCTGGCTATTGGAGCGTAGGTTTCATCATAATCTATCCATTCTTCTTGCATATATCCTTTAGCCACGAGTCTTGCTTTGTTCCTGATCACTTTTCCTTTTTCGTCCATCTTGTTCTTAAAAACCCATTTAGCTCTAGTAATAGATTTACCTTTGGGTTTAGGAGTTAACTCCCATACATCATTAATGCTGAACTGTCTGAGTTCTTCTTGCATTGCTTCAATCCAGCTTTTGTCAGCTAAAACTTCTTCTATGCTTTTGGGTTATATTTCAAAAATAAGTGGCACGACGCTAGACTCTTCTTACCTTTTGGATCTGGTGCGAATCCCTTCATCAATATCACCAATGATGAGTTCTTTAGGATGACTAAATTTGTTCTTCCAGTTGCTTGATGGTCTAGCAGGAAGCTGTTCTTCTACTTCAGTTGATTATTTAACTTCCTTTTGGTGATTTTCAAAGGTCTGAGTTGCTTCAGGGAAGGTAGACTTTGTAGAGTGTGGAACAAGTTCAGATTTTTCATGATGAGTCTGAATCAATTGATTCTACAAAGAGTCTTGGAATTTAACATTCGTAGATTCTTCTACAGACTAAGTCTTTTTGTTCAATACTCTATAGGTTTTTGGTGGTTGAATATCCAAGGAAAATTCCTTCATCGATTTCTCTTCAAACTTGCCAATTCGATCATTTACATTTTTCAAAATAAAACATTTGCAACAAATTACATGAAAGTAAGAAACAATTGGCTTCTTTCATTTGATTAACTCATAAGGAGTTTTCTCCGAGAATATGCCTTAAAAATACTCTATTAATAATATAACATGCTGTTGAAACTACTTCGGCCCAAAAATGAGAGGAAATACTACTTTCTATTAAAAGAGTTCTTGCCATCTCTTATAAAGATCTATTCTTTTTTTCCACAACTCCATTCTGTTCTAGAGTGTATGGAGAGGAGAAACATGTTGAAAACCAAATTCATCACAAAATTTTGTAAAATCTTGATTTTCAAACTCACCTCTATGGTCTGTCCGTATGCTTGAAATAGCATATCATTTCTCATTCTGAACTTTCTTAGTAAACTTTGAAAAGTAGGAAAAGGCTTCAGACTTACTTGCCAGAAAGTAAACCCAAGTGAAGAATGATCATAAATGATTGTTAGACAATATCTCTTTCCGCCTATGCTTCTAGTTCTGGTTGGCCCAAAGAGATCCATATGCAGAAGTTGCAAAACACGATTAGTAGGAACTTGATTTAATGGTTTAAAGGAACTTCTAACCTGTTTTCCCAATACACATGATATGCATAAATCAGATTTTTGAAACTTCAGGTTGCGTAGCCCTCGAAAGAGATTCTTAGAAGAGATATTGGCAACTGTTTCATATTAACATGGCCAAGCTTTCGAAGCCAAAGATTTGCTTCATCTTGAATTGAAATTAGACACTGAGACTTTTATGGTTTTATATCCAAAAATAGATGTTTACATGTCTTCGTCTAGTAAAAGATTGTGAAAGATCTTTACTAGTTCCCGAACATATTCCTTCTTAAAAATTGATCTTGAATCTAGTGTCGCACAATTGGCTGATGCTAAGCAAATTGTAATTGAGTCATTCCACTATGGAAACGTTGTTGATTGTGAGACTTCCAATTTTTACAGTTCTACATCTAACAATTCGTGCTTTGCTGTTTCCACCAAAATAAACTTTTCCACCATTAACTTGCATAAGTTTTATAAAACAGCTTGAATCTCCAGTCATATACCTTGAACAGCCACTATCCAAATACCATTTAATATTTTTCTTGATAGTGACCTACAATTAAAAAAAGAAACTCAAGCTTTCTTTGGTACTCACATTTTCTTGGGTCTAGTAGAGTTAGTGCAATAAGCGGTCTTTGCCCATTCCTTCCTAACAGGTCTTCAAGCCATAGGACATTCTTTCTCAAAGTGCTCTAAGCTATTGCACTTGGAACATTTGAGAGCATTTCGCCTATCAGGTTTTACAAAGATCTTTTGAAAATGATTTTTGTAAATAATTTTGGTAGGCCTTTGTTTGATTCATTCTTTAACTTTTGGAAAATCAACTAGAGGAATAGTTTCAGAAGTCATTCACAAGCCTAATTTGTTGAGATAGGGTATTTGTACTGAAAGAATCTTTTCCAATTTCTCAGATCCTATAGAAAACCTTTTTGAAATATTTGAAATGTCATTTTTCAAAAATGTATTTTCTTTTGAATGAGGGTCTGCATTTTGTTTTAATGTAACAAAACTTTTATCTAAACTTTCAAGCTTTTCTTTCCATAAAATTTCCTATTGCTTTAGTGTAGAATTCTCCCTTTTTAGATCGAAAATCCTCTTGAGAGAGGTTTTGAGACTAAGACACAGTTCATTAATGTATTTCGAGACCTTAGTATGGATTTTTAAGTTACTTATCTCGACTTCACTATCTAAGTCTGAGTTTGTATCTATTTCAGAGTCTAAATCTGATTCTGATTTTGCCATTAGACAAATATCGGCATAATCTTCGTCACTTTATTCGCGGTCAGTATCACTCCATGTCTCTGCCTTGAGAGCCTTCCTGTATTTCTCAGCTTTTCATTTATTTTTCTTCAACATGGGACAATTGGGTTTGATGTGTCCTTTTTTCTTGCATTCAAAATATATCACATCTTTATTACATTCATCATCCTAAAGTGGATTTGTTTTGAAACTTTTGAGTGCTTTGTTTCTTCCAATTGAATCTTCTTCCATTTTTGTTCAGTTTCCTGAACCTCTTTATCATAAGAGTTAACTCTTCATCATCCATATTATCTTTAGACTCTGCAATATCAGAATCATCATTAGATCTCAAAGCAATTGACTTCTTACCTTTAGGATCTTCTTCTTCATTGATTTGCTCCACTTCATAGGACTGAAGTGTGCCAACCAATTCGTCTACAGAAAGTGGCATGATTCTTTGTGTTTCTTTTATCGAAGTCTTTACGTGATTCCAATCTTTGGAGAGTCCATGCAGCAACTTGTTAACCTTCATGGGTCCTAAGATTAGTTGTCCCTAATACTCTAGAACATTTACAATTTCTGTAAAACGACTAAACATGTCAGTAATAGATTCTCCTAGCTTCATCTTGAAGGCTTCATACTATCCGAGTAGAATATTGATTATTGTTTCTTTCACTCGATCAATTCCTTCATAGGTAATGTGCACAAGAAGATACTCTATTATACTTAATAAAAGATAATGCACAGTATAAGGAGTAAATTGTTTTAGCATCAAGAGCTTGTCTCTTAGTTATTTCTTTTCAAGTCATCTTGCCAGCGTCTGCAACTTCTTTTCTCCTTTCTAAAACTGATGTAGCTTTAGGAATAATTCATTTTTCTACCACATCTCATTTCAAAAGATCTTTCGATCTTAGGAATGAATGCCTTCATCTTGTTTTTCCATATGTTGTATTCATTTCCATCAAAATAAGGCGGTCTACTGTTGCTTTGGCCTTCAACCAAACCTAGAGCCATCATATTAGCCATGGATCTTTAACTCAGAAGTAAAAGCACTTCAATTAATTGATTACACAAGTTCTAATATCAATTGATAACGCTAGTATGAACACTTAGAGGGGGGTGAATAGGTGTTAAAGAAGTTTTTCCATGACTTAACAACTTAATTCAACTTGTAATAAAACTATAGATTGAAGATATAAAAGATTATAAGCTGATATGTAAGACTGTGAATTAAGTAAAGAGATTAGGGAAATAGAATTAAAATATAAGGTTTATAGTGGTTCGGTTTAGACCAAGCCTACGTCCACTCTCTGCACTAACAGCCCACTGACTAGATTCCACTAAGAATCAAAAGAAATTTTACAGTGTCACGTCCTTGATTCCACGGTGTAGAGACTCTACTACACTTCCTCAAGGTCTCACAAGAATTTGATCTCTCTTTTGAGTACAGTTTAAGCTCAACAAATTGTAACAGTAAAGAATTAAAAGTTTCAGACTTTGGAATTTTTCTTTCACGCATACACTCAATAACTTGAGCATCCTCCTTATATACTCCTCCATGCCATCATAATCGTTCACACCTTCCAAAGGAGTTCTTCCAATCTACCCGTTGGACAAAATCAATTAGGAAGATCTCGAATTATTTAAGGAATGTGATGATAGCGCACCAATACGCTTGCCCATACAATCAGAATCTAGGTTTCCATAAATAGAACTTTTCAAGTATACTTCACCAATCAACAAATCTAATTATTCAAGTTGATTTCAATAAGAATAATTGATCATGAAATGCTATCTCCAGTAGTGAGATATTCTTCAACCGTATGAACAAAATCCTTAAAGATATACTTGAATCTGGATAAGTCTTCTTCAATGGTTGAAACTTTTCTTCGTCGGTCTGGAAACTATTAGTGATGGCAGACTTTAAATCTTGAGTCTGGTGGTTTTTAGACTTTGACGATAGAGTCTGCCAGTCTTCAGACTAGACTGATGGAAACGTTTTGTTAACTTTAAAATAGATAAAGAAGTTTTCTCCAACAGAAGTTGTTCCTCCCAGCTTCCCTTGAAGTCTAAAATGCAAGCTCATAGCATGTCTTCGAGGGTTTGAATCATCCTCTCAGATTGACCATCCATCTGAGGATGATATGCCGTATTGTACCGTAGTTTTGTTCCTAAAGCACTCTGTAAGCTTTTCCAAAATGCAGTTGTAAACCTCAGGTCTCAGTCTAAGGTAATCGTCATTAGCATTCCATGTAGATGAACAATCCGATGCACGTACAACTCAGTGTGCCTATCCAAGTCAAGGTCCTTTTGTACTGCAATGAAGTGAGCCAACTTCGTCAGTCTGTCAACCACTACCCAAACGGAATCATTTTCCCTCTGATCCCTCAGTAAGCCCATCACAAAATTCATTGTGATGTGTTCCTATTTCCACTCGGGTATCTCGGAAGATTGCAGAAGTCCTCCCAGCTTACAATGCCGTGCCTTCACTTCTTGACATGTCAAACACTTGGCAACATGCTTGGCAATGTCCGCCTTCATACCAGACCACCAATAATGTTGACGCATGTTTCGATATATTTTTGTACTACCAGGATGAATGCTATAACTGTTATGATGAGCTTCTGACAAAATCTTTTCCTTAAGCGCTGTATTGTCAGGTACACACAATCATCTCCTAAACCTCAATGTTCCATCTTCAAAAACTTGAAAAGTCAGCATTCTTTTTCTCGGTGTTCTCTTATAGAATCTTTTGAATCTCTGGATCTATCCACTGAAGTGTCTTGGTCTTTATCTGTACTTTTGGTTCAATTCTGAGGGTAGCCATAAGATTTGAAAGATGGCCTACCTTAAATTTGAAAACCAAATCTTGAGCCTTCTCAAGTAAAGTCCATTTCTTGAGCATCATCTGTGCAACTGAGAACTTTTGACTTAGCGCATTTGTGACCTTATTTGCCTTTCTAAGGCGATACAGAATATCACAATTATAATTTTTCAGAAGTTCCATCTAGCGACGTTGTCTCATATTCAACTCCTTCTGAAAGAATAAATACTTGAGACTTTGATGATTAGTGAAGATCTGGAATCTTTCTCCACATAAATAATGTCTCCAAATCTTCAGAGCGAAAATGATTGCTACGAGTTCTAACTCATGCATCGGGTAATTCAGCTCATGAGGTCTCAACTGACGGGACGCGTATGCAACAACCCTACCATGTTGCATCAACATGTAACCCAGTCCTCTAAATGACACATCACTATAGATTTCATATTCTTCAGGGCCAGATGGAATAGTCAGCACAGATGCGGTAGTCAGCTTCTACTTAAACGCTTGGAAACTACACTTGCACTTGTCTATCCAGACAAATTTCTCTTCCTTCTTCAGTAGTCGAGTCAATGGCGATGTTAATGCTGAAAATCCCTCTACGAACCGTTTGTAATAACTTGCCAAACCCAATAAGCTTTTGATCTCTATCACTGTCGTCGGTATTGGCCAATTGATCACTGCTTCTTTCTTGGACAGGTCCACAGAGATTCCTTCTCCTAAAATCATGTGACCTAGAAAAGCAACATGAGTCAACCAAAACTCGCATTTGCTGAATTTAGTGTACAATCCATGATTCCTCAGTATCTACAGTACCAATCTCAAGTGCCTTTCATGCTCCTCTAGACTTCTAGAGTACATCTGGATATTGTCGATGAACACGATCATGAACTAATCCAAATATTCCTTGAACACCCAGTTCATCAGATCCATAAAGGTAGCTGGAGCGTTTGTCAAACCGAACGGCATTACAGTAAACTCATAATGGTTGTATCGAGTATGAAATACTGACTTTGGAATGTCCTCCTTCATAATCCTCAGTTGATGATATATTTTCCTCAAGTTGATTTTTGAAAATATCGACGCTCTTTATAATTGATCAAACAAGTCATCGATTCTCGGGAATAAATACTTGTTCTTAATCATCACCTGATTGAGTTGACGATAGTTGATGCACAAACGCAACGAATCATCTTTCATTTTCACGAACAGAACTGGTGCTCCCCAAGGTGATGCACTAGGACATATGAATCCCTTATGCAACAACTTTTGCATTTGCACCTTTAGTTCTTTTAACTCAGATAACGCCATCCGATAAGGAGTCTTAGAAATGGGCTCTGTCCCAGGAGCTAACTCAATCACGTATTCAATCTCTCTAGCGACAAGCCTGGCAATTCATTTGGAAATACATTTGGAAATTCTTAAACAACTATAATATCTTCTATCTTCAGCTCCTCAACTGTCGTATCCACGACAGTCGCCAAGTAACCTTGACAACCCCTGTCTAATAAATGGGTTGCTTCTAGTGACGTGATTAAGGTAATCGAGGGTCCTCCTCAACTCCCAATAATTTCGAAGCTTTCACCCCTTAATGGGTTAAACTGAATCACTCGATAACAATCTATCTTGGCTCTTTGCTGGTGAGCCAGTCCATGCCAATTATTACATCAAAATTATACATGGCTAGGACTAACAAATCTATCCTCCCTTCTCGCTTACCAATCACTAACTTGCAATTAGAACAACCCAATGCAGCTAACACCTTATCCTTTAACATTGTAGATATGTTAACCACTGAGTCCAAGAATTCAGGACTCAATCCTACCAACTTACAAATTGCTCCGTTATAAAGGAATGAGTGGCGCTGGGGTCAAATAAAACATATGCAGCATGGTTGTTCAATGAGACCGTACCTATAATTACATTATGCGCATCCTCAACCTATCCTCTTGTGATAGCATATGTCCTTCCCTAAGTTGGAGGTTTGTTTAGTTCACCTTGTGGTGCGATCTGCGGTGTAAATCCTCGATTTTGACCTAACGGTGGTGGCGGCAGTAACTACGGTGGTCCCCTCAGCCTTCTAGGACAATCTCTGGCCAAGTGTCCCTATTGGCCACACTCAAAACAAGTACCTATTCTTAAGAGAAATGGGGCTGATTCATGTCGTCTTCCACAAAAGCGACACGCACCATTCTGCCTTGGTGCTGACTTTCCTATTCCACCCTTCTTGTTGGGCTGAATAGGGTATCTTCCTCCAGTCATAGGCCTTTTCCCAAACCTATTTCCGTTTCTATTAGAACCAAACCACGACCCAGATCTAGCGGCTTGTTCGTTCGGGTCTCTCTCTATTAATTGGGCTCATTCGTACAGGTCGTTGTAATCTTTCAAATTGAATGGCACCAATAGACTTCTTAACTCCTGTCTAAGCCCATCTCTAAACCTTCGAGCTCGATCGATAGGATCCTTTACCAATCTAGGGGCATACTGTGACAGTTCAGCGAATTTCGCCTCATATTGATCTACAGTCATTGAGTCTTGGTGAAGGCGCTAGAATTCAGCCATCTTCAGTTCTCTGGCACAGTCAAATAAGTATTTTTCATTGAATACTTCAACAAAGGCGTTCCATTCTGGGACTACACCTTCTGGAAACATTATCCCTTTGGTGGCTCTTCACCATGTGCTTGCAATTCCCTTAAGTTGATAGACTGTGAGGACAACCTTCTTTGCCTCGATGCAAATCGACAATGCAAAAGCATTTTCCAATTCCTGAATCCAAAGGGCTGCAGTCTCGGGATCTCTTGGGCCAGTGAACTTTGGCTAGTTTAACTTTAGGAACTGTTCCACTAGTTTATGCATTGGTCTCCCAATGACCATGTTCCCTGGTGGAACTTCGGTAGGTGTGGCAACAGCTATGGCAGCATCAGCGGCAGCATTGGCAGCATCAGCGGCGGCATTGGCAGTAGTAGTGGCGGCTGCGGTAACAGCGGTTGAAGTGGTGGCTGAAGCAGTAACGGCGGCAGCTTGATTCTGAGCTTGCTGCTCCATCTTATTTCTCATCGTCTCTAGCACTTGCATGATCCCATCCATTCTCAAATCACCAGGGGCTGTTACCCCAGCACCAACTAGAGGTGGTGCTACTCCACCAACACTAGCCTCAACCTACACTTTACCCCGACCATCTCGGGTACCGACCCTCATCGGTGTCCTACCCCGAGTCACTGTTGTTAAAGTCCTCTTTCTAGGAGTCCTCAGCTCCTAGGCACTCATGCTGTACAAAACCGGTTCCCAATTCCATACAAAATTAGAAACTGAGTGATCCACACAAACAATTTACCAAACAGCTATCAATCACATGCATCTGCATGAAATAAAGGCATTTCCTACTAACTATCCCAAGAACCTATCGCACCTTATCACTCTAACTATCGACCAGTTTTGATACCACTCTGGGTGAGGATGTCACGCCCCGACCCTCGAGCGCGTGCCCATCCATCGGTGGTCGATAAATATGCGACGTCTTAAAACGCGTCGCCGACCTTTTAATTTTTAATGTGCATGCACAAGCGAAACAAATTCCCTGACAACCAAAAGCTTGGGATAGGAAAGCGGGAAACCATTCACATAAAAAATAAGCCTTTTATAAACACAAAAGGTTTATATACAATACCGGCCTATCTAGAAAAGACCGGCTCAATAAAAGGGGAATTGTCCTATGACCAACTAGTCATACACGTTTGCCGATCCTTCGATCTTCACCTCCCCAAACTCCATGGCTTCAAGTCCTCCATGACTGCTATCTAAGGACCTGAAAATGTTGAGCCCACGACGAGGTAAGACAATGTCTCAGTAAGTTCACCCCCTAAACTCCAACTAGGAAGGAAATACGCCCCGAGGACTACCTAAGCACAAGCACGAGTCAGAGGACTTACATTTACCTCAGATACTTCCTACATGTTAGTATAATCAAATACTCGACCAAACAATTCAATTCAATTCAATTCAACAATCAATCAGTCAACTCATTCGACTCCATACCATCGATGTCATCTATGAATTCTATCGATTCGAACACTGCTCACCTAAGTTGAAATAGATATATTCATATATCATTACTCGCCAAAGCTGATATCTAAATTGCTCACCAAAGTTGCTATATCAAATATTGCTTACTAAAGCTGCTAGCTAACATTTGCTCACCAAAGCTGATATCTATAGCACTCACCGAAGCTGCTAAAGTATTATTGCTCACTGAAGCTGTTATAGATCTATATTGCTCACCTAAGCTGACCAATGCTCACCTAAGCTGAACTACGATAAATTACTCCTGACCAAGGATCTTGTAGGCACATCAACTCCTCAATTAAATACTCAACTTGGCATAATTTCATCATGTTAAAATGCATCCGATAAAAATAATCGTGTATGGGTACATGGTCGGCTTAAGACAAAAAAATATAATATCTTTATTTTAGAAAATCCCATTATTTATAAAGTGTCTAAAAACTTTTTTTTTTTTTTTTTTGGCGTTGTAAATTGATGCCCCAATAATTTCTAATTAATTATTGAAATTATTAAATTTTGGGATAATTTCCCAAAATTACAACTTTAATTCAAATTGTACAATATAATATTCAATAAATAAACTACACATACCATTGCAATCAACACAAAATTTCGGTCCTTTGGTTATCCCAGTCTAATTTTCGGAAAATAATAATTAATTAAATAATTACGAAAATTAATTAAATAAATACCAATAAATGCCAAAATTATCAACCTATGCCGGAATTGCTAAACTAAATACCGAAACAAACCGAAAATTTCTGAACCAATTTAGATAATTAATACAACTTGTCCGATCTCTAATTAATCTAAGCTAATGACCTAACATGCAAAATTGGATAATTAAATTACTAATCTAATCTAACTAACCACCTAAACCTTAATTAACCTAAACTAATCACCCCTAGGCATAATTAACTCCCTAAGCAGAGTTTAGTCGGTAAACTCACCGGATTTGCAAGCTGATGAGTCCACGGCAACGGTGGCACAACAATGGCCGAAAAACTCGAAAACGGTGACACCAATGGGAGCACGAACCGGGCTGAAATCAGCCACAAAGCTGGCTGAAAATTTGCGGGCTGTTGGGCTCGGCTTCGAGTGAGCTGGTCGAGAGGGAATTCTGGTGCTGTGGACAAAGGCGTGAAAGTTGGGTGGTGGAAATCCGATGCTGGACGCGTGAAATCGAGTGGTGGTGGGGTGTGAAAACAATGGGATGATGGTGCCGATGGATGGGAGGGGAAAGAAAGGTGATGCACTAGTGATGATGGTGTATGATGGTGTTGGAAATGTGGTGAACGTGAGGGTGATGGTGGAGATGTGGTAGAGATGATGGAGTGATGAAGATGGGGGGCAAACGATGGTGGATTGTTGCGGTGGCGAGGAGAGAGCGGTTTGCTGGTGGGATGGGGGAAAATGAGCGTGAAATGAAGACCAAAGGGAGAGAAGACCAAAGCGGCTCTGGTCGGTGAAGTGGACGCTCGCGCGAAGAAGGAAACCGGCGAGGTGTGCTCAAGAAGCCAAGGGAGAGGGGGAACAAAAGTCAAATATAAATATCCAAAATAATCAATGCTTGGTCCCCCAAAAGTCCCCATGTCTATCCCTTGGTCCCCCAATTATTTCTTGTATAATATTTCACAAATAATCCAATTTAGTGCCAAAAGTTGCAGCCCCCATCCAAGCTCCGAATTTCCTCAGATGAGCTTCAATTCTTCACCAATTTTTTCCAATTTGATGTCCAATTTTACGAAGGAAGAAGCCCACATAATTTCTGCAAGTTCCCATCACCAAATAGCTCGGTTTGGAAGTCAAAACTCCCCTCAATTCGGCCCGTCTGAATTTCTGTTATTTTCCGAAATGTTCGTATCGATTTTCTGTAAAAATCCCAGAATCGTCGAAAATTCTTCGAAGGATGAGTTGACATTCTTAAAATAAATCGTGACAAGACAGAATTTTCAATTTCTGAAATTGGGTTCAAATTTGCGGTTAATTTTATTCTGACGCGATTTTAACATGACCTAACCTACCGGGTAGCTTTTAGGAATTTTTACCCGTGGTTGATTTTCTTCAAGCCATAACATACCTCTTCGACATATTGGCGATTCTCAGTAGTCGTGAAAATCTCAAGGTTTCAAATACGGGCACAAGGTATCAAAACGACAGAAAAATCAGTCTAGTGTCGATCGACAAGAATTTTGCAATCTCATGGAATCAACCACACTCTGATTGTCTATCTCAATCGAATCAACCTATCTCCGGTCTCTGATAGATTTTCGACTGTGCCATAATGACCATTGTAGATTAGCACAGTCGAGTAATCAATTTTTGGTCAAATTCTCAAGTCTATTGCTTTAAAATCCCTTGATAGCTTTCCCAAATAGTTTAGTTATCTTATGAGTGACCAACTCAGAGAATAACATTATATGTGTGTCGATGAAAGATCCAATTTATTCAATGGAAAACAGAATCGAAAATTTAGGCTGTCACAAATTGTAAAGTTTAAGAGTAGTTAACTTCGACGAGGCGATTGTCGTACCAGCTGCTTCTTCACATTCTTCATGGTCATCAATTAGTTTTGTATCTTCACGTGACCTTACCATGAGCTTTTTGTTCAATTTGATGATGCAATTGAAGCAACATATCACCTAATGGAAGAGCGTGAAGGGATTTCTCTAAATAAAGGGAGTAAGGAGATGAGATTTCTTATTCGATTTTTATGCAAATTCATAAAAAAATAATTGAGAAAATAAACATGATAAAGATATCAACCATGTGATCGATTTTTTTTTTCCAGAATTGCATGAAATTTTTCACCAACGGCAAAAGGTGAAAATTGAATAGGAAACAAGACTTCTAATTGAATCAACAAATTATTTAAAAAAACTAAACTCAAACATTGAAACTTATGGATGCCAAGTAGAAGTTACTTACTTTATTTAATTAAAGTTACTATTCTATTCAAGATTTTACCGAAGGACATGAAAAAAAAAAAAGAATTTATCAACAACTTTGCCACCCCTTCTTTTTTTTGTGCGTCTTGTCACTTGCCATGGCACCCATATTTCCTCCACACCGATATCAACAGATTCTACCGAGAAAATCCTCCAGGTCTAACAGATGGGACGCCCTTGAGGAGAGCTGTGGCATAAAAATGTCGTCTTCCGTGTTGGTGAAATAGAAAAATATCTTTAAAGACTCCGGGAATGTTTTACAAAATTCCAACTTATTTCAGCAAGACTCTGGTATATTCAAGCGAGTTTCAACATTTCCGAACAAATTACAGCGACTCCAAGTAAAATTCTAGTGAATTCCAGCAAAGCTACAATAATCTTCCGACAACACCTCGACAAAAATTCGGCAAATTCCACCTCATTCCAGCAAACAATCAAGGGTCCAGGTTCGCGGAATTTCATGATCCGACTTGCAATGCGAAAGACAATTAATTGCACCACCACTTTAGGACCAAATATCGACAGAATCTTTCGATAAATGGAATCCTAGAATGAGCTCCGGTCGATATGAAAAGCTATGGTCCTCCTCCTCTGAGTAAATACCGTTCTGGCCATCTCGAATGCGTCCACAGAGGAAGGTCCGATGAAGGCAACCAGTTTTATCGAAAGCGGCCGCGACCGCACCTCCTTGGCTTCTATCGTCGCAGTCCCCGCTTCTGGCTTTTGGTGATGACGTGTGTCTCGGTGCGACGACTCAACAAAGGTCTGACGAAGCAGTCAAGTGAAAGGCGCGAAGAAAAAAAAAAAAAACAGAACAGAGATCAAGAGAGGCGAGTTTAGAACAAATCTGACACCAATAACGAAGTTTCATTGGAGAAGAGACGACCTGATGAATTGGAGGCAATGATGGGCGCGAGCTCGGGATGACGACTAGGCGACTTTCCAGACAGCGAGCACAGCCTCACTATTATAGCATTGATTCTAATGGCCAGCAACAGGACAGGATAGCGGATAGAGTCTTTTGATCATTTCATCGAACACTTCCTGAGCAGTATCCGTACATTCAATCGACGCGAGGACGACTCTTGGGCTTGATTTAGAGTAAGAAGTTGAGAGCTCAATCGGCGTAGAGAAGATTCGAAAGTGATTGATGGAGTCAACTGAGGCGGGGCGTCCTTTTCCATGCGGTTCGAACTTAACGGAAGCTTCCACCAATCACTGAAGCGAAAGAAGGAACCAAAGGAGCGCCTCGCGGTCAGAACAGCACGCGATCGGAACTGCAACCAGACGACACTAGAACGCACAATCGAAGTCATGAACACTGGAATCGATGTTGATTCACCTCTCGCGAACCTCGAATTAACGAAAAAGAAGTTCGGATTCCAGGACCGAGCTTTGTTTCTCCTGCGCGTGTGTAGTGTGCCTTCTTCGTGAGTCTGCCTGCCGTGGTCGGAGATGGAAGGCTGGCGGTGGCTTCCGGTGGAGCTGGTGGTGGCTTCCGGTGGAGCTGGCGGCCGGCTGTGAAGCTAGGGGGGACGGGAGAGGCTACGGCCGCTAAGCAGAATCGAGAACTTCCTCGTCAAATGACGAAAGTGCCCTGCTTTAAAACGACGAAAATGTCCCTCTAGTTATTGCTATTTTACCTGAATTCAAGAGAGAAGGAAAAAACTGCGTTTTGATCTTTTTTATGAGACGGTCAACCGAATGATATTATTAAAAGCGTAGTTTTAATTAGTAAACCGGTCGAAATCTAATTTGTGAATTTTTGAAACAGCCTAAAAATCTAATATATTATACTAAAATTGACTTTAGGCACATTAAATTCATTTAGATTTAAATAAAAGAATTCTTCTTTTTTAAATAATATTTGAAGAGCTTATCAAGAGAAAAGTAAACGATAGGAAAATCTCTTGGTAATATATGGTAATAAAAGTGCTCTTTGCTCATTAAGGGCATTCAGTTTGATAACCTTAAAGCAAATATAAATCCGTTCTAAAAAAAAAAATCGGCAATTAATCGAGAAAGGATAATCTGTTCGTGGAGAGTTTGAAATTCCGATGGACGATTCTAGGGAGATGTTAGTGAGTTGAACAAAAGTTGGCTACAACCTTGGGAGATTTTCGCTGACGATAACCTCCTTACTCTTTTCTATAAATGGAGGATGGGGAAGGCTAGAGCTTTTACGGAGAAAGAGAAAGTGGAGAGCAAGAGAGTTCATAAAAAAGAAGAGTCTGACAAAAAAGAGTGAATAACACAAAATTTTAGCACGAGAAATATTAGGTGAGTTTAATATGCCACATGGGATATACAAGGAACCATCCAACGATGGAAACGTGTCGATCTGGTTCCACATGGAAGATTATTCAAAATTTATGGTAGAAGAACAAAGATTCAGAAAAATTAGAATTGCTCCGTCATGGAGATGGAAAACAAATCGTGCCGGTACCTCTCCATTCATGCTCGGATTTTTCCTAGTAATCGTTTTTTGCGAATGGAGAGGAAAAACCCGAGCCTAACGAGTTCATTCAAAATATTTTCCTCTCAAAAGTGGGAGGAAATAGAGGGCAATGCAAAACGAGTTCCTTTTTTTTAACCCTGAGATAACAAGTTCTTCGGTTGCTGTGATTATAGCTTTTGTCTATTCCCTTGATTCAATTTCTTCAGCGTTTTTGTCCTCTCCATCATGTTGCAGTCAACTGTACCTCTCATTTTAAGTCACATTCAATTTCAGTCTAGAGTTTCGATCTCGATTTTCATTTAAAATCTGATAACATTCTTTTTCATTTCATGATATTAGTTTCGACTAGAGCTTTGCAATTCGAATGAATTATCACCCTTCTTTGTTTAAATTAGAAAAAATAATACTCGAGTCTTTTGTTACCCAACAAAATCACCCCCTTAAAGTCAATGCAGATAATGATCTCTGTCATTACTAATTTATTTTTTCGATTGTTAAATTTAACTAATCAATTTAATTTTTGTGATGAAACTTCATGAATCATCATATTGATATTTTGAACAGAAAATCTTTTCAAATTAATTTCACGAGTTCTCTTCTTGCTATATTATTGTAATGGTGAAGTACCACTCCGATCAAAGGATTTTGCACCCTTTTGTTATCAACTCTATCTACTTCCTCTCCATTAATTCCTCATTTATATGCCTTCATTAATTTTATAAACTCTCCCTCCCTCTTTCTTACAAGGAAAGGTTGAAAATATCAATATCTGCTTTAATACTAAATGAAGTTACATTTTCATTTTAGGAAGTTACACGTCTAAATTAGAGAGGAAAGTTTGAAAATAATAAATCGATAGAAAACAGAACGTTAAATTTGCAAGGATGGGGATCTTTTGTCAATCAAGGATTGTAATGACAAATAAGAATAAATAAATAATTTGGCATAAGTATGCCAAAATGAATCATCATGGGCATCCGAATTTCTAAAAACAAATCATCCTTGCTAAAAAAGTGTAGTTAGGAACGTGTAAGACTAACTTTCATTGATTAATCATATTTGAAATGATCTCTATTGAAAAATATTCGAAAGGATAATGTAACCTTAAAAAATCATTCAATAAAATGAGGGGTTTCTATTCTCTACTTTCTCTGGATACAAATAAATTGTTTTGAGAAACAACCACAAAATAATGGCTTTCATGGCAGGTTGGACCTATGCAATGGCCGATACAACTATCTTGAGCACAAGCTCTATAACGATCTTGACACCTTCAAAAATTGACATTCACAACCCCACATCGTGGTAATTAAGCTAATGTTTACATTTAGCACCGTAATAATATGGATATGTAATTTTCTGGTCATGAGAATTAATTGCTTTTTGTGATGACATTTGATACTCGCCTTTCAGTTTGGAGGAAGCAAAAAAGAGAAATTATGCATGTAGCTCAACCGCCTCTCAGGGGTTTCAGGCTGTGATGACTGAAGGAGATAAGAGCAACCCAGAGGGAATTTCATCATTATTGTGCATTAATATAATGAGCTATAAACAGATCTACGTGGAGTTGTCTTTATATTATTACCTGATTTCTACATTGATCCCCGAAACAAGGAGTACGGAGGTATGACTAGACTCCACAGAAATGCATCTCCTATTCATCTCTGCCCCATTATTTCAGTTATTTAATCCATTGGTCCTTCAATTCCATGAGCTCAACTTTCCAATTTGTCTATGATTTGTGATCCTGCAATGCTTGTTGTTTTGTTGAACTTACTAAATCATTTGGTGACAAGTATGAAAATGGAGTAATTACTCACAGACCACCCCCAGTTCAGTATGGGAGGCCTGGAGGTAGAATGCATGATCACAATAAAACTACGACCAACCAAGATATGATGGGCAAGGAGGTCAAGAGGCAAATACACAAGGGAGCCCTCGATATGGTTATCAAAGACCCATGCAGCAGGATGCTCCGCAAAATCATACTCCTCAGCAAAGTTATGCTACACCAGGGCAAGGTGAAAGAAGAAATCCCATGCTAATGAGCAATATGGATTATGCCCTTGGTGGGAGGGATCCATATCAAGGACAGAGGAGAGATTTGGTGCATTCATACCAGGGAACCTACAATCAACAGGGTCATAAAAAAAATTATTATGAGCAACAGAGAGACCTGCTGTAAGGAGATAGAGCTCTACACCTCCAGTGCAGAATGTTTATAGGAGTGACAATCAGAACTGTGCACCCACTCCTGGTGGAACATATTGGCAGGGTCCTGATGGATATCAAGGGCAGGGTACTGGTGAGTGCTGGTGACTGATCCTCCCTCCCCCATAGAATTCGCAAAAGCACCCCTCAAGTTGTCGCATTAAGCTTTGAGGCCGCCTCGCTTGAGGGTTGCTTTTGCGAATTCTATGGGGGAGGGAGGAAAAAAAAATCATATCTTTGAAACATCATTTTGAACAGCAGTGGCCAGCGAACACTCTTAAGGAAGGAAAGGATATCATGAATGAGTAGGTTGCAATTGGTGTTGTACACAGTATGTTGGCACAAATGCACACACTTGAAGGATCAATTGTGAAGGATCAATTAGATTTAAGCAACAGCACTTATAAATAAGCCTTGAATGGTGAGCGTCGAAGGAGAGGGAGAGAATATTGGAATTTTGTTGGTAAGTGTTGTCCACGAAATATTTTGAGGGGGCCTCAGTGACCAGTTTTGTTGAGAGATTTACTCAGATTTGGCTGGTCAGCCAGACAACTTTAGATCTAGTCGGTATTTTTCAAAGTATTCAATATTACCAAAAAAAAAATGGGTAGATGCCCTGAGCTCTAAAACTAGCAGAGGGTTTTTTTGAAATCGCAAGAATTATGAAATTAAACTTCAATTAACGTCAGGGTCCTCTAAATCATTTATCAGCCCAAGACTCTCATAGCAATATCAAGCACACATCTCATCAATTTAATCATGCAAGTGCCATCCGAACATGTGAAATTGACAGGGAAGTTACACATGCAATATCAATTATCCATTGGCAATAAAAGAAGGCAGCCAAACTAAGACAAATCCATCTAATTCATGCTTATGCCACAAATTCCAGCACACGTTCAGAATTGTAACAAAGCATACAAGAATGCAAATCGTGATCGTTTGATGACTAAGTGACATGAATTTGAGGCCATCTCTTCCTACAAGCCCATATGAGTCTACTTGATGAAAATGGCATCAATCCAAGACCAAATTAATACCGAGTTTAAACAAAGTAATCATGGTCAGCATGTAATGCTTCGAGTCTAGCATATTCAAGTTCGGTTATGACTATAATTCTTGCAAAATTGGCATGAGATTCAACATATTACATTCCTGGCATGAGCATGTATGATCCCATAACCAAACTAGCGTCCAGCTGGAATCGCAAGCACACCAAATCGGAGATATCAAAACAGAGACAGCATATGTGGATCGATTTTCAGTAGAATTTAATTCATTCATAACAGAATTTCTTTAGCAAGCAAACATGAAATTCACCATAACACAATCTCATATCACAGCACATGCTTACTTGAGTGGAATAGCATAAAATCAAGGACCAATCGACATCAGCTCGGGCCACAACAGTCACAAATCAGCATGTATTGACATGGTTTCAGCAGATTCAAAACAAGTTCGAAATTGCATACCTACGATATTTTATGAAGAAACAGAACTCACATACGCTTATATGACCAGAGTAGATCAACAATCTAGTAATGAAGAGAATTCCCGGTCAAGAACTGAATCAAAAATACACACAGACTTAGTTCAGGAATTTCATCAAACAGGTTGTATACATTTTGGCGGGGGAGCACCAGTTCAAATCATTAAGATAGCCTCAATCACAGTCGGTTTGCACACAGACAGTAGCAATAGCAATAGAAAATGAAGCATACGTGGTTTAGTTGAATGAAGAATGATTAGCTATCGGCGAGTATGTCGCGTGGCGGTTAGCGATCGGTGTTCGGCAGCGGCCGTTGGTGGATGAAGAAGGAATGAAGATCAAGGGAGCCATGGTTCCTGAGCATAAAAGGGAATTGATAGATGGATGGTTAGTTGAAGAAAGAAAGGAAGAGAGCTAGAGAGAGAAAGGAAGAGGGCTTGAAAGAAGATGGAGATCTGCATATGTCAAAGGCTTGAAGAAGGAGCAGGTTTTATTTCTATTTACTTCAATGGATGAATTTGTACAATTCTGCTTGTAAATATAATACAAATTATGTATGAATAAAGGAAATAAATGATTCTACAAATCAATCTATGTCTAGATCTAATCTTAATTGATTATGTACATAATTCTAATCTTCTAAACAAATCAATAATCAAATCAGATCTTTGATTGTGTAATCTGGGATTCCACATATCTTCCAACACTCCCCCTCAAGCTGGTGGTCTGTATATGTCTAAGACACCTAGCTTGTTCAACAGATATGTGTGCTATCTTTGACATAGGGGCTTGGTATAAATATCTATTGGCTGCTCCATTGTCCCAATCCCTCTTGTCTCAATCACGCCCTCTTGTATCTTTTCTAGAGTGAAGTGACAATCGACTTCACTGTGCTTGGTTCTTTCATGTACTATAGGATTCGCTGCAAGTTTTAGAGCTGCATCATTATCACAATATAGCCTAGTTGGTCCTTGCACTTCTATCCCGAGATCCTTAAGTAAACCTTGCATCCACACTATTTCACACGTCGTCTTGGCCATAGCTCGATACTTAGCCTCAGCTGAAAATAAAGACACAGTGGGTTGCTTCTTGGTCTTCCATGAAAGAAGTGATTCCCCAAATTTAATGCAGTAACCTGTGACTGATCTTCGACTTATAGGACATGTTGCAGAATCTGCATCACAGTATGTTGTCATCTTCATGTCACATTTCTTTGATAGAAGTATCCCAAGTCCTAGACATTTCTTTAAATATTTCACAATCTTCAAGGGCGCATCAAAATGAGATTGTTTTGGACTATGCATGAATTGGCTCAGTGTCTGTACTGCATAAGAGATATTCGGCCTAGTCATTGTCAAATATATAAGTTTCCCAACAAGCCTTTGATACCTAGATGGATCTCTGAGTATGGGGTCATCATCTTTGGATATACCCTCATCATAAGCTGCAAAAGTCAATTTAGTATTCTGCTCGATGGGAATTGTTGCTGGTTTGCATCCTGATAGCCCTGCCTCTGATATAATCTCCAATGTAAACTTTTGTTGATTGAAAGAAATTCCTAAATCAGACCGAGCAATTTCAATTCCAATGAAGTATTTAGGTGCTCCTAAATCCTTAATATGAAAGGTAGCATGCAAATATTCCTTGAATCTTTTTATGGCACCCTTATCATTTCCCATAAGAAGAATATCATCAACATATATCATCAAATAGATAGATGGCATACCTTTGTTTCTTGTGAACAGTGCATAGGCATGCTTTGATTGCTGAAAACCTGCTGTTGTAAGAGCATTTGCAAATTTTGCATACCATTGTCTGGATGCTTGCTTCAACCCATAAAGGGATTTGTGGAGACGACACACTTTATTCTCCCCCTGTCTCCGTAAACCTTGAGGGACATCTATGTATATCTCTTCATCTAAATCGCCATGGAGGAAGGCATTATGCATGTCCATTTGATGTATAGTCCAATCATTAATAGCGGCGACGGTCAAAAAAGAATGGACTATGACATCCTTGGCAACTGGAGAGAATGTCTCGTGGTAGTCAAAACCTTCCCGCTAAGTAAATCCCCTGGCTACCAAGCGTGCTTTGTATCGTTCAATAGATCCATACACACGATATTTAATCTTGTAGACCCATTTGCACCCAATTGGTTTTCGATTAGGTGGCAATGAGACAAGATCCCATGTGTGGTTGTCATTTAGTGCCTTTAACTCTGCTGCCATGGCTTGTTGCCACTAGGATCAACAGCTGCTTTATCATAACTAGATGGTTCATGTTCTTCCGATAGGCGACTGATGTAACATCTATGTTCCTCTGATAGTCTATGAAAGGAAACATAGGAGGAGATAGGATATTAGATACCTAGAGAGTTGTGAGTGGCACTGATATAGTCTTTGGTCCATGTTGGAGGTCGAATGGCCTGGCGAGAATGTCTTGGATGATCTTCAGCAAGAGTGGAAATTGTCTCATTGAGTGGCGAGACGTCAGGACTAACTTCTTCCTCAATGTTACTGGCATCTTCAGCTTCTTCTTCTGTCAGTTTTTCTGACGGTTGTGGATTCTCCACTGAAGATGGAGTCCTTCCTAGAAAATGAGTGGGGATTGGATTCCTTGATTGGACCGGTGGTATGTAACCATGGTCTACTGAAAGTGCGTCATCATATGATAAATTATGAGAATTAGAGCTGATGTCGGAATTCTCATTTGTTGACACCATGGTGGAGAAAGGGAATATGTCTTCATGGAAAAGCACATCACGACTTATGAGAAATTCCTTTGTTGATATAACAAGAACTCGATAGCCCTTCTGTAGATTAGGATAGCCCATGAAGATGCATTTTCGAGCACGTGGGCTTAACTTGTCTCGAGAACCCAATGTTGTAGCATAGCAAAGACAACCAAAGATTTTGAGATGTTGTAAAGCTGGTTTTCTGCCATAGAGTAGCTCGAATGGAGTTTGTCCATTGAGTATTTTGGTGGGCATATGGTTAATTAAATAAGCTGCTGTGATGACGTAATTTCCCCAATAATCATCTGGAACTGAAGCTTGAAACTTCAAGGCACATGCGACTTCCAAAAGATACCGATGCTTGCGCTCAACCACTCCATTCTGTTGTGGTGTGTAAGTGCATGAACTCTCATGCTGGATGCCATGAGAGGAGAAAAGTATGGAGCAATTGTGACTAAAAAATTCTGCTCCATTATCAATTCGGATAAAAGAATCGATTTCCCAAATTGATTTTTGGATAAGGCGATAAATGTCTTTAAATGAGAGTAAGCATGATCCTTTGATTGCATCAAGCAAATCCATGTCGCACGAGAATAGTCATCTACTATTGTGAGGAAATAACGAGATCCATTATAATTAACCTTATGATAAGGTCCCCATATATCAACATGTATCAAGGAAAAAATTTGGCTAGCACGAGAATTACTAGATGTAAAAGGAGATTGAGACTCCTTTGCTAGGGGACAAACGGGACATTTAGGGCAAGGAAAGGTGGCATTGTGGCCTAATCTCATATGCATAAGAGAATTTTTATCATTCAAGCTCAAAGTACACAAGGAGGATTTATTTAATGGAAAACTGGATAAATCAAAATTACTTGGGAGGCTTGACCAGAAAAATAGTCCTTTTGAAATACTACCCCAGCCCATTAGTCAGCCAGTCGAAAGGTCCTGAAATAAATAGGTATCAGCATTGAATATTACTCGACACGAATTTTCTTGGCAAACTTTCGACACGGAAATGAGATTGAATTGGAATTCTGGGACATAGAGGACATTTCTAAGAATAATTTGAGCGCTGAGATTGACTGTTCCTATCACATTAATATGGCTAATATTTCCATTAGGCAATTGTACGGAAATAGGAAAATTCAGCTCCTCATCTACTCTCGAGAAAAGACCCTTGTCACATATAATATGGTCACTTGCTCATAAATCGATAATTCATGCTTTCCTTGATATAGAGTTAATCAAGCGATGTGTGATACGAAAAACTGCCTCCCTTGTCAGAAACATCCAATTTTTGCAAAGCTTGCATCAGTTGCTGGTACTGTCCATGGGTAATAGGATGATCAGAATTTGGGCCAGTGGATCCATTCAATTGATATGCCGCCGAAATCCTTTTTCCTTTTTCTACTGGTTTCCCGTGCAGCTTCCAACAACTGTCAATGGAGTGATTAGAACGCTTACAATACTCACAAAAAAATTTACCATTTCCTTTAAAATTTTGCCTGAAATTTCTGGATGACATAGCAAAAATCTGTCCGTCGGATCATTTTTTCGCGAGTTCATTTGGGCCGTCCGATTCTTTTAAAAGATTTATCTCCTGTGAGCCGTTGGATGTGCGCGCTCGATCTGAGCCATTCGTTCTTTCGGATTTATATACTTGCATTTCTCCGCGTGGACCGAGCGATCCTTCTCCGCGGAACCCTAGCATTCGTCTCTCTCTCTTCTCCGCTAGGGTTTTGTTGGGTCCGACTCTTCGCTCTCCGCGGACTACGAGAGCAATACTTTCGCCACTCTTCATGTTCTCCGGTGATGCGAATCGTTGGCTTTCCTCTTGTACTGCCAGTTGATAGATTCACCCAATTGATGGCATGGGATCCATAACCAAGATCTGCAAGCGAAAGTAAGGAAGTTTTCATTTAAAATGAGCAAAAATCGCGTTGCTTTCTCCATGTCCTTGATCGATTTGTACTGTCGAAGTGTGGATTTGGGACCCTCGAGTTTTTCTTCTGCTGCTTCGAGGCTGTTCCACAACGACAATAGCTTGTTGAAACAAGCCGTGATCGTCGAATTCCCCTATTTTAAATCACTGAGTTCCTGCATGAGGGTGAATATTTTCGCTTGATCTAACTTCTCGTACATCTCTTTGATGTTGTCCCACATGCCTTTGGCGTCTTCTGTCGATGGGAGTCCGGCCGCGACCTCTATGGAGAGACAATTGCCGATCCAAGTTCGGACCAGGTGGTTACTCTTCCTCCAGAGTCGAGCTAGTCACTCATCTAGGGGAATCGGGATGGTTCCGTCAAGAAATCCATCCTTGTCTTTTGTTGCTAGGGCATGCCAGAATTCTTGCGATCACTTGGGGTAACTTTTTGGCCCGGTCAATTGTTGATTGATCAGTCGCATCTCTGGTCCATCGGCTATGGAAACAAACAAGGGGTCGCCTAGTTCTGGCCGTCCGGCGAAGGTCGCTGCTGGAAACGGTAGAAAATTGGGCGTATGATTCGGGTAGGGATTTGTCCTGTGACCCGATTCATTCGTCCCGAATGGAAAAACTGCATTCAAAAACCCCGGGTAGGGATTCGTACTCATATTCGGTTCATTCGACCCGTGCATCCGCTCCACTCTGTCGGTCGGGTTTGCCCCGTCTGTGGCTGGTGGACCCCCTTCGGATTGGACGTGGCTTTGGTGGCCCACGTATTCGGGTGATGATGAGTTTAGGCTTGACCCAACATAAATTGGATATGGAATCCATTGGAAAGGCTGGCCTGTCATGGGCTGCCCCATAGTGAACTAAGCCCGTGTGGGCTGCCATCACACAGGCTGAGTTGGAAATAATAGCTATTGCTCTGTTGTTTGAATTGTAACAGGTGGAATCGATGTTTGAGATATGACTCCAGCAGTAGGAATGATCTCTCTAGCAGATTGGTTCCTGGTGGTAGATGCTTCATCTTGCAAATTCGCCATGGTAAGTAAAAAATTTTCTAAGTGTGACACTGTCTGAAAAAATTTTCTTCGTAGGTCAGCGTTTTAGGGTCAGGATGTCACATCAAATAGAAGAATAATGGCAGAAGCGGAGGCCAGGTTCGGAGACTCGGCTACTTTGATACCATGAAAGAAGATGGAGATCTGCGAGATGTCAAAGACTAAAGAAGGAACAATTTTATTTCTATTTACTTCAATGAATGAATCTGTACAATTCTACTTGTAAATATAATACAAATTATGTATGAATAAAGGAAATAAATGATTCTACGAATCAATCTATGTCTAGATCTAATCTTAATTGATTATGTACACAATTCTAATCTTCTAAACAAATCAATAATCAAATCAGATCTTTGATTGTGTAATCTGGGATTCCGCATATCTTCCAACAGGGCCATGTGATGGAGAGAGCATGTGGGTCCCATTGAGAATTGCGTATTTAAGCTAATACAAACTGATTTCTCGATTTGAAGGGACAGAGCCAAACCGAAGCGAGTTAAATAGTGAAGGAATACCTCACGTCTTATGCGCACCTATTCTTCATCATTGAGGACTTGGTCCGGCACTGCTCTACAGTCTACTATACTGAAGGTTCGCAAGGATGGGAAGTTCTCAAAGAACGGGAGTTTCAGAGGGTATTTCTCAGGTAAGAAGCTCTTGAATTTCGGCAACTTGAAAAGTCTAAGAAGAGTTAACTCGAAGAAGGTGATTGTCGTGCGGTTTGCTTCTTCCCCTTTTTCATGGCCAGATATTAGTTCCATATCTTCACATGAGTCCACCATCAGCTCTTCGATTTGCCCAAGAAATTTTGCCATGAAGGTAGTGAAAAACATTTCCAAATGGGGGCACCTCTCAACCCCTATGTGTCTCAAGTTTGAGAACGGGACGTTTGGGAGACCGTCGGACTGCCAAATGTGCCTCAAGTTTTCGAGATTATGCAAATTCAACTAGCTCAATTTACCACTCTTTGTATCCGATCATCACCTTCATATATGATCTCGATCGAACGACATGAACTCATTGATAGGTACTCGAGACAACTCCGCAATCTCTTCCACATATGGGGTGAGGCAATACGCTGGAGGTTGTCGCAGTCCCACAATTCAACAGATTCCAATTTGCAAAAGGAATTAGTGGGAATTTGATTATTCCATAGCTCTTTGCACAAAATGCCTACAAATTCTAGACTTCTTATATTGGGAAATGTAACCTGCATGAGGATGATGTAAGAAAGGAGGTTTACATTGTTCGTTCTAAAACATGATAACGAAAGAATATGAATGATCATAGTTAAGGAGAAAGTAAACCATCTCATTGAACAATGATTGTCGTGATTCATTGTTTTTCCGGGTCGTCTTGCCTAATTGCCTCCGGACACTTGTAGGACTTTGGATGAACGCCCTAAAGATAGGGCACTTCAAAATAATTAGAGATTGTAAGGAAGGGAAACTCATCACTTCTGGCTCCGATTGATCACCATCTTCCTTGAGAACCACTTCTGTCATTTGTTCGCAATTGCTAATCTTTAGATGCTTGAGATTCTCTAGAGTTGTGGCCATAAAATTGGGGAAGAGATATCTTAGGTTAGAGCAATTCCAAACATGAACGATTTCAAGACTAGGAAAACCCAAAGCCGTTGGGGAGTCGCTCTTCACCATGTATCTCAGCCTTCTTGCTCCACAAACCTGCACTTTTTGCAATTTGAGTAGCAATACAATTTTTTGTTCCGTATTTGCATCAAGGGACCCACAATCAAATAACGACTGCAAGGAAATACAATCCCGAACAATAACTTCTTTCAAGTTGTGCAATCTCCCCATAATCGTTGAAGAGAAGAGGTTGAGTAGCTTAAAGCGATTTCTATGGGTGAGTAATCCTACCCTGTCAAGCTTTTAACTCCTCCAAGTTTGGTAAATTAACCTGTTCAAAAGAGTTATGTATCAGGTCATTGCTATAAACAATTTCACAATTTGACATAATGATTTTCCACTGGTGGCCTCATTCTGACAAATATAATTATAAAACGCAAACGCATTTATAACTACGATGCTGCCAACGCATCACAACTGCACAAGTATCTCTCTCTCTCTCGCAAGCGTGATCATCATTGTTATCATTTATTTAGCTTATCTTCCAAACTTTGACCCATAATTTTTTATATATTTTCTTTTGAAATCATTTACAGATCTTCAAAACAGCGACCATAATTTTTTATCTTTTTTTTTTTTTTTCTATTTTGGCCCTCAAAATTGAAAACCAATATAATTTGTCGCTAATTCATTGGTTTCATTATGAACACGTAAATACCATTGATTCAGGCGAGGATCCATAAAAGTGTTTGTCTTTACTTTGTAAATTTTTTCCCTGGCATTGTAAAACATTTCTTCAAAACTGCGTTTTCAAACTAACCAAAAAAAAAGAAGAAAAAACCGATTCACAATTGAAACATTATCAGCAACAAAGAGTTTTTTATGAAACAATCGACCCCAGATATATGAATGGGCTCAGTTTATCTCTTAAATATTTAAAACTCAATTGAATGTTAAGATCTTTCGTGGTGCGCGAAAAGATGGAGAATATCCCCAAAGTAGCCAACGAAAGAAATGACAAAAGCAGAATGATGTCGCCACCGTGACGTTGGCATGACTTTTTTTTTTTTGATCGAAAGATGAAATTTTGCATTAACTGGCAGCAGTATTACATGAGTTTAAAGCTTCAGTACAGATGAGATCAAACAAGAAGGGAGGGGAGGGGGGGTCGCAGCCCAGTTTAAGGGTAGAAGATGAAGCCCGTGGGCTTTGGCAGCCCAGTCAGCAACAAAATTGGTTTCCCTTCGACAGTAGCATAGAGCTAGGTTAGGAAAAAGACGCAGAAGAGCAGCCGCTTCTGCCTCTGTTTTCCCAAGGGGTGCGGCTAGGCTGTTGAAGCGTCAGTACCATCTCCAAGCAGTCGGATTCTAAGATAAGATGATCATGAGTTCGTCCTTTATGCTGCAAAAAAGGAGCGCTAAGTTAAGGGCTTGTAATTCTGTTTGCAGGGCTGAAGCAGAGGAGGTTCGACTGGTGAATCCATCTATCAGCCGTCCTGAGGAGTCGCGACAGACACAGGCGACAGATCCTTCGTGGGAGCCCGGAGAAAAAGAGCCATCAATGTTAACCTTGAGCACACCCGGATCAGGCGGACGCCAGCACTGAGACAAAGATGGAAAGGAGGGACGGCGATTCTGAGTTGATCTGGAACAGGATCGAGTAGATCCATTGGATGTAAGGGTCCCTGAAGCAGCTTGGTTCTGATCCGATTGTTGATTATTGGCTGAATGAGGCGTCTGTGTTTTCTGATGTAGTGGCGTTAACAGGCAACTCCGATTATGAACGAGTATAGGCAATGGCGACAAGAACAACCTGATCAGGGTTGGGGATTCTTCGACGGAAGAGAAATTCATTCCTGGCTTTCCATATATGCTACAAAACAGAGGTGATCAGCGCAAGATGCGGTAAGAGATCTTTTTTCTGTGATATGTGTAGCAACCATGCATCAAATCGATGAGTCTGAGTTTGCTGCAAATTAAGTGGGAGCTGTGGATTAGACCAGACTACATTTGTCCAAGGGCAATGGAAAAATATATGTTCTGTGGACTCCGGAGCTCGGTGAATGTTGCTGTTTTTGCATAATCTGCATATAGGGTCCAGTATAACATGACGGTAGTAGAGATTTTCACCTGTTGCTATTGCATTCTGACATAAAGACCATAGAAAGATGTGCAATTTGGGACTGATCTGCACTTTCCAGATTGTATTCCATAATTGTCGTGGCGGATGATAGGAAGATGACGCCTGATTAGGACCTTGCTTTCGCTCACCTGCCATGATAAGATTATATCCGCTTTTAACAGTGTATAAACCATTAGCTCGCCCCGTCCATATCAGTTGATCTTCTATATACTGCGGTCTGAGTTGGCATGACTTGTTGGAATTGATTGCAGATTGCATGTATGTGGGACATAAAGTATGTGGACTTTCTTTTTAACGTGGCTCTTCATATGCCTTCCATTTATTTAATATTTGGACATTGCTTTCTTCATTTTCAAATTGTCGAAATTCATTCATTCACTAGAAATTCATTCTTGCATTCATTCGTTCAGTACACTGTGTTTTCTTCTCATTAAAAATGTTAAAATGAGTAATAAATTGGTTACAGTAAAAAATTCAATCGTAGAAAGAGCCTTTCCTCTAGCTGTAATTGAATGTGAATAAAAATCTATGGTCTCTGTTTTATTTGAGAGAATTTTCTCTTTGTAAATCAAAATGTACAAATAATAAATGTTTGATACAATATGTACTTATGCTCGGTGAACACCAATTTCATACTATGATGTAGGTAGGGTTTGCAAGATTAATAATTAAGGAAAATCATACCCATTCAATAACACAAACTGACATAGGGAGAAAATGAATAACTTACCTGAATTAGAGCACCGTTTGATGTGATTTCAGCTCCGCTGCAAAAACTTGTCAAATTTCGTAATTTTGTTTATTTTAGATGAAGTATCTTAGGCAACTCAACTATGTCATTGGCCATAACTCTATCCTTTCTTGCATCATCAATGACAATGGCTTGCATTGAGTCACATTGCTCCACTTCAATTTCTTCTAGCTGTACAAGTCTTTGCATTTGTGAAAGACACCACATGTATTTCAATTGGTTGCAGTTTTTGGCGCTCACATCTTTCAGTTTGTTGAAACACTCTAGAGCGATAGGGCCATAGCATATCTTCTCCAAATTAATAAGATTTCTTAGGAACAAAGACTCTAAGGTCGTAAATGCAGTGAGATGGAGGTCATTGGATGAACTGGCAATACACTCGATTGAGGGACTATTCTCAATGTCGAGATGCTTTAATTGCCAAAATCCTTGGATGCACAACTCGTTAGCGTTCTTAAATTCTCTCAATCCAATCAAATTCAAGTATTGAGGTTTTTGCAAAGTTTTTGAACCCATTCTTTTGAAAGAATACTATCGCATCCTTCTAGATTGAGCTTCAAGGTTCTCAAACCTTTAAATTCCCTTCCTTCAACATTTCCTATGTTGATCCAAAATCTAGTCAAGTTCTCAAAGGGCAGGTCATTGTCCTCCAAGAGTATGGTGGGATCACGGATCGATATTTCCAGAGAGGTTAGCTTTGTCATACTCTTCAACTCGGCAACCTTAGCATTACACGATTCTGACCTAATTTCATCCTTACCCATCCATCGATCAAAGCTTCCTTTCATATGTAACTCTTCCAATTCAATTAAGCATTTTAGGACACTAGACTCAATTATCTGAAGCTCTTTGCAGTTGCTTAGATTCAATGATCTCAGATTTGTCAGTTTCCCAATTTCTTTAGGTAGCTTAGAAATTGTAGACCCTACGAAGCTGAGAATCCGCAATGCTTTGAGCTTGCCAAGATTTGCCACATCCTCCACATGGCAATTTATGCTTAATGACTGGAGATTCGCAAGGATTTCCATCGAGGAAGGTAAACTGGTGATATGCATGGAGCAAAGATAGAGGGCTCGGAGCTCCTCCATGTATGTGAAATCCATTCTATTGCAATCTCCCCTATCATACCATTTCGACAACATAAGTATCTTCACGTGAGTAAACCGATGCAGCATTAGTTCAACAAGCCTATCACTGCTAACATTAACTAGGCATGCCCAACATTCCTCAAGCTTTTCCTTTGGCCATGAGCCACAATTGTTGTTAATCTTTAGGGAATTCTAACAACTAAATGTATCTGAGACGACCACCTCATTGTAAAGATCATGTATGGTCACATTTTCCTTACCATCGCCACCATCTTGTAACAAACCATAGGAATGGAGGCTATTGAGCATCGTATTCAATCTATTCCTTGAACTTTGCATCTTGTTATCGAATCCCCCAAACAAGCCCAAACCCATGCCTAGTCCCAGCAGAAGTTCGACTCTAATGGTCCCACCAATAAGACCACAAAGCAAGAATAAGCACTTGGCTTCCTCACTCTCCAAATGGTCGTAACTCCACTTCACTATTCTCTCATTATGTGGGTCTTCTATTTTTATTAACTTGTCTTCCCACGTGGACACATCGCTACATTTTAAGGTGCTTGCAACGGAGTTAATCAAAAGAGGCAAACTTGCAAGCTTGGTTACCACTTGAGCCACCTTTACTTTCAATTCCTCATCGTCTCTAAGCTGGTCGCCGACTATCTTTTCAAATAGGTTGAAAGCTTCGTCTTCCTCTAAACTTTCCAGACGAAATGTTTGATCGGCGTGCATCCTTTGCTCCAGCACTCTTTTATCTCTCGAAGCGAGCAACAATTTGCATTTCTTGCTCTCGAATTCCAATTGCCTTCAAATCAAGTTCCGCCCAAAGGTCGTCCAATATTATGAGAACCTTCTCAATCCAATCCAGCTGTAATCTCTTGAACATAAGATCTCTTCTTCCCTCTTCACTCGGCTCATCCTTCAGATCTTTTAGACCCAAGGCGTAAGCGATATAGTATTGGATTTTCGTCAAGTCTGGAGTCTCTGACACTTTCGATTTGACGATCGTGTTGAACGGTCCCCCCTTCTTTCCCCTCTTTATTGAGTTTCTCCTTGACTATCTCCAATAGAGTAGTCTTCCCCACGCCGCCAGGCCCGTAGACCCCAATTACTTTGTGCTTCTCATCATATAGAGCTTTCATTACGTCCTGAAAGATGGAAGCTTGCGATTTTAGCATAGTGTTGCCCCCATCACCTGTCGACGAATTCACATCGGAAGCACCGCCAACATGCCCCGGTGGCGAAATCTCGTCGTACACTCTCTTGAATTTACCCTGCACAATGAGATCTTTGATCTCCTTGATCATTTTGCTCGCCTCGTTGCCAAGACGAAAACGTGCCTTCGGGTTGGGAAAACACCCATAGAAGAAAGTTTTCTTAGCTCTTCCGTCGTCATCTAGCACGTGGCGCGCCTTGTTAGCGACGATCTCCACTTCTTTCCCCCATGTCTCGACCTCGGCTTTGATCAACTTCATGTTGAGTTGAGCATCATCAATGGAATGCTGCACCTCATCCCTCATATCACCCAGCTTCTCAATTTCAACGTTAAGTTTGCGAATGCGGCAGTCGGAGAATATTACTTAGCCGCAGTGCCGACCGACTGGAGCTACCAGGCACTTTGCCACTTCGGAAGCTACAAACACAGCAATATCTTCCATTTTCCCCCCGTTTTGACTTCTACCTTTCTGGCCTTCTTTCCTTCTTCTATGCGGAGAAACGAGAGTTAAGAATTTATATATTCCGGGGAAGGCAAAACAGATGGAACCCGGAAACGACAATGACTGAAGAAGAGGAAAGGTTCAATATGATGCACACACGCCGGTTCCAACAATAAGAACAGCCGCAGATGTTGGAAGATACGCGTGAAGATTCTCCAATATCATCTGAAGATCAATTATATCCATTTAATATTGGATCTACATCCAATTAATATCAGATCTAATCGGATACAAATATTGTAAAATATTTACTTGCTTTTCATATACAGACTTTGTATTATAAACAATGTAAACATTGTACATTGATCAATACAGAATACAAGAGAAATTCTCCCGTTCTCTTCTCTCGACTATCTCCTTCTCACCTTCTTACAGCAGAAGATTTGGTGAAAGAGAGGGCTTCTAGAGCGAGGAAGAAATCATATAGACGATATAATGGTGATCAGAAAGAGGGGCACGAGGCGTTAATATATGTGTCGTTACTGTATTATAGTTCCAAAAGATGCCCCTCGCGTTCTCCAATGAGCACAGGCTATCCGGGGTTGTCATGAGGAATCAGCACGAAAGGGAATGATATTTGGCCACATATCCGACACGAGTCTCGGCCATTTTGGGAGGAGATAGTGGGATTTTTCGAAGTCAATATATTCTCTGAAGGTTCGGTGGAGGTCAATTTGAGAAAAGAGGATGGAGCGAGTTGAGAATTCAATGCTTCAAGAAGATTCTCACTGTCATATGCTTCTGTGGAGATGTAATATCCGAGTGATAATCCCCTTCAACTTAACGTGTGTATTTCATGAATTATTCAATGGTCGAGCCGGACCACGTCTCCCAGACCTCTCTTTGGTATTAACCTCCACGTAATGACCATCTTCTCTGCAAAATATAAGGTAACAACTCACAGAGCCGACGCTTTTCAATGGAAACTCCAAACCCTTACGGGTCTCTCTCCCTCCCTAACAAGTACCAACCACACGTCCACCATCGCCGCTCCGATGCTGCTTTTCTCTCTATCTCTCTCAAACGCTGAGGAGGAGGAGGAAGACAGGCGTGGCGCTGAGACAAACAGAAGAAAAGAACAGAGTGATGGCAATAGTTAAACATGGTGAATTAAGTTGCTTTTTGGCCATCATGGGCAGCGTGGCAATTAGTAAGCTTGGTCTTATGTCAACGTCGCGCTGCAGATGGCAATTACTGAGGGCCCTGGATAATTTGTGTAATTCTTTCATTTGGTTTCTTTAATTAAATTAGATAGTTGATACTCAAATATCGTCATTTCTTTCTTTTAATTAGATGCTCTGTATGATAATGACACGTGAAAAGTATATGAAAATATTCAGCCCCTTAATCAATTGTACAGAAGATCAACAAAACTCATCAGAAAATAAGAGAAAATAATATATTTCATTCAAGTACATGCATTTACGTATACACCTAGAAAAACAGAAGTTCAAAAGGAATTGCTGAAAAAGCCTGAAAGCATCGCGTTAATGCGTGCACAACCATATTTAAGGACGTATCTAGTCCCCATTTGTACTAATTGTCTTATGACTGACAGCAGAATATATTCTCGAAAGCGCACAAACAAAATGACCGAAGGAGAGGAAAGAGAACATAACGAGAACAAGAATATCGAATTACCTTCAAGATATGGAGCTGGGAGGCGACAACTTGGTAGGGGCGAGAATCGAATTGGGAATAGAGAATCAAACAGAGAATATCATCTTTTGGAAATCAAACGCTAACAGAGACAGAACAGGGCCGTGAGACGAGGCGAAGCTGATGTATGAAGCTTAAGAACAGGAGCCACCGGGAACAACCGGTATCCGGTAGCAGGTTGCCGCCAATCTACCAGCTCTGAGTGATCGATTTTTCTGAACTACGTGAAATTCCAAAGAAATTAACGACTTCGAATCGAAATGCAGAAGAGAAATTAAAGGCACGGGTGAAAAATGAGTGGGGACAATAGACTTAAATTGAAAGCAACAATGTATTTGGAGAAAATTAGACACGAAATTTACGAATCTCACATAGAAGTTACTTCATTTATCTAGAATTACCTTTCAATTTGAGATTTTACTAGTTACGTGAAAAAATTTACCAACTCTTTCTTTTATTTTTACAGGTAACTTTACCTTTTTGAGATGTAAGTAGGGGGATATCTAATAACTCCATTAATTGCACTCGATAACTTTTAACTCTTCGCATCTTAATTAATTGGTTTAAGTAAAAAATGACTTGATGGATGAAGTAAGTGCTTTTTTTTTTTTTTTTTTGGGTTAAAAAGCAGGGGGTTACTTAATTATTTAATTGATAAATTATACGGTGAAAGTTAAAATCTTACCAATTATGTTGCTAAAACCTACTATTGACATCCACAGATCCATGTTTGGTAAGAAATTAATGATATTTATTACTCAACAATTCATTCATCGTCAAAAAACTTTTCATTTCTCTACTCAGTATCGATTCTTGATAGATTGAAAGTTACTTTTGATTAACAAAATTTACTAATCAATGCAAAAATTACCGGTTAACAAATACGCAATACTTTTTTCAACATTTAGCGTTGTGGGGAAAAAAATAGTTGTCGTAATTATTTGGTAATATGGAACTTACTTTTCTATGAGAAAAATTACTGATCACTTTGGGAAGTTTCTTTTGTTCATATAAACTTATTAACCATCATGAATGGTAATAGTTTATAAATGGTGGGTACAAATATCCATCTCCCCACGCTACCAAATACAAATAATATCATGTTTGGGCCGTCTACCTAAATCATAACTCTCATTTCACATGATTTAGGATATTAGTAGGGTATTGTTATGGGTTTATGCTTTACTAGCCAAGTTCCTTGTCATAGAAAAAGGGCACAAACTTACTTTTCAAATAAGAAAAGTTACTAATTGGTGTTTAATTACAAATTTTATTTGTTACCACTACTTTGTGTAGTTGAAAAGTTACTTATCACATGTAAGTTGAATGTTGCTTATGCTCCAAGAAACTCTTAGGAATAGTATAAGTTGCAAATGGGTGCAAAAATACCTTTTTTCAACGTAAAAATTTACTAATCATTGTGAAAAAAATTACTTATTATAACATCATGATATATCGATACTTTATGTTCATATCTATATTAACCACTTTGAGGAGTTGCTAATTTCCTATAGGTTGAAATTTACGTTACATAACAAAACATATTACTCAATCGAAGAATTAGTAGTTTATTATAAGGCCTGATGGAAGCATTTAGTTAGTATATTGCAAATCTACCACAAGTGTATTACATACATATCGTGGTGTTTTCTTGCTGCCATAGCTACAACATTTTTTACAAAGCTATAATAGATATTACATGACCCAAAAACTTTTGGAAGAAAGTACTTCAATTGAGGGATGAAATGAAACCTTTTGATGAGAGTTCTATTGGAATTTAGAGAAAAAGGCTTTACTATTGTTTGGCCCTGGCCATCCTATAGGATCTATTCTTGATCGCTACAACAAAACTATGATATCTCTGTAAGATCTAGAGAATTGCTTTCTAAGTTGGTCACATCTTTTTCATTATTTAATGGAATTTATGCTCGGACATCCCATGATAAACAGCGGCAGCAGCAGTAACAATAGTAACAAAGAAGAATCATTACCTAATTTTTCTTACCATCAACTACCAACTTTGATTCGAGGACAAGCATGTTACAAAAAAATAATCTGAAAAACAAATAGATACATTGTTCATACCATGAGTATAATTTGAACTTTCTTGGTTACAAAATGTCCAAATTTTGATCAACCATTAAATGGATAAGATACCTTAGGAGGATGAATTTTTATAAGTTGCTTCTTCATATTGGTAGCTCTAGGAGACATCTACATTCCTATCTCGGTCAATTTCTACCAACACCTAGATTTTGACTTGTTGATTTATTATTCACCTCATAAAAAAATTAAGCATCGAGCTAGACCCCTAAAAAAACATAATTTTTCATTCACATTGCAATTAAGCATTGGGAACATCTTTTGTTTATTAATAACATGTTCACATCTAGTGAATTTCATTTAAATTGGCCCGATTGTGAATTGCATTCGAATTGGCTAGACATGTAAAACAAGCTTGAACTTGAAGGAGAGAGGACCCTATACTCATTTGAATTTCCAAGTCTAAGCTCACATGAGCATGGCCCCACCAATGAAGCGGCCACGTCACAATTGGCTTAGCCGAAGTTTTCACATGCATGTCGAGCGATGCTTTCAATTAGAGAATAAGATCGACGAGCATGTGATAACTCTTAAGCTATTGTCCATCATGGCACCAAATTCCGGCCAGCACTAAATCAGGCGATTGATTCATTCGGCCAACAAGAGGAATCTGCTCAAAAGGGAATAATATTTGGCCGCCTATTTGACACATGATTCTCGGCCATTTTGGGAGGAGATAGTGGGATTTGCTGAAGTCAAAATATTCTCTAAAGGTTCGGTGGAAGTCAATTTGGGGGGCATTCTGCCTGTGGATAAAGGAGATATTCGGTGCTTTAGGAAGAAAAATGGCGGGACCACCGTCCCTCGTCACCAGCCCTTCGGCTTGGGCATCCACCTCCACCAGTTCCTCGTTTTCCGATCTCGCTCACCTTCGCTCCTCTCTAGAGGTAATATGTCCTTTAACTAGATAGATCAACCTCCACAAGAAGGTAAAAATAAGATATCTCCATCTACTGCCCCCAATTTTAGGCCAGGCGAATCTGGTCGGCAAGGATGGCTTTGCGGACGCTCTCTACTCCATTGACATTGACCAAAACGACCTCGTGACTCAGTTCACCACCCTTCCTTATTCGCAGGTTGTTAGGAATATCTCAGTCTTTGTCGAAGAAATCAGATTTGCCATCTGGGTTAGTTGACAATTACCAAAAAAATTAAACATAATTTCATTTTTGTAAATTTTAATTTATGTGCCTAATTATTTGTAAAGCATGTACCAAAGGGGGAGCAGATCTAACACTAAGCTCATATAGGAGGGAAAATTGTTAGGATGCATGTGTGAGTAAGTTTTGTCAAAGAAATCACATAAAGCAGTTAATATATCTTAATTAGGACATAATTCATTAGTTTAAACTTTTGAATAAATGTGGATCTAATTAAATATATTGACTAACTCAATTTAGGCTCTTTCTTGGTGATATCCTTAGATGTAGGTATTGGAGCTGTGCTCCCAAATAATAGTTGTTTATGTATAAGTGTTTTTACCACACACGAAATATTTTATCGCAAATGAGATATTACTTGATCTAGTTTATGTTTTATTAAATGCAAGACTCTGGGGTGCTCCAAGTCAAGATTCCATAGCTTTTGGTCTGTAAGCTCGTTAGATCGGAAGCGGACCGGTAAGCTTGTTCTCCTCCCCGAGCGGTCTCCCAGTCGTCCCCTGGTGGAAGAGAGACCTGGTCTTTGGCTTTTTCTTGAGCTTCTCAGTCATGGATGTCAGCACTAATCTTTCGGGTCTTCCATCTACCGGATGGCCCAACGTTAACCGCTACGAAGTCTTTCTCAGTTTCAGAGGAGAAGATGTTCGGAGGAACTTCATTCAATGTCTCTACGAAACCCTCACTGCTTCAGGGATCTATGCATTCATCGATCATGATGGGATTGAGATCGGAGAAGAGATCATGCCCAAGATTTTCGAAGTTATCGGGCACTCGGAGATATGCATACCCATATTCTCCAAAGATTTCGCTTCCAGTAAGAGTTGCCTGAAGGAGGTGGAGAAAATGGTGGAGTGTGAAAAGACAATCATGCCCATTTTCTACGATGCCAGCCCTTCCGTCGTCGGCGATCAGCAGGAGAGTTACCAGCAGTCCTTCTGCAACTATGCGGCTAAGGGGGTATCGCCAGCGACTATAAACAACTGGAAGGAGGCTCTGCGGAGTGTCTCAAGAAAACGAGGATGGGAATTGGAGAAATTCCAACACGGGTAAATCGAAATCAAGATTTCGATGCTTCTTTTGACTTCTCCAACACTAGTGATCTAGTATGAAATTCGAAAAGTGCATTATCCGACCAATTGTTCCTTTTCACATCTTCCTCTTTCCTTCTTTTCCCGTTTGACAGGGATCATCAACTTATAAAGGAGGTCGTTTCCACGGTCCGCCGGCTGTTGAGGAAGGATGAGTTAGATGTGACAGATCATCTGGTGGGGATGGATCACCATGTGCAAGAGATGATGACAAAACTTGGTGTTCACTATGAAAATGGACAAGTGGTTGAAGGGCAAACGCTGATGAGAAGACGTGTGGTTGAGATATCGGGCCTTCCAGGAATCGGTAAGTCGACTCTTGTCAAGATTGTCTATAACAAAATTCATCATCTCTTTGAAGGTTGGAGCTTCCTCAATGATATCCATGGAAAGGCTGAGGAAAAGAGACTTCCATCTCTCCAAGAAGATTTAATTAGTGACCTCCAAAAGAAAAGATGTACACTCAGATCTTCTGCTGACGGTACCGCATTTATCAAGTACAAATTTAGAAATCTGAGGGTTCTCATTGTCCTTGACGATGTTAGTGATTTTGAACAAATCGATTTGTTAGTTAGAGATCCATATTGGTTCGGTCCAGGAAGTAGGATTATCATTGTTTCTATGAGAAGCGATGTTTCTGACAAGTATAGTCAGGTGCCAGTTGAAAACTATGAGTTTCAAGAAAGGGCTCGTCCAAGTGTGCTTGGTCCTGGAAGCAGTGTTGTCAACATTTGTGACGACATCCTCGTGGAAAAATACGAGCTAAAGCAAATGAATGATCGGCATGCTTTTCAACTGTTCTGTAAGTATGCTTTTAGGGGAAAACCTCTTCCACAGGAATTCTCCTCTTTGGCATGGGACATTAGTTTGGCTACTGGAGGGCTTCCTTCTGTTATTCAGGTTGTTGGTTCATCTTTATATGGAAAGCCCATAAAGTTTTGGGAGGAGGCATTGGATAGATTGAAGCGAGAGCCTTTCAATAAGGAAGTCAAACGAATTCTGAAGAGGAGATATGAGGCTTTAGAGGACAATGCCCAACAGATATTTCTGGATACAGCATGTTTCTTTATGGGAAAGGACAAGACGATACCGTTTTACATGTGGGAAGCTTGTAAATATGATCCTTGTAGAGGAGTTGACGAGCTTCATAACATGTCTTTGGTAAAAACCAGAGAAAATAATGAACTGTGGATGAATAATCAACTAAAAGTCTTTGGAAGGGAGATTGTTAAGGAGGAAAATCCAAGGAAACCTTTCAAGCGTAGCAGGCTATGGAATCAGGAGGATATTGAACAAGTATTGAATAAAAGGAAGGTATACTTTGAAGACAAAGTACTTCTTTTGATTACGTAATTCTGTTTTCAGAGATGATTGTGAATGCACTTCTATTTCACTTTCTCCTTTTACCATTTTCCACAATTGGCAGGTCGATGCAGTTGAAGCCCTTAGTGCCACATTTGACAACTCCCGTTCATTTCCTGAACATGGATTTTTTCCTAATTTCTTGAATCTTAGGTATCTAAGAATGAACCACGCTATTATTAAAGGAAATAAGCGGAGTGCAAAGAAATCCAGAGAGGATCTTTTCCTTCCACGATTGACGTGGCTTGAATGGCAATGGTGCCACAATATCTCCAGTCTACTTGCTTTAGATCTGTCAGGCTTGGTCGTGCTTGATCTGTCGTGGAGTACCTCCAGGACTTGGCGGTGCTGGAGACAAATTATGAAGGTATGATGACATACACGTGCAATTTTTTTTGCTTCATGTTCGACAATTCTTTGCAGTAAACAAGGCTTTTATATTCTCTTGTTTTGCAGAAGGCCAAAAGCTTAAAAGTTTTGATCCTAAGAGATTGTTGTTGGCTAGCTGAATCTCCAGTTTCCCATGCACCTGTAAAATTGGAGAGACTAAACCTGGAACATTGTTCTACATTACCGGGTGTTGGCAGATCCATTGGCAAGCTAAGGAACTTAGTTTCTTTGAATATCAAGTTCTGCAGCTTCGTGCAAGAGTTGCCAGAAGATATAGGTTCCTTGGAAGCTTTGAAAGAGCTTTACATTGATGGAACTTCCATTAAAGCCATTGATATCCCTGTGGGTTCTTATGGGAAGCTTGAAATTCTGAGTGCTTGCAACTGTAAATCCTTGTCTCTATCCAATTCAATTGGTAATTTGAAATCTCTTTCATACCTAGCATTGGACGACACTGAACTGAGTGAGCTCCCTTGTTCTGTTGGATTGCTGAAGAACTTACAGAAGCTATCACTGAGAAACTGCAGGGGCTTGTGGAAATTGCCCGATTCCATCGGAAGCCTGGAGGAGCTGCAAGTCATGGATCTTTCAGATGCAGTAATAGACGAACTACCTTCATCTGTCAAGTATTTGAGAAACTTGAAAGTACTAAAGATGCCT
Source organism: Eucalyptus victrix (assembly GCA_016097545.1). NCBI lineage: Eukaryota > Viridiplantae > Streptophyta > Magnoliopsida > Myrtales > Myrtaceae > Eucalyptus > Eucalyptus victrix. Next base: position 9,656,974 of record CM027841.1, on the reverse strand, counting down.
CGCACTTTTATAAGAGAATTTCCTCGAGGCATTAAGAATCTAGAGAGCTTAGAAGAGATAGATTTCTCAGGCTGCAAAAGTTTGACAGGGGAATGCAACGTTACGGGATTAGCCTCTCTGAACGTCTTACTTCTAGTACATACCGATATTTCTCGATTGATTGTGTCTATTCGTGGATACTCTCATCTCCAAAACCTCAGATCGGATGACGGTGTTTTCATTTGGAAAAAAGAAAGTACTAAAGGGGCACGGCATCGGTTTAACAGATGTGAGACTGCAACACAGTTTCAAGCGGACGGACATCACATCAGATGCTGACGATGAGTCAGGCACTGAAGCAATGTGGCAGTCAGACAGAAGCAAGAAAGTCATTGGTAGATGAGGTTTGGCTGGAAAGTAAGTTAGCGTTCCTGTCCCTTTGAACTTATTTTTGTAACTGATCATGCATGTCAACTGATCTTCCTGCAATAAGGGCTACAAGGTGAATAACCGAATTCAAATATTCACTTCTATTCTGAATTTTCAATTTACATTTTTCTTTCTTTGTTTTGGCCATCACACTCACATTTTTTGTTGTCTCATGTGTACGTTAATTTACTGCAATTTTGCGCAAACGTGTTAGTTTCTGTTTGACTCGATGAAAGATTTTCCAGTTTGCTCGATTGCTCTCAAAGGCAACTTCAAGATTGTCAGAATGAGTTTTAGTTCCTTTTTAACAAATGGGCCAATTTTTTTTTAAAAAAAAAAAGTAGAGTCAGGCCCAAGAGACTTGAGCCCATTTCTCAGTTAACAGAGTTCTAAACAGAATGCAAATGAGCCCTATCAACATTCTAGGTCCGAATTCTTTCAGAAAATTGCAATCAAGTCTTTTTCATAAACGATGCCTAAAATGGCCTCCATGCCACTCAGAAAGTGTTTAGGTGATATCTTTAAATTGCACTTTTCAACACAATTTGAGTACTTAATGACATTGTTCCAATAAAGGTTGAGTAGTTAATTGAACCAATCTAAGGGTTTAGAACTTGATTGCATTTCTTGGTAACAATGGAAAATTTAAGAATTCAGTTGCATTCTTACTATTACCTCAGCTCACCTATAGATAGATAGTCGGCAAAATGAAAATAAAAGGGGGGGGGGGGGGGGGAGAGAACCGCACGAGAAAAGCAACCTTTCGCTTCAGCAAGCCACGTACACCCGAATTAATGTTGTTTTGAACTACTCTTTTAAAAATTTCATGCATTGAATCCTTTAATCAGAGAGAATTCATCTGTAAAGCCGTACGGATTGTGTTGAATTATGAGTTACTGCATTGGTTTTAGAAGTTGTTGAGTTGTGAAATCATGTTCTAAAGAAACTTTAGGGTGTTATGAAACCATAAAGTTATACATAAATCAATTTATGGCTATGGTTTGTCGAGATGAAATTTTGAAACTCGGTGCTCATTTTTTGGAACTAGATTAGTATTATTGTGTTTAGCACTGGTTTTTGCCCATCTCCGTCCATCATTTGGTCAGAGGTGAGTTTTTTCAAAAGTATGTTGAGTTAGCTTTTAAATGGCTTAGGACCCACTTGAAGTATGCGTCGATAAATTTTAAACGAATCATCATCAGTTCGGCAAACAAGCTGCCGTAGTACGGCGGACAACAGTGATTGTTCTGCTTTGGGCGAATTTTTCTCTGGTCGTTCGTTTTGTTATGGAATAAGCTTAGTTTAGTCAAGTTTTAATCAAGGTAGTTATCTTGATTTTGATATGCATTTCTCACTTAATTGATATGGATTTCAGATTTTTCCTCTCAAAATAACTTTCGTTGTTTGGTTTCGTATTTTCAGGTGAATGATGCTTATATTGTTTGTGATTTATGAACTTATGTCTTGCATATGATAGGAATTAGATGTGTAATGAATTATAAAAAAGGCGTAACACGGCATGATAATTATTAAGAAAAAAGAGTTTAGAGCATATTTGTTACATAAAGTTGGAACAGACTTTTACTATCATTTGAATTGACTTATTAAAGCATTCCGTAGAGAACTTTTTTGGCTGGTTATTGGGGATAAGGTTTGAGAAATGCTTTATAATATGCATTCCGCTTTATCGATTTATTGAATTTTTATGGATTGGTTCTATGCATACCGACCTACACCAAGGAGGGAGTAAGCCTTAACATGGGACGTTAAGCATAACATTAGTTTGATATTGCATAATAGATTAATCAATTGGCTAGACTATTAATGTTTGTTTTGACATCGTTGACTGAATGAATATTTAAGAGATGTATAGAACTTTGTTGAGGTGATAAATTTGATTTTTTAGCTTGTTCGTGCATTGATTTGGATAAATGTGTTTCTAGTACCGTTTATAAATATGTATAGTGGATGTTTATTGAGAGGTGGTTTGCTCATATCATTTATTACATTTTTTTTTTCTTTTGCAGATTCTATAGTTATTGGAGAATAGGAGAGAGTGGTATCAACTGGAGATTATTGGGAGTTGGATTATAGTATAAGTAAAGATATTTGTATTGTCGGTTTTAGTTTGTTAGTCACTGGAGATGCATCTATTCTTTTAGAAGGACTTTAAAACTCTAATATTATACTTAGCTTGCTATTTTTATCGGTTATATAAATAAATATATATTTTAGTAATAGATTAATGATAGTTATGTGTATGAAATTGCATCATTCGGGTAAGCGGGCAGCCTTATCATTTCCCCCTATACTTGGGGTGCGACACCTTTCTCAATCCTCCACCGTCTTTTCATTGCATAAGCAGTGCCATTGGATTTTATTTTCCAATTTGCCGAAGTCGGCTATTAGAAATTTGACCATAAAAGGTTCAGTCCTGAGCAGGACTTTAAAAGGCTCTTGCCAGCCTGAGGGCAGATCCAAGGGAAGAACCCGCTTGGGTAGTGGAAAAGGCTGACTCCTAGGAAAGACTATGTAAAGCCGGTAACAGGGCTTGAAAAATATCCTGTTACCACTGGTGCGCCGCGCACACATCCCTAGTGGATGGCCGCGCCCTCCTGGATGGCCGTGAAGCCGGCCCTCGGTCCATGCTTGCATTCCGAGGAATGTTCAGCCAAATGAAAGGGTTTGCTCGCCGGGTAGGAATTGTCCAGGTTAAAAGTAGGAGCAGTAGAAGGATGATGGGAATTAACCCACAATATTTTCATTTTCTTTTTTAGTCTTTTATATTTTCATTTTGGGGCAGCGTTGACGGTAAGTCCACTTTGTTTTTTATTTTAATTTTTTGTTTTCTTTTTGGTATTAGAGTTAATAAGTGAATTTAAGACTAGTTTTCTCGTAAAATAATCCTTGACCAACGGTAGAGAATAGTCTTCGTATTGTTCTTTTTTTTTTTTTTAAAGTCAACTTTAATACTATAAATAACAGTTTTGAATTTGACCATTCAACAAAAAATCTTCAAAGGTATTATACGTCGATGAATGTTGTCACACTTAAGATCCTAAAAAGTGGCATTTGCTTTTTCAAATAAACTTGAAAGTGTTTACCTGGTTTCTCTCGATAATTGATTTAATTTAACTAAATATGAAAGCTATATATATAATTATCTAATTATAGATGGATATGCGTTAGGTCATTGAAAAGTATTCCCCGAATGTGCTGGCCCTGCTGGGCAAGGGACTTATCTCATCTAGTTATTCCAAGTACTTAGGGTGTGTTTGTTTTTGTTTCAATTTCTTTGTTTTTCTATTCATTTGTTCCCTAAAACAAAAAAAGAATAAAAATCTATTTGGTAACGTTAATTAATTTTTCTATTTTCTAGAATAGAAAAGTAGCCGAGGAATAGATTTGAAACAGTAACAAGAAGTAGACAAAAGTACCTTTTTATTCTCAGGAACAATTTCTATAAATAAGTTTTTTTTTCTTTTCTTTTTATTTCTCGCCACCTCTTGCTCCTCGCCATCCGTTGCCCCTCACGGTGCCGGTTGCCGGTTGCCACCGCCGCCGCCAACCATCAGTCGCCTGTAGCTAGTCGATAGGCGGTGGCAAGGAAAAAAGAAAAATTGACAAAAATTATTTAAAAAATAAAAGAAATAAAAAAATTTGCGGGTCGTACCAAACACATTCCTATTTTTTTCTATTCTAAATTTTTTTTTTTGTAGTTATCAAATGTGTTCTTTTACTTAGAAAATGTTTTAGGGAATAGAAATAGAAAAAGACTGTTTCTACAAAGAAATTATTATCTAGAATAGAAATGTTACTAAATGCACATTTATGTCCCCACACTCCTTATATGACTTTTAAGTACGTTATGTTTTAAAGTGAAATATTTGAGCTAAATTATGCACAAAAAAAAAAAATTGAAAAGCAGTCGATTTATGTTATTCAATACATTGTCCTTAAAAGACAATTGAATGTTCAAATTTTTTGGTTAGCTAATTTTTTTTTTTTTTTTAAAGAAAAAAGAAAAACATGTGTTGCATGGATATGGAGATCTAAAATTTAAGTTCATTTTAGCGTGACTTTTCCATATTTTACCGGAAGGAAGATTAAGAAAATTAGTTAATTAGCATGAATTTGGCCATGAATATATATAGCTAAATTTTTCTATGAAATGCTTCCTACAAATAATATTACGTCCTCGTATTATTTCTCAACTTATAGTTCTTGGAAGAGTGCCATAAGTCCTAGCTTTCATTTGATTTAGAACTTAGAGAGCACTATCTAGGTTCAAAGTTTAGAACCGGTGTCAAACAAATTTTAGTGCAAAGTCGATAGCCATTCTTTTGAACTGATAGCACAAGTAATCTTTATACTCTCAATACGAATCCCTCCCTTGCTTTCATTTGATTCAGAGTAATCACTTGGACCATCTATGAAAACGAATTTTGCTGAGGGACACAATCTCAATTTGGCCGTTATACGGGTTTCATAACTAGAAATCTTTGCACTACTCATTTAAGTTGAAAATTCCCAAAATAAATAGCAATTGTCATAAACCAAAGAACGCCATGTCATCAATCCAAAGGGTGCTTATCAAGACCGTTAGATTGTAAGAGGAATTAATCTTTGCCATCAGATTTGTTTGAGGGGGGTTGACAATTTCAACCATTAGATGAGATAAATCTCCACTGTTAGACTAATGTGACAAGGATCAACATCCTCTATCATTAGATCAAGCGCATTTCTACTGTTGAATCATTGTGTAGACAATCAATGGTCGTAATTAGAGGGACTTTTGTATAAATAGGGGAGCACTCCTCCCATCCACTTCATTTGAGAAATACAAGTATTCTCTATAGCTCCTCTCTCTATCTTCTATCTCTAGAAATTCTCTTCCTTGAGTGTGAGAGTGTGAGTAAGAGCAAAGCTAACTTAGACCTGACTGAGTGATTCAAAGGTCTAATTGCCGCATGATTTGTGATGGAAAGAATCGTCCCATGATAAGTGGTATTAAAGCTACGCTGTTTTGAGCAATGGCTTCCAACCCCAAAGCTATCAACACCACGGAGACCCGCAGTAGGTCCAAGAAGAGGGGGTGTTTCAACGGATGTCACGTCCGCTCTCGAGAAGAGACTCGCTACCCTAAAGAACAACTTGATTCATGTAATGGATGGACTCGACGAGGTGAAAGAGCAGATCGATTAGATGGAGGAAATGCTCCGGGTCGAGACGAGGGACATCATGTAACAAGCCGTAGCCCTTTGGTAGAGAAAGATGAGCTCCTTCAAGCCACGGTCAAAGCTTTAAAGTTGGAAGCGGAAGAGCTCAAGAAGGAGGAATCCCACGAAGCCAAAATCGAGGCATTGAAGCTTGAAGTCCAAGAGCTCAAGACCGAGCTAGTCTTATGCAACTCTAGTATGATGAACGGATCTATTCACATGGCACGCGAGGTGGATGTGCTAAGGCCCAAGGAGATCGTGGGAAATTAGTCCATGAAGGAAGTGGACAACTTCATTTGGAACATGGAGCAATACTTGGGCGGTATCAGCATGTAAAATGAAAATGCCAAGTAAGAACAAGGAGCAATACTTGTGATGATTTCATCAAAGAATTTAGGGACCAATTCTTTCTTGGATTTGCCCAACATGAGGTTCGTAGAGAACTTTGCCGGCTTGAACGAAAGGGCACAATTTGAGAGTACGTTAAGAAGTTCACCGAGCCACGGGTAGAGATCCCTGACCTTGGGGATGACGAAGCTCTCTTTCATGCCCTTGGGGATGACGAAGCTCTCTTTACATTCATAGATGGCCTAAAGCCATGGGCTTGGACTGAGCTTGAGCGCCGAGGTGTTCAAAGTATCTCAAAGGCTTTTACAGTAGCCGAATCTCTTGTGGAATTCACCAAACCCGACTCCTCCAAATCCAAGGACAAAGGGAAAAGTGGGGAGAGGGCCCATTGAAGACTAGTGGGAAGTGGACTCGACCTCAAGGGTGGTCATCCAAGGAGAAAGAGAAGAAGTCGATCAAGTGCTTCTTTTGTGATGGTCCTCATTGGGTTAGGAATTGTCTAAAAAGAGGAAAAATTTCCCCACTCATGGCAGACGGTGTTGAAGAAAAGGAGGAAGCTCGTCTCGGATCATTGATGATCCTCAATGCAATCAAGGGCCAATCTTTAACCTAGAAGAAAAGCCTTATGTTTGCCAATGTGCATGTTGTTGGAACAAGATGAATGCTTTGGTGGACACTGGTGCTTCCCACCTTTTTCATCTCCGAAGTTGCAGCTAAGAGGCTTGGCCTAAAGGTGGAGAAAGCGGGAGGATGGCTAAAAATCATCAACTCCAAGGAGATTCTTACGATGGGACTTGCTCAGGGCGCGGATCTCTGCATTGGGACATGCCAAGGTAAGGAAACACTTGAGGTAGTTTCCCTGGATGACTACGAGTTTGTCATAGAGATAAATTTCCTTGATCGAGTCAATGCTTTGATTGTTCTGAATGCAAATTACATGTGCATTGCGGACGGTACTTTGCAATACTTAGTACCTGTGTCCCAACAATCCGGGGAAGCGATCAAATACCTATTGGCAATTCAACTTGCCAAGGGGGTGAGGACGAACGAGAAGACCTATATTGCCGCCCTCAAATTCAAGGAAGAAATAGATAAGGGCAGACTTCCTTCCAAAGTAGCACCTTTACTTGAGTCCTTTAAAGACATGATGCCCTGAAAGTTACCCAAGAAGTTGCCACCACGAAGAGAGGTGGATCAAAAGATTGAGTTAGTGCCTGACGCTCACCCCCCGGCTATGGCTCCATACTAAATGGCACCACCCAAGTTGGAAGAGCTTCAATGACAACTCAAGGAATTATTTGAATCTAGGTTCATTTAGCCCTCGAAAACTCTATTTGGTGGTCCGTGCTCTTCCAAAAGAAGCAAGATGGATCTCTTCAAGTATATATCAACTACCATGTGCTCAATAAACTAACAGTAAAGAACAAGTATCCCATTCCACTCATAACCAACTTGTTTGATCAACTTGGAGGTGCCCGGTAGTTTTCCAAACTCGATTTAGGGTCAGAATATTATCAAGTCCGAATAGCCAAAGGGGATGAGCCAAAAACCACTTATTCCACTTAGTATGGGCCTTATGAGTTTCTTGTCATGCCCTTTGGCCTCACCAACATAGCGGCTACGTTTTGCACTATCATGAGTAAGGGACTACAACCTTTTCTGGATCAATTAGTCATTGTTAGCCTTGATGATATCATAGTCTATAGTCGAACTTTGGAGGAACACTCCGAGCATTTACGCCAAGTCTTTGAAGTACTTAAGGAGAACGAGTTATTCATGAAAAGGGAGAAATGTTCGTTCACCCAACCCGAGATGACTTTCTTGGGTCACATCATTGGCAATGGTACCATTTGAATGGATCGAAAGAAAGTGAAATCCTTTCTCGAGTGGCAGCCACCAACCAACGTTCCCAAACTCCGATCAATCCTTGGATTGGCCAACTACTATCGACGGTTCATCCATGGATACTCCCACATTACGATGCCCTTGAACAACTTGTTGAGGAAAGATCAATTGTAAGATTGGAGTGAACAACGCCACGAAGCCCTTGAGGCCTTGAAGAAGGCTATAACCAAGAAACTCGTCTTGGTGTTGCCTGACCATTCCAAGGTGTTTAAAGTGCATATGGACACATCGGACTTTGTCATTGGAGGAGTTCTCATGCAAAACGCTCATTTGATCGCTTATGAGAGCCAAAAGCTCAACCAAGATGGAGAGGTGCTACACCGTCCAAGAGAAGGAGATGATGGCTATGGTCCATTGCTTGAGGACTTAGTGATACTACTTACTTGGATCAACGTTCATAATTTGGACTGACAACATCGCCACAAGGTACTTTCAATAAGCTATCTTCGAAGTAAGCTCGATGGGAAGACTTCCTTACCGAATTCGACTTCACCTTTGAGTATAACACCAGCAAGACTAACTCGATGGTGGATGCTCTAAGCCGATGGTCCGAACTCAAGGCTATGAGTCTCCCTCAAAACACCCATATGGATCACATTTAGCAAGGTATGTTCCACGATCCCTCCGCTATGAATATCTTAAAACATATCAAGGAAGGAAAAACGCGGAGATTCCGACACGAAGATGGTCTTTTGTACACCATGGGCTATCGTATTTATATTCCACGCTGTGACAGCCTTCGGAAAGAAGTCATGAAGGAATGCCACAATTTCAAGTGGGCGGGTCATCTAGGCATGTATCCAACGCTTGCCCATGTGGAGAACTATTATTGGCCTCAGTTGCGTGATGATGTGGAGGCGTGTGTGAGAACTTGTCTTGTGTGCCAACAAGACAAGTTTGAGCACAAGGCATCGGTGAGCCTCTTGAACCTCTCCCTATTCCAGAGTACTCATGGGAGAGCATCTCCTTGGATTTCATCATCGGAATGCCCAACTCCAATAGATTCGGCACCATTGTGGTAATCGTGGATCGCTTCTTGAAGTATGCCATGTTCATCCTAGCCACTAAAGAATGCCCTGTGGAAGAAGCCACCCAGTTGTTCCTCAAGAACATCGTGAAGTATTGGGGTTTAATGAGGAATATTATTAGTGATCTGGATGGCCAATTCATTGGCAAGTTTTGGACGGAGTTGTTCAAGCTACTCGGTTTAGATTTGAACTTCTCCACTAGCATGCATCTATAAACCAACGAACGCAGAGGACTAACGCTCTTGTCAAGCTTTACTTTGCAGTATTTCATGAGCGCAAGCCAAAAGGATTGGCACGATTCTCATTCAACTTGCACAAGAATGAGTCAACCGGCCGGAGTCCGTTTGAGCTTACAATGAGTTATCAACCGCTCACCCTAAACGCCCTAGCCATAGAATTCAAAAGTCGTAGTCCTTCCGCTTTCAAGTTTGCCAAGGAGTGTAAGAAGACGCCGATCTTGCTCAATCACGTTTTCATAAGGCGACCAAGCGAATGAAGAAATTTGCAGATGAGGAGCGGTCGGATACCAAGTCGGAGACTGTAATGTTTGACTTAATGTGCCAAAAAAAAAAAAAAAGAGAGAGAAGAGCATTGAAAAGTCAAAAGAAAAGGGATAAGGGGGCTCTAGCTAAATTACAAGGAAAGGTAGTGCAGAGAGAGAGAAGACTGAGAGCCCACTTGGGGAAAAGAAGGAAAAAGAGAGGAGAAAGTAAGGAAGAGTAAGGAGAAAGAAGAAAGGGGAAAAATTTCCGCGTGCTCATAGTCCATATGACTCACCAAACCAACTCAACTCCATTTTGCAATGCCGGTTAGTGATCAAAGCCCATAATCGTCTTTTCAAAGGAATCGCCAAAATTAGGGCTATAAATTCGATTTTTGGTCGGTTATGACTTGCTGTGGTTGATTGGGGACCTTTTAGGTACCAATAGTTTAAGGTGTTGTGAAGCTGTATGATTTTGTGGATCTTGATTTGAGTTTATGGATTGCCTAGAACAAAATTCCGAAGCTTGTCATATGCTGGTCTAGTTGCGAACAGTAACCTTCAAGCTTGAATTTCAATAGTTTTCAATGAGGTTTTGGGATAGCTGAGTTGGGGTTGTTGTAGTATATCGAAATGGCTTTCCATGAACTATATGCTTGTTTGAAACAGACTTATGTGGAGGAAGTTATGGCCTGAACAAGTTTAGCACGTGAGCTGCACATGAGGGACAACAATAGGTTTCCACTATGGGCAAGCATTTTGTTGGCACATAAGTGTCATTTTATCGATGAATAGACATAGTGTAGTTGAGTCACTCATTAGAATATCATTTTACTCGATTTTCTGATACCGTTTTTTTATTATTTTTTTGGAATTAGAGTGCGTGGGCTAGAGTAACCATAGTAGGTTGGTTTTGGCTTTCCCAGATGAGTGATACTATTTCTTTGTGTTTTAAACTCATGTTTTGAAAAACATTATGGATTAAGTATGCTATGACTTAATAAATAGTATCTTTTGTTGCATAAAATAAGATTTAACCTCTACTGCTGTTTTGTTGTTTGAAATGGGAAGTCACCTCTTAACTTCAACTTGATGATTGCCTATCAATGGTTTGTGAAACCTTTTATGAAAGAATCTTGAAAAGTTCATGATTTATGGATGTGGTTTTGAAAGGTGCTTTGATATCTATAAATCGATTGCTTGAGTTGTGAACTGGTATATGAAATGGATTCTAAATTAGTTTGAAAAAGCATTGCAATATATGAAATAATTTATGGATTTGGTTGAAGATTACTGGAGATTAAGTTTGGTGGTTTATGCTCAGTGTCTTTATGACCCACTGAAAGGTGTATGAGTATGTACATATTAGTCTAGGATATTCTTGTGGGCCAACTACCAACTAATAATAGGTGGAGACTTAACTAAGGAGAATCGTGGCTGTCTTGTCACGGGAGTTACGCATGACTATGGCTAGATACTTGAACATGAGATGAGTCAATGGAATGGACCATTGACATGTGTTTTTATGAGATTGACCAATAGACTGGACCGTTGCTATATGCTTTGTTATTATCTTGAGTATTTAGTTATGGACATATTATGGTAAAGAAATGAATATCCCATTTTTAGTCTTGAAGATTTGTTCAATTATGGATTTGGCGAAAATGAGTTTTATGTTGTATTTTAAGTGTGCATACTAATTATTGGATTTGCTTAGAAGGAATGTATTACTCAACAAGCCGCAAGTAAGATGTGAGCATTGCGTTATGTGGAGGATTTTTTTTATAGTGGGGGCTTTTGGTATGAATGGTGTAGAGTTGATGAGTTCGTAAGTTTTTGTTGGAGGTATATATATCTTTTTGATAGATTATAGAAAAACCTTGATATTGTAACCAAATGCCTTCATTGTCAAATGTGATATTGTAATCAAATGCCCTCGTAGTCAAACGTGTGTGTGTGTGTGTGTGAGACAACTGTGTCATGCCCTTGTTCTTATTGAGTTGGGATGTAACAGAGACATTGTCCTCGTGACGCTCCACTTACTACAAAGAGGAAGGGCCAACTCCACAAAGGCCTCATTTGACGTTATGAAGGTCCCTTCTGAATCATCAAGCAAATCGGGAAGGTTGCCTACAAGCTTGAGCTTGCTCCAAAGCTTAAGTTACACTTGGTGTTCCATGTAAGTTTGCTCAAGCCGTACCACAAAGACACAAATAATCCCAAGTGCATGAAATCACACTAAGCCCCAATCGGGATTAGAACTACACAAGATTAAGAGGTTGAAGCCATCATAGCCGAAAGGTTTTTTCCTCGACCATGTGCCCCTTACCTTTATGAATACATGGTGAAATGGAAAGGACTACCTGAAAGTGAGGCAAGTTGGGAATTGGTGAAGTCTCTATGGCGATTCCTCGATCAAATCCAGAACTTCCATGATGAAGCAACGAGGGCGTCTATCACGCCCCGAACCTCGAGCGGTCGCACATCCCCCTTTGGTCGATATAAATGCGACTTCCCAGGACACATCACCGATCCATTCAATTTTATTATGCATGCGGAAGCAAAACAAATCCCTTGACAACATTTAACTTAGGATAGAAAAGCAGGCAATCAATCACAACCAAACAAGCTTTCTTATAAACACATAGGTTTATATACAACACTGGATTGTCTACAAAATAGACAGGCTCAACAACTAGGGAACTGTCCTATGACCAACTTGTCAGACACGTTCGCCGATTCTTCAGCCTCCACCTTCCGAACTCCAGGACTTCCAGTCCTCCACGACCGCCATCTAGGGACCTGAAATATTATCCCACAACTGGGATGAGACTACGTCTCAACGAGTCCTACCCTATAAAACTCAATTAGGAAGAAAATACGCCTCAGGGCGCTCTAGCCACACAAAGAGGATGGAGGACTTATGAGGAAGACTCAGTCATTTTCCTGCACGTCAGTACATTTCATAATTCAACCAAATCCGATCATTCACAATGATTCAATTCAATCATATTATCTATCTTTCCATACCGTCTATCAAACCAGTCGTTAATACGACAAATGCTCTCCAAAGCTGTAATATATAGACGGTAGCTCGCTCAAGCTGTATAGATAGATAGCTCACCAAAGCTGTAACTGATATAATAGCCCACCAAAGCTGTAACTGATAGATAGCTCGCACAAGCTGATAAAACGATCTTAGCTCACCAGAAGCCGCCATATATGTGACATCCTGAAATTCGACCCTGTTTCGATAAAATGAAATGTGCATTTTGTCGACGTGCCTATGGTCCTTTTTCTCTGAGCTGATCACTCACGAGTTAGCTAACCTATTGGGTGAAGCCGTTAAGGGATATAACCGCGGTAAAATCCCTAAAAGCTACCTAATTGGTTGGATTTGACTAAAATCACGTCCGGTCGATTTTAATCATGAAATTTAATTTGGTTTTGGGAATCGAATATTCGGGCGTGTCACAATTCATTTTTAGGACCGTCTCATCGCTCGTCAATTTATTGACGAGTCCGAAATTTCAATAAAGAAATTATCGAAGAAAATTGAAGACCAAAAGAAAATAGAAAGGAAAAGGAAAATTTGCATAAAGGAAGTATGCATTTTATTTTTCTTTTTCTCTCTCTCCGCCTTTTCTTTTTTCTCTCTTTTTCCTCTCTCTCCCTCTCTTTTCTTTTCTTTCTTTTCTCTCTTTTCTTTCTCTCTCCTCTCTCCTCTCCCCTCCCCCTCGTGCGAATTGCCCCCACCGCCCATTCTCTCTCTCTCTCTTTCTTTTTCCCCTTTGACCAGTCAATGTTTATCTCCCCTCCTCTCTCTCATCTCTCTCCCTCGACATTTCCTTCCCCCTTCCGTTCGAGCGAACCAGAAGCTGCAGCTCCGTCGCCACGACCGCCGCCCGTTCGCCGCTCGTCCCGCCGCCGCACCGCCGCCCGCACCGCGCCCGCGCGCTCGCCGCCGTTCCGCCGTCCGCGCACACCCAAGCCGCGCGAACTAGCCGCTATTCGCCCCTGTTCCGCACCGACCAGCCACCATCCGACCACCTCCGGCCACCGCCTAGCCCCGCCGGACCACCCCCGCGACCCCCTCGCCCTCCGCCGGCTTCCCCTCGCCGCCCTAGCCGCCAGAGCAGCCCCGATCGGCTCCATCTAGTAGACCCACGGAGTGGGTTTCAGCATCTTCGGGCCCGCTTTTGGGCCGTTTCCCGGCCCCGAACCCGAGCCATGCTTTGGGAACAATCGTTCCTCGCGTCGCCGCCGTCGGATTGATCCGATTTGCGCGCGATTTAGTGAGTAATCTCACTAATCTCGGATTAGTTGACTAATTATGCTTTAAGGTTGGTTTAGTTTTAATTAATTATGTTTAGGTTGTTAGATTAGAATAAATTAACAATTATTAGTCAATTGTGATGCGATTTAGATAAATTGATTATGCAATTAACAAGTAGACGTGGTCTACTATTTATTGGAAGCATCTCGGAATTTTCCGACCCCTAATCGGGCTTCAATTTGGCGATTCGGGCCTAAGTGAGATTTTTGGGCATTTAAATATTAATTTTCGGAATTAAATTAAATAATTATTTATTTTCCAAAAATTCAAGGGAGATGGCCCGTGACCGGAAAATTATGCTGATGACTGTAGTGAAGTCTGTTTATTTAATTGGGCTTTATTTTGAGCTAAATTTAATTTTTAATATTAATTATTTAATTTTCGAAATTAATTAATTAATTATTTATTTCCTGAAAATTCAACTGGGATGGCCCGTGACCGGAAAATTATGCTGATGACTGTGGTGAAGTCCGTTTATTTAATTGGACCTTATTTTGAGCTAAACAGAATTTTTAATATTAAATAATAATTTTCGAAATTAATTAATTATTTATTTATTTTTCGGAAATTAAGTTTGAGATGGCCGATGACCGAAATCTCGTGCTGATCGTCGTGGCGCAGTCCATTTATTTAATTAAGTTTTAAATTGTACTGAATTGATTTAATTGTGGATAATTACTTTAGAAATGGGATGAATCATCATGAAATGCATGGGGCTTGATGATTAGATATATCACCTCGGAGAATGCACATGGCCCGGTGACGAAGTATGTCGCCTTGGAGAATGCATGTGGCTCGGTGATTAAGTTTAGCATCTAAAAGGACACGTGGGCTCGGTAATTTGATGCATTACCTCGGAGAATGCACGTGGTCCCAATGAGTACATTTGGCATCTTGAAGAGACACGTGAGCTCGGTGACTTGATGCATCGCCTTAGAGAATGCACGTGGGCTCACTGATTCAAATTATCATTTTAAAGAGCATGTGGTCGAGTGGGACCGTAAAGCCATTGAATATCTAAAGTGGTCGAGTGGGACCGTAAAGCCATTGAATATCGAAAGTGGTCGAGTGGGACCGTAAAGCCATTGAATATCGAAATTGGTCGAGTGGGACCGTAAAGCCATTGAATATCGAAAGTGGTCGAGTGGGACCGTAAATCCATTGAATATCGAAAGTGGTCGAGTGGGACCGTAAAGCCATTAAATATTGAATGTTGTCGAGTGGGACTCTGAATAGCAATAGCTTGAATGACCGGGAAATGGTTAGGTTGACATGTAATCGACGAGGTCGATTGATCATTGTTTTGATTTGATGTTGTGAATTGATTGACTGAATGGGGATGACCGTGAGTGGTCTTGTTGGCTTGTAATCGACTAGGTCGATTTGATCGATGCTTTGATCGGTGATATGATTGCTTGAGTGTCTATTGTGAATTGTATTGACTTGCAGGTTGGATCTGATGCTAAGGTACGTCTTCTGACCTATGCGTGTTTAGGCAGCCTTTAATATAATGGTTTACTAATCGGGCTTAGTGGGGTAGAACTTGCTGAGACGTAGTCTCATCCCAGTTTGGGGAAAAACATTTCAGGACCCCGTTGAGGAGCTGAGGATGAGTCTAAGAAGGAAAACTTGGAGGTGAAACTTAAAGAGAATGATTTTTGGAAGAAGAAGATAATCCCGAGAGGGGCCTTAAGTATGGCCTGGATGGACTGAGAGTCTGTCTTATTTTGAGAATTTCTTTTGAAGTGAATAATTATGAATTGGTTTGTGTTTTGTATAAAAGTTTGGTTATAAATTTCAATATGAAAAATATGGCCCTGCTTTTCTATCTCATCATTTTATTGTCTGGGGATTTTAATTGCTTTCACATGTGCTTAAAAATGAAAGGGTCAACGATACATTGTCCTGGGATATCGCATTATAAAATCGACCAAGTGAGACGGATGTGTGCGTGCCTGAGGATCGGGGCGTGACAATATATATATGTATATCATAATTGCTCGCCTAAGCGAATACATATATATAAACCAATGCTCGCCAAAGCTGATCATTCAATAATAAACCATAAAACTAGATATTCAATCCAATAATAACCAACGATTCAAACTAGTCATACAAAGCAATTACGGTGCTAAAAGCCAACACCGGGTATTTTCAAGTTAAATACCACAACTTCATCAATATCACTCAATTTCACACTTTTGGAATAATTAACCATAATCATCAATCACTCAATTTCTCAATTTAAACATACAATTAACACAAACCGATCCGATCTGCGATCAGTCGCATTTAAATTCTAACGAATAGGTCATCCTGGCAAAATTTTCGAAATTATTAAATAATGAAATTTAATTCCGAAAATTAAATAATTAAATATTATATTATAATAATATAATTTAATAAAATAATATTTATAAATTCGAAATAATTAATTAATTGAAAATAATTCATTAGGGCTTAAACAAGATTACACTAATTTAATCATACAATTAGCCATAATTAAACATCCATAAAACTAATCATACAACTAATCTAATTTACATTAAAATAATCTAATTTAATCACATAAACCTAATTATACTAATCTAAACACCCCTTAAGCATCATTAACTCACGAAGCAAGAATTAGAGGATAAACTCACGGTTTTTGCGTGCAAGTGAGTTCACGGCGACCACGACACCAAGGCGGTCGATAAACCCCAAAGCGGCAACACCAACGGAGGCCGGGAAGACATTGAAAACGGGCCTCGAAGTCTGGAACTTCTTGCTAACTTCTGCTTCTGATCTGGGCTAAACTGCAGAGAAGAAACCAGCAACTTCAACAACGAAAACGGGCCGATCGGAGCTCCGACGAGCGGGTGGTTGGCAACCGGTGGCTCCCGAGGGTCAAGGGGATCTTGCTGGAGGTTGGGATGGGCGGAGGAAGGATCGGAACAGAAGAAAAATGGCCGAAAACGCGAAACAGTGCAGGCTGCAGGCGGACCGACGAACTGGCGACCGGTTCCTTCACGGCAGCTCCGTTCGGGATGAAATTAGGCTCGTTAGAACGGTTTGTCTCTCCCGGTCACGGTGATAGGTGGATCGTTGGCTAATTCATCCGAGAAGACCACTTTTGACTTGATTCTTCACTGAAGGGTCAGTTGGAGCAGAAACTGAAGGAGAGGGAAAACGACGAGAGAGAGAGCTCCGTTCGAGGGAGGCTGAATGGGGGAGAGAGAGAGTGAAGTGAGGGCTTTCAAGACCCCCATCAATGCTTGCTTCAAGTCCCCATGCCAAGCCATCATCATTTTCTCTCTCTTCTCTAGCCTTTTCTCCCTACAACTAGGGGTATTTTGGTCATTTTACCTTGCACAAATTACAAATTTGACCTTGGGCTGAAATTGGTGGATGGGCCTAAGAAATGGGCTTGGCCATGAATAGAAGTGGGCTTGGAAATTGGTTAGGCTTGATTGGGCTCAAAGTTGGACCATGGGCTTTGAAAGAGAAATAGTTGGTTTGGCCCGGCCCACGACCTCACGGGTTTGCTTCCTCAGTCCGAAAATCCCTTTTTCCAATTGCTCGGCTTAATAGGCTCTGTCGACTGTCTGAAGTAGCTTCATCCAAAGTCCATCCCGGACATTTCCGATAATTCGAAGTCCAATAATAAGTTCTCTTGCTATGTCAATTTCGCCAAATGCCATTTCGGTTACAACTCAGACTGACGGGTGGCTGTGAGGATTCACGAGTGACCGACTTGTGCCAAACCACGTTCAAGACATCTCGATGCATGGACGTCCTTAACTGCATGAAATTACGAAGGATAGATTCTTATTTCAAAGTACACGATTATTGAGGATCGACATAGGGTCATTCATGGATTTGATAACAGTAAACGGAATCACCCGTCGTTCTATTATGTTCTGTCCGCGAATCAACTTTTAGTCGTCCTTAGAATCGGCCTGCCTATCTACAGGATCATCCTCACGCAAGTCTTACGGTCAAGTCATTTTGCCAGGTCGAGTCATTTAGTCGTACGAGTTCTGTCCGCATTAGCCTTTCCCCTCAAGGTCAGTATCTCAGAAATGATCAATTCTGAGTGAGATCAACCAACAACGCATTGACGAAATTCACATCCATTCGTCCTTCAGAGGACTTGAATTTCAGGATGTCACATCATATCAGCTATCCTAGATATGATTTCTAATTAACACGACATCACTCAATTTTTTTTGTTTTCACTTTTTAACAAGAATATAATCCATATGCAATGTAATGCTTCTAATCTAATATGAAATGATATGACATGATAATATGACCTAACTATATGACATAATAAGATCGATCTATACTAAAAAATGGAATCAATTTATTTAAAGGCATTTTTTGGTATTTTCCCTGGAATTCGAAATTATAAAAATGCGAAAATTATCTATCTAAATTAAAATATCATCTAATTTGTATTAGGAATGATGTTAAGTCAAATCCTAATTTAAACTAGAATGTTATCCTAACTTAGTAATCCCTAACTAAAATGCAGTCTATCTAAAAAATTTATCCAAACTTATCATAAGTTAAAAAGCCATTATCTAGAATTAAACTATATGCAATTTTATCCTAATATGCAATGAAATACAAAGGATGTCCTATGACATATGCATGATGATTTTTTGCTTTTTCATTTTTGGTTAATTTCGAAATTAAAATTGTCAAATAATTAAACATGCAACCTAAGTTTTTTTTATTAAAAAAAAAAAGCAACTTGGTTTATTTTTTTTATTTTGAAAATTCGAAATAAAATTCCTATTATGAGCATGCAAACCCTAAAACTACATTTTTTTTATTTCTTTTTTTTAGAAAACTAACTTAAGTAACACCACAACAAATCAAGCAATATTGATATCCAAATTGACGAACCATATCTCGCGCATGAGATCGAGTTGGCCAATTTCACATAAATCACGAATCGGATCTTGGGCGGGAGATCAGATTGGCAATTTTTTAAGTAATTGCAAGTCGGATTTCGAGCGCGAAAATTTGACTAACAATCACTAATTGCAAGGCAATTTCGTATCAAGGGCTCAATCATATACTTAAGGAACAATTCCACTAAAAAAAGCTATAAAATAAAAAGAAAAAAAACATAAGTAAATAAATAACAAAGACTACCTAATTTTCTTTTGTCTTTTTTTTTTCTTTTTTCTTTTTTTCACGGCTAGGCATCTCGTGTGATGGCTTTGTTGCTGTTGGTCACCGGAGGTAACGGGTCTCCGGCGAGGGCACAGCAGACGCGGGGTTCGGCGGGCGGACCGGCAGGAGCAGCTGGTCGCGGGTGGTGCGCTGTGGGCAGATCAGCAGGGAACAAGCTGCTGTGGCTGTAGTTTGAGAGAGGAGCAGGTCGTCGCGGGCGTTGCTGGCGACGTGGGTAGTTGTGGAGTAGGAGCAGCGGTGGTGCGGGCGCACGGTGAGGCGGTCTGCGGCGCTTGCGGGATCTGCACTTGTCGTCGTCGGGGAAGCAGAGGTCTGCAGACGTCGCGAGGGCTCGAACCACTGCAGGGGGATCGGGCGTCGCGGACGACTGGGCTGGCGGCTACTGGTGTCGCTAAGGCTCAAACTGTTGCAGGGTTGTGGGTAGATCTCGGGCGCTGGCGTCGAGGAGCGGACAGAGCGGTGAGGCCGACGGGGCAGCGGTGGCAGAGGAGGCGCGGGCCGACACTGGCGGTGGCTTCGTGGGGGACGAGCGGAGGCTCACGGCAGAGGAAGCGAGCTGTGGCGTCGCGGCTGAGGCTGCACGAAGGAGACGATGAACAGTGCTCTCCCTTTTTTTTTTTTTTTTCTCTCCTGCACACACCCTTCCCTCTCGACTTTCTCTCTGCTATTTCACTGTTGCTGTCCCTTCTCCTTGCTACTTCTTCAGCCTTTTTCTCTTTCTCTGCAGCAGCAAAATCTTCTTTTTGCTATTGACTTTTCTCCTCTTCCCCTCAAAGCTTTTTCAAAGGGAACGAACGGAGAAGTCCAAGCTTCTCGTCTCTCTTTTTTTCGTGGAATTTGTGCGGCCGTTTATTCTATTGTGCGTGGCCTCCTCCTCAAACCCTATGAATCTAATCTATTTATAGGCCACAAGTTAGAGTTTTAATTTTTCAAATCCGTATCCACGAAAATTCCTTTTTCCAAATGCAATATTTGCTTTTGATACGATTTAGGATTGCAAGAGGATTTTTCTAAAATTTGAAATCTCGCACAAATAAATTCGTAAAATCTTTCGAGGACGCTGGCTTGGGCGATTTACTCCCTTCATAAGTTTAGTCCAATTCATCAAATTAAAGTTCGAACCATTAATTTGAACCAATTTTTCACCGGCCCAATTAAATACAAATAAAAAATAAATGCGCCTAAAACTATATGCTATGCGATTAACTATTTTTTCAAAGATAAAATTAACCCTTAATTTTTTAATACGATAAATAACTAAACGGGTCGCCAAAATTTAGGTGTCAACAACCAAGAAATGTAATGAAGTTCTAAACCCTTTGATTTGTTCAAATGTAATTGAGTACTTAAATTGTGTTGGAAAGCGCAATTTAAAGATGTCACCTAAACACTTTTGAGTGATACGGAGCCCATTTTAGGTATTGTTCATGGAAAAGACTTGATTGCATTTTTTTTTTTTGAAAGAAGATTTCGGACTTAGATGTATCAATAGGAGCCATGTGCATTTTGTACATAAAGTTTAGAAGTCACTTAACTGAGAGATGGGCTCAAGTCTCTTGGGCCTAACTTTACTTTTTTGTAAAAAAAAATTGGCCCATTTGTTAAGAAGGAACTAAAACTCATTCTAACAACCTTGGAGTTGTCTTTGAGACCAATCAAACAAACTAGAAAATCTTTCACCAATTCAAACAGAAACTAACCTGTTCGTGCAAAATTGCAGTAAATTGACGTACACACGAGACAATAAAAAATGTGAGTGTGATGGCCAAAACAAAGAAAAAAATTGTAAATTGAAAACTCAGAATAGAAGTGAAAATTTGAAATCCGGTCATTCCCTAATAGCCTTTTTTCAGGAAAATCAGTTGACATGCATGATCAGTTACATATATGAGTTAAAGGGATGGGAGCGCTAACTTACTTTGCAGCCAAACCTCATCCACCAATAACTCCCTTGCTTCTGTCTGACCGCCACCTTGCTTCAGTGTCTGACTCATCGTCAGCATGCTGATGTGATGTCTGTCCGCTTGGAACTGTGTTGCAGTCTCACATCCGTTGAACCAACGCCGTGCCCCTTCAGTAGTTTCAATTTTCAAGATCAGAACACCGTCATCCAATCTGAGGTTTTGGAGATTAGAGTATCCACGAGTAGTCACAATCAGCTGAGAAATATTAGCATATACCAGAAGTAAGACCCTCAGAGAGGCTAATCCCGTAATGTCGTATTCCCCTGTCAAACTTTTGCAGCCTGAGAAATCTCTCTTTTAACCTCTCTAGATTCATAATGCCTTCAGGAAATTCTTTTATAAAAGTGCGAGGCATCTTTAGTACTTTCAAGTTTCTCAAATACTTGACAGATGAAGGTAGTTCATCGACTACCGCATCCGAAAGATCTATGACTTGCAGCTCCTCAAGTTTTCCAATGAAATCTGGGAATTTCCAGAAGCTCCTGCAGTTTCAGTCATAGCTTCTGTAAATTCTTCAGCAATCAAACAGAACAAAGGAGCTCATTCAGTTCGGTGTTGTCCAATGCTAGGTACGAAAGATATTTCAAGTTACCAATTAAATTAGATAGAGACAAGGATTTGCAGTTGCAAGCACTTAGAATTTCGAGCTTCCCATATGAACCCTGAGGGAAATCAATGGCTTTAATGGAAGTTCCACTGATGTAAAGTTCTTTCAAACTTCCAAGGAACCCTATATCTTCTGGCAACTCTTGCACAAAGCTGCAGAACTTGATATTCAAAGAAACTAAGTTCCTTAGCTTGCTAATGGATCAGCCAACACCTAGCAATGTAGAACAATGTTCCATATTTAGTCTCTGAGTTTATGGGTGCATGGGAGACTGGAGATTCAGCTAGCCAACAACAATCTTTTAGAATCAAAACTTTTTGGCCTTCTGCATGGCAAGAGAATATAAAAGCCCTGTTTACTATAGGTATCGTCGAACATGAAGCAGAAAAAAATGCACATGTAATGCCATCATACCTCCACAATTTGTCTCCAGCTCCACCAAATTCTGGAGGTACTCCAAGACAAATGAAGAATGCCCAAGTCTGACAGATCTACAGCAAGTAAACTGGAGATACCTCCTTGGCTGCATGGTTGCAGAAAGGCTGCTGGTAACTTTCCTGCTGTTTGCCAAACACTTCAGGGCTGGCATCGTAGAAAATGGGCATGATTGTCCTCACACTCCCACCATTTTCTCCGCCTCCTTCAAACAACTCTTACTGGAAGCGAAATCTTTGGAAAAGATGGAAATGCATATCTCTGAGTGTTTGATAACTTCAAAAATCTTGGGCATGATCTCTTCTATGATCTCAATCCCATCATGATCGATATACGCATAGATCCCTGAATTATCAAGGGTTTTGTAGAGACATTGAATGAAGTTCCTCCGAATATCTTCTCCTTTGAAACTGAGAAAGACTTCGTAGCAGCTAACGTTGGGCCATCTAGTAGATGGAAAGCACGAGAGATTTGTGACATCTCAAATTTCTGATTCTGTTTTCAATTAAATAAGACGGACTTTTCAACGACGTGCTTATAGTTCAATTCTCCAAACTGATTACTCCCGAGATAACTAGTCTATCAGGTGAAACCGTTAAGGAATTTAAATGCAATAGGCTTGAGAATCTGACCATGAACCGACTGCTCGACCGTATAAATCTTCAAGGATCATTACGACACTGTCAGAATCGAACAGAGATCAGTAATAGGTCAACTCGACTGAGATATGTAATTAGAGTGTGGGTGATTCTACATGATTTCAATATCCTCGTCGACCGGCACTGGACTGATTATTCTGTCGTTTTTGGTATCCTGTGTCCGTATTTGAAACCTCGAGATTTTCACGACAATCGAGAGTCACCAATGTGTCGAAGATTATTTCGTGGCTTGAAAATAATCAACCACAGGTCAATTGCACTGAAAATTTCATAAAAGCTACCCGGTAGATTAGGACATGCTCAAATCGCGCCAGATTGAAATTAACCGTGATTTTAAACCCGAATTCAGAAATTGAAGGTTCTAGCATGTCACAATTCATTTTAGGAATGTCGACTCATATTCAGAAGATTTTTCTACAAACCAAGATTTTGGCGGAAAAGCAAGATAAGGCCGTTTTTGTTTGAGATTGTCAAAGAGCCGTTTTTGATTGAATCTTTGGGATGCAAGTTGGATCATTTGACGGGGAAAAGTCATAAGAAGGTCGAGGACACATGGACCGATTTATTTGAGCTTCAATTGAGCTTCAATTGATTGGAATTAAGAGAGAATTGAATGGATTGAATGGGGGAATGTTCAAAATTCGTAGCTCCCATGGCACACCACATTTTGCACCTATTGCCAAGCTTGTAGAGGAAGATTGGAGGAGAGAGAGTGGCTGAGGTCATGTGGTGTCATGGTGGGGGCATAGCCAATGAGAAGATGGCAAGTGTTGAGCTCTAGAGAGCCCAAGGAGACCCCCCACTCTTCAGCAGCTTCTTCTCCCTTAATCCAAGGCTTTCTCCATTATTGTTGAAGGAGAGAAGCTCAGCAAAAACTAGAGGAACCGAGCAGCATCAGCCCTCCACGGTCGCATGCCCATCGGACCCCATTTCCTCCTCTGTTTTCCCCTCATTCCAATTTCTGCTCCAGCCGACCTTTCGACAAAGATCCGAGTAAAAAGTTAACTTCCCGGTTGAATCAGCGAACGAGCCACCCATGGCCGTGAAGACAACATCAGCCCGTTCTAGAGCATCTCGTCGCTCGCTAGAACGATTCTCCGGCAGTCTCGTACAGCCGCCCGAAGCCGCCGCTTGCCGAACCATCTAGACTCGCCTGGTTCCGCCTGTTTCGCCCGTTTCGCGGTTTTCAGCCATTTTCTCCCCATTTCTACCCTACCTCCACCCATACCAACCTCCAATAAGATTTCCTTGACCCCCGGGAGCCGCCGGTTGCCAACCACTTGCTTGCCGGAGCTCCGATCAGCCCGTTTTCGCCGTTGAAGTTGCTGGTTTCTTCTCTACAGTTCAGTCCAGATCAGAAGCAGAAGACAGCAAGGTTTTAGAGACTTCATGGCCCATTTTCAAGCCCTTCTCGGCCTCCATTGGTGTCGCCGCTTTGGGGTTTATCGACTGCCTTGGTGTCGTGGTCGCCGTGAACTCACCGGCGCGCAAAACCGGTGAGTTTATCCTCTAAACCTCGCTTAGCAAGTTAATCATGCTTAAGGGGTGTTTAGATTAGTCTAATTAGGTTTAGGTGGTTAGATTAGATTATTTTAATGTAAATTAAATTAGTTGTATGATTAGTTTAATGGATGTTTAATTAGGGCTAATTGTATGTTTAAATTAGTGTAATCTAATTTAAGCCCTAATTAATTATTTCGAATTTTTTTAAATATTATATTATTATAATATATTATTTAATTATTTAATTTTCGGAATTAAATTTAATTATTTAATAATTTCGAAAATTTTGCGGGATGGCCAACCGTTAGAATTTCACGCCGATCTTGTGCGGTGTAGTCGGTTTGTGCTAATCTTATGTTAAATTGAGAAATTGAGTGGAAATGATGATTATGGTTAATTATTCCTAAGTGAGGAATTGAATAAAATTGGAGAAGTTTTGGTATTTAACTTGAAAATACCCGGTGTTAGCTTCTAGCACCGTGATTGGTTTGTATGGCCAGTTTGAATCGATTGGATTTATTGATTGATTTATTTGAAGTATGGATTAGTTTATTATTGAATTATCAGCTTTTGAGAGCTATTATATCAGTTACAGCTTTGGCGAACTATTATATCAGTTACAGCTTTGGTGAGCTATGATATCAGTTACAGCTTTGGTGAGCTATCTATATATACAGCTTGAGCGAGCTATCGTCTATATATTACAGCTTTGAAGAGCATTTGTCGTATTAACGACTGGTTGATAGACGGTATGGAAAGATAGATAATATGATTGAATTGAATCATTGTGAATGATCGGATTTGGTTGAATTATGAAATGTACTGATGTGCAGGAATGGACTAAGGTGAGGTAAGTCCTCAATCCTCTTTGTGTGGCTAGAGCACCTTGGGGCTTATTTTCTTCCTAATCGAGTTTTAGAGGGTAGGACTCGCTGAGACATTGTCTCATCCCGGTTGTGGGATAATATTTCAGGTCCCTAGATGGCGGATCCTCCGAAGCTTTTGGTAGACCGGTGAGGGTCGCCGAGAGGATTTTGACTTCGCCGATCTCGACCGAAGAGCGGCGAATGGACTGTCTAGCGATCTTAGGACAGCTTAGTTTTTGAGGACTGATCTTCTATAGATCTTTTGTAAATAGCCTAGTCCTGTAAATGAACTGGTTTGATATGTATAAAAAGTATGTGGTTGGTTTTGAAAATGTGATCCTGCTTTTCTATCCCAATTGAGTTTTGTCTGGGGATTATTTATCCGCTTCCGCATGTGTAATTAAAAAGAATGGGTCGGCGACGTGTCCTGGGAAGTCGCATTTCTATCGACCGCAGTGGGATGTGCGCGTGCTCGAGGTTCGGGGCGTGACAAGATTAGTGCAGATATCCATGAGGGAGAAGCTCAAGAAAAAGCCGATCGTTTGAGGAAGAGAATAATCTTACGAGATCCACTCCGATCTAAGAAGCTAGTTCGATTGATGACGGTGAATGATTTTTTTTTTTTAGAAATAGTCTTTTTTTTTTTATTCTACGAAATAATTTTCAAGTGAAAAAATATATTTGATAACTATACAAAATTTCTACTTTTAAAATAAAAAAGAATAGAAATGCATTTTGTATAACCCATAAATCTTTTTGTAATGTAGAATTTCTTTTAATTTTTTTTTTTTATATTTTTCTCTTCTCTCTCTTATTCTTCTCGCTTGTCCTCTAGCCAGCGTCCGATGACCGGTAGCAAACAGTCAACGGCAGGCAGTGACTAGCGGTGGATGGTGAGGAGCGGTGGCGAGGAAGAAGAAGAAAATAAAAGAAAGAAAATAACTTATTTTTATAAATTATTTACGGAAATAATAAGTTACTTTTTTCTATTTTTTATTTTTATTTCAAATTTATTCCCTAATTATTTTTTTATTCTAGGGAACACAAAAAATTAATTGACTTTACCAAATAAATTTATGTTCTTTTTTTATTCGAATAATGAAAGGACAAAAGAATATAGAATTAGAGTGCCCTTACGGACCAAAAGCTATGAAATCTTGACATGGAGCACCACAAAGTCTTGTAGCCACTTTTACAAAGTCTTACAGTCACTTTTGACCATTCAATTCTGATCGGGTTGATCAGGTTGTCAAGTCAACCGTGGTACTAGACTAACAAGTCAATTGAAAGATACCATGTGAAGCATAAGTCAACCTAGTAAGAGGACTTTCACCTGACGGCCTACTAGTTTCTTAAACAACTTCCAAAGAAGTTGTGGTGGATACTAGGGGTGTGCAAAATACCTGGGAATCGCCCGGACCACTCGAAACCGGACCGGAACCGCCCGGAACTAGACTAGAACAGCCCGGAACTGGTGGTTCTTGAGAGAACCGGTCCGGTTCCTGGTTCCAATTTTTTGGAACTGGTGGGAACCGGTCCGATTCCCGGTTCCATGGGCGAATCCGCCCACCCGCCCACTCGGACTGGACCAGTTCCCTTTTAATATTAAAAAAAAAATTACTAAAAAGAAACCTAGGTCAAAATCAGATCTCACTTTGTCTCGACTCTCATCTCACTTCTAGGTCAAAACCGGCGTCAATTGGGTTGCGCTCCGCGTTGTGTGCCATTGCTCTTTGCGTGCGTTGGTGATTGATTGTGCTGTTTGTTTTATTGTCTAGAAATGCCAATTCTCGGTGACCCAGATTAGCTCTTTGGTTCGATTGGGAAAAAGATCGGTTCTTTGCGGGAAAAAAATGGAATTTTTGGAAGAGGGTAGAGGAGCTTGGCTGAGTTCATGCTTCTGTATTTCGTGCTTTACGTGAGTCCTCGGTGGTGACTGGGGAGTCAATCCATTGAGGACGCAATCGTGGTCCGGAGAAGAAGTTAATTTTGAGTGTGTAATTTTGAGTGTGTTGGTGGTCTGTAATGGTTAATGTTGGGCTAGGCACTCACACAGGTTCAGTCGTGTGTTCTGGTCTGGTTACAATGTCCATCGGGCAATGTAAGTTTGATGTTCTCATTTACGCTATGGAAAACTTGTTGCTAAATCATTCATCGAAGATGTTTAACTAGGGAGTTGAAACTTTTTGGCTTGCTTTGATGATGCTTGCTGTGCAATTGAGAATTGAGATCAATTATGTCATCTCTTTTGATGTTGGTTTTCCTTAGCTTAAGATTTTCATCTCGTTGTCAACAAGACTGGATCCATGCAATAAACGGGCGATCCCGGTTCCAATTTTTCGGAACCGCTCCTTAGCGGGCGGTTCCCAGTTCTAGGTCGGGAACCGTCCGCCCGGACCATGCACACCCCTAGTGAATACTCCACACTTGAGAGTCCTTTAATTCTTCCGTATTTTTTATCTTCTCTGTCCAAAAGGGAATACCTAAGTTTTACGTCTTAGAGTTCAGACGAAATACGCACTCAGGTCTAATCCACTATTCTTTATAAAAATTTCTTGTATTTAATAAACTCATACTAAATCAAGTAATATCTCATTTGTTACAAATAATTAGATTTTTTATTATGGGCATTTGTATTGTTTTTCTTTTAAATTGGCGGCCCCGACTGAACGACTAGCAAGGCAAGCCCGGACCGACCGGTTGACTTGAAAATTTTGTGCAAACCCAGGTGAGAGTGGAAACTGGACGACGAGAGATTGAGAGGTGAAGGCGGAATCAAAGTATGGCTGAATCCGCAAGCAGAAAACGGAGAAGAGGCGGAAGATGAACCAGCAAGGCTGAAACGAGATACGCTAAGGTTAGAGTTTGATCAAGTATGGAATACGCTGTCTATGATTGGGAAAGAGGCGAGGATGGACCGGAGAGGCTGGATCAAAGTACAAAGAGTAATAGCGAAGATGAACCTCTGAAAGAAGAAATGATAGAGTCATTGGTTGGGTCAAGTGTGGCTGAATACGTTCGCACAGAACGGTGGAGAGCCAAAGCTGAACAAGCGAGGCGGAATCAAGACACGATAAAGTCAGAGGCGGCTGAATCAAATTATGATGTGCTCCTGAGTTTCAGTGGATCCGAAAATCCCTTTCGATTCGCCGATTCCCTCTATTGCCGCTTGAAAGCTGGCGGGTGTCTCGTTTTCAGAGACGACGTACCCATACGGACCCCCACAGAGCTCCCGACATGGGTCCACAGCTCCAAGATCTACATACCCATCTTTACTGGAACCTACGGCTATAGCCCTTGGTGCCTTGAGTCGCTTGCACTCATGGTGGAACGCGCTTCAAGATCAGGTGGGAAAGAAGAGGTCCTGCCCGTTTTCTACAATAGGGAACCGTCTGATGTGAAACTGGAAACATCACTCTACAAAGGCACCCTGGACATGCTTAGGCGGACGTGGAGCGCTGAGAGAGTCGAGCGGTGGAAGAAGGCTCTTGTGGAGGCTGGTAACGTCAAGGGATGGGAACTAAGGTCGTATAAAAGGTATATTATCTGTCTTCTTTGCTTGTAGGTTTCCTTATAATTTGGTTGCTCAATCGACCGGTAAAAGGAAACTCAACGACATCAACATTTTCTTCCAGCAGAAAATGCAAACATTGGTCGACTCTGCTGTACTCTATATTATTTTGTTCGCTTGCTTAGGTTTGTGATCGTTACTGAGCCTGTTTCAAAGCTTTATGGGGACAAAACTAGAGAAAAAAGAAGAAGAAATTATTGATGGGAATTGACGGGGTTAAAATTTTCAATTCCCTCTTCTTTTATCTTTGGTCTAATCCTTCTCTCAAATTGACGACACGTGTTGGTTTGACTCCGTGGTGAACTATCTTTAAAAGTTCATTCTATTCATCCGCATGATTGCGTCATTCTGGAATTCAACGTGTGTTTCCCAATGGCAAACTGTGACAATATAATCCATCCGTCGGACTAAATACTTGCCACAGTGGCATTATCACACAATCATACAATTACCAAACATCAGTGTAGTATGTTTAATATATCTTTGCATCAGGTAAATCATGGTCTGCAGTCAAGGATCAGTGATCTTTTAGCACATCCACATGGTCATTTAGTTATGGAGTGCGTTGGGCGGTAGGTCCTTAGATCACATTTACTAATGGTTTGAAACTGTTATTTTTTCTGCCGTGGCAGTGAAGGAGAACTTATCACTACAATTGTTGAAGAAATTTCACCTAAGCTGAAGATAGAGCACAATTATGCACCTGGAGATCCATCCACTGGTGCTGAGCTACTCCAAACCAATGTAACTCTTCTAGGTCGATTCACTGGTGCTGGTTCACTCGAAGCCAAAGGGAAGACAATCAAGGTTCATACAAGTCATTCGAAAATGGTTATATTCGAGTACCTATCTACTTTAACCCTAATAATACGTTTATGCTGACAAGGGATTTGATTGGCTTTAGCAGGTAGAGGCCAGCTTTCAGGGACCTGTGTTCTCTGACGGGGCCTCGGTATATTTCTTTGCTCCGATTTTCCTCTGTTCTCAAGTACTTTCTCCTAAAGATTGTACCTGTCGATGAAGTTAGTTTCACCTAAAGTGTGTTTGCATCATATACATAAAAAGTTGAATCACTACAAAACTTTTTTGCATGATTATACAGCTGTTGTGAATTTGGAATATAACAGAAAAAAGAAAGCAAACACATGAACTAAAACTACAAGAGAATGCAAGTCACTGTCTGAACTCTGAAGTAGCTTGCATATGCTTCAATTCTTCAGTAGCTAATTACCCTTGCGGGAATAGAATCCACCAAGAATCGAGGGACAATTCTGCATTTTACAATTATCGTTTGTTTATTTCATCGAAGATCATTTCTTGGATTATCGGTTTGACGTTACATTTGAGTAGAATAGCTGGATGTACAGTTATTGTCATTTTAGTCCACCACATAAAAATGTTACTGCAGATTTCTTTTTATTACACAAAACTGAGGGCAAAGTAGGTGTTAAGTTCACAGTATTAGGGATTCAAGAATACTTCCTACCTTTTATTTGTGGAAAAAGTACCAAAAAAGTCTGAAACCTATTGCTTTGTAAACTGACTTATAAGGAAAACATCTCTGCCATGTTGCAGAGATATTCTTTATGGACTCTCCTACACAAAGCTTTAGTGGACTCCAGACACTTCCACTGCCTCCCAAGGATTACAATTTTTTTCTTTATGTAGGATTTTTTTGGACCTTTAGCATGTCTATCCTAGAAGACAATAGAAATTGGATCAGCATTTTAACAGCAGAAGAAACGTGAGATGAGAATGTTCAAATTATGTTTATGCACTAAATTTTAGTCATTATTGATCTTAAACATCTAAATGAGATCTCAAGGTAAACTCCCACTGAATTTATCACTGCGACGACTCGGAGATGGTCCCTGATAAGGCTGGTAGTCACCTTTCTGTGCTTTCTTTTCAGATCACAAAGGACAGAAACAGTGTATGTTAGTCAGATTAGGCTTTTTGATGCTTAGTAAGGCAGTTTTCCTTATTAGATTTTTCCATAATACAGATGGCAGGTTTACCATCCAATCTTTAGCTTAAATTGGATGCATGGAGATTGTGTTGGAGAAACTTCAGTGGATGTTATCTTCAACAACCTGTCTTCTCTGTTAGCTAAGCATTAGTTACAACATCTTAACTGGCAAGCCATGTGATTCAGTGGCAGGCATATTCAAACACATGTTTCAGAGGATGGCCTTATCATCTGGAACTTTACCGTAGTTCTGTATATTTCTTCACTCTCTCTTGTAACTAACATATTTAAACTTAAGTACCTTCATAGGAGCTTGAAGACAGTCAAGAAACAAAAATAATGAAATTATTGGAACTGGAAGTAAATGACGTATGAATCGTTGGAATCCATGGGAGAGATGGCATTGGGAAGACTGCACTTGTCAAGATCGTATATGATCAAATATCCCTTCGCTTTGATGCTTGCAGTTTTCTTGCGGAGATTGAAGAAACAGTGCAGCAACCTGGTGGTGTTCAGTATCTTCAAACCAAGTTGATCTTTGATATGTTGAAAAGAGAGTATGAGGTTGCTTCTACTTTCAAAGGAGTACGATGTTTGAAAGAAATATTGAGGAATATGAAAGTTCTCCTTGTTCTCGATGATGTGGAAAATGTGTCCCTCCTCAAAACAGAGACGTGTTCTTCAAGGGTTTATTGATCGAGGGGTGGCTGATACTTACGATGTTAGTCCAGTGGATAATAATCGAGCTTCTGACCTTTTCTGGCAGTATGCAATGGGAAAGAGCTATAAACATCAACCTTATGTTGAACTTGCAAACAAAATAGTCAGGGCTACGGAGGGACTTCCATTACTTGTCAAAATTTTTGGTTCTTTTTTGCATGGTAAAGGACAAGAAGAATGGATTAAATTCGGAGATCTCATGCGACAATTTCAGGAAGATTACCAGAAGATTCTGAGCATAATTTATGAAGCATTAGATCCAAAGCAAAAGCAGATGTATCTTGATATCGCACGTTTTCTCCCAGATGTGGATTGTAAAATTGCCTCATATATGTGGCATGATTATGATCGTCCTGATGATGGAATCGAGGTCCTTCGTCGTATGTCCCTAATAAAAACGGAAGAAAATAAAATAGGCATGCACAGCATGCTAAGGTGCCTTGCCAGGAAGGTTATTTACGAAGGTTTCCATGATCCAGGAACACGTGTTAGATTCTACATTCCTGCCATAGCTCACGACACGAAGAAGAGGAAAAGGGTACGTCGGGGAAAAAAGTAGCATGCGGGCCCTAATTTGTTCTTCAGTTTTCCTCGAAAAGGTTTCATGCATGAAGCATATTCTTTACCTCATGATCCTTATTAAAAATTTCATCGCGTGAAGACTTCCGCATGTTTTTCTACTTGACATTTGTGGTCCATCGTGCAGGGAGCAGACCACCTTAACACTATTATGGCAGGCTTTGAGATCCTACCGAGCACGACATTTCTCAGCTTGGGTCACACCAATATTGGTGGAAGATTTGCGGATGCCTTATTGAACGTTCGGTGGCTTCACTGGCAAGGTTGCCCTCCAGATTTTGAAGCAAACGGCATTTAATTAGAGAACCTAGTTATTCTTGATCTTTCATGGAGTAAGGTTACAGGATCCTCGGGAGGTTGGAAAGGAATTAAGGTGGATTTATAGCTCATTTGTTGTTGTGTTTGTGTTGACCCTCAAGTAAATTGAGAGTCCTATGCCATCTGAATTTTTTCCCTTGTTTCGCAGATGGAGCGTTTGAAAGTCTTGAATCTCACAGGTTGTGCAGACTTACTTATTACCCCCAACTTCTCTTGTTACCCAAAATTGGAGATACTGATCCGTGAGCGATGCTCACGATTGGTTCATTTGGATCCTTCAATTAATGATCTGAAGCTCTTGGTTACCTTGAATTTGAAATTTTGCTCCGAACTTAACATGTTGCCGGTGGAAATGGATGGGATGAATGCTTTGAGAGAGCTCCTGATTGATGGCACGTCCATACGAGAACTTCCTGAATCAATAGGCAAATTGGCTCTACTGCAAATTCTTAGCGCCAGTAATTGCTTCTCATCGGTTCGTGTTCCTGGTTTGGTTTGTGAACTTGAATTACTCTCAGTGTTAGCCTTGAATGAGGTGAAAATTCTTGAACTCCCGGCATCAATTAGAAACTTGTGAGGACTTACACGCTTGTCTTTGAGTGATTGCTGCGGGCTTGGAAAGCTTCCGGAATCCATTGGAGAACTGGAAGACTTATTAGTAGAGTTGGATACTTAAGGTACTGGTATTTCAAAGTTGCCCGATTCAACTAAAAATATGCAGGGTTTGAAAGTACTGAAGATGGATTCTTGTTTCCTAAGAGAATTTCCTCGCGGCATTGGAGCGTTAATAAACCTGGAAGAAGTACATGCCTCCTGGTGTAGGAGCTTGGAGGGAGACATTCCGAGTGACATTTCAAAATTACATCGTCTCAGAGAACTGAGGCTTCGAGGTACTCGTATATCTAGCCTTCCATTAGAAATCCAGTCCATGTCAAGTCTTCAGACTCTTGATTTGCTATACTGCGAGCTTCTCGAAAAGTTGCCTCCCCTTCCCTAATTGACCTCCATGTCAATCCAAACTTGAAGCAATAAATGTGAGAATCTTCAAAAAATTTCTGTTGGAGGCATTTATCGTGATAAATAATACAGTGTTAGTTTGGATCAGATGGTTGGGACCAGATGATTGGGTGTTGTCATTTGTCATGGTCAACAGGGTTGATTACATTATGCCCCGGCAATTTTAGAGTTGTGTTAACCTACTTTTCTCAATTGAATATGTTTCCTCTTTCTTATATTTTTAGTTTTCTTCTCAATGTGGCGTATATGTATTGATTTAGCATAGTCATTAATTTTGACGACCATCGATAATGTTTTCATTGCAACTTCGATAATCTAACAGTACAAATGCACTGAATAAGGGAAAATGCTCGTGTCATTGAAAATTAACCGTAGAGCAATGCTTTGTGTCGTTGGAAATTAGCCCTATTGTACATGTTAGTCGTAAATTACTTTCTCAAACTTTGACAACGTCGCACGATAGCACCACATTTTGAGAAAGTGCACATTTATCTTCTTGAGCTTTAAGTTTTTGTTTTTGTCACAATTTTTTTACCCCTGCACAGCAAATTAAAGATTCCCTACATAGAAACTTGCTCAGTTTTCTTGACTAGAATTGTCACACCTTGGGCCCTAACCTCGGCTCAGGAATGCGATGTCCTCAGCTCGGGATTAATTCATGATGTCTGAGGAGGTGTCGTCGTCCCATTCATTATTATCTTTCATTAAGCATATGTGGAAGCGTGCAATCTCTAATCACCCAATCCACCAAAAATAAACAATGGATAGTTAAAGAGAAACTCATTCATGTCCATACCGCATAACTTCCCAACTTTATGTATCTATGCAGAACGATTACCTACTTACAAGCCCAACCTTAGGGCCGTTTCAAAAACTAGTCATCCCCTCTTCACAAAGAGATATCAAAAGAAGAGTTGGGGGGGGGGGTGGTGTTGTCCTAGGTCTTTCTACCAAGGAAACTATCAAAAATGGTTCCCATCTTTCGCTGCTGTCCTCACGGCGACAACTCGGGCTCTAGGTCGTAGTGAGGGTCTGACTCAGGGTCATCCATAGTGCCATTAGGGGGGCAACACTATAATATCTCGGGTCTCCACTGTACACATATTGTCAACTTTGGACACTAGGTCTTTACGGTTTTGTTCCTCTAGGGGCAGCCCATACTACCCCAAGAAAATGCATATGTACAGTTAGAGGGCACATTGCTTTATAAGGTAGCCCAAAACTCCATCTCTAGGCGATGTGGAACAAGAGAGAGACCCCTTCCTTGTGCACGTTCAGAGACCAAGGCATGGATGCACTGCCATCCCTCCTCACGGACCGCCACTCGGGCCGTCACACTCTCCTCGCCCGTGTAATGCCGAGGCGATCTTAGTTCATCCCTTTGTACTGTCCCGGGTCTGGGTCGTCACACTCTCCACCCCTTAAAAGCACAGTGTCCTCACTGTGACCCTACATGTGGTTGAGAGTCGGCTCTTATACCACTTGTAATATCCCGGTTTTCATTGTACACATATTGTCCGCTTCGGACACTAAGTCCTCACGGTTTTATTCCTCTCGGGGTAGCCCATGCTATCCTAAGAAAACACGTATGTACAGTTAGAGGGCTCATTGCCTTATAAGATAGCCCAGAACTAGATAGCCCAGAACTCCTTCTCTAGGCAATGAGGGACAAGAGAGAGACCCCTTCCTTGCGCATGTCCGGGGACCAAGGCGCGGACGTACTACCATCCCTCCTCCTCGCGCACCGCCGCTCGGGCCGTTACACTCTCCTCGCCCGCGTATTGCCGAGGCGGTCTTAGTTCGTCCCTCCGTACTGCCCTGGGTCTGGCTCATCACAAGCACCGACTCATCAGTGTCCCTAGGTGGGTCGTCAAACCCATGCAAAGGATCATGGAAGTTCTCATTGACCCATGTGAACCAAGCCACGAACATATAGGGGACCAGATATCCCACATCTTCATCCACCTACATCGTTGTGGTGTGGCGTTGGAAGAGGATGTCGGCGGTAATATCCTCAATGTCTAAGGGTGCGTTTGGATGGGCATTTAGAAAGCCCATCTAGCCCCCAAAGCCCCTTCAGCCAAAGAGAAGGTGTTTGGCAACCTCCCCAAGGAGCTTTCAAATGAAAGCAGGGTCCTTGGAAATGCTGAAAACATATTTTTCCTTCCTAAATTACCCTTGTTGATTTTTCTTATTTCCGTTATTACCCTTTTATTTATTTATTTTTTAAATGTAAAAGGAGCAACCCTTCGCCGGACCGGCGAAGGGCGACGGCCGCCGGCGAGCCGGATCTGCGCGCCGGCGCGGCTACCGAGGTCGCTTGAGGCCGGGCGACCTCCGGCGAGGGTCGCGCGACCGCCCGAGGGGGCGGAGGTCGCGACCTCGGGCGACCAGTGGTCGCTCGACCCGGGGCCGCGAGACCTAGGCGATCGCCGCCTGGGTCTCGCGGCCGCAGGCGGCCCTCGGCTAGGTCGCATGACCCTCGCCGGAGGTCGCCCGGCCTCGGCGACCTCGGCCCGACGGCCGCCGGCGCCAGATCTGGCTCACCGGCGGCCGCAGCCCTTCGCCGGTCCGGCAAAGGGTTTATCTGAATTTTCAAAAAAAAAAAGAAAAAGAAAAAATAATACCCATCAAAGCCCCTTGCAAAAGTTTATTTTACCAAACACACATCCAGCTCAAAGTCCATTTGCAAAATTTTTTTACCAAACACAACCGCATTTTCCCAAAATAGCTTTGGGCTTTCAGCATTTGCATTGGACTCAAAGCCCATTGCAAATGCTGAACCAAACGCAGCCTAACACTATGACCTCCATGTGAACAGGAAGTCCAAAACGCAGGGATGGAAAACTCATAGCTCAGGTCCTAAAAAAGGTTCAACAACAACATTGAGTTGAAAACTCAATAGTTAAAGATCCTAAACCTCGTATAGGCGAATGCCTCGCATTGGAGCCTTGCAATTCCTCGACATAAATATGTCAATGGCAGATTAATAGCAAAGCCTAAACTTTGCGTTAAATATAATAGGAAACTTGAGATGAAAGCCTGTCCATCAAGCATTAAATGTCACGTGCATTATTGTCCTATTTTCATCATTGCTCCAATTTGGGCTTCACGAACAAATCTTGGCACTCCAATTGCCCATGTGCCTTATCCAAGATCAATGTGCCTTATCCAAGAGCGCAATTTGGTCCGTTCCTCCATTCATGCCAATAGTGGTGCCTACCCTAGTGTCCATGACCTAACAAAATTTGTTCCACCTCAATTTAAATCTTAATAGGCTAAATTGGACTCACCTCTAGGTCCATTAATGTCTATATCCTCAAATCAGCGCATTTCCTTAATTAATGTACTAACGAGATCACTAAAAATATTTCAATTGGGAAGAAATATCATGGCTTTAACATGACCTTTGCAAACTTAGGTGGCATTGGCATAATTCACATGACTGGACTCGAATTAAGTTCAATGCCTATCTAGGGTTTTATGCACAACTTTCAATTGAGCTTAGTTGATCTATGAATGACCCTCGGTTATCGTGTAATCGAGTGGGATCAATCGGCCTATCCTGACTCACGGTTGTTCATGATTGGATTAGGGTCATTCACGAATAGTACATTGACCATGCGGCGTCACTCGTAACCGATATATATCTAAGCTTAATCGATCTATATCCGTCCATTGACTAACTCATGATGGCATGTGGTTGTCCACAACGATCCTTATGACTATGGTCAATTGCTCTAGTCTATCGTGATTCTGTCACGCCTCGATCCTCAGGCACGCACACATCATTCTCACTTGGTCAATTTTATAATGCGATATCCCAGGATTATGTATCGCCGACCCTTTCATTTATT
The DNA here is from genome assembly GCA_016097545.1 of Eucalyptus victrix. Classification (NCBI taxonomy): domain Eukaryota; kingdom Viridiplantae; phylum Streptophyta; class Magnoliopsida; order Myrtales; family Myrtaceae; genus Eucalyptus; species Eucalyptus victrix. The sequence goes on along the minus strand of CM027841.1, from coordinate 9,619,994 downwards.
AAGCACATGTGGAAGCAGTTATAAATTCCCAAATAATAAATCGATGGGATAGAAAAGCAGGGCCATATTTTTCATATTGAAATTTATAAATAAACTTTTATACAAAACACAAACCAGAGTACTTCATAACTATTCACATCAAAATGGAATTCTCAAAAGAAGATGGAATCTTAGTCCATCCATGTCGTACTCAAGGCCCCTCTCGGTATTATCTTCTTCTTCCAAAAATCATTCTTCTTAGGTTTCACCTCAGAGTACTTCTTCTCAGATTCTTCCTCAACTTCTCATCGGGGTCCTGAAATGATTTCCCCAAACCGGGATGAGACTATATCTCAGCGAGTTCTACCTTACTAAGGCCTGATTAGTAAACCATTATATTATGGGCTGCCTAAACACGCATAGGGCAGATGACTTACCTTAGTCTCAGATCCCACCTACAAGTCAGTACAATTCACAATAGGCATCCATTTACTCCAAACAAATCAAACCAATCGATTACATGTCACACAAATCATTCTCCACTGAGGAGTATCTAAAAGCTAGGCCACGTGCATTCTCTAGGACGGCATCCCAAGTCTCCGAGCCACATGCCTCGAACCTTAGGCCCACGTGCATTCTCTAAGGTGACCTATTTGCCAAGGTGGTACATCAAGTCACCGAGCCACGTGCCCTTTAGATGCCATTCTCGAAAACTGGACCCACGTGCATTCTCTAAGGCACTAGATTGCCAAGGTGACGCATCAAATCACCAAGCCACGTGTCCTTTTTACGATGCCCGAGGCCACTTGCCTTCTCTTAGGTGCTAACTCACCAAAGTGATACATCAATTAACTGAGCCACGTGCATTCTCTTAAACGACCTTTTCGTCAAGATGACATATTCAATCACTGAATTCACGTGCATTCTCTAGGTGATATTCCAATTCACCAAGCCCACTACTTTCTTTCAGGTGATAACCACTACCCAACGATTTCTCAAACAAATAATTAACAATCAACTCAATATGAATAACTCCTAAAAATTCATGATTAATAAATTCCATACAAATTGCAGCTCAATTAAATAAACGGATTGCGCCACGACGATCAGCACGAGATTTTAGTCGTCGGCCATCTAAATCTTAATTTCCGAAAAATAAATAATTAATTAATTAATTTCGAAAATTAATTAATAAATATTAAAAATTCAATTTAGCTCAAAATAAAGCCCAATTAAATAAACGGACTTCACCACGGTCACTAGCATAAAATTCCGGTCCGGGCCATCCTTGTTGAATTTTCCGAAAATAAATAATTATTTAATTTAATTCTGAAAATTAATATTTAAATAACAAAAGTTCCACTTAGGCCCGGAAAGCCTAATTGAAGCCCACTAAGGGTCGGGAAAAATCTCAAGATACTTTCAATAAATAGTAGACTACGTCTACTTGTTAAATACGCACTCAATTTGTCTAATTCACATCACAATTGACTAATAAACACTAATCCACCACCTAAACCTAATTAATTAAAACTAAACAACCCTTAAGCATAATTAGCCAACTAATCAGGGATTAGTGAGATTACTCACCGGAATCGCGCGCAGATCGAATTAATTCGACGGGCATGGCGCAAGGAACGATTCCTTCCAAAGCACGGCTCGGGTTCGAGGCTCCGAAATGGCCCAAAAGCGGGCCCGAAGGTGCTGGATACCCACTCCGTGGGTTGCGGATTTGGCCTGGCCGAGGCTGATCTGGCGGCTAGGGCAGCGAGGGGAGGCCGACAGAGGGTGAGGGGAGCTCTGGCGGTCCGAACGATGGCCAGAGATCATCGGGCAATTGCCGATGGTGGCCGAACAGGGGCTGGGCAGAGGCGAAAGTCGCGTGAGGAAGGACAGTAGCGAGCAGTGGATGCAGGGGCGTACGCGGACGGCAGGACGACGGCCTGGCGGCGAGTTGCGGCGATGCGGGGGCGATGACAGTGGCTGGCTGCTGTCTCGGCAGACTGTTGCTTCCGCTTCGGTCCACTGGCTTCACACAAACAAAGAGGAAGAGAAGGAGGGTGGCGACGGCTGAGGGGCATGAAGGAGAGGTGAAGGCGGGCAGTGAGCGGCGGAGCACGGGTGGCGACGGTGAGCTTCTCTGATTGTCTTCCCTCGGCGACGGCTAACTCTGTTTCTGCTTCCATCTTCTTGGTTCGCTGGTTTTTCACGAACAAGAGAGGGAGAAGAAAAGAAATCGGTCACGTGGAGGAGTGGAGGAGAAGAGAGAGGAGAGAGAAGAAGAAAGAAATAAGAGATAAGAAGAAGGCTTTGACTGGTCAAAAAGGAGAGAGAGAGAGAGAGAGAGAGAGAGAGAAAGCAAATTTGAACTTGGCAAGAGGGGGTAGGCAGTCGAGGGTTGCTCGCACGAAGGGAGAGGGGAGAGGAGAGAGAAGAGAGAGAGAAAAGGGAGAGAGAGAAAAAGAAATTGTGACATCCTGAAATTCAAGTCCTCTGAAGGACGAGTGGATGTGAATTTCGTCAATGCATTGTTGGTTGATCTCACTCAGAATTGATCATTCTTGAAATACCGACATTGAGGGGAAAGGCTAATGAGGACAGAACTTGTACGACTAAAGGACTCGACTTGGGAAAATGACTTGACCATAAGACTTGCGTGAGGATGATCCTGTAGATAGGCAGGCCGATTCTAAGGACGAGTAAAAGTCGATTCACGGACATAATATAATAGAACGACGGGTGATTCTGTTTACTATTATCGAATCCACAAACGACCCTATGTCGATCCTCAATAATCGTGTACTTTGAAATAAGAATCTATCCTCCGTAATTTCATGCAGTTAAGGACGTCCATGCGTCGAGATGTCTTGAACTTGGTTTAGCACGAGTTGATCACTCGTGAATCCTCACAGCCACCCGTCAGTCTGAGTTGTAACCGAAATGGCATTTGGCGAAATTGACATAGCAAGAGAACTTATTATTGGACTTCGAATTATCGGGAATGTCCGGGATGGACTTTGGATGAAGCTACTTCAAACAGTCGACAGAGCCAGTTAAGTCGAGCAATTGGAAAAAGGGATTTTCGGACCGAGGAAGCAAACCCGTGAGGTCGTGGGCCAGGCCAAACCAACTATTTCTCTTTCAAAGCCCATGGTCCAACTTTGAGCCCAATCAAGCCCAACCAATTTCCAAGCCCACTTCTATTCATGGCCAAGCCCATTTCTTAGGCCCATCCACCAATTTCAGCCCAAGGTCAGATTTGTAATTTGTGCAAGGTGAAATGACCAAAATACCCCTAGTTGTAGGGAGAAAAGGCTAGAGAAGAGAGAGAAAATGATGATGGCTTGGCATGGGGACTTGAAGCAAGCATTGATGGGGGTCTTGACAGCCCCCACTTCACTCTCTCTCTCCCCCATTCGGCCTCCCTCAAACGGAGCTCTCTCTCTCCTCGTTCTCCCTCTCCTTCAATTTCTGCTCCAACTGACCCTTCAGTGAAGAATCAAGTAAAAAGTGGTCTTCCCGGATGAATCAGCCAACGATCCACCTATCAGCGTTACCGGGAGAGACAGACCGTTCCAACGAGCCCAATTTCGTCCCTAATGGAGCCATCGTGCGGCCTAGGTGCCGCCATGAAGGAATCGGTCGCTGGTCCGTCGGTCTGTCGGTCCGCCTGCAACCTGCACTATTTCGCGTTTTCGGCAATTTTTCTCCCGTTCCGGTCCTTCCTCCGCCCATCCCAACCTCCAGCAAGATCCCCTTGACCCCCAGGAGCCACCGGTTGCCAACCACCCGCTCGCCGGAGCTCCGATCGGCCCGTTTTCACTGTTGAAGTTGCTGGTTTCTTCTCTGCAGTTCAGCCCAGATCAAAAGCAGAAGACAGCAAGAAGTTCCAGACTTCGAGGCCCGTTTTCAGTGTCTTCCCGGCCTCCGTTGGTGTCGCCGCTTTGGGGTTTATCGACCGCCTTGGTGTCATGGTCGCCGTGAACTCACCGGCGCGCAAAACCGATGAGTTTATCCTCTAATTCTTGCTTAGTGAGTTAATGATGCTTAAGAGGTGTTTAGATCAGTCTAATTAGGTTTATGTGATTAAATTAGATTATTTTAATGTAAATTAGATTAGTTATATGATTAGTTTAATGGATGTTTAATTAGGGCTAATTGTATGATTAAATTAGTGTAATCTTGTTTAAGCCATAATTAATTATTTTCAATTAATTAATTATTTCGAATTATAAATATTATTTTATTAAATTATATTATTATAATATAATATTTAATTATTTAATTTTCGGAATTAAATTTAATTATTTAATAATTTTGAAAATTTTGCCGGGATGGTCGATCGTTAGAATTTCGCACTGATCGCAGCAGTGCGGTCGGTTTGTGTTAATTGTATGTTTAAATTGAGAAATTGAGTGATTGATGATTATGGTTAATTATTCCAAAAGTGTGGAATTGAGTGATATTGATGAAGTTGTGGTATTTAACTTGAAAATACCCGGTGTTGGCTTTTAGCACCGTAATTGCTTTGTATGACTAGTTTGAATCGTTGGTTATTATTGGATTGAATATCCAGTTCTATGGTTTATTATTGAATGATCAGCTTTGGCGAGCATTGGTTTATATATATGTATCCGCTTAGGCGAGCAATTATGATATACATATATATATATATGGTAGCTTCTGGTGAGCTAAGATCGTTTTATCAGCTTGTGTGAGCACGATCTATCCATACAGCTTGTGCGAGCTATCTATCAATTACAGCTTTGGTGAGCTATCTATCTATACAGCTTGAGCGAGCTACCGTCTATATATTACAGCTTTGGAGAGCATTTGTCGGATTAACGACTGGTTTGATAGACGGTATGGAAAGATAGATAATATGATTGAATTGAATCATTGTGAATGATCGGATTTGGTTGAGTTATGAAATGTCATAACGTGCAGGAAAGGGACTGAGGTGAGGTAAGTCCTCTATCCTCTTTGTGTGGCTAGAGCGCCCTGAGGCATATTTTCTTCCTAATTGAGTTTTAGAGGGTAGGACTCGCTGAGATGTAGTCTCATCCTGGTTGTGGGATAATATTTCAGGTCCCTAGATGACGGTCGTGGAGGACCGGAAGTCCTGGAGTTCGGAAGGTGGAGGCTGAAGAATTTGCGAACGTGTCTGACAAGTTGGTCATAGGACAGTTCCCTAGTTGTTGAGCCTGTCTATTTTGTAGACAATCCAGTGTTGTATATAAACCTATGTGTTTATAAGAAAGCTTGTTTGGTTGTGATTGATTGCCTGCTTTTCTATCCCAAGTTAAATGTTGTCAGGGGATTTGTTTTGCTTCCGCATGCATAATAAAATTGAATGGGTCGGCGACGTGTCCTGGGAAGTCGCATTTGTATCGACCAGAGGGGGATGTGCGTGTGCTCGAGGTTCGGGGTGTGACATGTGAATTCCAATCTAACATTGCAAATACTTTCGTTGCTATGAGGTAAGTCATTCATTTTATTTATTTGCTTTATTGGGTGTTAAATTGATGGTTTGCACACTCTCATGATCGCCTCACATGTTAGGGAAATAGATTTAAAATCAATTCAAGCTGCCTGCCAAACATTTCTCAAAATAAAAGAGAAAATGTACCGAAAAGGCGTTAGAGAAATCTAGCGTAACTAAGTCTTCGAACTCATAAATTTCTGGTTCGTAGGAGTAAAGTAAATCTCTCGTTACTTTACTTGGGTTTCTAATCGACCCACCAAAAATAAATTAGTGGCGACTCCTAACTGAAAATCAATTGCATGTTAAAAACTTGAACATAAGTCGTGAATTGGTATGGGCTTGGGAGAGCCCAAGTTAAGTATAGGCTTAACAATCCATTACCCAAACCCTAGGTGGTTCACACCCAAAAATTTGGTTGCGACATTACTAAAGATTTAGGATTTAATTGAATGAAAGGAAAATTGAAGGCAATTACCTTGACTCACCTGTAGAGGGAGGGAGGGAGGGAGAGTGGGAAAAATGAAAATACAAAAGGGGTAATTCCGAGAGAAAAACGAAATTTTCCTCGCCATGGCAAATTAATGTTTTTTGAACTACTCTTTTAAAAATTCCAAGCATCGAATCCTTTAATCGAGAGAATTCATTAGTAAAGCCGTGCGATTGTGTTGAATTATGAGTTGCTGCATTGGTTTTAAAAGTTGTTGAGCTGTGAAATCATGTTCTAAAGAAACTATAGGTGTCATGGAACTTTAGGGTGTCATGAAATTAATTTACAGTTATGGTTTGGTCGAGATGAAATTTTGAAATTTGTTGCTCATTTTTGAAACTAGATTTTGTTGGAGAAATCTTTCCAGAATATTTTGAAGCTGACAAAACGTTTCTATTAGTCTAGTCTGGATATTTGCAGACCGTCAGTTTAAAGTCTGAAGACTTTCTGATCACTAGACTCAGCACTCAAGACTCAAGACTCAAGACTTAAGACTCAAGACTTTTCTCATTGACAGTCTTTCTGATCCAGTGACGAAGGAAATCCAGAGCAGAAGTTTATGGTTAAGGATTTAATCCTATCCTCTGGAGAAGATCTCTTGGTTGGATAAATATATCGGATTCTTTTATTTGTATCTAGATCAATTGAAGATCCGGTGGTCGACAAAATATTCTTGGAATGTTCTATTCTTGGAAACCAAGATCCTGATTGTATGGGCGAACAGGATTGATGGGCTATCATCGGGTTCCTTTTATAGCTCGAATGATCTCCTTAATTGATTCCGTCCAACGGGTAGATTGGAGGAACTCCTTTGGTAAATGCCAACGGTATGATGGCATAAAGGAGTATAAAAAAAGAAGACGTTCTGGTTGTGTTAGCAACGTGATCGATAGAGAAATTCCAGAGTCTGAAGCACCTTGATTATTAGTCGATACAGTTTGAGCGAAATTGTATACATAGAGAGTGTCTATACTTGGTGATACCTTGAGTGAGTGTAGTAGATCATCTACACCTAGAAATCAAGGAAGATCAACGCTATAACATCTCTTTGTTCATAGTGGAATCCAGCCAATTGGCTGTCAGTGCAGAAGAGTGGACGTAGGCTTGAATCAAGCCGAACCACTATAATCCACGTGTTCAATTCTCTCTTTCCTTTACTTAGTCTTACGTTGATTATTATTTGTTGCAAATCCTTCAATTGTCTAAAGTATTGTGCAATCATCAAGAAAAATATTTTATATACCTATTCACCCCCCTCTAGGTACTCGTACTAGCAATATCAATTGGTATCAGAGCTCGTATTCTTACTTTATTTGAAGTGTCTTACTTCAGAGTAAAAGATCCATGGCTAGTATACTGGCACCAGGGCTGGTGGAAGGGCAAAGCAATACCAGACCACCCTACTTTGATGGAAAGGATTACAACATCTGGAAAAACAAGATGAAAGCTTTCCTACGATCAAAAGATCCTCTGGAATGGGATGTTGTGAAAAGAGGAATCACTCCAACTGCTACATCAGTTTCTGAAAGAGGGAAAGAAGTTGAAACCAGCGGAATGACTCAGGAAGAGATAAACAAGAGACAAGCACTTGATGCAAAAGCAATTTACTCTTTATATTGTGCTTTGTCACCAACTGAATATAACAGAATATCTTCTTGTGTTACAACAAAAGAAGTATGGGACAGATTACATATCACCTATGAAGGAACAGATCGAGTGAAGGAGACAAGAATTAACATTCTCCTCGGTCAATATGAAGCCTTCAAAATGAAACCAGGAGAATCTATAACTGACATATTTAGTCGTTTTACAGATATTGTCAATGGTCTTGAGAACCAAGGACAAAAAATTTCTAATCCCATGAGGGTGAACAAGCTACTGCGTGGACTCTCCAAGGATTGGAATCATATAAAGACTTCAATAAGAGAGATGCAAAGAATTATGCCACTATCTGTCGACAAGCTGATTGGAACTCTTTAGTCTTATGAAGTCGAACGAATTAATGAAGACGAAGATCCAAGAGGTAAGAAATCCATTGCATTAAAATCAAATGATGATTCTGATGATACAGATTCAGGAGATGATCTGGACGATGAGGAGCTCGCTCTCATGATAAGAAGATTCAGAAAACTGAATAGAAAAGGAAGAAGGTTCAACTCAAAGAAACAAAGCTTGCAAAGACAAATGACCAAGTCTGTTGATGATGAGGAATTAAACAAAGATGTAGTCTGCTTCGAATGTAAGAAAAATGGACACATCAGACAGTACCCAACTGTCCTCTTCTGAAGAAGAAAAGAGGAAAAGCTGAGAAGTTTCGAAAAGCTCTCAAAGCCGAAACTTGGAGTGATACAGAGTGTGAAGAAAGTGATAATGAATATGCCAACATATGTTTGATGGCACATTCAGACTCAAACTCAGATTCTGGATCAGACTCAGACAGCGAATTTGAGGTAAGTGATTTTAAAATTCCTATCAAAGTCTCTAAATACATTGATGAACTATGTTTTAGTCTTAAGACTTCTCTCAAAAGAATTTCCAAACTTAAAAAGGAAAACTCAGATCTAAAACAAAAGAAAATCATTTTAGAAGAAAAAGTTAAAAGTTTAGATTTGAATGTTTCTACTCTTAAAGAAAAAGAAGTTAATCTTTTGAAAGAAAATGCTTTTCTAAAAACTGACTTATCAAATATTTCAAAGAAATTTTCGATAGGGTCTGAAAAACTTGAAAAAGTTCTTTCAGTTCGAAGACCTTACTTCAATAAGTCTGGTCTAGGTATGACAGCAGAAACAATTCTCTTGATTGATTTTCTTAAAGTAAAAGAAAGGATTAAGAAAAGACCGTCGAGAGAGACTTACAAAAATCATTTCAAGAAAGTTTTTGTAAAGTCTGTAGGTCGAAATGCTCTAAGGTGTTCAAAGTGTAACAAATCGGGACCACTTTGAAAAAGAATGTTCTATGGTTTGGAAGCCTATTAAAAAAGTATGGCCTAATAATGTTTATTCTGCTAACACCAAAGGACCTAAAAAAATTTGGGTACCAAAGAAAGCTTGAGACTCTCTTTTAAATGCAGGTCTCCGTCAAGAAAAACGTAAAGTGGTATCTTGACAGTGGATGTTCAAGACACATGACAGGAGACTCAAATTGCTTCATAAAACTTATTCAAGTGAATGGTGGAAAAGTTTCATTTGGAGGAAACGGCAAAGGAAATATTGTGGGATTTGAAACTGTGAAAATTGAAAATCTCACAATAAGCAATGTTTCTCTAGTGGAAGGACTCAACTATAACCTTCTCAACATTAGCCAATTGTGTGATACTGGCTTCAAGATCTCCTTTCAAGAAGGAATATGTTCTGGAATCAGTAAAAACTCTACTCAGTCTTTCATGAGTCGAAGACATGGAAATATCTACCTCCTAGACATGAATCTAAATGAATCGCAATGCCTAATATCAATTCAAGATGAAGCAAGCTTATGGCACAGAAAGCTTGGTCATGTCAACATGAAGCAATTAGCCAAAATCTCATCAAAGCAGCTTGTTCGAGGTCTACCCAAATTACCATACCAAAAGTCCGATCCATGCACATCATGTATTCTGGGAAAGCAGGTAAGAAAGTCATTTAAGCCAATAAATCATGTCTCTACTAACCATGTACTACAGTTGCTGCATATGGATCTCTTCGGACTAACCAGAACCCAGAGTATTGGAGGTAAGAAATATTGCCTAGTAATTATAGATGATTACTCCCGTTTTACTTGGGTATATTTCCTTGTAAGTAAGTCAGAAACCTTTTCGTATTTTGAAAAATTTGCTAAAAATGTTCAAAATGAAAAAAGGATGTGTTATCTTAAGTATAAGAACAGATCATGGAGGTGAATTTGAAAATCAAGATTTTACAAATTTGTGTGATGAATCTGGATTTAAGCATGTGTTCTCCTCTCCACACACTCCTCAGCAAAATGGAGTTGTGGAAAGAAAGAATAGATCTCTTCAAGAAATGGCTAGAACTCTTTTAATTGAAAGTAAAATTTCTTTACGATTTTGGGCTAAAGCTGTTTCAACAGCATGCTATATTATCAATAGAGTCTTCCTAAGACCTATTCTTGAGAAAACTCCCTATGAAATATTCAAAGGTAAGAAGCCCATTGTTTCATATTTTCATGTGTTCGGTTGCAAATGCTTTATATTGAAAAATGCAAAAGATCGAGTTGGTAAGTTTGAAGAAAGATCAGATGAAGGCATCTTCCTTGGATATTCAGCATCAAGCAAAGCCTATAGAGTCTATAACAAGAAGACCTAGTCTGTGGAGGAGTCAATGAATGTCAAATTTCAAGACTCTACGCAAGATGAATCCAGTCAGACTCAGTATGAAGAGTCTGAACCTGCTCCAGACCTTCCAAAGTTTACAACTCAAGAAGTATCTCAGACTCTGAAAGACCAGCATCAAGATGTTCATGAAGATTCAAATAAAAAAAGAGATCATCATCCAGACAAATCAACCAATAACTGGAAGCATAAGTCCAGTCATCCCAAAGATCTCATTATCGGCGAAATTAATGAAGGAATTCGCACCAGATCCAAAAGACGTGAAGAGTCTAGTCTTTGTGGCTCTCATTTATGAAATTGAACCAAAAAGCATAGAAAAAGCTTTATCGATGAAAGCTGGATCGAAGCTATGCAAGAAGAGCTCAAACAGTTCAACATTAATGATGTCTGGGAATTGACATCTAAACCGAAAGGTAAAACTGTTATTGGAGCCAAATGGGTGTTCAGAAATAACATGAATGAAAAAGGAAAAGTCGTACGAAACAAAGCAAGACTCGTGGCCAAAGGATACACGCAAGAAGAAGGAATAGACTATGATGAGACTTACGCTCCTGTAGCAAGGTTAGAAGCTATCCAACTATTACTTACGTTTGCTTGTTATAAAAATTTCAGGTTATTCCAAATGGACGTCAAAAGTGCTTTCCTTAATGGATTTATCCAAGAGGAAGTATATGTGGAACAACCACCTGAGTTTGAAGACCCAAAGAAGCCAGACTCAATCTTCAGACTGAAAAAGACCTTGTATGGTTTAAAGCAAGCACCTCGAGCTTGGTACGATAGACTAAGTAACTTCTTATTACAGAACGGTTTTGTCAAAGGTAAAGTAGATACTACTTTATTTATCAAAAAGGAAAACAAAAGCTTTTTACTTGTTCAAATATATGTGGATGATATCATTTTTGCATCCTCTAACGAAAGTCTATGCAAGAAATTTTCTAAGTCTATGCAGGATGAGTTTGAAATGAGTATGATGGGAGAATTAACATTCTTCCTTGGCCTTCAAGTAAAGCAATTGAAGGAAGGAACTTTCATTTACCAAGAAAAATATGCTAATGATCTTGTCAAAAGGTTTGGATTGGAAAATTGCAAGAAGACTGATATACCAATGTCAAGTTCCTTAAAGATAGACAAAGATGAAGAAGGGAAGAAAGTTGATCAAAAGCTGTACAGGAGTATCATCGGTTCACTTCTTTATCTTACTGCTTCTAGACGACATTTTGTTGAGTGTTTGCATCTCGTGCTAGGTTTCAATCAGATCCTAGAGAATCACATCTTAGTGCTGCAAAACGTATTATTAAATACGTTGCTTCATCTTCAAGCATTGGTTTTTGGTATCCTAAGAAGGGAGACTTTAATCTTCTGAGATATTTAGACGCAGATCTGGCCGGCTGCGAGTCGATAGAAAGAGTACTTGGGAACTTGCCGGTTGCTTGGAAGCGGGACGGTGTCTTGGTTTTCAAGGAAGCAAAGCACGTAGCTCTCTCAACAACAGAAGCAGAGTATGTAGCTCTTGGAAGCTTCTGTTTGCAAATTCTATGGATAAAACAATAGCTACAAGACTTTGGGATTGAAGACTCATGCACAGAAATCAAATGTGACAACATCAGCACAATCAATCTCACCAAAAATCCAATTCTTCATTCAAGAGCAAAGCATATAGAGATTCAACATCACTTCATTAGAGATCATATTCAAAATGGAGAAATCTCAATTCAATTTGTTGATATATTCACAAAGCCTTTGGAGAAAAAAAAATTCGATTTTATCCTTTCCAGACTCAACATTTTGAAGCTCGAAGAAGTTAAAGTCTAGAGACTCTCAAACCTTCAGACTCAGAAAGTTGATGATCATCAGACTCTAATCTCTCAGACTCTAAATCCTCAGACTCAGACATTGATGACTATAGACTGTAAGTTGTTATTTTATCTAAACTCGAAAATGTATGATCTTTCGTTCAATTATTTTGTAGTCTCCGTGAAAAACGAAAACTTTTCTTTTCAAAAGGATTAATTTTGGCAGTTATTGATTTCGAAAAGAGGTATTCGTACACTTTCCTTGTGCCGATTGAACTTCCTTTTTCAAAACTGAGTTATATATATACAGTTTTCATTTTCCAAATCTTCAAAACCCTAAAAAGCATTCTCCTCCCAATCCGATTTCTACTTCGTGTTCATCTTCGAGAAAATTGTCATCTTTTCTTGGGAAAGCAAGTAAAGGAATCTTTCAGCGACAAAGAAGAATGTCTTCTTCGAGAAAGTCTTCAAGAATCGCGAACAGGGGACCACAGAGGATGAAGGAGGGACCTACCCATTTCGATCTCACAGAAGAGGAAGAATTATTGAGTCAGCAACAGAGCCCGACTCACTCTCCACCACGTCACTCAACGCCATCTACCCCACATGATGCGGGTCAACAACCAGAGGAAGAGATAATCGAGGACGCAAACCCAGTAAGAGTCCAAAAACCCTCTTTTATTTACAAACTCTCCTGTGCGTTGAAAAGTACTAGGACTCCGTTGAAATACGTGGATGATTTTCTCAAATGGAGAAAAATGGAGGATTTGGGAATTGCTCCCCAGGGTAAAGCAGAGGAAGCACTTGCGAATATTCCCAGTGACCCTTGTATGTCGGGACCTAATTCTACTGAAGGAAACGACGATGATAAAATGTTTAGTGATTTTCAACCTAGAATGGGTATTGCTGCAAAAGTGAAGGGAAAGAGGATGGAGTTATTTAAATCAAAGGAACATGAGAATTTGTTCTTCAGACTACTGAAACGAGGGGTGATAAACCCTAGGAGTGTCGATTTCGATTTCTTGGATGCCGTTAATGTGAACTTAAGGGAGAAGTTCAAACTGCTTCAACTTGAGCAATTCTGCACCGATACCACAGATGGTTATGCGCAACTGACAGCGTATTTCTATTCGAATCTCAGCTTTAGAGATGCGAATAGAATATCATTCAGTGTTAGAGACCAGGATTATGTAGTAGACGTGGACATGTTGGCGGACATAATTGGAGTTGAACGAGGACGTTATCAACCAGTCAAAGTCTCAGTTGCTCGTGCCTCAATGGAACTTGTCGAAGATAGAGATATCGAGGGAAGAATCATTTATTCAAGGATACGTGCCATCAATATTGTGCTGCACAAAATTGTTATCAATTGCATCATGCCCAAGTCTACATCAAAGACTGATGTGTCTAATTCCGAAGCAAAATTGATGTACGCAATCAACTCAGGGAAGAAGTTCTCTCTCCCTCACACTATTCTCTTTCACATGTACAGAGCAATGTCAAAGGACAAGAGTCAATTGCCTTATCCAAGTCTGGTGACCAAAATCTTCAGACACATGAATATTGAACCGCCACATTCACTTTGTGTTCGACCGTGCGATAAGATGGTGGTAGGTTTAAAAATGTTGATGAAGATGCGTCTGAAAGAACTTTCCAAGGCAATGGAGAAATTCAGAGTGAAGACTCCAGTACCGTCTGCTTCAAAGAGAAAAGGAAAGGAGGCCATTGGTGCCCCATCCAAAAAGAAGAAAACACTCATCTTGGAGGATGAAGATGAGGAGGAAGATCTCACAATCACTGCCTTGATAAGGACCAGACGTTCTGTACCTCAATCGACAGAACTTCAGAAGAAACGGAGAGAAGAAGAGGAGCAAGCCAAGCTCAGAGAAGAAGCAGAGCAGAGAGAGAAGGAGAAAGAAGCTGAAGAAGAAGGAGAAGAAGAGAAAGAAAAGTCTGCAGCTGAATCTGGAGAGAAGGGGAATCAAGGCACAGAAGATCATCACTCTTCCCTTTTTGAGGCCCTAGGGACAGGGGGAGTTGGGGAGCAAGAAAGGTCCACATCTCATACTGCCAATAGTGAAGGTTTAAGACAATCTCCAGCAGACCCAGAAGAGTTTCAGGCTTCTCAATTGCCTGAAGAAGGACACGATACGTCAACACCAAATCTGCAAGATTATACAGAAGCGCCATCGTCTGCATTTACCCCATCCGAGAAAGCAAATGCAAGTACGTAGACGGACAATTCTGCAAATTTTCGTTGTATTCTGGATGTTCTTCTGGAAATACGTAACCAAATCTATGCTCTAGACTGTGAAATTCAAGCCATGAAAAATGCTAGACAAGTATCTTCAGTTACCCTGGAGGACAAAATGAAAGACCTCGCTCTACAACTTCAAGCCAATGCCAAAGGAGAGGAGGTAACTCAACTAAGGGAGGACTTGAAGAGGCTAGAAGGCGTAGTCCAGTCCATGGGAGATTTCCAGATCGTACGCATTCCCAAGCAGACCTGACGATTTTCTCACCTTTTTAATGATGACAAAAAGGGGGAGAATTGCAATTTGAACGAACTTTAAACTTGACTTTAAATTTGTTTCTGTGGTTATGTTTGTTTTTGAGTTGTTTTTGAGTATGACTTGACTTGAGTGAACTAAATTGGCTGTGGATTTTGATGCTTGACTATCTGCATTTATATCAAGTGTTTTGTCATATGGTATTACTCGTGAAAGACTAACCAATTTTCTGTCGATGCAGAGTCTGGTTGTTTTATTAATCTTTATGAGATAACCGTATTACTTGAGAAATGTTTTTGCAGGTCAAAGTTGTTCAAATCTACAGGAAAGTTTTGTCACCATCAAAAAGGGGGAGATTGTTGGAGAAATCTTTCCAGAATATTTTGAAGCTGACAAAACGTTTCTATCAATCTAGTCTGGATATTTGCAGACCGTCAGTTTAAAGTCTGAAGACTTTCTGATCACCAGACTCAGCACTCAAGACTCAAGACTTTTCTCATTGATAGTCTTTCTGATCCAGTGACGAAGGAAATCCAGAGCAGAAGTTTATGGTTAAGGATTTAATCCTATCCTCTGGAGAAGATCTCTTGGTTGGATAAATATATCGGATTCTTTTATTTGTATCTAGATCAATTGAAGATCCGGTGGTCGACAAAATATTCTTGGAATGTTTTATTCTTGGAAACCAAGATCCTGATTATATGGGCGAACAGGATTGATGGGCTATCGTCATGTTCCTTTTATAGCTCGAATGATCTCCTTAATTGATTCCATCCAACGGGTAGATTGGAGGAACTCCTTTGGTAAATGCCAACGGTATGATGGCATAAAGGAGTATAAAAAAAGAAGACGTTCTAGTTGTGTTAGCAACGTGATCGATAGAGAAATTCCAGAATCTGAAGCACCTTGATTATTAGTCGATACAGTTTGAGCGAAATTGTATACACAGAGAGTGTCTATACTTGGTGATACCTTGAGTGAGTGTGGTAGATCATCTACACCTAGAAATCAAGGAAGATCAACGCTGTAACATCTCTTTGTTCATAGTGGAATCCAGCCAATTGGCTGTCAGTGCAGAAGAGTGGACGTAAGCTTGAATCAAGCCGAACCACTATAATCCGCGTGTTCAATTCTCTCTTTCCTTTACTCAGTCTTACGTTGATTATTATTTGTTGCAAATCCTTCAATTGTCTAAAGTATTGTGCAATCATCAAGAAAAATATTATATATACCTATTCACTCCCCCTCTAGGTACTCGTACTAGCAATATCAGATTCGTATTATTGTGTATAGAATTGGTTTTCGCCTGTCTCTGGCCATCTTCTGGTCAGAGGTGAGTTTTCCTCTTAAGTATGCTGAGTTAGCTTTTAAATGACTCAGGACCACTTGAAATAAGTGTTGATAAATTTTAAGCGAATCGTCTTCAATTTGGCAAACAAGCTGTCGTAGCATGGTGAACAACAGTGATTGTTCTGCTTTGGGAGAATTTTTCTTTGGTCCTTCATTTTGTTATGGAATAAGCTTAGTTTAGTCAAGTCTTAGTTAAGGTAGTTATCATGATTTCGATATGCCTTTCTCAATTAATTGATATGGATTTTGGGTTTTCCCACTCAAAGTAACTTTCATTGTTTAATTTTGCATTTTCAGGTAAGTGATGCTTATATCATTTATGATTTATAAATTTATATCTTGCAAATGATAGGAATTAGATATGTAATAAATTATTTTTTTAAAAAAAGGCATAGCACGGCATGGTATTTATTAAGAAAAAAGAGTTTAGAGCATATTTATCTCATAAAGTTGGAAACGGACTTTTACTATGCTTTTGGTTATTTGAATTGACTTAGTAAAGCATTTCTTAGAAGTTTGTTGGTTGATTATTGGTGAAAAGGCTTGAGAAATGCTATATAAAATACATTCCGCTTTATAATTGAATTTTGGAAGGTTATATATTTTGGTTTGTGAACTTGATTTATCAAATGTTTATAGATTGGTTCTATGCATATTGACCTATACCAAGGAAGGAGTAGGCCTTAACACGAGGCGGTAAGCATAGCCATAATTTGATATTGAGCAATAAATTAATTAACAGACTAGACTATTAATGTTTGTTATGATATCGTTGATTGAATGGGTATTTATGATATGTATAGAACTTTTGTTGAAGTGATAAAACCGATTTTGTATCTTGTACATTCACTGATTTGGATAAATGTGGTTTTGGTACCGTTTATAAGTATGTATAGTGGATGCTCACTAAGAGACAATTTGCTCATACCATTAATATCATTTTTATTTTTATTTTAGATTCTACAGTTACTGAAGAATAGGAGAGAGTGGTATCGGGGATTTTTAGGAGTTAGATTTTGATATAAATAGAGATACTTGTATTGTTGGGTTTAGTTTGTCAATCACTTGAGATGCATATATCCTTTTAGGTGAACTTTAAAATTCCAATATTATACCTAGCTTGCTTTTTTATCGGATAAATAATAAATAAATATTTTGAATAATGATAGTATATGAAGCTGCGTCATTTGCGTAAGAGGGCGGCCTTATCATTTCCCTTGTACTCGGGTGCGACACCTTTGTCAATCCTCCACCGTCGTTTCATTGCGGAAGCAGTGCCATTGGATTCTATTTTCCAATTTGCCGAAGTCGGCTATTAGAAATTTGACCACAAAAAGTTTGCTCGCCGGGTAGGAATTGTCCACGTTAAGAATCGGAGTAGTAGAAGGATGATGTGACTTAACCCACAATATTTTCATTTTCTTTAGTCTTTCATTTTTTCATTTTGGGGGAGAGTTGACGGGCAAGTCCTTTTTCTTAATTTTTTTTTTAATGTTTTGTTTTATTTTTGGTATTAGAGTTAGTGGATGATTTTAAGACTAGTTTTGTCGTAAAATAATCCTTGACCAACCGTCGAGAATAGAATTTGTGTTGTTATTTTTAGTCAAAATAAATACTATAAACAAAAGTTTTGAATTCGACCATTCAACAAAAAATCTTCAAAAGTATACTACATCGATGAATGTTGTCACACTTAAAATACTAAAAAGTGGCAGTTTGCTTTTTCGAATAAACTTGAAAGTGATTATTACCTGGTTTGTATATGTGCGCGTTTAGGTTGTCATTTCGCGTCTTAATTGAGGTTTAAGCGAGTTACTCACTCCGTTGTTATTAAATATTTTTAGGTCCGTAGTATAAAGAACTATCATGTATGGTTGGGATCTCGATGGACTAAGACGCAAGCGTACCTAGTGTCACTTTTGGTTGGCATTGTCGTTAGTGAAGTTTAGGTTAACCCTAACTATGTTTTGAGATGGTTGATAAAAAGTGGCCATAGAAAGGCTTATAATTATTAAATTTCCTAAGGCTAATAAGTGGATAAATAAATGTGCTACTTTTCAAATTTGTCTTTTGTGCTTTGCTATCCCTAATCTTTGCTGATTGACTGGGTGGTCATATGAATTGCTTCCACATGTGTTTAATCGAAAGAGAAAAAAAAATTAATCAGCAACGTGTTTTGGGATGTCGCAATTTAATAGACCATTAAAAGATGTTCACGCGCTAGGGGTTTGAAGCGTGACAAAAAAAAAAAAACTTCATCTCCTCAATCAAGGTAAATCCATTGGCATTTGCTTTTATGGAAATTGTTACTAATTTGTCTTAAATTCTTTTGCCCCCCCCCCCCCCCCAAATGAAAAAATTCGTATCCTAATTGCTACGCTAAACTATCAAGCGGTGGCTTATACCATAACGTAATCCTGGGATTTCAACTTGTTATAATCCGAGTCATATACATGACGTGTACCTATTAAACAAAATTTTCATAAATATTGTTTCCTTTAGAAAATAATGGTCATCATGGAGTTAATCTCTTTTCTCCAGCAACTAATATGTACCGTACGGCTAATTTTCAACGACATAAATCATTCTATGGTTCATTTTAAATGACATGAGCATTTTCTCTAATATAGTGTATGTACATTGTTGGATTATCCTAGTTGCTATGATAATATTACTGACAACCATTGAAAAGAGGTCGACAGGATTGTCAATTTGCAGTGATTGTAATGTAATTAACCCTACATATTGCGATAAATAACAACACCCAACCATCTAACCCAATCTTTCCCGCTAATGTTCTGTCAACAGTTCAATTCGAGTCAGATTTCTAGGAAACCCAAACCGAAGTATGAAGTCTGTGTGTCCATAATGGCCCAATCCGAACCAAGCCCGACTAGAACCCAAACCGCACGTCACTTTGACTACGACTAGATTGCTTGTGCCGAAATCAACTTGTGTCCGAGGGCTTTTAAACTCGGACACTACACTCAAACCGCAAGCTTCACCATCTTTAACACCTGATCAGCGGTACGAGAAGATGGGTGCTGTTGACCATTTTATGCTCTCCAAACATGAAAGATGCAACTGTTCGATGCTCTAATTTGAGGAAGTAAGGATGAATATTACCACCTCTAGCAGTAGCATTCATTTTCATCTGAACATCCCAATTGACCGGAAAGCACACTCAAAGAAGAGATACGCTCGAAATTTTCTTGGAAGCATAAGAAATATGTAGAGGAAGAGCTCTATCTCATAATTCCGTCGAGATCTTTTAGCCTATTCAAGATGGCCAATGTAAAGAGATCGAGTCAAATCTGAAAACATATGGAGACAAGCGAACTAAATTATGTCAATCCACCTTGAAACTCCCCTTCCTCAACACCCCAAGCAGTAGATATGTACCAGCAGAAGTAGCAGAGCATTTAACCATATAATCCACTGAAGAATCTGGTATTATAGTACCACCAAGAGAAGCTTCAGTAGCTATTAGATCATCTGATCGGGCATGAGACCAATGCCATCAGGACTCACGGTAACCTCAGACACCAATATGTAAATTAGAACCAAAGATCTTTCAAGAATTGCAAATGGCATATTCCACCAGTCTAATCCGAACCATGAACTAAATTTGCAGGTTTAACAAATACCCATCTCATCATCAAGAGAAACCAATATTGAGTGCGGCTCCATGGTCGAAGTTGACAACCCTACATTAAATTTTCAATGAAAGTGAGAGCTTATGCCACATTAAAGTCAAAATGTATGCAGCTCTTCGTACTTGAAGTGGACTTTCTAGAGTTTGTGATTCACGTTAAAGGCTTTTGAAGAGCAGAGCCTCGTCATTTTCTGCTGTCTCTACAATTCCCAGCACATTGCATTGAGCTTGATGACACTGCTTCATAAGTGGGGTTGTCAACCTGTCCTACAAACACAAGATGGTGAGTTCCAAGTATCCAGAGCCTGACAAACTCCAGAAATGCTTCCTCCGTCATGAATGTGATTGTACATTACAGCACCACTGCAGTTAATTCACACATACATATTAAGTGCAAGAATAATGATTCACAAGTACATATTAAGTGCAACCTGCATTTGAGATTACACTTCAAAGATTTCCAATTTGCTGCCCTACGTGATATAGTAGGATCCACATTACAAAGGTTTTACTGCAGTTAATTCACATTACAAAGATTTCCAATTTGCGTGTGAGAAAACAGCAAACACAATTGACATCAGAAAGGGTTCTGTTCTCCGTTTTGCTGCCCTACATGATATAGTGGTATTCAGCTACTTAGAGGGCACAGAGGCTCCAAAGCGGTCTACATGCACAAGCACACAAACACATAAACATTCTCGCATGAAGAATCCAACCTCGAAATAAACACATCGACTCATTCAAGCATCTACACGACGTGATTCCACCCTATGCATGTCTTAGAAAGAGAACAATAAACGCATGATTATCAATATTGAGCTTGGGAATCAACAGCAGATTCATACTAATACGGGAATGTTAATCAACATATCCAGACATTTGGTTGCTCAACAGATGAAATTGCAAAAACAGAGGAAGAGTGAATCAGAGACGAACCTTGAATACACTTTGAACTTTTGATAAAAGGAGAGATTTGGATTCGATGAAGAGATAGATCTGGGGATGAGGGAGACAAAAAGGTCGATTTGGGAGGCAAGAGAGTGTAGACGATGGATTTGGGAGAGAGAGAGAGAGGAGCAAGATTGATGGACTTGGAAGCAAAAGCTTCGTAGATCTGGGAAACGACGAATTTGGGAGCCACAGTGTAGAGTTGACGTGTTTCAATTCAGTTCGGGTCAACCGCCAAAAATGCCCCGATTTTTTCCTACAACGCGAAACATGAAGGAGACCCGAACTAAAAAGACCCAAAATTTGAATGCCCTACATATCTTGCGTCAAGCCAGGATTGACGTAGAGATCGATTAAGTTAGAGGAAGCAAAGGCAACTCTTTAAGAAGGGTGCAATGCAGCAAATCCAGAGTCTGAAGACTTGAAACGAACTGAATTTCTGATGGAAGGCTGGATATACGTGTACCACGAAGCCTCAGTTCTCTGAGATGATGTAGTTTCGAAATACCACTCGGAATGGCTCCCTCCAAATTCCTGCACCAGGAAGCGTGTACTTCTTCCAGGTTAATCAACTCTCCAACGTCACGAGGAAATTCTCTTATGAAACAAGAATCCATTTTCAGCACTTTCAGACTATGCAGATTTTTAGTCGAATCGGGCAGTTTTGAAATACCCGAACTTGAAATATCCAACTCTACTAATGAGTCTTTTAATTTACCAATCGTCTCTGGAAGCTTTTCTAGCCCACGACAATTCCTCAAAGACAAGCATGTAAGTTCCCCCAAGTCTCCAATTGACTCTGGGAGTTCAAGAATTTTCGCGTCATCCAAAGCCAGCACTGACAGGGCTTTAAGTTGACAAACTGAACCAGGAACACCAGCCAATGAGAAGCAATTAGCGGCACTAAGAATTTGTAGTTGAACCAGTTTGCCTATGGACTCAGGAAGTTCTCGAATGGAAGTACCATCAATCAGGAGCTCTCTCAAAGCAATCATCCCATCCATTTTCACTGGCAGCATGCTAAGTTCGGAGCAGAATGTCAAATTGAGGGTAACCAAGAGCTTCAAATCATTAATTGAAGGATCTAAATGAACCAATCGAGAACATCTTTCAAGAATCAGTATCTCCAAATTTGGGCAACAAGAGAAGTTGGGGGTAACTAATAAGTCTGCACAACCTGTAAAATTCAAGACTTTCAAATGCTCCATCTGCAAAACAGAGGAAGAAAATTCAGACGCTGTATAATTCCCAAGGTACATAAGGGCCAACATACACACAACAACAAATGAGCTATAAACCACCTTAATTCCTTTCCAACATCCCCAGGATTCATTAACCTTGCTCCACGAAAGATCAAGAACAACTAGGTTCTCTAAATGAAAGTCGATTGCTTTAATATCCCGAGGGCACCCTTGCCAGTGAAGCCACCGAACGCTCAATAAGGCACCTGCAAATCTTCCACCAATATTGGCATGACCCAAGCTGAGAAATGTTGTGTTC
Organism: Eucalyptus victrix; assembly: GCA_016097545.1. Taxonomy (NCBI): domain Eukaryota; kingdom Viridiplantae; phylum Streptophyta; class Magnoliopsida; order Myrtales; family Myrtaceae; genus Eucalyptus; species Eucalyptus victrix. The sequence goes on along the minus strand of CM027841.1, from coordinate 9,597,963 downwards.
GGCGGGATCTCAAAGCCTGCCACTTCAGTGTTATGTTGGTCAGTTCCCTGGACAATGAACCACAAAAGTCAAGTAGAGAAACATTTGAAACTCATCAGACGGTGAAATAATTACTATGGATGCCCAACCAGCCGTGAGGTAAAAAAAAAAAGGCTTCATACATGAAACCTATTCAAAGAAAATCCAAGAACAAATTAGGGCCTGCATGCTACTTTTTTTTCCGACATACCATTATCCTCTTCTCCGGGTCCTGGGTTATGACAGGAACGTAGGATCCAACACATGTTCCTGGATCATGTAAACCTTCAAAAATAATCTTCCTGGCGAGGCATCTTAGAATGCTGTGCATGCCTATTTTATTTTCTTCTATTTTTATTAAGGACAAACGAAAAAGGACCTCAATTTCATCATGGGGACGATCATAATCATGCCACATATATGAGGCAATCCTAAAATCCACATCCGGGAGAAAACATGCAATATCAAGATACATCTGCTTTTTCTTTTGATCTAATGCTTCATAAATTATGGTTAAAAACTTCCAATAATCTTCCTGAAATTGTTGTATGAGACCTTCGAATTTAATCCATTCTTCTTGTCCTTTACCGTGCAGAAAAGAACCAATAACTTTGGCCAGTAGTGGAAGTCCCTCCACAGCCTTGACTATTTTCATTGCAATTTGAAAGTAAGGCTGTTGTACATAACTCCTTTCCCTTGCATAAGGCTGTTGTACATAACTCCTTTCCCTTGCATACTTCCAGAAAAGGTCGAAAGCTAGATTATCATCCATCGGACTAACATCATATTCACAAGCCAACTTTCGATCAACATACCCTTGAAGAATGCTTCTTTGTTTTGAGGTGATAATTATTCTACTTCCAGAACCAAACCAATCAAGCTTAGCTCCTACAAACTCCTTGAGGAGGGACCTACTTTCCACATCATCGAGGACAATGAGAACTTTCATATTCCTAAATATTTCTTTGAAAAATCGTACTCCCTTGAAAGCAGAAGCAACCTCATACTCTCTTTTCAAAATATCACAGATCAACTTGGTACGAAGACACTGAAGACCACCAGGGTGCATGATCGTTTCTTGAATCTCCGCAAGAAAACTGCAAGCATCAAACTTAAGGGAAATTTTGTTGTATACAGTCTTGGCAAGAGCAGTCTTTCCAATGCCATCTCTCCCATGGATTCCAACAATTCGTACGCCTTTTCTTTCCATGTCCAATAAGCTAATTATTTGTAGTACTTGACTGTCTTCAAGCTCCTATAAAGGTACTTAAGTTTAGGAGAATGTAACTTTAACAGAGAGAAGAAGAGAAGTGAAGAAATATACGGGGGTATTGTAAGTTCCAGATGGTAATGCCATTCTCTGTAACATGTGCTTCGAATGTGCCTGCCAATCAAATCATATCCTACGTTAGTCGGGATGTTGTAACTAATCTTTAGCTGACAGAGTAGATGACGAAGTTCCTCCAATGCAATCAATTACTCCGTGCTTCCGTCTAAGATTAAGACGGAACAGTAAACCTATTGTCTCCATTATGAAAGGATCTCGAAGTAAATCTGGCTTACTGACCATCAAAAGCTTAAACTGACTAACATACCTGGTTTCTTATTCTTTGGACTCTGAAAAGGAAGCACAGAAAGGTTACTACTGACCTTATCAGGGACCATCTCCGGGTTGCCTGCGGTAATAAGTCAAGTAAGAGTTTCCCTTCAAAACTTGCTTAAAGATGCATGGTCTATTATGGATAAAAGTTAGTCCCAGGGCATGAGGAAGAAAACACCAACATAACTCGACCGATCCCATTTCACACTGCTTCCGCAAAACACCAGCACAGAAAATCATCAGCCATCTAGAAAGTTTAACATTTTTTTGACACATCGATGACAGGCCTATCGTAAACATTAAAGGCAATAAATTGCCAAAACCAATCAAAGATGGTATCCGGAAGTTAAAAGGGATGCTTTGGGTTTCTCTGTGAAAGTAGAAATGGACATATCAAACTTCCTTCTCAAAGTGCAAACTATAGACCATAGCAGTAGAGAGGAAGCTCTCACTTTCCAGTAACCACGAGAGCTACGATATTCTTCACTAGTTATAATTTACAAATGCTATTTTGCAAGTTTCCTGTCCTGCAGAAAGAGTTTCTATTCTGGCATGTCATCTCTTTGTGGTTTTATTGCTTAGACAACATTTCTCTATTGATTCTCCAATCCCACCATTTCTATCTTCATTTATAGAAATTCGTTGAAGATGTTACTATCTGTTCAGGTTTTCCCCTAATTCTAACAATCCTTCCTCAAACAAAGTGCACGGCATTAATAGCTGGATCGTCTTACCCATTGTAATATGCTTCGTGGCACGATAGCATTTAAATGTCTCGAAGCAATGAATTGAGACTACTAGAAGAATTCACCACTTTATCAACAATTTAATATAGTCAGCTTAACACCAGTCGACCAAGAAAAAGAAAGTGAAGAAATATACGGGGGTATTGTAAGTTCCAGATGGTAATGCCATTCTCTGTAACATGTGCTTCGAATGTGCCTGCCAGTCAAATCATATCCTACGTTAGTCGGGATGTTGTAACTAATCTTTAGCTGACAGAGTAGATGACGAAGTTCCTCCAATGCAATCAATTACTCCGTGCTTCCCGTCTAAGATTAAGACGGAACAGTAAACCTATTGTCTCCATTATGAAAGGATCTCGAAGTAAATCTGGCTTACTGACCATCAAAAGCTTAAACTGACTAACATACCTGGTTTCTTATTCTTTGGACTCTGAAAAGGAAGCACAGAAAGGTTACTACTGACCTTATCAGGGACCATCTCCGGGTTGCCTGCGGTAATAAGTCAAGTAAGAGTTTCCCTTCAGAACTTGCTTAAAGATGCATGATCTATTATGGATAAAAGTTAGTCCCAGGGCATGAGGAAGAAAACACCAACATAACTCGACCGATCCCATTTCACACTGCTTCCGCAAAACACCAGCACAGAAAATCATCAGCCATCTAGAAAGTTTAACATTTTTTTGACACATCGATGACAGGCCTATCGTAAACATTAAAGGCAATAAATTGCCAAAACCAATCAAAGATGGTATCCGGAAGTTAAAAGGGATGCTTTGGGTTTCTCTGTGAAAGTAGAAATGGACATATCAAACTTCCTTCTCAAAGTGCAAACTATAGACCATAGCAGTAGAGAGGAAGCTCTCACTTTCCAGTAACCACGAGAGCTACGATATTCTTCACTAGTTATAATTTACAAATGCTATTTTGCAAGTTTCCTGTCCTGCAGAAAGAGTTTCTATTCTGGCATGTCATCTCTTTGTGGTTTTATTGCTTAGACAACATTTCTCTATTGATTCTCCAATCCCACCATTTCTATCTTCATTTATAGAAATTCGTTGAAGATTTTACTATCTGTTCAGTTTTTCCCCTATTTCTAACAATCCTTCCTCAAACAAAGTGCACGGGATTAATAGCTAGATCGTCTTACCCATTGTAATATGCTTCATGGCACGATAGCATTTAAATGTCTCGAAGCAATGAATTGAGACTACTAGAAGAATTCACCACTTAATCAACAATTTAATATAGTCAGCTTAACACCAGTCGACCAAGAAAAAGAAAGTGAAGAACCATAATAAGTTTGCCAGTCCTCTAATATGCTGAACCATCAGAAGTGGCAAGGAAGCTGGTTGGCCATAAGCTAAAGGTGGCAGCTGCATAAGGCTGTGGTGATGGGGGATGCGAAATGTGACCTAGTTGTTTCAGAAGAAAATGATGGGATTCGGACTATTCAAGTAGAATAGCATTTCAATAGATGTTTTTGCAATCATTTGGCAGGTAAATACAAAAGAGATAATGATGATAGATAGATATATCTAAAGGTATTGCTGTATTAAATAGTCAAATCTGATGAATTGCTGCTCCAATTAACATACAGCTACGGACACTCTCGATCACTGATATCATGAAATTAACAAGTATCGGCCATTACTTTGTACAATCAAACGAACACATCAGTATTGTGGTGTCTGAAATCACATTCACCAAAAAGTAAGCTATTTATATTCCAATAGGCTATGCTGGATGATTTTGATGACATAAAGAACAACCAAATCTATTATAAACATAGAAATTGGATCAATGGAGTTTTATAGAGAAACAACCAAATCTATTGGAAACAAAGAACTTGGATGGAATGGAGCTTTGCTGTTGATCCATATCATGACATAGCTCCTTTCGCTCCTGCTACTCTTGATATTAATCAGAAACAGAATATAATTAATAGTCCCACTTACCCTACCATTAATGTACTTTGGACAATACTCATACCAATTTAGCTAGGATGTTAATTTCGACACAATTAATAATATCAGTCAATAAGCTAAATCTGCCCATCTAAATTTTATTAGGTTTTTTTCATTTATTATTCATTATGTAGTTGCAAAATGTTCATTGTACAAATTTTTCAGTTGTATCTAATTTTTTAGAATTATTTATTGTGTGGTTGCACATATAAAGCTTAACAAGAAATCAATTATACAATCTTTACATTATTAAAAAAAAAAAAAAAAAACTGATATCTGATGTGGTACTTTGGCTATGTTGATAACAATCACCAAAGTAATGCAAATCCCAGTTAAGCTTTCAATTTTTTTTTTTTTTTTTGGGTTAATTTATTAACTAGTTACATATTTCATTTTCACATAGTCTTCCTAGTTTGAAAAACTAAGCAATTATCAACATTAGTAATCATTGAAAACAAAATCATTAAAAGACCTTCTCTATTTAATTATTATAAAAAATTATTAATTACTAAGTAATTATTAATCTAGTTATATATTCATTTTCACATAGTCCTCGTAGTTTGCCAAACTAAGCAATTATCAACATTAGTAATCATTCAAAACAAAATTATAATAGACCTACTCTATCCAATGATACTTGCATTATCATACCCCTAGTATAAAATGAATACATAACTCCTAATTACTTCAAGATTATCATATTAATAGCCAGAAGTAAGCTTCAGTTAACAAAAACTAATTAAATTTGTACTATAATCTACAAAATTTCATGAATGACACCCCAGGCTGGATTTACAGGTTGTACCTTATAACCCTTTTAACCTAGGTTTTAGCAAAACTTGTTATCTCGTGTTTAAGTTTCTCCGCCTGCCATTCTTTGAAAATATTAACTAATAATTCTTAAAGTTTTGTTTCCTGTGATCAAACTAAATCCCTTATCCAATCCCTTAGAATGGTCTTAATGACTCAAAGACTAGATCTTTACTAAATGAATTAATAAAAAAAAAGGATTATGTTCAAAAGTGCTCCTAATTATCTAACAAATTCAAAAATGACACGACTTGATATGAACATAATATACATAAATTTGTAACAAAATCAACAAAAATATGGTGTTGTCCAATGAACATGAATTGCCAGCTAGTCGATTTTTTATTTTTATTTTTATTTTGATAGAAGGTACTTATATTTAGTTACGTTTGGAAGAAAGATGCTAAGTGCAAGCTTTAGAATGCTTAAAGAACTTCTCTCAATAACCTATACACCTACCCAACAAGCAGAATCTAACAGACTCCTTTTGCATGATTCCTCTTTCTTTAATTACTAGGTAATTAGCAGCATTCTCGTGCGTTTGCACGGGCATGGAATTTTTCATTTTTTGTAAAATCAGAATATGTTTTAATATAAATAATTGATTAAATTGTATCTCATTTCTTATGAATCTCCCTTTTTTGAAGAAAAAAATATAAATTCTTAACTTGTATTATGTAAAACATAGGGATTTGATACATTTAAAGTTCTTAATTGTCATTGTTATATGATGTAGTGTGATTTTTTATGTAAAATATAACATTATTGTAATAATGAGAGAAAATTACAAAACTCATCAGAAGAAACATGTAATAGGAAGAGTTACATTGTTAATTTGCAATGCTAAAACTCATTAAAACCAATGGTCTCAAACGACTTCGCGTTGGAAGCAAGATGAGTGGAAAGTACAAGGAGAGCTTCAATTGCAAGGAGAACAATCTTCTTGCAAATTAAAAGTTTGAGTGATGGTCATTATGGATATAAATGAAGAATACTCTGTATTAAATATTTACATAAATTTTCAAGTGAGGTGCTGATTCGGTGATGAGGTGGAAACAACAGTGCATTTGAAAAATTAGCCACATGTCTTGCACATCAATAATTTGCTGGAAATTTCGGATTTTTCTTGTCAAAGTGCATAAATTATAAAGAAATGAAAATTTATTGGCTTAGGTGATTAAACAAAAGTTCAATGACTATATTACAAAATCTTTTACTATATAGTTACCCCATAATTTTGAGAGTTAACAATTGAGTTCATTAAAGATTAATTATCCAACTTTTGTATATATAGTGACTCTACTTCAAATTCTTCATTTCAATTTAAAATCACGATTTGTATAGTAATTCTACTTTGACTTATCCAAATTTTATGGTGCTGTGATTATGTTGAACGTAATCAATTTTAACCAAAGGGGGGCTTCGGCGATTATGCTTTGTCTCCAATATAACTATTTTTTTATTTTAATTATTTAGCTGGTTGGCATAATAATCAATCATCACTTCCAATATTCACCATCGAAGCAAAACATATAATCTTTGACCGTACCTTTTCTATCAAGAAGAGAGGCTGTTTATCAAGTGGCATATCATTCTCAAGGTGCGATGCAAGTATCTCCAATTTGTCATAGCCATGCACCGACAAGGTCTTTATCTCCAATTTGTCACAGCCACGCACCGACAAGGTCTTCAACGCCGGCCAATGTAAAGCATGTTTTCCAGTGTAGATGCACTTTAACTCTATTAGATGCTCAAGCTTGAGGGAGGTTAAGTTTGGGAACACAAACCTAGGAACTAGTTCTTCCTCCTTCTCGATGAGTTCCACAATGCCACATTCACTGATGTCCAACTCCTCAAGTTGGGTTAGATGCATAGCTACTGAGGCAGGATATAGAGAGGTGAGGCTCTCGCATCCAGAAACGGTAATAGAACGGAGACATTGGAATTTGACTCGACTATGAAGTTCCTTATCCCATACAGACTTTAGCTTTGGTAATCCATCTAACTGTAGCCTTTTTAACGACAAATGAGCAACTGGATATCCATCTAGAGGATTCAGTGGATGAAGTTTGAAAACAACTTCAAGCGAAGCACATGATCCTACCTCCAAACTTTCCAAGCTCCTGAGCTGTCCAAGAATGCGAGAAGGAAAAATGTTCAATAGCTTATTGCATCTCCACACCTCAAGCGATTTTAGTTTGTGCAAAGAATCCATAGCAACTTGATCATCCCATAATATCTCAATATTATCCATGCCATCGATGTCTAATGTCTTCAAGCTAGGAAATGCAACCTGCGAGTATTCGCTCACGAAATTAGTGATTCTGATAGATTAAAAGTTCATAAAGTTCCATTACATATCAAAGAGCTTGCTTGAGGAAGAGTGTCATCATTAGAAAGTAAACGATGCAGAGATTGAGATTAAAAAGGCAACTAATCATCCATCAAAATAGGCAATACAATAGAAGCTGCTCACTCTAACCTTGAAATCAACTAATGAGTTTCTTAATTGCGGTAAAGAAAAATTACGAGATACGAGGAAACACATGGAAGAAGCGATAGTCCTATCAATCTTGATCTATCGATTGTGGTGGTCTTATTAGATGAACGCTTCCTCACATTGCAAAGGTCATACCAAAGAATGGACAGACCACACAAAACAATAAGATGAACAAAGCTCTTCTATTTTTGTTTTGACACATATTAGTCTCCCCATATTTTCAAAGGACACTTTAAAGGCAATATGAAATATTTGAAAACAAAAAAGGTCGATATTTCTTAATCATGGTGGGCCTTAATGTTGCAATGTTTGGTTGTGTTGTTTCTCCGCGATAACCATGCTACTTCAGTAAAGCAATCGCGGTTGATTTGTCCATATTAGCAACCTTCCCACCGCCCATTCTACCTTTTCGCCAATGGCGTCCCGCCACGTCATGAAAGCCCACTTTCAAAACAACACCACAAATAGCACTCGAGAGCAGTCAATTAGCGGTGTCCTCCCCCCCAGCCGCGTGAGCGACAATCCCGTGCACCGGAGCACTCGGGAGCAGTCAATTAGCGCCGTTGAAGCGCTAGGGCCCGCACGACACAACGGCTGAGATTAGCAAAAATGGTCAACCCAGTCCCTGGCAAAAAAAAAAAAAAAAAAAAAAAAACAATACCCCACAGTCATAAAAATGGCAAATTAGCAAAAACTAAATTTTGCAGTTTGGCATTTAAGATAGAATCGGGCTTTGGAGGTATGATTAATCTGAAAGTAAGAGCTCACTTCTATCGGGAAAAAAGAAATTGTAAAAGAAAGGAAATATATATGTATATATATACATGTCAAACTTTTGTGATCTTCTCCTCCTCATTTTTTCTTTCTTTCGTTTTTCTTTTATTACTTTCCCTTACACACACATGCATTTATGATTGGAATTACTCTTTCTTCTTCTTCTTTTTCCCTTTTTTTTTGGTTCTTTCCAATGTTCTCTTAATGCAATTTTGCTTACTTCCTATTGTCTACTTCTTAATAAGGTCTGTTGTAATAAATCTGTCCAATATTTACAATTTCTTTTTAGCTCACTTTGATGATATATTGATTTTTGAAATGACTCCAAAAGTGTTGAAAAAAAGGATAGTGGAAATGTGTATAGTATCTACCTCATGACGTAACAAACATTTCTATCATATTAAAAAAATGGTAGCATGTTCTTTTTTCGTCACTTGAGTAATGTTGTTTGTGTTTATTATGAAAATTATATGCTCATTGAGTTTCAAAGTACCCAAAAGCTTGTACATGCCCATGAGAATTATTGGAATTTTATATATAAAAAATATAAGAATTGAAAGGGTTGACAATTTGTTATACAAATTAACATATTCATAAATGATTATTTGACAAATTCGAAAATGACACAAATTGATATGAACTTTAATATACATAAATTTGTAGCAAAATTAACAAAAATATAGTGTTGTTCGATGAACATAAATTGCCAGCCAGTCGATATTTTATTTTTACTTTGATAGAAAGTATTTATATTTAGTTACGTTTGGAAGACAGATGCTAACGTGAAAACTTCAGAATGCTCATAATACTTCTCTCAATAACCTATATGCCTACCCAATAAGCAGAAGCTGAGAGATGGCTTTGCATGGTTCCTCTTTCTTCAATTACTAGGTAATTAGCAGCATTCTCACGCATTTGTGCAAGAGTGGAATCTTTCATTTATGTAAAATCGGAATATGTTTTTAATACAAGTAATTAATTAAATTGTATCTCAATTCATATGAATCTACCTTTTTTGAAGAAAAAAAAGGCTAAATTCATAACCCGTATTATGTAAAACATAGGGATTTGATAACATTTAAAACTTCATAATTGTCAATGTTATATGACATAGTGTGAATACATAAATATATATAATATAACATTGTTGTAATATTGAGAGAAAATTACAAAACTCACCAAAAGAAACATATAATAGGAAGTTTTACCTTGCTAAATTGCAATGCTCAAACTCATTAAGACCCATGGCCTCGAACAAGGCAATCACATATGAGAAAGAGGAATTCTCGTTGGAAGCAAGATGAGTGGAAAGTACAAGAAAAGGAGAATGATCATCTTGCAAGTTTTTAGTGACTCTATTAAATATTTATAGTAGATTTTCCAGTGAGGTGATGATCCGGTAGTGAAGTGGAAATAGTAGCCCATTTAGAAAATTAGCCACGTGTCTTGCACATCGATAGTTCACCAGAAAATTTCGGATTTTTTTTTGTCAAAGTGCATAAATTATAAAGAAATGAAAATTTATTGTCTTAGGTGATCAAATAAAACTTGTATGACTATATTACAAAAAAATTTACTATATAGTTACCCCATAATTTTGAGAGTTAACAATTGAGCTCATTGAAGATTAATTATTCAACTTTTGTATATATGGTGACTCTACTTTAAATTCTTCATTCCAATTTAAAATCACAATTTGAACAGTAACTCTACTTTGACTTATCCAGATTTTATGGTGCCATGATTATGTGAAACAGAATCAATTTTAACCAAAGGGGGCTTCGGCAATTATGCTTTGTCTCCAGTATAACTATTTATTAGTTAATTATTTAGTTGGCTGGCATAATAATTATTTATATGCATATATCTTTTTTTTTCTAATTTCTTAATAATTTGATATGATTGATCCAACTCTTATCAATGTGAATTGAAATTTGCCAATTATCTATAGTGCCATAAGGCAACTTGAAATGCACAACATGTAAACGTCTAAATTGCTGTAACACATAAAATTGATGCCGGGCATTTTACTCTTATCAGATTTTTGTTATATTTAAGATTATGAGGCAATTTTAATGACATACCTCTTGATTGAAGAGGACAGTAGAGCGCGATTTGACACGGTCCTCACCTCGAGCTTCTAATGTACCTGTCATCAATTTTTCATTAGATGAAAAAGAATGGCATATTTTGCATGGCAGGGATATAGTAATCTAAGAAGGTCTTCAATGATGAAGCTAAAAAAATCGATCTTACACTTTCTGCAAGAGAAGCATGTCAAATTTTCCAAACGTACTAATACTAAATTGGCCAACATCGGGAATACTAGAATTTCCAATGTTTCTATGCTCAACCCTTCTTCCTCCATAATGATCACCTCCATCTTCTTGCAATCTCGTACAATTAGATGTCTCAATTGTGCAAGATATTGAACCATGGATGGGAAAAACATAAACCTGAGATTGTTACAACCATCCACATGTACTTCCTTCAAATTGTGGAGTCTCAAGATTCCACGAGGATTCTTGTTCCATATGTGCCTCAAGCCAAGTAATTTTGTTAAATGGATGGTGTTTAGCCCAGATAGAGTCTCGATATTTGCATAGGCGCTTAATCTGTCAAGGTCGAAAATTTCTTGCACTGAAACGCAAGATTGTACCACTAAAGTGTGTAACTTGTGTAGTTTTACTAGTGACTTGGAATTGATAACTTTTGAGAGAGATTTGCATGAAGAGACCTCAAGAAATTGGAGATTGCTCAGCCCTAATGGAGATTCATCGCTCCATATATTTTCCAGATTGGGAAGTCCGACCATCTTCAAGGACTCCAAGGAAGGGATTGAAACCTGGTGGATAGACCCATCAGCATTAGTATTTACTATTACAAAACACAGGCAAAAAACTTACGTGCTATAGCAGGTTATTCAAATGGTTGCGGAAGAAACTTCACGAAATTGGGGATAAATTTTTCATTTACAAAAATCTGCGATAAATGAAAGATGATTTACAATCCAGAAAGGTATTTTACGACCGCAAACGACAACTAACAAACTTCATTTTTTATTTACAATATACTCGTGGGTGTTATTACGATTAGATTTTCTTTGCAAATTACTAACAATAAGGGAAATTATGATCATCAAGAAATAGCAATCATTCCTTTTGCTAACGACTACGAAAATTAGCGATCCATTGAGGAAAAGGAAGTACATTCAAGGTAAATCACTTCCTATAAGATAAATAATTTCTCTTAGGTTATGTTACTATTTTGATAATATATTACTCATTTTATTGGATGATTGCTACTATCTCGCAATGGAGATTACTACGATTAAAAAAAATAAAGAAACTATAGAATGATCGTGATTACGAAAGACATAGGCAATTTACTAACAAAGGAAAATATATCATTGCAAAAAGTGATCAAACGAGCGAGATTGCAATCAAAAGAAGTAAATTACTATGCTATAAGACTTAATTACAAAAGGTTTAATTTACTACCTACCCAAAGAAATTTAAAATTACTATTATAAAAGGTTTGTCTCTGAAGTGACTTTTTTTTTTCCTAGGCCACCTACCTAAGCCCACTTGGGCTTATCCAGACCTAATCAATTTATGCATGAAATATTATAATTTATTCAATAAGTTCAATAAAATTCACACCAGGAGTTTCTCTTTAATAATTATCCTATAATTTGTATCTTCTCACAAATGTAGACCTTCAATCCTTAATATGCATAGTCTATTGCAATCCTTACACTTATTGTCTATGTCTCGCACCAATAGTTAAACACACAGCACCTTATTTCCTCTTTTTTTTTTTTTTTTTTTTTCATTTTACCAAATCCTCATTCTCTCTTTTCACATCACCGAAAAATCAACCTCAAAAAGGCACAACCAAGGCTCGTAGCAGTGTCAAGCTTGTTTGTCATGCCGAGTTCGGGAGAGAAACAGATAGAGATAAAATTTGCGCCTGGTCCGCAAGGGAGATGACGCAGCGTGATGAGGGTGTCAACGGTGGCGGTAAGCCGATCTGGTTCTCAGCCCCTCAGTGCGTGGTGAGTACTGAGTAGGAGTGAGAGAAGACGCAGGCCCTCTTGCGATGCTGAACAACTTTCAGATGGAGAGAGAAGGGGCCTATGAAAAGGAGAAAAGCATGATGACACGTATCGGCCATCGATACGTGTCATAGCATAGTAGGCCGCAAACGCCCATACTCAAACTTCTGTTTTATACTTCGAAAATATACTATGGCAACTTAAATTTCCACGGATCTTTTATTCCGTTACTATAATAGGATAATCATGTCTAGTCAACTAAAAGGCTTTAAGAAATTTTTATTGTGCAAAACGGCCGTGCGTTTTCCTTAATTGGACCATTGCTTATCCATAGATTACTCCTCTTACTAACAATAATCAATTTAATCAACTATACATAGGCCTTGATTTCAATTAAATGCCATTAATGATTATTGTGATGATCTAAATTATCACTTCATATTTATAAATTCTCAATTACATAGCTTCAGACAATTTTTTAAGTCCGATTTCTAGGAGATGAAGTTTTATTATACAGAATCATTTAATTAATTTTATTATGCATGTTACAGTCTACTATATATTAATTGCCATTTCATACACGAGCCTCAACTATATGTTGAAATATTGCTTCAAATATTCATTTGTTTGAAAATCATTTTGTTTTAATCTTTCACCAATTAAGACCATGATTTTGACCATAATGAAGAAACAATGCACATATAGTAGTCTAGAATGAGAAAAAAAAAACTTAATTACGAGAATTAATTAATAGAAGTAAGCCCCAATTTTGAGTAAATAAAGCAGGGAAATGATGATGATTTTTCAGCACTTAACATAGAATATGTGAGTTATTTTTCAGTTAATTATGATAATCAAGGTTCCACTTTATTAGGGACCAAATCTATGTACATTCCCTTGATTTAGGTCAAAATTATACTTGACTTCATGAAAAGTAAACTGCTATCGATGAAGTTTGTCAACAAAACTAACATTAGAACTTGATTTGCATGTATTTCAAATTGCCTGTACAACAATCTTAGAACTCCTCTTTTAACAAGCCACTAATTATTAATCGCTTTCTCCTCCTCCCTTTCTCCATAATTCACTATTTAATTTTAACACTCTTATATTTTTCCTCATTATTATACGATGCTAATTGATAAATATAACATTCATTTACCTACAAAAGAACAGGAAAATCACGGGAAAATTACCCAACCCACTCATGAACTTTGAGGGGAGCACACCTTTACACCTAACCTTTTAAGTATCACATGAGTTTGTTCAACTTTGATTTTATTGCGGATGTCAACCCTTTGGGCATTTTACCATTTACATGTTACATGCGATTTTTTACAATAATTCTTTTGTATCTACTTCAGTTAAATCATCCTTTGGCATCCGAATGCACTAAAATGAGTTGGAAATTCCCAAAATAAACAAGGAAAATGAGGAAAAAAATGCAATGATCTTAACAGAGATTAAGACAAAAATTACTAATAATACGGTTGACTTCATGAAAAGAGCTAAACATCTACTAGGCTTTCAGATATACAAATATAAAACAATCATAGAAAAAGCTAAATTTTTTATTTCATTATGCATATAGCCTCCCTAGTCAGCTATTTTAAAAGAACCATTGGATGACAAGATCACGTAGCTATGCTCAATACGTCATAATATATATAAACAAATTCTGGAAATGAATGTGTGCCGCTTCAAATCGTCATGGGGATTTCGCATAGTTTTTCCTAAAAGCCGCTCATTTATGCCTACAACTACGAGATATTTGCATTTACGAATTAGATTCTGGATGGTATTACGATTAGATTTTGTTTGCAATCTATTAACAATAAGGGAAACTACAATCATCAAGAAATGGCATCAATTCAGTTTGCTAATGACTACAAAATTAGTAATCCATAAAGCAAAAGGAAGTACAGTCAAGGTAGATTACTTCCTATAAGGTAACATACTCCCTCTTAGGTTATGAGATTATCTTTTGCATTACTCATTTTATCAGATAATTGACATAAACCCTCGGAGGAACTAGTCTAGTAAACCACCCCTGGGATCCCCACTTAAGTCGCGAGCATCCAGAGATTTAAACTATCATCACGGAATGAATATTACTCATTTTATCCATGTAAAAAATAAATGAAAAAAATAAATGCAAAAACTATAGATTAACCATGATTAAGAAAGAATAGGCACTTTGCCAACAAAGGAAAATATCTCATTGCAATAAGTGATCAACAAGGCAAGATTGCAATCGCAAGAAGTAAATTACAACACTATAAAACCTTAATTATGGAAGGTATGTCTAATTTACTACCTACCTAAGGAAACTTAGCAATTTCAAAAGGCAACTTACTACTTCACAGGGTAAAACTACCATCATAAAAGTTCAGTTATTGCAAGTGACTTCCTTCTGACGCCTGGGCCATCCATATTAGCCCGCTTGGGCTTGTCCAGACCCAATCAATTTATGGGTGAAGTATTACAATTTATCTAATTAAGATCCAATAAATAAATTATCCAACGACATGACATATTTTTATCTTTAATAACATGTCATTTGGTAGCCTATTTTCTTCTATCTTAGTATTAACTACCTGGGTGTGGATTATCTATTGCGGTCCTTACACCTATCATCTATTGCTCACACCAATAGTTAGACATGTGGCACATTATTTTTCTTTTTACATTTTTTTTTCTTTTTACCAATTTCTTGTTCTCCCTCTTCACATCGCTGAAGAATCGACCTCAGGAAGATGCAACCAAGCCTCCTGCTAGCGTCGAGCTTGTTGGTCATGATAAAGTTCATGACGGTGATTGCAAGGGAAGAAGAAAAACGGTTAGAGATAGAATTTGCGTCAGGTCCGCAAGGGACATGACTGGGGGTGAGGGTAGAATCCGCCAGCTGTTGGTGGTGACGTTGACGGAGGTGAGCTGTGGCCGGTCATGGTAGAAAAGGATGAGCGTGGCTATGGTGGGGGCAAGCAGATCTGGTTCTCAACCCCTCCAGCGAGAGAAGATACAGGCCCCCTCCCGATGCTGATTAACTTTTGGATGGATGTATATAGAAAGAGAGAGAGAGAGAGAGAGAGAGAGAGAGGGGACATGTAGTGGGGTTCGTGGAGGGGAGAAAAGCAAGATGATACACGTCGCCCATCCATACGTCTCATAGACAATGGGTGCATACACGAAAAAGGTCTCCTCTTAAATGTTATCACTAAAGCTAGTTAAATAATTAACTATAATTTCCACCAACTAGTTTAGTAGTCTAATCAATTATACATAAACGGCATCAATTTCAAATAAATAACATTAATTGTTCTTGTTATGATTTAAATTGTCAACTTTATATTCATAAATTCTTGATTACATAGTGCTTGAGACCATTTTCTAAGTTGGATTTCTAGGTGATAAAGGTTTATTATACAAAATCATTAATTATTTTTATTATGAATGTTATAGTCTACTATATATCTCAATTTCATTATGCTCAAGCCTCAACTATGCCTTGGAATTGTGCTTCAAACCAAATATTCGCTTGAAAATCGTTTCGTTTCACTCTCACCTATCAAGACCATGATTTTGACCATAATAATGCACGAGGTAGTTTAGAAATGAGCCAAAAAAAATTCAATTACGTGAATTAATTAATAAAAATAAAGCCCAAATTTTGAGTAAACAAATCTGGAAAATGACAATGATTTTTCACCACTTCACGAATTTGTGAGTTATTTTTCGGTAAATTATGATAATCAAGGTTCCATTCCATTATGGACCAACCCTATGTACATTGCCTTGATTTAGGTCAAAATCATACTGAACTTCATTAAAAACAAAATTTACCATTTCTGTTGATGAAATTTGTCAACAACATGAACTTTAGAATTTGATTTTCATTATTTTTAAATAGTGAGGACTATTCCAAAGAATATATTTAGTACTCAATTGACTCATGACTAAAATGTTAAGACTCCTAAGACACTTTTTCCCCCAAAGATATTTGGGACTCAATTGCTTGTTACATGTGTTTTTTACGATAAAGTTGCAATTCTTGTGCATCTATTTTAATTAAATCGTCCTTTGGCCTCCAAATGCACTAAAATGAGTTAAAAATTTCCAAAATAAATAAAGAAAAATGAGGAAAAAGACGCAATGATCTTAACAGAGATTAAGACAAAAATTACTAATAACAAGGTTGACTTCATGAAAAAAGCAAAACATCTAGTAGGCCTTCAAGTATATCCCAAGCATATAAAACAATAATAGGAAAGGCTAAATTTTTTATTTCATTATGCATATAGCATCCCCAGTTAGCTATTTAAAAGGACCATTGGATGATAACATCACATAACTATACTCAATATGCCATAATTTATATAACCAAATTTTGGGAGTAAATGTGTACTGTTTAAAATCTTCATGGGGATTTCTTGTAGTTTTTCCTAAAAGTCGCTCACTAAAGCCTACGTCTACGAGATATTAGTAGAAGTTGAATATTTATGTTTGTTATGCCCAAAGTACTTACAAATAGGACCTATGCAATGACTAAGTGCTTATTGAAATACACAATATGGAAATGACGTGCATCAATTCAGTTAGCATTGTTGCTACTATTTGAAAACCCAATCCCCCTGCTCATTCTTGGTATAGAATTTTAGCTAATTTGCCTAGATATTATATTTTATAGATAATAACAAAGTTAGATAACTAAATTCAGGGAATCCATTTTATAAGATTATGAAATGACATTATTGTGGAATTATTCTAATGCCAAAATTCCCTTCAATGTTGCTTTGTAAAACCCTATTTATACAGGTATACTTGCAGCATGTAAGTTGAAAATAACTCAGATCCTATCCCAAAACTAAATTTACATGGATTCCATTCTATTAGTTGGACTTCTGCACAATGAAGAGAAATAGAAGATTGCTTTAACTAATTACAAGGAAGGCAAGATTGGACAAGGTAATTAGGAAGAAAATGAACTGAAAAAAAAAGGAATAAGGATTAAAAACTATGGTACTTCTAATTAGCAAATCAACGAAAGATTAATAGGCAGTATATTCTTTTGATAGAAAGTTACCTGCTGCTCGTTAAAGAAAGCAACTTGAGTGCCAACTTGGTCTTTCGATGCACTACTCAAAGGAGTTGTCCCAGGGGTCAAAAAGTTCTTGATATTTGGCAAGTCACACAAGTCCAATACACGCAAACTATGCAATTCAACTTTGCCACAATCATCAACTTCTACAATCTCCCGCATTAATTGGCACTCGATAACTTGGATCTCTTCAAGCTGTGGAAGTTCTCTCAATACTGAAAGAGGAAACAAAACTTTCATCTTGTTGCAACTTTTAACTCGTACTACTTTTAATGCACTAAAGGAATTAGAGGAGATATGGTTTGTGCATATCTTCTCCAAGTTGATGAGATTATTGAGAATTAACGACTCCAGCATCTTAAAATCTGTATGAGATGGTGATTGCAAGATGTAATGGATGGAGGGACTATTCTTCACGTGTAGATGCTTTATATTTGGAAAGGCTTTTTGGGATAACAAGCATATACTTTTCTCAATTCCATTTAATCCCTCTAAAAATAGATCATCAGTTTTGCCTAAGAAAGTCCGAATGGATCCTTTCTGAAGAATATTGCTTATTGGATCCAACTTAAGCTCCAATATGCTCGATCCTTTGCGATGTTGCCAATTCGTCACATCACTTTTCCGGATTCTGTACTTGCTGAATTTCTTGATGTTGCCACGTTGCCAACTCGTCACATCACCTATCTGGATTCTGTACTTGGTTAATTTCTCGATGTTTAAATCCTCAGGGAGCTCACTTGGATCGCGAATGGACACATGCAAAGTGTAGAGATTCTTCAAGTTATTTAACTCAATAAGCTTGGCATTAATTGGTGAAGTTTGCTCCATAGCATCCCATCGATCAAAGCTATTCTCCATATACAACTCCTCCAATTTCTTCAAGTTTCCAAGCACACCCGGCTCAATTATCTTAAGTTGTCGACAATAGTTTAAGTCTAACAACCTCAGCTCTATTAATTGTCCAATTTCTTTTGGCAATCGTTGAATTTTGGAGTATTTAAAGCTGAGAATATGTAGCCCTTTTATCTCGCCAATCATGGCTACATCCTCTAACGAACAACGATCAAGACATAGAGTGTGTAAGTTCTCCAAGAACTGGAACAGCGAAGGTGAACGAGTGAGACATACCTGAGAAAGATGTAGGACCATGAGTTTTCTCATAGAGTTGAAGTACGAATCTGGGATCTTAAGAGATTCATTATTTGTGAACAACAAAAGGATCCTCATTTCAGGGCAATATAACTCTTCCGGAAGTTCCTTCATGTCAACATAGGAAAAGCATACTGCTGTACAACTTCTGAGCCTGTCCTTCGGCAATTCTATCACCGAGTTATCATTATCTTTCAACACAAGAAGAGGGTCATCTTTTGAAGCAACCGAGGCAATAAATCCACGAACCAAGTCATGTATCTTAAAACCATCAACATCTTCATTGTCTGCTAACAAAAGGGAGGAGGCTTTCAATTTTCGGATCAGTGTGTTTAACCTATTTCTGATTTCTTCCATGGTGCTATATTCTCGAAATAACCTCAAACCCACACCATACCTCACCAAGTTTTCAAGAGAGGGCTTAGAGACATTATAAACAACACAGAGTCGTAACAATGACTTCACATCCTCGTCATCCTCCCCTTTGAAACGATCATAACTCAACTGCAACATCTTATTTATGCTCCCACTTATTCCTTTGTTTGTAGACTTCTCGATTTGTCTTAAAACATCCTTCCATTCGTAAATATCAGCGTCTTTAAAAATATTCGCCATTTGAATAATTAGGAAAGGCAAACCTGCACATTTATGGAGTGCTTCACCCACCAAGGATTTGAACGGCTCATGATGAACCTTGTCTCCCACCGTCTTCTCAAACAATCCTTTTGCCTCTTCCTCCTCCAACGCATGAAGATGGAAGTCGCTGTCGCAGCCCATTTCCCTTTGCAAAACATCTTGAAATCTTGACGTCAGCAACAACTTGCATCCTATGACTTTGTTGTCATGTCCGCAAGGAATGCCGACTGATTTCAAGTGGAGCCCTTTCCATAGGTTGTCCAGTATTATGAGGACCTTCTTTTTCGCCCTCATCTCTTCTTCCAACCTCGTGCGCAAACGCTTCGCTCGAGGATTGACATACTCGACATCCTTTAAGTCCAGGTCCAACGCATGCGCAAGCTCTCCTTGAATCCTCTTTATGTCTTGATTTTCTGACACATCAACCTTAGCGACCCAATCAAACCACTTCTCTTTCCTTATTCTCCTTTCGGCATTGTCCAATAGGGTAGACTTGCCGACTCCACCCATCCCATGAATCCCGACGACGCTATTGTTGTTATCGGCAAGAGCGCCCATGATGTCCAGAATGATCTCTTGGATGAGACACCATTTCTCTTGGATTTGACGATGTGGTCGTCGACTGGACGACATCTTTAATCAACATCGAGGCAAAAGGAATGATGGAGGAGATGCCGTCGCGGAGTGGTCGACTGGACGACATCTAGAGGAGATCCTCTCTCCTGGCCGAAGTCAGAAAAGCAACATTCCCTGGAGCAGGACCGCTGGAGATGAGATATCCTCGAATTGACTATATTTTAGTGAGTTGTTGAATGCCCTCGATCTTGTCCTTGGCCGTCCTGCTGAATTGAAAGCGACACTGGGGTCAGGAAGAGTCCCATAGCAGCAAGTCTTGCTCGCCTCTTGGATGTCAACCAACAAGTCTCGCGCCTCATTCAAGGCCTTCTCAGCACTTGCCTGCAGTGCGTGACGTGACCGTAGACATTTCGAAGATTGTTTCTGGCCACTTCAACGGCATTTTGGACCATCTCAGCCTTGTACGCAAGATTCTCGACTTTTTCTGAAGATCTTGGGCGTGCTCTTGGAGAGGTAACGTATCCGAATTGACGCTTGATGGGAGCAACTACGGACTTGAAGACATCCGCAATAGCAATAGAAATGATCAGAATCAATTGACTTTTTTTTTCTCTTTTTTTTTTTTTTTGAGAAACAAAGAGCGAGAAAAGAGGGAGACAGAGAGAGATAGAAAATGATGAAAAGGAGAAGCAGATACCGAAGAAGAAGAGGAGGAAGAAGAAAGGTTGTGCCGAGGTGAAGAAAGAGGTAAACAGAGCAAGAACGATGAGAGATGAAAGAAGACTGAGAGATTTGAGCGCAAACAAGGATGGAGGCAGGAGAGGGAAGAGCAATCGATTTAAGTATAAAAGGGCTCGGTAACTTAACCTTGGTCAAGGCCTTAACTAAACATTAGTTAATTCCTTGGGTAGCTGAAAATTTTATAGCATATTGCTCCAAGTGAAAACTGGCAAAAGATCAAAATTAAATAGACCGTTCCCGGTCGCCTAAATCAAGACAAGAAAAAGATGATGGACTTATGAACAGTCGAGGTAACAGAATTAGATGATTTTCTGCATTTTATTATTTCTTTAGTTGATCGGTCACTATCACGTCTAAGCCTCCAATAATGATAGTTTGAGAAAATCGTTAAAGATTGATTAGCATGAAGAAAATTGTCAAAATAACAAAACCATTGTAACAAAAATCCTCAACATTAAAAAGTAAAAATGTTTAAATCCTCGGCCACGTGACAGGTAATTTTGTCCTAGTGATAACAATTTGGGATGTAAATCAATTCCTTAACTCAATTTTAATGGAGAAATTATCTAATTTTTCCTATTTTACTATTTTAATCAAATTCAAATTTAACTTTAAACTTTTTAATTTTGATAAATTTAAGGCCAAAAATCTTTGATGTAGTCTTGTTATATGACCAATGATATGATATTTGATTCTTTATTTAAAAAGACATGTTTTGTTTTGCTTTTTTATTTTTCTTTTTTATATATTTTTTTTATTTTTAAATGTTCTTAATTTTCTGTTCATCCTCTCCCTTGGAAGCCCTAGCCTTTTTGTTGTTTTTAGAAGATGCCGCCACCATCGCTACCACCGCAAGCCACCACCACCATCACCAACAACTCGACCACCATCGTCAAGATCAAACTTGGCCACCACCACTGCGACCACCATCATACAGAAGCGCCATCGCGTTTCTCTGTCTCTCTCGCCCTCACTATGTGGCTGACCTCCATTAATGGAGCTTGCCTCCCGGGATTGAGGTGCGACACCTCACTTGAGGTTGTGCGCATCACATATGAGGTCGCGCAATGCAGTTCTGAGGCCGCTGGAGTGCTTCCATTAATGGAAGTTGACAGTGATCGACGAATGATGATGATGATGATGATGAAGCACCAAATTAACGCATTTAGGAAGGTAATTGTTTACCTGCGTAGCTCGTCCATGCGTGCCAAATGATGCCGTGTCTCTCCTTCAAAACCTCTTTATCTTCACTACCCAAATCGCCTATGGAGCAGGACCAAGATTCCCATCCACCAACCTCGCTGGGAAAGTCTCATCTACTCCTTGTATGAAGGATGAGTTCGCCTTGCGCTCAATGTGTCTGTGACAATGCATCAACGACCTTGGAGGTGCAACGACTTTGCCAAGCGGCACGCCAGGATCGAGCCAGGTGGTCTCTGTTGGAGAAATCTTTCTGGAATATTTTGAAGCTGACAAAACGTTTCTATCAATCTAGTCTGAAGATCTGGAGACTCTACTATTCAAAGTCTGAAGACTTCCGGACTACCAGACTCAAGACTTAAAGTCTATTCTCAGTGACAGTTTTTAATTCGTTGAAGTAAGGCTATCCAGATCTGTATGATTCATTATGGACTTAGCCTTATCGACTGGAGAAGATCTCTTGGTTGGATATGAGATAACGGATTCCTCTATTTGAATCAAGATTGATTAAGGATCCGATGATTGGCTAAGTATTCTTGGAAGGTTCTACTTATGGAAACCAAGATCCTAATTGTATGGGTGAGCAGGATTGATGGGCTATCGACATGTTCCTTTAATAACTCGAATGATCTTCCAAATTGATTCTGTCCAACGGGAAGATTGGAAGAATTCCTTTGGTAAGTGCCAACGGGTATGATGGCATAAAGGAGTATAAAAGGAAGACGTTCCAGTTGTTCGAGAGTGCGCAATAAAAAAATTCCAAAGTCTGAAACTCCTTGATTCGTAGTCAATTCATTTACTGAGCGAAAACCTTGTATACAAAAGAGAGTTCATATTGTGAGATACCTTGAGGAAGTGTGGTAGAACATCCATATTGTGGAATCAAGGAAGAGCATTGCTGTAACATCTTTTGTTCATAGTGAAATTCAGCCAGTGGGCATCGGTCGCTGTAAGAGTGGACGTAGGCTTGGAACAAGCCGAACCACTATAAATCTCGTGTTGAATTTTCTCTTCCCTACTCTCTGTTTTACTTTGATCATAGTTCGTTTCATTATCTAAAGGATAACTTCCTTTCTATTGATTGCCTAGTATTGCTTTCAAATCAAGAGAGAATTATTTTTATATACATATTCACCCCCCCTCTAGGTACTTATACTAGCTATATCAATTGGTATTAGAGCTTGTGTACTCACTTTGTTTGAAGTGTTTTACTTCAGAGTTAAAGATCCATGGCTAGTATGCTAGCTCCAGGGCTAGTGGAAAGGCAAAGCAATACCAGACCACCCTACTTTGATGGAAAGGATTACAACATCTGGAAAAACAAGATGAAAGCATTCCTACGATCAAAGGATCCTCTGGAATGGGACGTTGTAGAAAAAAGGAATTACTCCTAAAGCTGCATCTATCTCAGAGAGAGGAAAAGAAACTGTTGAGTCAAGAGAAATGACTCAGGAAGAGATAATCAAGAGACAAGCACTCGATGCAAAAGCAATTTATTCTTTATATTGTGCTTTGTCACATACTGAATATAACATAATATCTTCTTGTGTTACAGCAAAAGAAGTCTGGGATAAATTACATATCACCTATGAAGGAACAAATCGAGTGAAGGAGACTAGAATCAACATTCTCCTCGGTCAATATGAAGCCTTCAAAATGAAATCAGGAGAATCTATAACTGACATGTTTAGTCATTTTACAGATATCGTGAATGGTCTTGAAAATCAAGGTCAACCAATTTCTGATCTCATGAAGGTAAACAAGTTGCTGCGAGGACTCTCCAAGGATTGGAACCATATAAAGACTTCAATAAGAGAGATACAAAGAATCATGCCACTATCTGTCGATGAGTTGGTTGGAACTCTTCAGTCTTATGAAGTGGAGCGAATCAATGAAGATGAAGATCCTAAAGGTAACAAATCCATTGCATTAAAATCCATTAATGATTCGATGCTACAGCATTCTGAAGAAGATATGAACGATGAGGAACTTGCTCAATGATAAGAAGATTCAAAAAGCTAAACAGAAAATGAAGAAGATTCAATCCAAGGAAACAGAGCTTTCAAAAGCATCAGACCAAGTTTGTTGATGATGATGGATCAAACAAGGATGTAGTCTGCTTTGAATGTAAGAAAAAGGGACACATCAGACCCAACTGTCCTCTTCTGAGAAAGAAGAAAGGAAAAGCTGAAAAGTATCGTAAGGCTCTTAAAGCAGAATCCTGGAGTGACACAGAATGTGAAGAAAGCAATGATGATTATGCCAACATATGTCTGATGGCACAATCAAACTTAGATTCAAACTCTGATACAGACTCAGACTTAGACAGTGAATTAGAGGTAAGTAACTTTAAAATCCCTGTTAAAGTTTCTAAATACATTGATGAGCTGTGTTTTAGTCTTAAGACTTCTCTCAAAAGGATTTCCGAACTTAAAAAGGAAAACTCTACACTAAAACAACAGGAGAATGCTTTGAAAGAAAAGTTGGAATGTTTAGACATGAATGTTTCATCTCTTAAAGAAAGTTAAGTCAATCTTTTGAAAGAAAATGCTTTCTTAAAAAAATGACTTATCAAATGTTTCAAAAAGATTTTCATTAGGATCTAAACTTGAAAAGATTCTTTCTGCACAAAGACCATATTTCAATAAATCTGGTTTAGGAATGACAGAAGAAACAATTCATTTAATTGATTTTCCTAAAGTAAAGGAAAAATTAAGCAAAGACCTACAAAAGATACTTACAGAAAACATTTCAAGAAGGTTTTTGTAAAACCAGTGGGCTGAAATGCTCTCAAATGTTCAAAGTGCAATCGTACAGATCATTTTGAAAAAGAGTGTCCTATGGTCTGGAAACCTGTTAAGAAAGTATGGGCAAATACTACTTTTCATACTAACTCCAATGGACCCAAGAAAATATGGGTACCAAAGAAAGTTTGAGTCTCCTTTTTAAATGCAGATCACTATCAAGAAAAAGGTAAAATGGTATCTGGATAGTGGATGCTCAAGACACATGACAGGAGATTCAAATTGCTTCATAAAGCTTGTTCAAGTAAATGGTGGAAAAGTCTCCTTTGAAGGAAATAGCAAAGGAAGAATTGGGGGATTTAGAATTGTAAAGATTGGGAACCTCTCAATAAGTACCATTTCCCTAGTGAAAGGACTTAACTACAATCTGCTCAGTATTAGTCAACTCTGTGATACTGGTTTCAAAATCAGTTTTCAAGAGGAAATATGTTCAAGAATCAATAAAGACTCTACTCAGTCGTTTATGGGTCGAAGACATGGAAATATCTACCTCTTAGATGTGAAACCAGATGAATCACAATATTTAATCTCAATTCAAGATGAAGCAAGCTTATGGCACAGAAAGCTTGGGCACATCAATATGAAGCAAATAGCCAAAATTTCAGCAAAGAAGCTTGTTCGTGGTCTACCAAATTTAACTTACAAAAAGTCTGATCTATGCACACCATGCGTATTGGGAAAGCAGGTAAGAAATTCCTTTAAACCAATAAATCAAGTTTCCACTAAACGTGTACTGCAGTTGTTGCATATGGATCTCTTTGGACCAACCAGAACTCAAAACATTGGAGGTAAGAAATATTGCCTTGTAATTGTGGATGACTACTCTCGATTTACTTGCGTATACTTCCTAGCAAGTAAGTCTGAAATCTTCTCTTATTTTGAAAAGTTTGCTAAAAGAGTTCAAAATGAAAAATGATATGCTATCTCTAGTATAAGAACAGACCAGGAGGCGAATTTGAAAATCAAGATTTTACAAAATTCTGTGATGAATCGGGTTTTCAGCATATGTTTTCCTCTCCATATACTCCAGAGCAAAATGGAGTTGTGGAAAGAAAGAATAGATCTCTTTAAGAAATGGCTAGAACTCTCCTAATTGAAAGTAACGTCTCTTCACGATTTTGGGTTGAAACTGTTTCAACAGCATGTTATATCATCAATAGAGTTTTTCTAAGGCCTATTCTAGAAAAAACCCCCTATGAATTATTCAAAGGAAAGAAGCATATTGTTTCATATTTTCATGTATTTAGATGCAAATGTTTTATATTGAAAAATGCAAATGATCGAGTTGGTAAGTTTGAAGAAAAATCAAACGAAGGCATCTTCCTTGGATATTCTACCTCAAGCAAAGCCTACAGAGTCTATAACAAGAAGAGTCAATCTGTGGAGGAATTAATGAATGTCAAATTCCAAGATTCTATGCAAAATGAATCTATTCGAGACTCATCTTGAAGAATCTAAATCTGCTCTAGACTCTATAAAGTCTATAACTCAAGAAGCAGACCAGACTCTGAAAGACCAGCAACAAACGATTATTGAAGATTCAAATGAAGGAAGTGATCATCATCCTGTCAAATCAACTAGTAACTGGAAGCATAAGTCCAGTCATCCCAAAAATCTCATTATTGGCGACATTAATGAAGGAATTCGCACAATATCCAAAAGGCGCGAAGCGTCTAGTGCCGTGGCTCTTATTTCTAAAGTAGAACCCAAAAGCATAGAAGAAGCTTTATCTGATGAAAGCTAGATTGAAGTTATGCAAGAAGAACTCAGACAATTCAGCATTAATGATGTCTGGGAATTGACTCCTAAACCAAAAGGTAAATCTATTATTGGAGCTAAATGGATTTTCAAGAACAAGGTGAACGAGAAAGGAAAAGTCGTTAGAAACAAAGCAAGACTCGTGGCCAAGGGATATACGCAAGAGGAAAGGATAGACTATGATGAGACTTACGCACCTGTAGTAAGGTTAGAAGCAATTCGATTATTACTTGCTTTTGCTTGCTATAAGAACTTCAGGTTATTCCAAATGGACATCAAAAGCGCTTTCCTAAATGGATTTATCCATGAGGAAGTCTATGTGGAACAACCACCTGGGTTTGAAGATCCAAAGAAGCCAGACTCAGTATTCAGACCGAAAAATTCCTTGTATGGATTAAAGCAAGCACCTCGAGCTTGGTATGACAGGCTAAGTAAGTTTTTAATTCAAACTAGCTTTGTTAAAGGTAAAGTAGATACTACTCTATTTATCAAAAGAGAAAGCAAAAGTTTCTTGCTTGTTCAAATATATGTTGATGATATCATTTTTGCATCCTCTAATAAAAGTCTGTGCAAGAAATTCTCTAAGTCTATGCGGGATGAATTTGAAATGAGTATGATGGGAGAATTAACCTTCTTTCTTGGACTTCAAGTGAAACAATTGAAGGAAGGAACATTCATTCATTAAGAAAAATATGCTAATGATCTTGTCAAGAAGTTTGGACTGGAAAATTGCAAAAAGATTGATATACCAATGTCAAGTTCCTTGAAGATAGACAAAGATGAAGGAGGAAAGAAAGTTGACCAGAAGCTATACAGAAGTATCATCGGTTCACTTCTTTATCTTACTACTTCTAGACCTGACATTTTGTTTAGTGTTTGCATTTGTGCTAGATTTCAAGCAGACCCTAAAGAATCTCATCTCAGTGCTGCAAAGCGCATTATCAAGTACATTGCTTCAACTCCAAGTATCGGTCTGTGGAATCCCAAAAAGGGAGACTTCACTCTTCTTGGATACTCAGACGCAGATCTAGTTGGTTGCAGAGTTGATAGAAAAAGCACCTCGGGTACCTGTCAGTTACTTGAAAACAGAACAGTATCTTGGTTTTCAAGAAAGCAAAGTACAGTAGCTCTTTCTATAGCAGAAGCAGAGTATGTAGCTCTAGGAAGTTGTTGTTCACAAATTATGTGGATAAAGCAACAGCTAAGAGACTTTGGAATTGAAGAATCATGCACAGAGATTAACTGTGACAACACCAGCGCAATCAATCTTACCAAAAATCTTATTCTTCACTCAAGAGCAAAGCATATAGAGATTCGACATCACTTCATTAGAGATCATGTTCAAAATGGAGAAGTTTCGATTCAGTTTGTTAACTCAAAGAACCAACTGGCGGATATATTTACAAAGCCCTTGGAGAAAAATCAATTTGAAATCATCCATTCCAGACTCAACATTTTTAAGCTTGAAGAAGTTAAATTCTAGAGACTTTCTGACTCTCAGACTCAGACAATCATGGGTCTTGACTGTAAGTTATTCTCTTTTATATTAAATCTCGAAAAGGTACGATCTGTGATAATTGATTTATGCTATTGTAAATTTCTGTACAGATTTACCTTTCCAAAACTAATTTATAATGGCAGTTGTTTGTTTTTGAAAAAGGAAGATAAATTTTAAAAAAGGCACATTTTCACCTTCCTTTATGACGTTTGGTATTTTCTCTTTCGACTGGGCTATTTACAGTCGGTTTCTCTCGGCATAACTCCAAAAACCCTAAAAAGCATCGATCCTCCATTCCTGTCTTCCTCCATTGTTTAATCTTCGAAAAAGTTGTCATTTTTTCTTGGGAAAGTCAAGCAAAGAATCTTTCAAGGAAAAAGAAAGATGTCGTCTTCAAAAAAGTTTTCGAGGATTGCAAGCAGGGGACCACAGCGAATGAGTGAAGGGCCTACTCACTTTGATCTTACTGGGGAAAAGGATTCACCAAGCTAGCAACAAAGCCCGCAACATTCTTAACCGCATCATTCTCCACCATCTAGTCCACAGGGTGTGGGTCATCAACAGGAAGAAGAAATCATTGAAGACATCAATCCTGTAAGAACTCAAAAGCCCAGCTTTATTTATAAGCTTTATCGTGCTTTAAAAAGTACTGGTACCCCGTTGAAATATATCGATGAGTTTCTTAAAGACAAGGGATATGGGAACGAGTACATATTCTTGCGAAGATTGGAAGATTTGGGAATTGCTCGTAGGGGGATG
This sequence comes from Eucalyptus victrix, assembly GCA_016097545.1. Taxonomy (NCBI): domain Eukaryota; kingdom Viridiplantae; phylum Streptophyta; class Magnoliopsida; order Myrtales; family Myrtaceae; genus Eucalyptus; species Eucalyptus victrix. The sequence goes on along the minus strand of CM027841.1, from coordinate 9,569,272 downwards.
GCAGAAGAAGCCCTTGCGAACATTTCGAGTGACCCGCGTGTTGGGGGATTTAATCCGACGGATGGAAATGATGATGATAAACTGTACAGTCAATTTCAACCAAGAATGGGTGTTGCAGCGAATATTCGAGGGAAGAGGAAGATATGTTTAGATCAAAGGAACAGAAGGATCTATACTCCAGATTACTAAAAAGTGGGGTGATAAACCCTAGGAGTGTAGATTTTGACTTCCTGGATGTTGTGAATATGAACTTGAGAGAAAAGTTCAATTCTCTTCAATTAGAACAGTTCTGTACTGACACCACAGAGGGTTATGCTCAATTAACTACATATTTCTATTCCAATCTTAGCTTCTTGGATGCGAATAGAATATCTTTCAGTGTCCGAGATTAGAACTTTGTGGTTGATGTGAATATGCTGGCGGATGTGATCGGGGTTGAAAGAGGAAGGTATCAACCAATCAATGTCTCTATTGCTCGCACAACATTGGAACTTGTCAAAGACATAATGACAGAGGGAAGAATTACCTACTCAAGGATGCGTACGAACAACATCATTCTTCACAAGATTGTGATCAATTGCCTCAGACTGAAAGCAACTTCAAAGACTGATGTTTCCAACTCAGAGGCAAAGTAGATCTACGCAATCAATGCTAGGAAAAAGTTTTCTCTTCCTCACACCATTCTATTCCACATGTATAGAGCAATGGTGAAGGACAAGGGACAACTTCCTTATCCAGGTCTTGTGACAAAGATATTCAGACACTTGAATATTCAGCCACCACAAATTCTGTGTGTTTGACCGTGCGACCAAATGGTGGTAGGACTGAACATGGTGCAAAAAATGTGTCTGAAAGAACTTAACAAGACATTGGAGAAGTTCAAGGAGAAAACCCTTGTCAAAACTCATCATGATCCTACTGCATCGAAAAGAAAAGGGAATGAGCCAATGGTTGCTTCATCCAAAAAGAGAAGGGCTCTCCTTATTGAGGATGAGGATGATGAGGATGATCTTACCATCTCTGCCATAGCTTTGAAAAAGCTAAGTTGTTCTGTTCCAGAATCAATGGAACGACAAGAGAAGGAAGCAGAGGAAAGAGGAGAACAGGAGAAAGAAAAAGAAGAAGAAGAGAGAGAAGAAGAAGAGAATGAAGAAGAAGAGAGAGAAGAAAGAGAAGAAGAAAAAGAAGCAGAGGAGCAAGAAGCAGAGGAAAAAGAAGAAGAGAAGAGAAGAGCTGAAGAAAGAACAGAGGAGGAGAGATTCGAAGAAGAAGAAGAGAGAGCAGATCAAGAGGCAGAAGAGCCTGAAAAACACTCTTCTCCCCATGAAGCCATAGAAACAAGGGGAGATAAGGAGCAAAGAGGAGCGACATTCCATCCTGTTACCAGTAAAGGAGTCAGTCGTTCTCCTGCAGATCCAAAGGATGTTTATGCCTCTCAATTTCCTGAAGAAGGTCATGGTGCTTCATCGCCAAATCTGCGCAATTTTGCTGATATACCATCGTCTGCCTTTACTCCATCAGACCGTGCTGAAGCTAGTACACAGACTGATAACACAGCAGACTTTCGCAGAATTATTGACATTCTCCCGGAAATGCGAGGTCAAGTTTATGCCTTGGAGTGCGAGGTTCAGAATCTTAAGAATGCTGGACAAGTTTCTTCCGTTTCCCTGTCTAATCAGATTCAAGCCTTTTCTACTCAAATTCAAGCCAATGCTAAAGGAGAAGAAGTGGCTCATCTAAGAGAAGACTTGAAAAAGCTAGAAGGCATCGTTCAGTCTATGGGAGATTTCCAGCTTATTCGCGTTCCCAAGCAAATTTGACTTCTTTTTCATCTCAAACCTTTTTATGATGACAAAAAGGGGGAGAGATGCAAGCTTTGAACAACTTTGAACTTATCTTGTTTAGTTTGTTTGTGTGTCTGGATTTGGACTGAATATGGTGTGGATTTGAATTTGACTGCTGCTTTGATGTTAAGTATTATTGACATCTTGTGAATGACTTTATATGCCAGACTGGCCTATTTTCTGTGGATGCAGATTCTAGTGTTATCATTAAGTCATTAATCTTTTTGAGATATCCATATTGCTTGAGAAATGTTTTGCAGGTCAGAGTTTTTCAAATCTGCAGGAAAGTTTTGTCACCATCAAAAAGGGGGAGATTGTTGGAGAAATCTTTCTGGAATATTTTGAAACTGACAAAACGTTTCTATTAGTCTAGTCTGAAGATCTGCAGACTCTACTATTCAAAGTCTGAAGACTTCTGGATTGCCAGACTCAAGACTTAAAGTCTATTCTCAGTGACAGTTTTTAATCCGTTGAAGTAAGGCTATCCAAATCTGTATGATTCATTATGGACTTAGCCTTATCGACTGGAGAAGATCTCTTGGCTGGATATGAGATAACGGATTCCTCTATTTGAATCAAGATTGATTAAGGATCCGATGATTGGCTAAGTATTCTTGGAAGGTTCTACTTATGGAAACCAAGATCCTGATTGTATGGGCGAGCGGGATTGATGGGCTATCGACATGTTCCTTTAATAGCTCGAATGATCTTCCAAATTGATTCTGTCCAACGGGAAGATTGGAAGAATTCCTTTGGCAAATGCCAACGGGTATGATGGCATAAATGAGTATAAAAGGAAGACGTTTCAGTTGTTCGAGAGTGCGCGATAAAAAAATTCCAAAGTCTGAAACTCCTTGATTCGTAGTCAATTCATTTACTGAGCGAAAACCTTGTATACAAAAGAGAGTTCATATTGTGAGATACCTTGAGGAAGTGTGGTAGAACATCCATATTGTGGAATCAAGGAAGAGCATTGCTGTAACATCTTTTGTTCATAGTGAAATTCAGCCAGTGGGCTGTCAGTGCAGAAGAGTGGACGTAGGCTTGGAACAAGCCGAACCACTATAAATCTTGTGTTGAATTTTCTCTTCCCTACTCTCTGTTTTACTTTGATCATAGTTCGTTTCATTATCTAAAGGATAACTTCCTTTCTATTGATTGCCTAGTATTGCTTTCAAATCAAGAGAGAATTATTTTTATATACTTATTCACCCCCTCTAGGTACTTATACTAGCTATATCAGTCTCGCCTACCGTCAATCTCAATCGAGAGTACCCTCTCACTCTTCAAACAAATTCTTATAACGAGATTCACTCCACGATTCACGTTCTTGAATGCGGTCAGGGGAAGCAGGAAGTGCATTCTCAAGAGCAAGATTGCAGCGAGCATGGACTGATTTTGATGGCGGTGGCTGCTTGCGGCAGATAATTAATATGGCTAGAAAGAGATTTGGATAGTAAAGAAATCTCAAAATGAGTGCCACTGTGCCACGTGAATCGCCGGCTTGATAATTAATGTGTAGCTTGCTAAACCATTCAGATAACTACTACGTGCAAGTTTCTCTCCA